>CM062376.1:10633381-11834590 GCA_031216125.1 Dalbergia cochinchinensis
TGCTTCATAGAGGCGTGGATTTAGAAATGAGGCGAGGTCTAGGCAATAGAGGTGGTGATCATGGTAGCCGGAGTAGGGGCAAGGTGTTGATGTTTTCTGGGTGAAGAAAAGGGGGCATAAGGCAAGGATTTGAGGGTGAAGAAATTTTATGATGCACCCTAAACAATTGGTTTATTGATAATGGTTATCAAAATCTCAAGTTTATCTGGAAAATTTGAACCTAAGTAAATTTAAATAATCTCAAGTGAACTTGGTAAACTTGGATAAACTTGTGGTATACTCACGAGTTTACCATTTTAATTAGAATTCGGTCTCTCAAGTAATAAAACATGGAGTTTCACCACAAGCACTTATAATTAGACCTTCCAAAATTGAAGTTATAATATTGAAGTTATTTTAATTTTTCAGATCCTAAAATCTTGATCTAATATATTTTTATGAATTTAAATTTATATTTTATAATTCATGAGTTATCTTTATTTTGTTATGATGTTGCAATAGGAATATATATATATTATGATAAATTTATTTTATTGTAACTAGATGTTACAAATATTTTTAATATTATTTTTAAAATAAGTAAAATCTTACGAGTTTACGATTTGAGTTTATCTTAGGTCCACGAGTTTAAGTAAACTCACAAGTACATATCAACTTTGGTATAGATAAACCATCATATAACCTTCAGGTTAATTGGTGTATGGTACAAGTGGCTTGAACAAGTGTACCATAGTCTTCAGCCAAAAAATAATAATAATAATAATAATTATGACTATCTATTCAACATATTTTTATAAAACTAAAATACCTATCGATCATAGCCGTCCACACCAACAAATTCATGTTCTTCCTTTCCTCGTGCGCACAAATCGTTACTAATATAATATGGTCCTTAATACAAGCATTTTGAAAACTAGAATGTTATTTCAACACTCATTTTTTGGTATTCCATCTAGACACTTACTTTATTATTGTTGGATGAGATGGATGAGTAGAGATGAGTGTAGATCATAATCTCATCTAGTGATAATAAAATGAGTGTCTGAATGAAATATCCAAAAATGATTATTGAAATAGCATTATTGTTCTAAAAAACAATTTCAAGGCAATGGGTTTTAAATGATTAACCCATGAATGGTGGGTCCTATGTATTATTATTGGTCTTGCAAAATAATGCCATGCTTTTTACTTCTTTTTAATGACTAAGCAAAATCTGAACAATTATATTACTAGCTTTATTTAAAAGGCCTTGTCAAGCTGGCAATAAGAATTATAGTTAACAGGGCTGATGCAAATAAAAATTGAATCACATAAATAACTATATCCATGTCCATGTTGAAGGAAAGTAAGATCTTGTGGCTAGTGGTACTTATTAAGCCCCGTGGATCAAATAACATAAACATTTTCCGTCATTCATCAAATTAAAATGGTTAGTTCAGCAATCCAATGGATCCTTGGGACAAACTCGGCTGGTTTGGAACCGCCCAAAATGATTACGAATTAAGATCATTATTTTTTCAAAGCTAATCAATGATAACAACGATGCAGTAGTTATATATGAACAATTTAGCTTACCCATATAATTTGTTCCAAGTATTTATTAATACTTAATTTTAAAAAGTAAACTTTGGTTTCCAAATGGATGGGGACAAAGTGGCTTCTAAAACAGCATAATAATTCTGCATTGCCCTCGCTTATCATGCTCGTCACCCTCGTGTCATGCAACTTTCTCATATATTCCCCACTTTCTATGGTGGCAGTTGCACGCGCCTCCATAACATATACATTTTTCACTTGGCTTCATCAATTGTTATGTCTTATCGTATCTCTCAACCCCACTAAACATATGCAGATATACTATTAACGACTTCATAAACAAATGTATGTTCTGTAATGTTAGAATAATGACAATGCAAGAAAATATAAAAATCCTCCAATTGTTATATATCATTGAAAGTGAGGAAATGATTATATGTGTAACTTAGAAAAGAATAAATGAACCAATATTAGGTTAGTTCAAACAATTTGTCACTTATTCTCCTTAAATATGATCTTAAACCTGAGTCTTGTAAATAGAAAAATTGGCCCTGAGAGAGGTTTATATCAATAGATGATGAATTTGATTCAATGAAGATTAATGGAGGAATTAATCGAGCCAGATTACTATTTTTTTTTCTGTTGGGGGTCTGGCGTGGCGCGGCCCCCGGGGGGAGGTTAGTTCAAACAATTTGTCACTTATTCTCCTTAAATATGATCTTAAACCTGAGTCTTGTAAATAGAAAAATTGGCCTTAAGAGAGGTTTATATCAATAGATAATGAATTTGATTCAACGAAGATTAATGGAGGAATTAATCGAGCCAGATTACTATTGTTTTTTTTTGTTGGGGGTTTGGCGCGGTGCGGCCCGGGCCGGGGGGGGGGGGGGGGGGAAGAAGTTGGTAACCGTATTATTATATATCATGTGTTAAATTTGTTAAACTTTAATTTTTTATATCCAATGTAATTATTACATACCGCTTTATTAATTCGGGCTTTTAGATATAGTCCGAATACTATATATAATTATATCCTTGATCTAATAGTGTTTGACCTAGTGCTAATAAAAGTTCTGTAAATAATATACCCTAAAAATATAGTCTATAATCTTTTGTTTACAACACTTTTATTTTAGCCATATCCATAAAAATTAAGGAACCCAAAATTAGTGCTTAAGTATGGAATATTTTCACTAAAATACCTCATTAATTCATTATATTAATGCCTCTATATTTTTGTAGTTCTTAACTCAGGCCTTGCATGAATAAAAAAGAATCTGAACACAAAAATGAATTCTCTTTGTTGGAAATTTCATATTTTTATATCTTGTGTAAATTTTTACTTTTAATAGCATACCGTGTTTATACTTAAATGTTCACAAAATAATTTTCATTAATTTTATTTATATAATTTTGATGCACTGATGTATAATATAAAGTTTTTTCACACCATCATCCAATTAAATAATTGTATGTGTATGACTTTTTAAATAATGGAGGTAAGATTTAGTTCTTTTTTATTAATGTGATAATATATAATTGGATGATAATATAAAAATCTATATATATAAATTAAACTCTATAGATATAATAATATATATGATATGAGTCATTGTGATATAACATTGACATGCAATCTATATACAAATAATTTAACTCTTATAGAAAAAAGGGTAAATATTATTTTAACATTCAAAGTTGACTATTTAATTAAGACATATACTCTCACAATCAAATGTGATGTTTGTCACACTTTTCTATTAATCTATTATATTCAATGATGATAATAGAGTAGATATCTTAATTAGATATTCACTTTTCGATATTAAAATAACAATGTTATAAAAAAATAAATAAATAAGAATCGCTGACCGTACGTGTACAGAACTAAAAGTCCAACAAATGATCATCATCAGAAGCACAAGCCTCCACGGCCCCTCTTTATATTCCTACCCTCTCCCAACACTATTATCACCTTGTCGGCCCCTTTCATCCTTCTCTCTTTTTCTCATTTCTTGTTGGAGCCTTGAATCACACTCTTGCTCCCCACACTATCTCCCTTACAAACCCCATCTCTCTTTTTCTCTCCTTCTCTCTCTCTCTCTCTCTACTCTATAGCACCTCCACCTTATACCTTTCCTAGCTAGCACATGTACAGCATGAGAAAACAAGACCAAAACCTCATCCTCCAAGGAAGCACCAGCACCACCACCACAAGATTAAGCAGCAGAAGAATCATCCCTTCAAACCATCACGCCCTCATCCTCCAAGCCTCCGATCCCGACTACGATGTTTCCGACAAGCTCCTCATACGCCGAGGCTCCTCCCCTTCCGTCTCCTCCTCCCGTACCCACCTCACCAAACCAACAGCAGTAACAAGAAGCAACAACAAGCTCTCAATTCTCCTACGCTCATTTCTCAACATCTTCACGTTCCCAACGATGATCCCTACATGCAAGTGGCTCGCCATCCCTTCCCCACTCTCCATAACCCCTTCCATCGGCCGCAAAGTCACCGGAACCCTCTTCGGCCACCGCCGGGGTCACATCTCTTTTTCCGTCCAGCTCGACCCTCGCTCCGAGCCCGTCCTCCTCCTTGAACTCGCTATGTCTACTGCCTCCCTCGTCAAGGAGATGTCCTCCGGCGTCGTCCGCATAGCCCTTGAGTGCGACAAGGTCCCGACCACCGCGCATGGCGGGGCTGGCCGCCACAGGAAGCTCTTCCAGGAGCCCGCTTGGACCATGTACTGCAACGGCAGGAAGTGCGGCTATGCGGTGTCCCGCGAGTGCAGTGACCGCGACTGGCACGTGCTGAGTACCGTGCAGAGCGTGTCGGTCGGTGCCGGCGTGATACCGCTGCTGGAGGACGGCGGAAACGGGAGGAAAGGTGGCGGTCGTGGCGGAGGAGGATCGGAGGGCGAGTTGATGTACATGAGAGCGAGGTTTGAAAGAGTCGTTGGGAGCCGCGACTCGGAGGCGTTTTACATGTTGAACCCTGATGGTAATGGAGGACCTGAACTTAGCATTTTTCTTTTGAGAATTTGATAAGAATTGAAATTGTATGGAAGAAAAAAAATTGTGAAAAGACTGTTGTTTGATAAAGTTTTAAGATAATCAGGGAAGTCTAAGACTGATGTACTGTTATTGTTTAGGTTTAGGGGGATGATATCTACTTTGGTCTTTGCCTTTTTTATTATTATTATTATTATTTTTTTGTTCATATATAACGCGACCACATGTATGGAAATGTGATTTAGTTTTACAAAGGTACACTTTTTTTTTTTCTATTGATGTTTAAGGCAGTTCTTGTATGAAGAAATAATAATGGCTAAGCAAAAAATTTTCACAGGAGCTGGAATTGGTTTAAAAATATGTAAGTAGTATTTATTTTAATCCTCATGCGAATTAAAGTTAATTTAAAAAAGTTTATGTGATTCATTTGATTTTTCTTTGTTTCTTTTTTATTCGGGACCTCCAGAAACAGCCAATAAGGGATGGATAAATAAGCCATTGAACTCTCTCGCGACTTAAACCACATAAACACTTCGGCCAAAAATTTAAGAGAAATGTCACTTCAACTACACATCGGCAGCATTCATTTTAATTTTTATCAATAATCTAGGTGAATGATTGTGGTTGACAAGTTTTAAGTAATTGTTAATGTTGTGGCGTGCTGGACTGCTCATGCTCGTGCGGGCAATACAGGCACTTTAAGGTGTGCAAGTTAGTAGGCTTATTGGCATGCTTGTCATCTTAATCGAGAATATTTATTATTAAAGTATAAATAATTCACAGAAATGAAGTAGCAAGAAAATTTATTTTGTGAATAAACTATTATCATTATTTTATTTGGCATTCAACCTATGAAATGGGTTCCTTGGATACTCATTTGAGTGATTATTCAGATGTCTTTGGTGATGAGTGCCTACCATACGTAAGGTGGTGTGGTTTGCTTTGTTGTAACTGACACCTATAAGCATCTCCACCATGTGCAGCGGAGGTTGGCCGCGGTGGTTGGCTGCAGCAGGAGTGGTAGTGGCTGCCTCAGTCGTCGCATAGAAGCTTACAGGTGTTAGTTGCAAATCAAACCACATCACTTTAGGCATGTTAGGCATTGATCACTAAAGGCACATGAGTAATCACCACTCATTTGATCACTCCTTACGTATGTGAGCTTAATTTGTGGCGTGCAATAAACGGTTGAAATATTCTTGCGTAGTACTAATAAATTATTATCTACTATCTTGTTGATGTTATTTTAGACCTATGATTGCAATGTTGTCCTAGTCTCACGTGGGACATTCTACGACAAATAATTTTTATGTAAAATTCAAAAAACTGAATCATGGCAAATGCATCAAGATTTTTCTTTTTGATAAAATAAAAATAAAAGTATATTTACTCTTAGTACATAACTCAACCCACAATAAATTTCTTTTGAAAATTAGTTAATTCGAGGGTCAAAGCTTACAACAAAAGAGGTAATCACCTCTTTTTATCTTTCTGAGAGAAATATATAATCGAGAAATATTAAACTCATTTAAATCAAGGTACCATTCATGTGGTATTGTAAAGGGTATAGGTATAGATGATATTGTAAAGCTTTTTAAAGATTAATGTCTTCCGAGTCATTTAAATCAGGTACCATGCATGTGCTATTGCAAAGCATTTTTAAACTACGCCTAGGAATACTAACAATAAATCGTTCAGACATTCAAATTCTAGGCTTCATAATAAATAATTATCTATTACAATTATGGTTAGTAAGCTTCTGTTGAAGGTTGTACACGGCCCAACTTTGCAATGATACAATATCCCCTATACCAATACTTTATGATTATTATTATTATTGGTAAGAAAGAAGATAAACAAAACTCGGTATTGAGCCAACAGCAAAAACGTGCACCGATACCTTCTTAAGCAGTCTTGTCGTAAATTCTGTCCTGAACGCTCTTGTAATTGTCCACGCAAAATCCAAGCCTATTTATTTATCTTGTTCCTCCATGTTAATTTTAGTCAATGGCTCCTCAACAAAGCATATCTAAAATGGAGAGGGGATTCAAGTTGACAAAATGCACTGAGGAGTAAGGAGCAACAACAATTGATGGATGTGATAGAGACAGGAAAGTGAAATAAGTTGGCTATCTCTAACTTGAAGGATTACAAGTTGGGTGCAAAAGGATAAAAGATGCGGGAAGTAATCTGAGCGGGTGTGGAAAACCTGGTGTCACAAGGTTCATTCATGATATCATTTACCAGCTCAATTTTACTTGTCTTTATTTCCATTCATCAGAACCATTGCAGCTAGATTTATAGCAGAACAGTTTGTATTGTTCCATTGATATACTGTTGAGTTTCAATTCAATTGGTTGCATTCTGTTTCACTAGATCAAAGTGACATCTTGAAAAATGACATAGGAGGCGTCAGTGAAGATTGAGGATTCAAATCGAATGTACAACTTCGAGTAGGGATAAAATATGATTTGTCTAACACGAGACAAATCATATTTTGCATGTTACTTTCGGTATTTTATTTATTTTGTCCTCACTAAAGGAAAGATTGTTGAAGATTAATGGTTTGGGAAGGATAAATAATTTGCTTAATCTATTCTGCTATCTTACTGATGCGCAATAAGAGTAATAAAAATTTTAGGCATGATGAGCTTTCAATCATATACTGTGATGGATTGTGTTTGTTTGTTGCTTTGGTTGGGCCATTTTTTTGCGCATGGGTTCCGAACTGTACCCGCATGTTCTTTGGTGGACCTGTTATACCTCTAGGATATGGATTCCTGGGTGTGCCTATTGAGTCTGCAGAGTATTCTTATCAGAAATAATTGTCTTGCTGTTTCGGGTCATAGCAGAATTAAGGTGGGTTGATAATATGCAACTTCATGTGCTGTGCTGATTGGAATTAGGCGAAGGCAATCAGGTGCTTTCAATTGCTTCTTGAAAGATGCAGATGTGGAGGAAGCATATAGCATTGCAATAAAGTAATAGCACATGCAGGTGGAATTGTTGCAAGAATTGTAATATGCAGTTTATCTTTATTTTGTTGTACAGGGGTGTCCATGTTTGTGCTGACCTTGAGTAGAGAATTCTTCTGTGTCATTTGGATAGTTGTTCCATCAGTGAATTTAATCTGACCAAAAAAAAAAATTAGCGAATTTATGAACCGCTCTTCATGTTTTATGCATGCTCCCCTTGTTGAAAGAGGTTGAGCCTGTTATCAATTATACGGGGAAAAAAATGGAGGGGGGATAGAAACAAGATACATTGTCGCTTTTACTTATAGTAGTATCAGATATATTTGATAGACTGATCTCCAAAGACACGGAGTTGGGGATAGTTAAAGCTGTTAAAATTGGGGAAGTCAAACTATCTCAAACAATTGGCGGATGACACTATTCTGTTATGTCTGGCTAGGGAGGAAGTCTATAATAACCATAGAAGAACACTCATTCTTTGAGGTGATATTGGGATTGAAAATAAATTATGAAAAATTTACCTTCATGTATTATTGCTCTGGGGTGTGGGTGGAAAAAATGAAGGAGAATCAGAAAGGTGTAGTATCATACGATCTTTTGTTAATTCTGCCCAAGACTTAAGCAATTTCTGTCGCTTGATACAACCTTACTTTCTTCATGAAGATGCCAGGAGTGTTCTCTACCATGATGATGTGGAAATTCTTGATCATTTGTTTTTTATTTCCTTGCAAGCTTACCATGGAGGGTGTGGTGTACAGTGTACAGTGTACATGCTCGAGTTGGTGAAGATATTATTGGACAATGCTAAAGGAACCTCGGACTACTTCAGTCCTAGTTGGGAATAGATTAAAATGGATTCAAAAGAAAATGTGGAGTACCCTAATTTTTGTGGTTGTATGGTCACTTTGGTGAAAGGAATGCATTATTTTTGAGGGAAAAACAGAAAGTGAATTAGGAGAGATTTAGTGCCTAGTTAACAAAAGATGGGAATTTTAGATATTGGGATGGTGTAAGAAAGCACGGACACTGTTAAATCTCAAACATCTAAAGAAAATTATATTGTCAAAAAAATAATTCATAAACGAAGTCACCAAACATCATTATCAAAATTTATAGGCATTCAATGCATAATGCTTGTGTTAACAGTGGAAAACTACCTATGAACATAAAAGGCTCCAATGCTACATTCAATATTCCTCTCTTATTCATAAACAAAGTAAAAACATAACTCATAAACAAAGTCAACAAAACAGGGCATCATCAAAATTTATACGCATTCAATGCATAATCCTTGTGTTAACAATAGAAAATTACCTATGAACATAAATGGTTCCGATGCTACATTCAAGATTCCTCTCTGATTTTTTGCTTCTTAGATTGTTTTACTTTTTGGACACTGTCCAAGGTTGATGGTTTCCCACTGACACTATCCTGCTCTAGCATTATTTGTTCTCCTTCACTTCCTCTCTTCATTGCACTCCTGTACAGTTTTCAAAGACAGCTAAGCACAAACATATATACTTAAGCATTCTTTTGACCCTATTAATATGTTAGAAGAGAAAAACCTTTCAGTATTGGAAACAAAATCCATGTTCTTATCCAACCAATGAATGCTTCCTGTGTGATCTGGAATCAGGGAGCCATAAACATGAAGTATGTCCTCATCAACGCTGCAAGGATTGATCATCACCAATACTTAATCAAGTGACAGAGTGCTTAATTCATAATCCTTATGATTTTAAATTTTATCGACGTACAATTCTTTATATAATCCATAAACAAGAAGTGCTAAGTCATTGTAATAACATAAGTTCATGAACTTGCAGAAAAGGCTAATACTACCAATACAAATAAAAATACCTCAAGAAAATTCTAAATTTCTAACTAATAACAGAGAAAAGTGCTGCAGCTACAGTAGATGTATCAAATAAATAAGTTTTACAAGGCTCAATAGGAAGTGTTAGTATCCCAGCCATTCACATAATGAACAAACTTTGTCAACATTCAACAAGAAAAGATTTAAATATCTGTTTTTTAATATTTAATATGTATTACAACAAAGTAAACAAGAGCCTACTGTAACATGAATGAAATGGGCTTGAGGCCCATTAGTAGCAGCCCAGTCAAAAGGAATGAACACACTATATAAGAAGAATATTGGGGGCTGAGAGAGGGAATCATGGAAATTGCAATATCTCTTCTATTCTCTCTTCCCTCCCCTCTGTATTTCTTCTTCTCGGATTTCCTTCCCTTTCCCTTACTGAATCATTAACAGTTTCTTTGTTATCCATTAATTGTTCATACATTACAGTACTGAGAAATTGTGAAATCTCATTGTTATATAGCCACTTTTATACAAGATCAGAGGTATATTTCTGCTCAATTTCCTACTTGTTACATTGGGGCTTTCATAGGCTCACATTGTGCTTTCTGATCATGTTTTCTGATATTATCCTGCCATCTACTGTACATTCCAGTGTGCATTGTCTAATAAAAGGGGAAATAACATGTTTATTCATACTACTTGCTTCTAACTTCATACAGCAATAACCCAAGACAAATTATAAGTTGGCAAAACACAATGACAAAGACTAAATCTTGAGACAATAATGTAAGATCCAATGCATAAGAGATAAGATGGTACCAGTGCCCATGTTAATTAGTTCAATAAAATGGCTCAACCAAAACATAGTCATATAAGCAGGGTTAACACTGTGCACTACAATGTAGACAGCTTAATTTAAATTCTTTTACCATAAGTTGATACACAGTTCTAAATAGACGAGCAACGTTGATACTTACTAGCCAGTACTTGCACAAATGTTTACACATGGTGTTTCTTCAGTGCATTTAAGAATAGGCACTGGTACCCATTTTACAGGATGGTTGTTATAGCATTGCCCCAGGACAAAAATATCTAAATTTTAAGATACAGAGTCAATATCACTAGTCGTAGCTGAAGTAAAGATTAGATTCAAACCGAGGAAAGGTGAGGGTATAACATGGCATTGAAGTGAATTCTTATGCAAGGTAAACTCATTTTTCCAGTATGTCACCTCTTGACTAAAAACCGTATCATGGTTCCTACTTTTATCACATGTCGCTTGTGAGATTTGCTTGCATACATGTCTTGTCCATGTTTCTACAATAAGTCATGCAGGACATAAGAAGACCATATCACTACTAATTTTTCACCAAAACAATGAAGTGGATAGAAACTCCTAAAACATTGGTGCGAGTCACTCACAGTTCTGTATTTGAAATCTCCCCTAATATCTTTATCGATTATAATTGCAGACGAAAAGCCAAGCACAACAACATGAATGGATTCCTGTGAAAGTTTGACAACCTTCCCCTCTGAAAGCAACAACATATAACTGAATTAAGTAATGCAAAATCGATATAGGAAGCTAACATCATTTGTTGATTTCTTACAACTAGCGAACGAAATAACTAGAAATAGGTCATAAGAGTTGAGTACCTAAAAGCATATCAGGCTTTGGAGAGAAAAGCAACAAGTTGGCCTTTAGTCTAACACCGAAATAAGGATGAACCCCAGGAAGAATCTTCGCGCACTTATCCAGTGAGTTGACATCATAAGCCAACACAAACCCATCAAATATTTCACTGAACCTGAAAATAAAACCATGTACACAAGGTCATTTGGTGCGTACGAAATTTTTAATTGACACAAATCTGTAGGCATGAAACGTACCTGAAGAGCAAAGAGCTAAGCTCGCGAAGAACAACTTGAGAAACCTCTTTACTTTTTGAAGGATGAACATATACAACTAAATTAGCATTTGAGACCTTCAAACCTTCCATTGGTACCTTAGGTAAACTACTGGCACCTGTGGAACAAATTTCAAACTGTACAGAGACAGAACGTCAGAATATATATATATATATATATATATATATATATATATATATATATAGAGAGAGAGAGAGAGAGAGAGAGAGAGAGAGAGAGAGAGAGAGAACTGTCAATGTTGTGATGCTCAAAAGCCAGCAGCGGCTACTGGTGCGGAGTGTGGCAGCGGTCTGGTGGACGGGGACACAGGGCAGAAAGAGCTGGCGGCGGAGGACAGGTGTAACGCCCCGATTTTCTGTCTGAGTGGAAAATGATCGAAATGCCCCTGAGGTCATTTTCGCCCCGGAATTCAAGGATGGCCAACTCGGTAGTCCTCGAAGGGCCAACTCAATGTTTGAAGGGGATTGAATGACCCTTGAGTGGTTCCGGAGGGGAAAGTCTCATTTTCAGGTTTGGTCAAAATGACCAAAATACTCCTATAGCGTTTTACGCGGTGGAAGTGCCGTTTGATCGAAACTTTTAGGAGGTTTAAAAACATGTTTTCATGTGTCTAGAGGTCTCTGTTCAAGTCGGGTGGTGGGGAAGTTTTGTCAAGAAATTACGATTTTGCCCCTAGAATAGTGTCTTTACGCCTAATGACGTAACTAAACTAGCCTAATGACGTAACTAAACTAACCTAAGCAATATTAGGCTCTAATCGAAGATTAATTAATTTCCCTAATTAATCTAGAGTCAAAATAAATTATTAAAGTTAATTAGAACCTAAAATTACTTAGATTAAACTTAAATCCCTTTTTAGAACTCAAGATTCCTAGTCTTGGAATCTTGAATAGTGTTTTCTCTCTCCAATTCCTTAAATCAAGGAATTGTGTCTAGAATTGTTTAAATACTAAAATGAGTTTATAACCCACTAATTATGCAAGAACACTCTTTAATTATGTCTTGACAACCTTAATTACCCATTTTCCTTACCTAAACACTTTCTTACAAATTCCTAATCTTAATCCTAATCAAAGATATACATAAACACAACTCTAAACTACAATTAAAATGCAAGAAAACCCTCCCCATGGCTGATGCAATTTCAGCCCTCTCTCTCTCATTTACAACACATGTTGAATTGTTTCTCATTTCAAAGAACTACGCTTGGCCATACCTTGAATCATACCTCACCATACTTTGAACCATACTTCACCATGCCTCAAGACCACATTATCTCACCTCATGGAACTCATGGGCTGCCCATGAGGCTGATGGCCGAAATTTCCCTCTTCATTTGCACCTTCTGTTTGCTTCATTTCTCTATAAATAGATGGCCTTGGGAAGCTTGCATCACTTTTAGATCATTTGCTAAGTTTAGGAACACTCAAAGCTTCTCTTTTTCTCTCAAAGTTCTAGTGTTCTTCAAGATCTTCAAAGTTCTTCAAGTTCTTCATCTTCTTCATCTTCTTCTTCCATCTCCAAGATCATCACACCAAGTAGGGATTTTATTTCAAGTACTTCTTTCTTTAAAGTTCTTATTTTAGCTTTATGTTCATAGTTTCTCTTGATTCTTTTTAGAACTTCTTTTCTTCTCCTTTTTCTTTCTCATTTTCGGCCATGGGCCTTGAAGTTCAAAGAAATGAGAGCTTGATGATGAGAGTTTCATGATGATGTTCATCACTTGAAACAAACTCTAGAGCTTGATCTTTGTTCTTGAGTAAAATACTTCTAGTTCTTCCTTTCTCTAACTTTTGGAATCTTTAACTTTGATGATGTTTTAAAATGGTTCTAAGGACTCAATGATGAGGTCTCATGATGTTGATGTTAATATATCATCAAGATCATGGACTCTAGAGTTTCAAAATGTTCTTTTGTTTTCCTTGAAGTTTCGGCCATTTCCTTTTCTTTTACATGCAAAATGTTTCGATTTTCTAAAAATGTTATGTTGAGTTCTAAGAACTCTAGACTTGACTTTATCTTGGTTTGATGAGTTTGGATTGAGGTTTAAGTTCCTTTAAAGTCTTGTTAAGAGCTCTAGAAAGATAAAATGAACTTGCATAATTTATTTTATGCTTGCATTTATATTTACATTCTTGCTATGCACCTTTACTTTCAAGCTATCACCTAAGAACATAAAGATTAAAATGGAACTTGCATCATCACTTAATTTAATTCTCAAAGCCTTTCTATTTCGGCCTTAAAGTCGATTGTTGTTGGGCCTAGAGCACTAAAATAAAGAATTGAACTTGCATTATCACCTAATTAATTTCTCGAATGCCTATCTATTTCGGCCTTAAAGTCGATTGTTGTTGGGCCAAGAGCACTAAAATAAAGAATTGAACCTTGCATATTTACTTTCAAGCTTGCACGTTTAAGTTTATGCCTTGCATATTTACGTTCAAGCTTGCACGTTTAAGTTTATGCCTTGCATATTTTAGTTTAAGTCATCACTTTATTTTGTAAGCAAGATTAAAAATGAAAAGCATGAGCACGTTTATTTTATGTCATAACTTAACAACCTAGAGCTCAAAGACTTGCCCATTTCATTCCAAGTTAAAGTTTAATGTGAATGCATTCTTTGAATGCATGTTTTCGGCCAAGTAGTGATGATGGACTTGCAATGAGTTTTCATCTAGCTACAAGGACTAATAGTCTATGTTCTAAGTTTTTCTTAAAGCTTTACAAATCTTTACAAGGTTATGTTAACATGAGATATGACTTTATTCCCTTTTAGAGGATGAAATATATTTTGGTCACTGACCTAAGGCTTCTCTTAGCCTCTTGATGAATTAAAATAATTTGCAAAGAGTTTTAGAAATTCTAAATTGATTCCATGAGAAACTAGTTAACTTATGTACCTCGAAGTGTTAATTTAATTCTCTTACTGAAGCTCCATGATTTCGGTTCCGTCATGATGAGTGTGATGCTGTATGGTGATGTTTTGATGTGTTAGAATGTGTGAAAATATCATATGATGATGTAGAAATGATTCTATGCATAATAGGTAAGAAACTAGCTAACGAGAAATACCGTAAAGCTAGAATTTAACATAGTTTTGACCCATTTATTTTTGGAACTTATCCAAACTGTTTTAATGGGAGCACAATCAGATTAGGATTGTTTAGACATAAAAAACTTGGTAACATTTGGATTAGAATTGAATTCTAGCACCTAGAGGGAAACTAGTAACTAGAAAACCGTAAAAATGCAAATGTAGAACTCTTAGAACATTTAGTTTTCTGATTCTGTCCAGCACCCTTACAAGGTAGTAAACATGGTTTATAATTAGTTCAAAGGCTTAGGAATACTTCATAATTGGCTTGGATTTGATTTATAGCACTTGAGGCGAAAACGGAATCGAGAAAGGGTCTAAGACGTAGTTTCTAGAACCCTCGTAATCACAAAATGTAATTTCTGCCCTTAAAGTGTAAGGCTGTCCAGATTCATTGACGAACATAAAAATTAGTAAGAATTATTAGTTGTGAGCCTATAGGTGCATGAAAGGATAAAAACGGATGATAGCGTAATTAGTTTTCAAGATTTAGACCCGTAAGGGTCAAAGCATAAGACACCACAAACTTAAGAGCATAATGGGCTTTAATGCTTCATGCAAGTGTAAGTTTTATTATGAGAACAACTTGAGCATGTGATCTCTTATGAGAGTATATAGTGTTGATGTGTTGATGCTCACGCCATGATGCGTTATGCAAAATTATGATATTACGATGCTTATGATGCATACGATGATTATGATGCCTTATGTTGGTATTGAATGGCTATGCATGCTCTATATGTTTGGTGGCATATGTAACATCCTAATTTTTAACCCAATACTCTAGAACATATTTAGGTTAATCATTAGTTTGTTACTTCATAGTTCTCATTTAACTTTGAATTACTTAGCGGAAAATACGGGCAATTTTTTTTGAAATGAAAGCGAGAGCCGCGTGATGCGATATAACTTGCAACGGACAAAACATACATCTCATAACGTCATAGCATAAAGCATATAAGGGCACATCATGAGAGACACTGAATAATATCTCATATATAATTATAATTTGCCCACTTATAAGCGTGGGACTTGATTTAGTACATGGAAATACATGAAAGAAAATACAACATAAACATAAACATAATCTACTCCCCTACCCGAGTGCACCTAATAGGATAACCTCTAAACAAAAGAAGGTTTATCCCTATCTGTGTGGTGTGTGCTCTAACTCGGGCCATCCTCGACCTCCTACTGGCGACCATCTCGTGATCGAGGCAGATATCCGGGAAACTGAGCGAGCTCCTCGGGTGTGAAAAGGCGGAGTGGGGATCGAATATGACTCCCAGGGTATGGCCGCATCTCCGGTCGTCGTGCACGCCTCGGCCGAGTCACGGTGGGCTCGCTATCCTCTCCGAAGTCCATAGGTATGGTGGGGGAAGATCCCTCGGAGGGTACCTGGGTGGCCGAATCCTCGGAAGGATCCATCTCCGAGAAGGACGATGGGCAACGGGGCACATACTCGGGGTAGTCTCGAACGGCGGATGCGGAAGGTGGAGTACGGCGTAGCCTCTCCTCTCGGGGACGTGCGCGCTCGAACACTAGGTCATCGCCAAAAGGTGAGACGGGGGAGAAACGATGGGAATGTACAGGGGGAGTGAAGGGTCGACCCATGAACATGAATACTCTAACTGTGCATCGACCCACAAAATGGAATGACCCGTGGTCCGGGTCATGGTGCACCTCCCATGTCGGCGTGTCCACGAACACTACGAACGTCGCCATCTGAAGACGTGACGGAAAGAAAGAAATAGAGGGAGTGAGAATCTTACTAAAGAATCTCAGTAGGGCCTCCTACTACCTAGGTGTCATCATCTACGTCCTCAGGAACCTTGGGTTTAATTATGCGAAAAGTCTGAACATGCATTTAGTTCATTTTAAACTTCAAAATATACGTTAGCCAAGGCCCGTTCATTTTAGGATGATCTTAATGTCATGAATGCAACATAATAGAAAATGTATGCATGGCACTACCTAATGCACATACATAAAACATAACATCAAGCATCATCATCATTGGTGGCATAAAGTGGCAATAGTAACATTCATATGGGACAAAACTAAGTGACATAATCATAATCATGAACTTCTCTTCCTCATGGGCCACCCTAAAAGACAATCGAACTGGGGGTGCTCGGCTAACCGTGTCACCTAACGTGTCATACATCTAGGTTATGAGCTCATACCTTAACTAGTCGTCACTAGTTCTTACTTACCACCTAACGATAAGCGTATCATAAATCCCGACTATCTGAGTACGGGTTATGGGGCAAAACTCTTAGGGGTGCTCGGTCGAACCGGTGTCACCTAAGAGTGTAAAATGGTACCGATGTCACATGAGTTCTATGGAGGTGCTCGGCCGAACCGGTGTCATCCTAGAACCCATCTTAGTACCTTAATTTTCAAAATCTCTTTAAGTCCCCAAATTTGTCGGAAATTCGGCGGCCAAAACGGTCATTACACCGAATTTCCTTCCAAATTTGCTTTATGCCACATTAACATATAATCTCATAAATTCCTCATATGAATAACATCATCATCATTAGCATACTTCATGCACCATCATAAATCATCCAAACGTTTACCCTTACGGTAGCTTATGCTTTGACCCTTACGGGTCTTAATCTTGAGATATAGTTCTCTACATCCGTCGTTCATATTTTAAGCACCTAAGGCTCATAATTAAACATCATTCATAATCCTCTCATTTTACTTTTAAATCTGAATAGCATAGGGTGGAAATCCTAACATGTGAATACGGGGTTCTAGAACTTACGCTTTAGACTCTTTGTTGGTTCCGCTACGAAGGCGCTATGGATTAAATCTAAATCGATTATGAGGCATTCCTATGCTTAAGGACTAATTATTAATCATGTTTATCATGTTGTGAGGGTGCTGGGCAGAATTCAAAGAATTAAATGTTCTAAGAGTTCTACATTTGCATTTTTACGGTTTTCTAGTTACTAGTTTCCCCATAGGTGCTAGAATTCAATTCTAACTCAAATGATACCAAGTTTTTCATGTCTAAACAATCTAAATCTGATTATGTCCCCATTAAAACAGTTTGGATTAGTTCCATAAACAAATGGGTCAAAACTATGTTAAATTCTAGCTTTGCGGTATTTCTAGTTAGCTAGTTTCTCACCTATCATGCATAGGATCGCTTCTACATCATCATACGATATTTTCACACATTCCAACACATTAAAACATCATTATACAGCATCACATTCACCACATCAGAACCGAAAACATCTTGCCTCAATAAGAGAAGTAAATTGACATTTCTAGGTACATAAGTTAACTAGTTTCTCTCTAATGAATCTAGAACTTCTAAAACTCTTTGCAAAACATTTTAATTCATCAAGAGGCTAAGTGAAGCCTTAGGTCGGTGACCAAAACATATTCCATCCCCTAAAGGAGATTGGAATCACATCTTATAATGACATAACCTTATGAAGATTTGTAAAACTTTAAGGAACACTTAAAACATAGACTATTGGTCCTAGTAGCTAGATGAAAACTCATTGGAAGTCCATCATCACTACTTGGCGAAAAACATACATTCAATGTATGGTTTACATTAAACTTTGACTTGGAATGAAATGGGCAAGTCTTTGAGCTCTAGGTTCTAAGTTACGACATAAACTAAACGTGCTCATGCTTTTCATTTTTAATCTTGCTTACAAAGTAAAGTGATGACTTAAAATTAAATATGCAAGGCATAACTTAAACGTGCAAGCTTGAAAGTAAATATGCGAGGCATAATCTTAAATGTGCAAGCTTGAAAGTAAATATGCAAGATTCAATTCTTTATTTTAGTGCTCTTGGCCCAACAACAATCGACTTTAAGGCCGAAATAGATAGGCATTCGAGAAATTAATTAGGTGATAATGCAAGTTCAATTCTTTATTTTAGTGCTCTAGGCCCAACAACAATCGACTTTAAGGCCGAAATAGAAAGGTTTTGAG
The DNA here is from genome assembly GCA_031216125.1 of Dalbergia cochinchinensis. Taxonomy (NCBI): domain Eukaryota; kingdom Viridiplantae; phylum Streptophyta; class Magnoliopsida; order Fabales; family Fabaceae; genus Dalbergia; species Dalbergia cochinchinensis. Next base: position 10,651,723 of record CM062376.1, read on the forward strand.
AATTAAATTAAGTGATGATACAAGTTCCATTTTAATCTTTATGTTCTTAGGTGATGGCTTGAAAGTAAAGATGCATAGCAAGAATGTAAATATGAATGCAAGCATAAAATAAATTATGCAAGTTCATTTTATCCTTCTAGAGCTCTTAACAAGACTTTAAAGGAACTTAAATCTTAACCCAAACTCATTCAAACAAGGTAAAGTCAAGCTTGGAGTTCTTAGAACTCAACATAACATCTTTGGGAATCAAACTATGAAACTTAGAAAATCTCAAGGAAATGGCCAAATCTCCAAGAAGAGAAAAGTGCATTTTAAAACTCTAGAGTTCATGATCTTGATGATATATTAACACCAACATCATGAGTCCTCATCATTGAGTTCATAGAGCCATTTTAAAACACCATCAAAGTTAAAGTTCTCAAAAGTTCAAGAAAGGAAAATCTAGAAACACTTTTGCTCAAGAACAAAAATCAAGCTCTAGAGTTTGTTTCAAGTGATGAACATCATCATGAAACTCTCATCATCAAGCTCTCATTTCTTTGAACTCCAAGGCCCATGGCCGAAAAAGAGCAAGAACAAGGAAAGGAAAAGAAGTTCTAAAAAGAATCAAGAGAAACTATGAACATTAAGCTTAGAACAAGAACTTTAAAGAAAGAATACATGAAAGAAAATCCCTACTTGGTGTGATGAACTTGAAGATGGAAGAAGAAGATGAAGAACTTGAAGAACTCCAAGAACTTGAAGAACACAAAGACTTTGAGAGAAAAAGAAAAGCTTTGAGTGTTTCCTAAACTTAGCAAATGATCTAAAAGTGGTGCAAGCTCCTCAAGGCATTCTATTTATAGAGAAATGAAACAAATAGAGGGAGCTCATGGAGGAGGAGGTTTCGGCCATGAGGGTGCAGATTGGAGGCTTTCCATGAGTTCCATGAGGTGAGATAATGTGTTCTTGAGGTATGGTGAGGTATGGTTCAAAGCATGGTGAGGTATGGCTCAAGGTATGGCTCAAGCATGGTTCTTTGAGTGAGAAAATAATTAAACATGTGGTCAATGGGGAAAGGTGCTGGCCGAAACTTCATCATGCATGGGGAGGATTAGTTTGCATTTTAATTGTGGTTTAGAGTTGTGTTTAGGTGTATCTTTGATTATGCTTAAGATTAGGAATTTGTAAGAAAGTGTTTCGGTAAGGTAATTGGGTAATTAAGGTGGTCTAGACATAATTAAGGAGTGGTCTTGCACCATTAGTGAGTTAAATCCTCAATTTAGAGTTTAAACAACTCTAGACACATTTCCTTGATTTAAGGAATTGGAGAGAGAAAACACTATTCAAGATTCCAAGACTAGGAATCTTGAGTTCTAAAAAGGGATTTAAGTTTAATCTAAGCAATTTTAGGTTCTAATTAACTTTAATAAATTATTTTGACTCTAGATTAATTAGGGAAATAAATTAATCTTCGTTTAGAGCCTAACATTGCTTAGGTTTGCTTAATTACGTCATTAAGCTCAAAAATACTATTCTAGGGGCAAAATCGTAATTTTGCACTAAAACTGCCCGGGACCACCGGGACTTGAACAGAGACCTCTAGACACATGAAAACATGTTTTTGAACCTCTGGGGGAAGTTCCGGGCTTAAACGGCACCTTTACCCGCGTAAAACGCTATAGGGGTATTTTGGTCATTTTGACCAAATCATGAAAACGAAATTTTCGCTTCCGAAAGCATTCAAAGGCCATTCAATCCCCTTCAAACATTGAGTTGACCCTTCGAGAATGACCAAGTTGGTTACCCTCGAGTTCGGGTCAGGAAATGACCTCAGGGGCATTTTGGTCATTTCCTGACAGTAAAAATCTGGTGTTACAAAGATAAAGCAAGTTTGATGGAAATCCGGTGTACACCGTTACGCTGCCGAATTTCCCATCAAACTTGAGTACTTGAGAAAAAGCTTGCGAAAACTCCTGGGTGACACCGGTTCGGCCGAGCACCCCCAAGAAAGGTTCTGGGTGACACCGGTTCGGCCGAGCACCCCCAGAACAGATGTGACAGAACACCGAGACGCATTTCTCCCACTACGGTGGGGAGGAAACAAATCCATGAGGGTATTGACATTGAGCTTGCCAAAGCGGACAATTCGCTGTGTACTAGATACCAGTAGAGCGTTTCAAAGAAGGAAATGATCCTAAGATAGGTGATCCAAGAAAGTTATGTATACCCCCTCTATTAGCCCATATTAAATCTAGTGACGACTAGTTAGGATTGAGCTCATTCCTAGGCGATAGGTGAGACGTAGTTTGGTGACTGGGATTATCACCGGGCCGGTGAATCGGTTGGACTTTTGGTGGATATGTTAAGAGGGTGGTCTTTAAGAAAAAGAACTTAAGAGTTTTACTTATGAGAAAGATGTCACATGAAAAGTACTATGCCTTTTTATGCCGCGTATATGATTTATGTTTCTTTATGATGTGCCCAAGTATTACGATTTTCGTGTTAATGTGCATATGGTATTGTCATGCATTCATCAAATATACATTGCATTCATGTCATTAAGACACATACTAAAAGACTCCCACTTCGGATAAATAGATTTGTAAAGCCTAAAACCAATCCTTATGCATGTACACCTTTTTCATAATTAAAACCGAGGTGGCTGGGGACGTCGACGATGACACTAGTGTTAGAGTCGGGAATCCCTACTGAGAATCTCGAATGAGTTTCTTATCCCTTCCTTTTCTTCCGTGTCGTTTCTAGACGAGGATTACAACGAGGTTCGTGACTTCTTCTGAGGCTCGCGCTTAAGGGACACACTAGCGGGCATCTGAGCAGAGGGTCGTCATGAGGCATAGATAGCTTAGCTTTTGGGTTGACACTTATCTAACCTCATAGGGGGATAAGGATGACTTCACATATATGGGCATGTTTTGATGTAAATGATGGTACAATGATGTTAGTAGTCTATGTATCTATGAAGATGTGATGATATTATGGTTGTTATGTATAATACTATGTTTCATGATTATCAATGGCGTGGTTACTTTTTCTTGCATGTGATGGTTATGACGAACGTTAGGTTAGTGCGCTGACTCGCTGCTTTGCTTTCAAGTTTCAAAAAGAAAAACTTATTCATATTTTCCACTAAGTATTTTAATGAAAGATTGTAAGGAATGAGACTAAAAGCGTAATAAACTAATGATTAACCTAAATATGTTATGGAGTATTGGGTTAAAAATTAGGATGTTACAACAGGCGGTGGCGGCAAGGCACAACGGAGGAATGGCGGAACCCTAAAGCCTTTACTCTCTCAGTCTCTTCTCTTGCAGTCTCCAGTGTAGTGTGACTAGTCTAATCTCTCGATTCTTCACTCCACATTCACCATACCACACCGTCGCTAGGACAACAGAAGACAGAAGTGGGAAGTGAGAACGGGAAGACTTTTATTTATTTATTTTTTTCCTCAAGGAAATAATTTATATAGTCTCTGAAGAAAATTTCATAAAATTATTTAGGTTTAATTAATTTATCAGTCCCTATAGTTTTATTGAATTTTTAATTGAGTCTCTACATTTTAAAATTTTTTAATTGAGTCTCTATACTAAAAATAAATATTTAATTGGATTTCTAACCTCGTTATTTGTTACAAAAAAAGTGAGTTAACAAAATATTCATATAATATTCTTTTTACTACAATTTTATATTAAAAAATATAAAGAAAAATCTTCCTCATAACCTTTCCCCTTCCCTTTCCCTTTTTCTTCCCTTTCTTTCTCTGCAGGAGCCATTGCGAGCTTCACCACACTTCTGCCAGTAACAAAGAGAGTGATAGGCGCAACAACAGAGAGAGAGTGATACACAGTGACAAAGTTAGTTCTCGGAGCAGCAATGTCCTTGCCATCGAAAGCAATGTGCTCTCCACACTCAGATCCAAAGATGGTGGTTGTTGGTTCAGATCAGGTTTTACCATCACCGATAAAATAGTGGGCTCATGTTTCAGCTTCTGTGTTGGTGTTTGTTCTGGTTGTTCTGGTGGTGATCTTTGTCGAACTTTTTCTCCTTTTTCTTTTTCTGTTGCTGTTACTATTATTATGGGATTGGGATGTGTTGGTTGTGTAGGGATGGTTTTTTAAGCGTGAGTTGAATTTGAAATTTTTGTTGCGGGATGTGGATCTTTCTGGTTGATGTGGACTTGGATTTGTGCTGGGCTATGGTGGGAAATTAGAGTGGTGGGAGGACATGGATTTGAATTTGTGATGTTGTTTGTGGGTGCAAGCCTTCTAATATGATTTGGACTTTTAGGAAGATACATAGCAAAATCTCCGCATACAATTTTCTCGCTTTTCTCCAGAATAATCATCATCACCATCACCACATACCAAAGAAACCTAACTTACAAATCTATCATCAGAGTCTCTGTGATACCCTAGGTACACATGTCCTTAGACCAGTCCAATACGGCCCTAAGGTCCCCCAAGAACTACCCATATTGCTGGGTCCTGGATTTTGTTAAGTCTGGATCCTACACCTCCTTGGAGGGCTATATGTTAGAGCCACTTTCTTGGGATCAAAAGTCCCGGTAATGGTTCCCAATATGGCAAAACAAGTTAAAGAGTGATTTTTAATGAATTTTATGAAACCTTTAAAAGTTTCATTTTTAGTCCACAAATTTAGAAAATCTTAGAGATTCTCGGATTTGAACTAAAACTCAAAATTTTGATTTTGATTTGTTGGGATTTTAATTTTCATGATATTTTGTTTGAATCCAAGTGGGAGGTACTTTCTTATTTACATTTATGTTTTAAAGTTAATGAAGAGTAAAATAAATAAGGACATTAAGTGAGTACTGAGACGACCTAGATGTGTGATTGACCTGTTGCTTGTTGTTTCGGGTGAACTGTCATCGCTATAGTGGTCCAGGACTGCTATAGCGGTTATGATGAGGCAATTTTGGGTTTTTGATGGTCCATAGACTACTATAGCTGTCTAGGACTGCTATAGCGGTCATAAGTGAGTTAGTCGTAGTCACGGGGTATGGCAAGACAACTATAGCGACAGAAACAGTAGAAAACGACGCAGTTTTGATTAAATGAGCCCCTTCACCCCTTTATATATCCCAAACTCCGATTTCACCCCAAAATCCGAACCTAACTCTTCCTAAGAGCTTTTCCTCCCCTCCACTCTCATTCTCTATCAATTCCACTTCCTCCAAGCTTCAAGTTGAGTATGGTTGTTGGTTTATGCTTCCTTTGTTTCCTTCATTTCATGTCCTATGGTTTAGACTTTGTTGTTTCTCTCATTGTTATCAAGTGGGGGAGCACCCCCAATATTATTAGAGCTAGAATAGAGTTGTTTAGAGATTAGCAGAGACTAATCTTGAGTCAATATTGCTCTATGGCAATTGTTGGCGTCATTCCATGCTTCAGGGTCAAGTTGGTGGTGCTCACATACTTCTGGCTCTAAACGGTGAGTGGGCTCAAGCTCATGGCCTTAATTTTGGCATTGTAATTATGTTTGATGCACGATAATTGGTGAGCATGAAAGTAGAGATGAGAATATACATGATTTGAATTTTACAAGTTATAGCAAAGAGTATGATTTTGATTATGGCATGAAAATGTGTTTTAGAAAGTCATGGGACCATGATTAGTACATTGTATGTTATGGAAATGTTTGATATATATTCATGAAGAGATTTATTGTGAGAGTATATATGATTTTAGAGTATCAGTTAAACTATTTTGGCAGGAAGGTCAAACAGAGATGTTATATTATAATATTAAAGATTTCATGATTTTGAATCTTTTCATTTTAATGTATGATATTAGAGTTATTAAGTTATAAAAAGAGGTTATCTTGAGAAATGAGATTTTAAAAATTCAGTCTTTGTGATATTTCAAAAATATGTAATTCAGTATGATTCATAGTGACTGTGAGATACATATTCTGTGAGCTTGAAATCAGAATGCCTGCAAGCGAGTGATCCTTTGGGCATGATTTCATAGTCACAGTTATGCTAAAGTCAAGTTGCTAGAGTTATATGAGTCCAGAGCTTTTAGAGGTTCAAGAGTTTTCATATTTAAATGGTTTTACAAAGAGCTAGAGTATGAGCATGATTGTATCCAGAGACTTTTTGAATAATCTTGATGATTTCAAGGGATAGAATATTTATGTATGAAAGAGTTTGATACCCAGATTAGAGTATATAAGAGAGATTCAGAGAAAACAATATGTTTATTGAATTATAGGCTAGACTGTAGCTATAGAGAAACAGACAGTGAGTTAACGACTGAATCCCGATCGTTAACCTTGGTACCAAGTTGTCTCGAGAAGACAATCTCATGGAGCAGAGGATGGAACCTATTTAGGTGTCCGATTTAGATCTTTGATGGATCATGGAGCAGAGAAATTGTTATGCCATGGTTGATACACAAAGCTAGAGAATGTATCATTATGCAAGTCATAACCAGAGATTCTTGTTTCTCTATTCTCACTGTTATTAATGTTTTCAAAGAATATTTGATTTAAGAGATATTATATATATGAGAAATGGTTTTCTTGTTGGAGTAAGAACTTAGAGATGTTTTTCTATGAATTTATGAATACAGAGATATACTTTCTATGAGATTATATACATGAATATCAAATGGTTTGTAACAAATTATGGTTTTAGAGATACTTGTTTATTGAATTTATGGCATGGAAAGTGTTTTCCCGAGAGTAGCTATGTTATGTAAATATTGGAAATGTTTTGCCAATGCATGTATATCTATATATGATTGTTGTTGTCCCATGTGGGTGATGGGTGAGAGCTCACTCACTGAGTCCGTTGACTCACCCCTCTCCTTTCTTCCTCATAATTGTAGGTACAGATGTTGCTCAGCCTTCGGTTTGGCAGACTCAGTTGTTCTCAGTGGTGAGTCTTACTTCAGAGTTAGGCTCAAATTAGAGTCTTATTAGAGTAGAGTGCTCTAGTAGATATGCAGGCAGGATTTGAGCCATGCATTATTTTCAAATTATGTATTTAATTGCAGTATTTGAAACAATGATGTATACGTTTCAATTCATAAGTATGTATTTAAAATTATAGAGTTTGATTAGAGTTTATGCGATAAAACAGAGATGTAGTTATGATACAGTTCATGAGTTAAATCGATTTTCAGAGTATGATTGAAATGTTTCAGAGCCTTACATATAAAGTTTTAAATAAAGATTTAGATGAAGTTATGAATAATAAATGAGAAAGCATATTATTTTATGCATATAAAGTGTAACGCCCCAATTTTTACTGTAATTTTTACTGTCATTAGAAATTAATCAATTACCGAATTACCGTAGGTAATTATTACATAAGATTTGAGGCCGAACAATCCTCAATAAAGGAATATAACATTAGAAGAGAGGTTAGGAACGATTCATGCGAGAGTCGCAAATCCCGAATTTCTGTACGTATAAAATGACCAAAATGCCCCTGAAGTTATTTTACTCAGAAAATGAGGATCGTGGGCCCCACCTATTCTCAAGGGGATATTTTGAGGATAATAAGGGATTGTTTGTGTTATGTGTGTTAATAGAGCAGAAGGATCTCAATTTTGAGTTCCGACGCACGAAATGACCAAAACGCCCATGCAGCTGTTTTAACTTCGATGTGCGTGCCGACTGAGCCCGAACCTCACTAAAATGTTTTAAAATGTGTTTTTAAGTCATGATTAACCATTGGTTAAGCTCGGGTGGCCTCGGCGCTTTTTAAGTGAAAGTACGATTTTGCCCTGTTTTGGGTAGTTTTGCGAATTTCGGGATTTTTGATTCAGATAATCAAACCTAAGCAATATTAGGCTCAAATTAAAGCTTATTAAATTCTAAATATTAATCTAGAGTCAAAATTATGTATTTAGATTGATTAGAACCCAAAATTGCTCAAAAACACCCAAATTGCTTACTAATTCACTTAAACCCTTAACCGTAAATTCTCTAAATTACATGAATACCTTGCCTACACCTAAATAATGCATGGAACACACAAATTTCACTTCTTTGGGCTGTAATGGATGAAATTATTGATGCCATTATGCAGCTGAATTATTGCCAAAAGTTGCACTAAAACAAAATGCCAAAATGTCACCATAAGAGACATAATTCCTTAATTTCATACAACTTTGTCTAAAATAATTTTTCCTCCCTTATTTCTCCTGCAAAATTCCGTCCACTACCTCATCATGTTGGCCAATTAGAAGCCTCAAAATCTTCTATAAATAGGCTTGCTTGAGTGGTCTTGGAATGCTTGGTTCATAACTAGTTTTTAGGAGCACCAAAAACTTTCTTTCTTCCTCCTCTTTGGCTGAATTCTTTCTTCAATTTTTCAAAGAGATTTTGTTTCATTTCACTTCAAGAAACCAAGTTCTCTTCCTCTTCTTCAACTCAGATTAGGTAGGGAGTAGTTTCTAAATTTATTTCTATGCTTTGAGGAGTTGTGTTTTTAGCTCAAAATGATGAAATTATGAACTTACCTTAGCTTTTTATTTTGGTTTTCCTCTTCAATTTTTCTTTAACCAATTCAACCATATGGCCTAGGTGGAACTAAGATGATGGCTTGATGATGAGGACCTTGAGGGTGGGTTGTAAATCCATCACAAGTTAGGCCTCTAAAGCTTGAAAATTCCACTTGATGCAAAAGTTTAAAGAATAATGCTTTATGATGCTAAAACAAAGATTTTTAGTTTAGAACTTGAAAGATGTATTTTCCTTTTATGTTTTATTTCTTGTTAAGATATGTATTGGGTTGAATTTATAATTCTTTTAAAGTCTTGAAGGAGCTCTAGTAAAGAAACAAAATGAATTTGCATCCATGATTAAGTTTATGCTTTGCATAACCATGTTTACCTTCTATGTCATCACTAAATTTTCAAGAATGAATAAATGAACTTGCATTTCTCATGTTTAAATTCCAAGCTTGTATTTCATGTTTATGTTTCAATTCATCACTTAATCTTTCAAGATAATAAAGAGGTTGCATCTCATGTTTAATTTATGCTCTCACTATATTTTATAATGGCTAAAAGAATCAACGCATGGCATGTTTATTTTATGCCATCACCTAAAGATCCTAGAGCTCAAAGACTTGCCCATGTATCACAAGCAAAGAAATATGATTATTGGAGTTAAAGAATTTATTCTTTAAAAAGTCTTGAGATTGGAGCTTAAAAAGATGTAATAATAATTCTCTTCTCCCTCTACTCGTCCTGTGCGGACTACCGCCGCTCCGGTTTCTTAATATTCTCTTCTCCTCTATCGTTCTCATATGGATTACCGCCGCTCCAGCTTTCTTGTATCATGTTTATATTTCAAGTTCTTGCATCATGTTTAATTTTCAAGTCATCACCTTAAATCTTAAAGATAAAGAAATGGAATTGCATATCATGTTTATAATTCCAAGCTATCACCTTATAAAGATAAGATTAAAATAAGGTTGCATAGCATGTTTATAATTCTAAGATGTCACCTAAATCTCTAAAGCTCAAGACTTACTCCTTTTATCTTAAGTGAGAATTTTAATTGTGAAGATCCTCCCAAATTTGACAAAAGAACTAGTTTCTAAATGAGTTTTAAGGCTTTGTAAGGATTTTACGGGAACTAGTAATTTATATGCACTTAAAATATGATTCTATGTAATTGCATGAGGTTCATGATTCCGCCACTGATCTGAGTTTAGTATCAATGTGTGATAATGATTTGATATGATTGAAGTTATGATAATTATGGTTTATTGTTAAGAGAATGATTCATAATTGGTTTAGTAACTAATTAGTTCTATAATTGATAATTCTATGTAAGGATTGGATGCTTATTGAATGATTTCCTGGCTTGCATGTTATAGTTCTTTGTTGCAAATAATGAGAATGCTTATACATGAAATGTTCTTTATTATGTAAAATTTACCTTTGTTGCTAGAAGAAAGTGTATCATTGTAAAAGTGTAATTTGGAAAGGTTCTGCTAAGGAAAGACTTGGTATTTAAGCGTGTCCATTGTGACCCACCTCTCTTTCCTGGGAATCTCCCATATGCATGATTACAGTTGATATATATTATTCTAGCTTAAGACTATAAATGAGAAAATGTTATGATGTTTATGAATTGTATTATGATATAACATGCAAAGATTTAATGGTGACTTAAACTTATAAGAAAATGATCCTTTGGAACCATCAGACTATAGGTGGTGAAAAGGTGATTTTAGTCCCCTAACCCGTTCTCTCAAAAGGGTAGAGTCGGGACTTTAGCTTATCAAAAGGGATAAGTATATGCTAGTGACGACTAGTAAAGTATGAGCTCATAACCTAAATTACTCCCAAAAGGGTGGAGTATAGGGTGGCCTAAGGAAAATAATGATGATGATAAGATTTTAAGTCACCTAAGGAAATGAAATATGTGCACTATGTCCACATGTAGCTAATATTATATGACGTTCTTTTATGCATGTTATTTGATAATGATGATGAGGAAAATGATGTAATGATAAAGGAAAAGTTCATTGTAAATATGACATGTTAAGATTATGATGCATTATAAGACGCATGATTAAAAATTGACGAACCTCGGTTAAGTATTTGTCCGAACTTAAAATGAATCTTTGCATGCTCACTATTTTAGAATAATCCCGAGGTTCCTGGGGACTTTGATGATGACACTGTAGAAGGAGGTACCTTACTGAGAATTCTTTAGCAAGATTCTCACTCCCTTTTCTTTATTTCCGTCATTGTCTCCAGATTCAGATGGCGACATTCGTCCTGTTCGTTGATACCCCTACTTGGGAATTTCACTATGATCCGGTGCATCGCTCGTATCATTTTGAAGGGAGGTGCGCAGTTCGTGTTTTTATTTACATAGGTCGTCCATTTGCACATCCTGTCCCTAGTTATCGATTTTCTCCTACTTCTCCCTATAGCGATGAAATGGTTTTCGAACATGCACGTCCACTTGATGAAAGGATGTTACGTTCTTATCCCGCTTCATCTGCTGTCCATGGATTTTCAGAGTATGTTCCCGAGACGAGATATTCTGAAACTGATCCTTCAGAGGACACTCCTACTCATGTATATTCTGAGAGCTCTGCTCCTACTCCCACACGTGTAAGAGAGGGTAGTGAGGAAACAGTTGTTCAGCCGAGGTTAGCAAGAAGGTCGTCCATGCGACCCCTGCTTGGTGCATCTCGTGTGCCCCCTCCCGAGGGAGCTCATCAGTGGATCGGATTTATTCCCCTATTTCCAGGATAGTGGCCATAGAGGGTTCTTAGTAGATTTATGTGTGATCATGCACCCTAGTTTTAGGATAACCTTCCCGGCTTATGGAGTTATCTAGTTTAGGGGCATGTATTTCCTTAAGTATATGAACATAACCCACCCTTTGAGTGAGGTTATTATATGTAAATATATGCTATAATGTGCTTATGGATGTTATATGATGGAGCCTAAGTGATATGATGTGATATATTATTAAACGTCTTATTATACTCCGCTTACTCGTTCACGTTGTACTCGGCTCACGTTTTCAATTATGTGTTTAAAAAAAAAATGGCTCGTAATTTCACTAAGTATTTTCAAATTACGAAGAAAGAACCAAAGCAAGGAGTAAAGTCTAGTCATTAATCAGATTCAACCTAGGTGTATCTGGTTAATTACTAGGGTGTTACATAAAGAGACTCAGAGGTCACAAGGCTTACATGGAGATGGAATTCCTCACGTTCCGGTCACGTTCCCAAGTCGGGTCATGACAGAATGGTATCAGAGCACTAGGTTTCCCTGCATGATACTGGAGCAAGTGTCCACAAGCAGCATGATGTTTATGTGAATGGAACCGCAGCCATTTGCACTAATATGATTTTATTTGAGGCCTTTAAGAGGATGCAATTATGTCAAGGTTCAGTTAAAGTCTTTGTCATTTCCTTGGAATTCTTGATTCAGCCTTCTATCCTTATCTTTCCTTTTCGGGTATGCTACGCCATCTGATGATCATTGTCACCGCAGCAGCACCACGTTAGTTGTACCAGTTGCGTATGGCACCTCGAGTGGGCCATCTCAAACATGTCAGAGATATTTAGAAAGCACGACCATGCTAGAGTGCATTAAGAAGAAGCAAAAGCAGAAAAAGTTAGCTCAGTCAGAGGTCAACCGCGGGTACCGTTGGCTAGGGCCACCCCTCTCAGTGCCCTACTCGACATATCCCATCATCACGAAGAGGATAAGACAACGGTCAGCCAAAATGGCAGAGTTCAATGTGGACCGGTTGGTCACACCTAGTTGTGAAACAGGCAGAGAACCCTGTGGAGGTTGGTGCCTATAGGGCACACCCACCATCTACGAATAGAGTCAGAGAGAGAAGGCAAGAGGAGTGATTACCCATTATCTCAGAGGGTTATGAGCAAAAGAGTAGAGAAACTTGATATCCAGAAGAAAAGAGTTCGCATGAGGAACAAAGTACGAATGAGAGTGACCTAGAGTTAGTGAGTAGAATCCCAATAAAAGAGCAAATCATGCATATATGCATACTGTAGGACTGATGCCTTGTTTATGATGTGTTAAATTATTTGGAGTAACCTTAGATGCCATGAACATCTTACGCGTCATGTTTCTGAATATATTATTGTATGATTTGTGTTAGAGCTTGTGCCTTTGTATGCCATGAGTATAATATGCATGCCCTATATGATAACAACATAATGAGTTGCTAGACTAGTTTTGAGCATCCATGGTGAGTGATTATGCATATAGATTGCACTAGAATGTTTTAACTATCTCTTGTTTTCTTTTTCCTGATTATGTGCTTGAAGTAAGAATGTTGCAAGATTTTATATGCATGAATAAGCAATGAAGGGAACATGATGTCGAGAAAATGTTTTTGCAAGGTATGGGTTTTTCATGCTTAGTGTTTGCTGTGTGAGTTCTATTAATTTGCAACAAGCACGTAGATAGTTAGTTTTGAACTTCGTAGATTGAAAAGTTGAACTAGAGAATACTTGGCATGGTATAGCATTTAGTGTAACACCCTAATATTTAACTCAACACGCCTAGGACGCGTTTAAGTTAATTATTAGTTATTACTCTTTTGCTCCAGATTTAAATCAACTTCTTTAAAATACTTTAGTGAAAATATGAGTAAATCTTTTTTTTGAACTTAAATACCAAAATGTGAGCCGCGCATCCTAAGTATCTAACATCGTTCACCTTTTCTGCATAAGAGAAGTGTTAGAAACAAATGACAAGTAAACACATAATACAATCATGGCATAACATAACTCAAATAATAATATCATATTGTAACGCCCCAATTTTTACTGTAATTTTTACTGTAATTTTTACTGTCATTAGAAATTACTCAATTACCGAATTACCGTAGGTAATTATTACATAAGATTTGAGGCCGAACAATCCTCAATAAAGGAATATAACATTAGAAGAGAGGTTAGGAACGATTCATGCGAGAGTCGCAAATCCCGAATTTCTGTACGTATAAAATGACCAAAATGTCCCTGAAGTTATTTTACTCAGAAAATGAGGATTGTGGGCCCCACATATTCTCAAGGGGATGTTTTGAGAATAATAAGGGATTGTTTGTGTTATGTGTGTTAATAGAGCAGAAGAATCTCAATTTTGAGTTCGACAAGACGAAAGACCAAAACGCCTCTGGGCCGTTTTAACTCGATGTGCGTGCGATTGAGCCCGAACCTCACTAAAATGTTTTAAAATGTGTTTTTAAGCCATGATTAACCATTGGTTAAGCTCGGGTGGCCTTGGGCGCTTTTAAGTGAAAGTACGATTTTGCCTCTGCTTTTGGGCGCTTTTAATTTCGGGATTTTCGATTCATATACCGAAACCTAAGCAATATTAGGCTCAAATTAAAGCTTATTAAATTCTAAATATTAATCTAGATTCAAAATTATGTATTTAGATTGATTAGAACCCAAAATTGCTCAAAAACACCCAAATTGCTTACTAATTCACTTAAGCCCTTAACCGTAAATTCTCTAAATTACATGAATACCTTGCCTACACCTAAATAATGCATGGAACACACAAATTTCACTTCTTTGGGCTGTAATGCACGAAATTATTGATGCCATTATGCAGCTGAATTATTTCCAAAAGTTGCACTAAAACAAAATGCCAAAATGTCACCATAAGAGACATAATTCCTTAATTTCATACAACTTTGTCTAAAATGATTTTTCCTCCATTATTACTCCTGAAAAATTCTGACAACTACCTCCTCATTTTGGCCAATTAGAAGCCTCAAAATCTTCTATAAATAGGCTTGCTTGAGTGGTCTTGGAATGCTTGGTTCATAACTAGTTTTTAGGAGCACCAAAACTTTCTTTCTTCCTCCTCTTTGGCTGAATTCTTTCTTCAATTTTTCAAAGAGATTTTGTGTCATTTCACTTCAAGAAATCAAGTTCTCTTCCTCTTCTTCAACTCAGATTAGGTAGGGAGTAGTTTCTAAATTTATTTCTATGCTTTGAGGAGTTGTGTTTTTAGCTCAAAATGATGAAATTATGAACTTGCCTTAGCTTTTCATTTTGGTTTTCCTCTTCAATTTTTCTTTAACCAATTCAACCATATGGCCTAGGTGGAACTAAGATGATGGCTTGATGATGAGGACCTTGAGGGTGGGTTGTAAATCCATCACAAGTTAGGCCTCTAAAGCTTGAAAATTCCACTTGATGCAAAACCTTAAAGAATAATGCTTTATGATGCTAAAACAAAGATTTTTAGTTTAGAACTTGAAAGATGTATTTTTTCCTTTTATGTTTTATTTCTTGTTAAGATATGTATTGGGTTGAATTTATAATTCTTTTAAAGTCTTGAAGGAGCTCTAGTAAAGAAACAAAATGAATTTGCATCCATGATTAAGTTTATGCTTTGCATAACCATGTTTACCTTCTATGTCATCACTAAATTTTCAAGAATGAATAAATGAACTTGCATTTCTCATGTTTAAATTCCAAGCTTGTATTTCATGTTTATGTTTCAAGTCATCACTTAATCTTTCAAGATAATTAAGAGGTTGCATCTCATATTTAATTTATGCTCTCACTATATTTTATAATGGCTAAAAGAATCAACGCATGACATGTTTATTTTATGCCATCACCTAAAGATCCTAGAGCTTAAAGACTTGCCCATGTATCACAAGCAAAGAAATATGATTATTGGAGTTAAAGAATTTATTCTTTAAAAAGTCTTGAGATTGGAGCTTAAAAGATGTAATAATAATTCTCTTCTCCTCTATCGGTCCTGTGCGGACTACCGCTCCGGTTTCTTAATATTCTCTTCTCCTCTATCGTCCTGTGCGGACTACCGCCCCGGTTTCTTAATATTCTCTTCTCCCTCTCTGGTCCTGCGGATTACCGCGCTCCAGTTTCTTGTATCATGTTTATATTTCAAGTTCTTGCATCATGTTTAATTTTCAAGTCATCACCTTAAATCTTAAAGATAAAGAAATGGAATTGCATATCATGTTTATAATTCCAAGCTATCACCTTATAAAGATAAGATTAAAATAAGGTTGCATAGCATGTTTATAATTCTAAGATGTCACCTAAATCTCTAAAGCTCAAGACTTACTCCTTTTATCTTAAGTGAGAATTTTAATTGTGAAGATCCTCCCAAATTTGACAAAAGAACTAGTTTCTAAATGAGTTTTAAGGCTTTGCAAGGATTTTAGTGGTAACTAGTATTTTATATGCACTTAAAATATGATTCTATGTAATTGCATGAGGTTCATGATTCGCCACTGATCTGAGTTTAGTATCAATGTGTGATAATGATTTGATATGATTGAAGTTGTGATAATTATGGTTTATTGTTAAGAGAATGATTCATAATTGATAATTCTATGTAAGGATTGGATGCTTATTAAGTACTTGATATCATTGAATGATTTCTGACTTGCATGTTATAGTTCTTTGTTGCAAATAATAAGAATGCTTATACATGAAATGTTCTTATGTAAAATTCACCTTTGTTGCTAGAAGAAAGTGTATCATTGTAAAAGTGTAATTTGGAAAGGTTACGGCTAAGGAAAGACTTGGTATTTAAGCGTGTCCATTGTGACCCACCTCTCTTTCCTGGGAATCTCCCATATGCATGATTACAGTTGATATATATTATTCTAGCTTAAGACTATAAATGAGAAAATGTTATGATGTTTATGAATTGTATTATGATATAACATGCAAAGATTTAATGGTGACTTAAACTTATAAGAAAATGATCCTTTGGAACCATCAGACTATAGGTGGTGAAAAGGTGATTTTAGCCCCTAACCCGTTCTCTCAAAAGGGTAGAGTCGGGACTTTAGCTTATCAAAAGGGATAAGTATATGCTAGTGACGACTAGTAAAGTATGAGCTCATAACCTAAATTACTCCCAAAAGGGTGGAGTATAGGGTGGCCCAAGGAAAATAATGATGATGATAAGATTTTAAGTCACCTAAGGCACTAAAGAAATGAAATATGTGCACTGTGTCCATGTGTAGCTAATATTATATGACATTCTTTTATGCATGTTATTTTGATAATGATGATGAGGAATATGATGTAATGATAAAGGAAAAGTTCATTGTAAATATGACATGTTAAGAATAAGATGCATTATAAGACGCATGATTAAAAATTGACGAACCTCGGTTAAGTATTTGTCCGAACTTAAAATGAATCTTTGCATGCTCACTATTTTAGAATAATCCCGAGGTTCCTGGGACTTTGATGATGACACTTTGTAGAAGGAGGTACCTTCTTGAGAATTCTTTAGCAAGATTCTCACTCCTTTTTCTTTATTTCCGTCATTGTCTCCAGATTCAAATGGCAACATTCGTCCTGTTCGTTGATACCCGTACTTGGGAATTCCACTATGATCTGGTGCATCGCTCGTATCATTTTGAAGGGAGGTGCGCAGTTCGTGTTTTTATTTACATAGGTCGTCCATTTGCACATCTTGTCCCTAGTTATCGATTTTCTCCTACTTCTCCCTATGGCGATGAAATGGTTTTCGAACATGCACGTCCACTTGATGAAAGGATGTTACGTTCTTATCCCGCTTCATCTACTGTCCATGGATTTCCAGAGTATGTTCCTGAGACGAGATATTCAAACCGATCCTTCAGAGGACACTCCTACTCATGTATATTCCGAGAGCTCTGCTCCTACTCCCACACGTGTAAGAGAGGGTAGTGAGGAAACAGTTGTTCAGCCGAGGTTAGCGAGAAGGCCGTCCATGCGACTGACCTAGTGCATCTCGTGTGTCCCCTCGCGAGGGAGCTCATCAGTGGATCGGATTTATTCCCCATTTTCAGGACAGTGGCCATAGAAGGTTCTTAGTAGACTTATGTGTGATCATGCACCCTAGTTTTAGGATAACCTTCCCGGCTTATGGAGTTATCTAGTTTAGGGGCATGAATTTCCTTAAGTATATTTTCTTTTATGGGTTTGCATAAGATAATGATGTATGAACATAACCCACCCTTTGAGTGAGGTTATTGTATGTAAATATATGCTATAATGTGCTTATGGATGTTATATGATGGAGCCTAAGTGATATGATGTGATATATTCTTAAACGTCTTATTATACTCGGCTTACTCATTCACGTTGTACTCGGCTCACGTTTTCAATTATGTGTTTTAAAAAAAAAAGGGCTCGTAATTTCACTAAGTATTTTCAAATTATGAAGAAAGAACCAAAGCAAGGAGTAAAGTCTAGTCATTAATCAGATTCAACCTAGGTGTATCTGGTTAATTACTAGGGTGTTACACATATCAATAAGTGTGTCATAATAATGATGTCCTATAAACGTAAGGACATACATATCCATAAATAGAAATACAAACTGATAAATAAGATGCAATCACTCTAAAGGCACATATCCAATGAGAAACTATCTTCGTTAAATCTCTTGTTCTATAGCAAAGCTCCCACGACCATTACTCAAAGCCACGAACTACTTCATCATGCTTGTCTGGAGACGACACGGAAAAGAAAAGGGATGAGAAACTTATACAAGAGTCTCAGTAGGGCTTCCCGACTCTAACACAAGTGTCATCGTCATCGTCCCCAGGAACCTCGGGTTTAATTATGAAAATGGTGAACATATATATATAAGGTTCATTTATTAAGTTCTAAATATCATTAGCCGAGGCCCGTATCTTTTAGCATGAATCTTAATGTCATGAATGCAACATATTAGTCATGGATGCATGTCAATTTCATATACATAATATCATAAAATCCATAAAGCGATGCATATAATATAAAGAACATCATGATCATTATTCTTACAGGTGACTTAAACTTCTTCATTCTCTTTTCCTTGAGGGCGCCTATAATTCTCTCTTTTCTCGAGAGTTCTAGGTTATGAGCTCATACCTCACTAGTCGTCACTAGCGTAATCTTATCCCTTTTGATAAGTTAAATTCCCAACTCTTAAGGTACGGGATAGGGGGCATTAGGATCACCTTTCATAACCTTTAATTCGAGGAGTCCAAAGGATCACTTCCTATTCGGATCACCTCTCATAACCTTTAATTCGGGGAGTCTAGAGGATCATTTCCATGTGTCTTATGTCACCTTTAATCTTGGCATGTTATATGGAGATGTAAACATGAATATCACAATTATAACTCATTGATTCATTATTTCATGTGCATATCAATGAATCAAACATAATTATAACATGCCATAATGTAAATCGCATAAACATGCATCATATGTCATTGCAAATATCCATAAGCCATATAAATTTCAGCACATCAACTCATTCTTCACAACACATCATTCACATTCATCTCATCATATTGTCAATATTTACGTTTAAGCCCCAAAGGGTCAAATCACAATTTCTCAAAGATTACGGGTCAAAACATAATTACCCCTTTTTAACATCTGCTAATAAATTAAAGATCTCTAACATTAACCAATACAATTCAAGAGGCATATAACTATTAGAAACCATCAAAACTCATCATAAAAACCTTTTAAGGCCATAGACTAAATTTAACACATTATAGGGGTCAAAGTATAAAGTTACTTATTTTGACACTTATCAAAAACCAATACTTGTAAAACTTTTTCTAAGCATTATAAATAGTATTTTGAACACATAATAACATCAGATATTATTACTAACCGTAATTAAAATCCTTTCATCAAAATTACATAATTGATAGTTTAGAAACACAACTTTCTACATTTTACAAAATGGTCAAAACTAACACTTATAATTATCCTTTTCAACCTCTAAGATAACAAAAACAATTTTTACATCTAATACTAATAATTCTAAGGTATATAAAACATATGATCAGTATCTAATCAGTGAGGAATTAATTCAGAAAATTCATTGTCTAAAGCTTTGTAGAATTACGATTTTGATCCTTTTTATCTACTAGTTTATCACAAATATGCTAAAAACAATTCTTACATCAATTATAAGTAATTTATAAACATTCAAAGCCTTTAAATCAATATCCTAACTATTTTATTTAAATAAGGTCAGTAGCATAATTTTCAAATCATAAAGCTTGAGAAAAGCATAAATTCAAACATCTTTAGATTTCTAACTCTAACAAAATTATTTAAGTAGCTTAAAGACAATATCAAAGCCTTAGAAATAAAATAAGCCAACCTTAATATCAAGAGCATCAAGAGGCAAGAAATAACATAATTTAAATATATCCACAAAAATAAAATTTCTATTTAAGATTAAAGAGGTAAGTTTTGAGCCTTAAAGGTTTAGGTGATGGCAAGAATCATAAACATGCTATACAATCCATTTTTATCATTATAAAGTGATATCTTGGAAATATAAATATGATTGTGCAAAGCTTGAAGTATGAATATGAAGGTGCAATTCATTCTTAGGTCTTTATAATTTACGTGATAACTTGAAAGTAAATATGAATATGCAAGTCCATATTATTATCTTCAAGAATTAAAATGATAACTTGAAATATAAATATGAAGATGCAAAACTTGAAATATAAATATAATTGTGCAAAGCTTGAAATATAAATATGAATATGCTAGCTTATTTTTAGATCTTTAGTGATAACTTGAATCATAAAATGCATTACTTGAATTTAAACATGAGAATGAAAATTTATATTATTATCTTCAAGATTTAAGGTGATGACTTGAAATTAAATATGATTATGCAAGGCTTGAAATTTAAATATGATATGCAAGAGCTTGAAACATAAACAATGGATATAGTTTCATTTGATTATCTTGTTAAGCTCAAAACTTTTAGAGAATTAAACTCTTTAACCTCAATCAATCTTAAATAAAGGAAGTTAGCATTAAAGTCCTTATTATCAAGATCCCAAGAACCATATTCCATAGTCTTATCATTAAGCCATAAATTAGAAGTCATTAGGAGGAAATAAAGGAAAGAACATGAAATAAAATCCCTACCAAGTTGTTTCTTGTTCTCAAATGTTAAAGCTTGATGTCTTAAGAAGTGAAAAGAAGAAAATCTCCTCTAGATGATGATGATGGCTTCGGCCAAGACAAGAGCTAATGGAGGAAGGATTTTTCTTGTGATTTGTGTTTGATAATGGAAAGGTTATGTGTCTAGGAGTTGGTTTATGGTTGGAATGTGTATGCTTGAGGTTTAGAGCTTGGTTAGAGGTTGGGAATGGAGGCTCTTGAATGTGAATAAGGAAGAAGAAGAAAGCTTGAAGTATTGAGAGAATTTGAGAACTTTGAGCAAACTTTGATCAAGAAAACTATCAAGTAACTAAGCACCAAGGCTATGGATGTTTGTGTGTACATTTTAGCAATGGAAGAGCTCTTATTTATAGGCCAAGGAAGGCCATAAAACCGTGCATCTAAGGCTGGAAAAATGGGATTTTAATTTCATTTTTCAATTAAAGAAACATAGAGAAAGAAAGCATAATGTGTAGTCATAATTGTGTTCATGTATCATGGCTTGAAAATGCATAAAATATTATGTAAATGGGAGGCAAGGAATCATGGCTGATGAGGCTGAACATGGATGGATTTCTTTTGATTATATTTAGCCAAAAAAATAATGAAAAAGAAAGCTAAAGGTATGGTGTCATGTTGGATATGTTTTCATGTTGAAAGAAAAGCAATAAAATATGGTTATTTGGGCTGATCATGGGTGCTGGTTTCTGATGCTTTCATGATCAGATTTGTGTTATTTTATAAGTGATAAATCATGTATTAGATGTGTATTTACTTAGGTAAAAGATTAGTAATTGATAGGTTAGTGAAAGCGGTAAAAGGTCAAGTGTTTAGGACAAATCAAGACAAGGTAAAAAGAGAAATCTTACGCTAGTAAATGAGGTTAATTTCAAATGTGTAAAAACCAATTTGTAACTTAGGTTCTAATCTTAGGATAAGAAAATGTAAATGTACAAGATTTTACCAAACCGTAATTTTAATTTTGACCTAAAACATCACTAACTTTATGAGCTTCTAAAAAGACAAGGAAAGGTAATTTAAATTTATCTTAGGTAAATCTTGACTCTAATTACCTCAAGTAATTATTTTTAACCTTGGGTAATTAATTTTAAACTCCAGGTTAATGAATAAAATCAATTTGAGTTCAAATAGAGTTTTAATACTACCTTAATTACACAAGTAAACCTATTTTACCACAACTAGGGGTAAAAAGGTAATTTCACATAAAAAAACTCAGTAAATATTGGACAATCTCAAATCATACTTGAAATAGCTATTTTGAATCTTTGAGTGAAAATCAAATTCAGAAATTATGTAATTTCATGAAAAATTACTGCAGGGGTAAAATGGTAATTTTACTTACGGTAAAAATTGAGAATTGAGATTTTTACCTCTAAGGCATATATAATCCCCATCAAGCCTTAAACTAACCCCTCAAAGATAATCTAGATTGGTTATCTTTGACTTTCTAGGTAAAAATGACCTCAGGGGCATTTTGGTCATTTTACACGTATAGAAAAATCGGGAATCGCTAAACAAGTCTCCTATGATATTTCTCTAATGTTATATTCCTTTATTGAGAATTATTTGACCTCGAATAATGTATAAAAATTACCTAGGGGTATTTTGGTAATCTTAACATAGCAGTAAAAACTGGGGCGTTACATTTAGAACCTTGGCGCATGGTTTTGCATGTTGCTATAATAGTCCAGCATGTTTTGTCATCTTTATGACTTGGCTGAATGAATCATGTGTTTATGTTTGTTAAGCATGAGGTTTGGGAACTTTGTTAGTACCTTGAAAGGAGTTTTATGAACACTTGGGGCTATTGGCCAAAATTTAGCAAATTCTAGATAAAAGGATTTTCTTTTTCTCAGAGTTTTGACAACCTTGTACTTCCATGATTAGTTTGCTTTATGGAAAAGAGAATTCATAAACATGTTTTACGTGAATGAGATTTAGAGATTTGGATGCAAGTTTCTTAGATAGTTTATTTTATGCCCATAGCGAGTAGCTTCGTTAATTTATGATGAAAAGTTTCTGGAATGTGGTGTAACATGAAGTAGAATCTCATGTGTTTGCATGATAGCTTTGCTTGAGATAGCATTATAGAAACATGACTAGAGTAACTTGAGGAACCCTTATGTATAGGATGCATGTTCCCTTCCCCAAACCTATGCATGTAAGCTAGACGAAAGAGATTTAAATGAAATCGGTCAAGTTTAAGCTACGGCTTAGTAATTTAATAATAAGATATGAATAGGCAAGGGGCACGTTGTTTGTCTTCATTGCATGAACTTATATGATGTGTAGACATGATTGGATATTTGATTGTATGCTTTTACGTTTGAAGAAGTTTAGTTAAGGACTGAGGGTCAAGAGGCAGGAAGAGTAGTTTATGGGAACCAATAAGGCATGTTATCATGGTATGATGTTTTAGAGTTCTTAGAGCAAGCTATGACTATTTGATTGGCCTGGATGATGAGTGTGATTGATGTGTTGCATGTATGGATGCTAGAAGTATAGGCATGTAGTTGATGAACATGACTTGGAAAGTTGAAACATGCTAATAGAGAATAATATATATGAATGCCGTGTTATTTTGTATCTTTCTATATGAGCATATAAAGCAGTTTGTTTTCCATGCATGAGATGTGCATAGAAAGTGAGAAAGTTTAGAAACCGAGGACTGGGAGTCCCTATGGTATCAGTTGATGTTAGACACAAGAGAAAAAGAACTAGAGCAAGGATAGGAGTTTCGTTTAGCCCCATCTTTGTGGGCTCACATGCGCAAGAGATGGCAGGCATAGATGCTCATCCAGGACTCGCACTGTGGAAAGGGCTGCCCTTAGAGGTGAAGCCACCAGGTATACGTGTCACGATCAGAGCCAGTGTCAACTTGATGGGGGAAGGGATTGCCCTTAGTGGCGGAGCCACCCAGATGTGACAACTAGCACCCTCAGCTAGAGTAATGGTGCAATGGCCTTTAGAATGGCACTGTCTCCCAGAGTATCAACCAGTGTAGCCAAAGTATCAATTTATGCAGCTAGAGCATCATGTCAGAGTATTTCGGGCATTTAGGCCCATCCTTGAAACCCTAAGCGGGTTATGTGTTCTATTTTATTGATCTTCCAGTTATGCAAGATTAGATTTGGGGACCAAATCATTTTAAGGGGGGAAGAATGTGATACCCCAAGTACACGTGTCCTTAGACAAGTCCAGTATGTAACACCCCGATTTTCCCTTCCTGTGTACAAATGACCAAAATGCCTCTAAGGCCATTTTTACCAGAAGAATAAGGATAGCCGACCCCAGCTATCCTAAAAAAGGGCTATTTTAAATATTGAATGGGGATTATGAGTGTTATGTGTGGTAACAGAGCAGAAGAATCTCATTTTTGAGTTTCGATGTGCAAAATGACCAAAATACCCTTGCCATGATTAAGTATGGTTTTGATTTCTGAATTGACCCAAACTTTGCCCGGAAGTCTAAAGCTATGTTTTCAAGGCATATTTAAGCTTTGATTTAATCCCGGAGGTCCCGGGCAGTTTTTGAGAGAAATTACGATTTTACCCCTACATAGTGCATTTTGGGCTTCGTGATGTCATTAGCAAAACCTAAGCAATATTAGGTTCTAATTAAAGATTAATTAATTTTGATAATTAATCTAGGCCCAAAATAATTAATTGAGATTAATTAGGACCTAATATTGTTTATGGAAACTCAAAACTCTTTTCTAATTTTAATTCTTTAAGAAAAGTATCTATGAATAATGTTTTCTCTCACCCACTTCCCTAAATCAAAGAATGTTGTTGGCATTGGATTCTAAGTTAATGAAGTTTGACTTCATTAATTTAGAGAGACCACCTTCTAATCTAGTCTTATATGGCCCTAATTACCTACTTACTTACCTAAGCACTTAGTCACAAAACTCTAATCTTTGGCCTAATCAAATACTACCCCTAAACTTACTCCTAATACACATTAAATTATGATTTTCCTCCCCTAATTAAGAAGAAAACTGCCACTCCTCCTCCTCCTCCATTCAAAAAGAATTAATTTATTTCAATCCCAAAATAACACTCAAAGACCATGCTTGGCCATATTGGAGCCATGCTTAAGACCATACCTCATCATACCGAGCTATACTCACTACTATATCTCACCATACCTCCATGTGTAACATCCTAATTTTTAACCCAATACTCTAGAACATATTTAGGTTAATCATTAGTCTGTTACGTCATAGTTTCCTCTTTACTTAAAATATTTAGCAGAAAATACAGGTAAATTTTTTTTTGAAATGTAAAAGCAAAGTGATAGCCGCGCAAAATGGTGAACGAAAAAGCATAAAAGCAATAAAACACAAATCCAACCTCATGAACATCCGATCATAAAACATATAGTTGCATAGCATGATAAAACAACCCACATATATAGATATATAATATGCCCACTCAAAAGAAGCGGGACTTAGTTTAGTACAACACAAAGCAAATACAGCTGAAAGGAAAGTACAATGGAAAAGAAAATACAACGGAAAGCAAAATAGAAAACTCCCCAACCCAAGTGCGTCTGGAATGGATAACCTCTAAACAAAAGAAGGTTTATCCTCATCTATGTAGTGTGTGCACTATCTCTACCCATGAGCCGCTACTACTGGGATCCCGAAAAGGGTGGGACATATCCAATCCAAGGACGAAGCACATCCGGAGTGGGCACTCGCTGCGGCTGGACGTGAGCTCTTTTACAAGGGCGCATGGACTGCCTCCGAGCCAGCCTCGGCTGAGTAACAGTCTCCTCGCTGCCTTCTCCCATCAGTGGCGGAGTGGGAGCAGAGCTCTTACTGTATAAGTGGGTAAGCGGGTCCTCCGACGAATCGATCTTCGAGAAGTATGTACGCGGCACATAGTCGGGGTAGTCGCGCATGGCCGAGGTGGCGGTGTGCATACGGAGCACCCTTTCATTATGCGTGCGGGCACGCTCAAAAACTCGATCGTCGTTGCCATATGGTGCTGTCGGGGAGAAGCGATGAGTATGTACAGGGTGGGCGAAGGGTCGTCCAACAAACATGAAGACATGAACAGTGCATCGACCCTCAAAATGGTACGAACCATGCTCTGGATCATGGTGCACTTCCCACGTCGGGGAATCCACAAAAACCACGAATGTCGTCATCTGAAGACCTGACGGGAAGAAAAGATAGAGGGGGTGAGAATCTTGCTAAAGAATCTCAATAGGGTAGCCTCCTATCTAGGTGTCATCATCTACGTCCTCAAGAACCTTGGGTTTCTTTGAAAAAGGTGAGCATACATCAAATTCACTTATTAGGTTTTAAACTTAATTATCCAAGGTCCGTTCTTTTTAGGATGAGTCTTAATGTCATGAATGCAACATAATAAAGCGTGAATGCATGAAGATGCAACAGACAAAATTAATTAAACATTTATAGAACTATTAGCATCATACAGGTGGCATAAAGTGGCATATACTTCTCATGTAAAAGCATTTCTCTTCTTGTAACTGTGTGACATTCAAAGCATCGACTGTACATAGGGATCACCCTAAAAGACAATCGATCTGGGGGTGCTCGGCCGAACTGGTGTCACCTAGAACATGTCACATCTCTAGGTTATGAGCTCATACCTTAACTAGTCGTCACTAGTTCTTACTTATCATCTGATAAGCGTAATGATAATAATAATAATCATAACAGAATGGGTCACACCGGCATCAAGTACATGGCAAATATTGTCCTCTTCGGGGAGTTACGTATTGCCGTCCCCTAGAACGCATTCTCACATTACTATGTCACAATCAAAACTCATATCTTTTTGAAAACTTTCCAAGTTCCTCAAATTTGTTAGAAATTCGGCAACATAACCACGGCACACCGAATTTCTTCCAAATTTGCTTTATGCCACATTCATATATATACATCGTCATGAGCATCACAGTCATCATAAATTTTCATAAAAACATGCACTCACGTGAAGTACTAAAGTTCATTATGCTCTTAAACCTAGGGTGTCTTATGCTTTGACCCTTACGGGTCTTAAACTTGAGATGTAATTATTCTAACATCTGCTATTAATCTTTTATGCACCTGTGGGTTCACAACTAATATTGTAACACCCTAATATTCGACCCAATACTACTAGTACGTACTTAGGCCAAATATTAGTCGTTACTTACTGACATGGTTCATTTCCTTGGAAAATAGACTTAACGAAAATATGAGCCAACTTTTTTTTTGAAATCATTACTTAAAATAGAAGCCGCGCGTAACTTCACGAGTCGATATCATAGTATGCGGAATGATAACATAGGAATGGCTCCAAAAACATAACATCGAACATAACATCAATCATAACTGAAATACCTCATAGAAAAAATGGTTACCCACTGGGCAGGACTCTTCAAGTACATAATGTAAATATAAATACAGCGAATCTGAAACACATCGAAAAGAATCGAAAGAACACATCTCGACCCCCCAATCTATGATGGATAACCTCAACACAAAAGAGGTTTCATCCATACTAGTGGTGTGCGTGCACTAAGGTCTACCCTCCGTCTATGCAATGAGATCACGGGTATGGAGGGACGTAGCCAATCCATGGGCGGAACTCGGCCGGTGCAGGCATGCCCTGGGACTGGATGGGCCGCCCACGTCGAGGTCGTGGTCCTGGTGCCGGAGCCCTCCGACGCTGGGTAACCGTCTCCTCCCTGCCTGTCGGTCAGGCGGTGGAGTGGGGGCAGAGTCCTCATGACCCATAGGGACATCCCCTATAGGGTCCTCCTCCGAGTGTTGTGTCAGCGGCACGTACACCGGCATATCGGCTGAACGGTCAGAGGGGGCCCGCAGGTTCTGCTCCCATTGTGGTCGTGCATGCTCGAAAATCGTGGGATCGTCATAGGGGGATGCCGGGGTGAAGTGGTAGCTATAGACACGGTGCGAAAATGGCCGTCCAACGAACATGAATACACGTAAGGCACATCGGCCCTCAAAATGATAGGACCCATACTCCGGGTCGTGGTGGATCTCCCACCGTGGAGTGTCAATGAATAGGACGAAGGTCGCCATCTCGCTCTGAAGACGTAATGGAAAGGAAAAGATAGAGGGAGTGAGATTCTTACTAAAGAAACTCAGTAGGGTTTTCCTTCTATCCTAGGTGTCATCATATACGTCTCCAGGAATCTCGGGTTATTTATAAAATAATGGACATACATAGGTTCAATTATGAGTTTTCCAAAATCTCATTTTCCGAGAATCCGTTCTTTTTAACATGGCACTTGTGTTACATAGGCTATATACTAAAATCATAGACATAAATCATGTAGCTTGGTACGTAGAACATAAATCATATAACTGGTACATGGAACATAAATCATATAATTGGTACATGGAACATAAATCACATAACTGGGTTACTTAGGTGACATAAGAACCTTTACTTAACTGGGCCGCCCTAATATTTCTCCCTTTTGAGAAAACTCTAGGTTATGAGCTCATACCACACTAGTCGTCACTAGCATCTAGACTTTATCCATTTGGATAAGTCAACTTCCCGACTTTAAGTACGGGTTTAGGGGGCTAGAATCACATTGTCCCCACCCTTAATTCGGCGGTTTCAAAGGATTACATTCTTATGTTCTGAGTCATCCTAAGTTTAACATGTTTCTTTAAGATGCCACATAATTAATGCATAGCACATAATTACTACCTCGGCATCTCCAAGGTTCTTTTAAAGAAATAATAACATGTTAATACAAGCTATCACATAGGGATAATAGTTCACATGGCACCATACACGTCATGAGCTAACACATCAATTCATCATCAAACTTAGAGGCGCATTATCATCCCTTAAGGTAAAATTCCCTAAATCGGGTAACCTCAAACTTTCCCATTACTTTCTAGTATGTTTATGGGATTGATTAACCTCATTACCATAATCCATTAAGTTCTAAATCCTAATTAATTATGGTTGGACAGCTTTATGTAGTTGTTCATATTTGATGAATTACGTGTTCTAGAAAATGCGTTTTAAGCCCTTTCTCGCATCCGACTTTTTCTATGGTGCAATAATTAATACCTAGGCCAATTATGAGTCACTCCCACACATCTAGACATAATCTAATGTGATTCTAAATATTTTATCAAGGCTGGGCAGAAACTCATTTTGCCATTCTTTATAGTTCTAGAATTCGCATATTAAGCAAACAAAGTCACTAATAATGCTTTAAAGAGTCTAAAACAATTATCACATACTTGGCAAGGTATTACAACATATTTAGACCACCCAAAACAGAATTTAAGGTGCTGAAATTACTAAGGCAGAACCAAAAACCTTTAAGGCCTAAAATCATGAGAAAAAAACTTTCTTTGAACCATATAACTTGCTAGTTTCTCTTGGAACCTTTTTGGGACTTCAAGACCATGAAAAATCAAAGTTTATTTTGCCAAAACTCATCATGGAACATCAAGGGCAGCAGCCATTTCGGCTTGCTCTTGACAATGGTTCAAAACTTGAAAACATGTTTAAAACCTTGGTTAAGTGCATCAAAGCTTAGAAAAATTCTAAGACATGCATTATAGGCCCTTGTAGTTAAATGAGACTCATCCTAGAGCCATTTACACCACATGGCCGAATGATGTTCAAGGAGATACCTCCTTGATTTAATTCTTTTCTTAAGATGAAATGGGCAAGTCTTTGAGCTCTTAAAGTTTCAAGTGATGACATAGAATAAACGTGCTATGCATTTCATTTTATAGTCCTTTAGAAAACAAAGTGATAGCACAAAGTAAAAGATGAAATGCATCTCCATTCTTATTCTTAGAGTTTAGTGATGACTTGAAATATAAAATGAGATGCAAAGCTTGAAACATAACGTGCATTGTGCAAGTTCATTCATTATCTTGGGTCTTAGTGATGGCATAAGAAATAAATGTGCTAGTGCAAAGCATAAACGTAAACGTGGATGCAACTTCTTTTATATCTTGTTTAGAGCTCTTGCAAGACTTTAAAGGAAACAAAGTTTCAACCCATAACTCATCCTCACAAGAAGAGAAAACACTAGTGTTGCTAAGTTGTATAAAAGAAAATCATATCCTCAAAGTCTATGAGGTGGCCGAATCCTCATCATGAGGAAACAACCTTATTTTTGAACTCTAGGGACCAAGATTTTGGTGATTCAAACACCAACATCTCAAGTCCTCATCATTGAGTATTTTTACAATGCTCTACATTTATTAAAAACACAAAACTCATGACCAACATAAAGGAAAGAAACCGAAACATACTTGGCCTAGAAACCAAATTTATGCTCTAGAGTTTTGTTCATGTGACATACATCAACATGAAGCCCTCATCATCAAGCTACCATTTTTCTAAGTCCCAAAGGCCTTCAAGGCCGAAAACTCAAGGGAAAAGAAATGAGGTTTTCAAGGTTCAAGAGAAACATAATTATGTCTTGAGCAAAACTTGAAAATAGTAAACTTATTTTTTAGAAAACTCAAGCTTTAGAGATTGTTCATGTGACAAACATCATCACACAACTCTCCTCATCAAGCTTCTCATATTTCAAGTCCAAGAGGCCTCCATGGCCGAAACCTAAACAAAAGAAAAGGAAAGTTTCGAGACATCAAAGAAACATAACTCATTCTTGACCAAGACTTGAAAAAGAGAAACCTTTCTTGGAAAAACTCAAGCTTTAGAGTTTGTTCATGTGACAAAGGCCAACATGAAGCACTCATTACAAAGCTACCATTTTTCCAAGCACCTTAAGCCTCCATGGCCGAAACATCTAGGAACAAAAAGCTCAAAAAGAGTTTTCATGAAAAGCATAGCCTTGTCTTAACCAAAACATGAAAAAGATAAAACTTTTCTCAAACAAAACTCAAGCTTTAGAGGTCTCATGTTAGGATGAACACATGGTTATCCCAAGAGAGCACTCATCATCAAGCTCTCCTCATTTTGGTCTTGAGGCCGAAAATGAAAGGAAAAGGAGAAATGATGGAACTTTTTCTTAAGAAAGGTTCAAGCTTTAGAGGCCTCACTTTAAGATGAACTCATGGTTTCATCTTTGAGAGCACTCATCATCAAGCTCTCACTACCATGGCCTTAAGGCCGAAAATGAAAAGGAAGAGAAAAGAAGAAACCAAAAAAAAATGCTTGGGAGAAAAAACTTACTAACAACACAACTTTCAAGCAAGATAAACATTGAGCATGAAAATAAAAGAAAGCATTCTTGAAGAGCTCCCTACCTAGAGTTTGGGATTTAAGAGGAAGTGAAGAAGATGAAGAGGTTGGAGAGGATGAGCTCTTGAACTTGAGAGAAAGAAACTCAAAGTGCTCTAACTCAAAGCTTTAGTGAAATGAACAAGGGTGCTTCAAGTTCCCTAAGCTACCTATTTATAGAGAAGTGAAATGAATTGAATATTGGAGGCCTTTTGGGGGGAGAATTCGGCCACTTTTACAGCCACATGAGGGTGGAAAAATCTTGTTCAAAGCATGGTGTAAAGTCATTCAAAGCATGGTGAAAAGTCTAGCTATGCATGTCCTAAAGTATGGCTAGCATGTACCTTATTTTCAAACCTTTAAAAATGCATAAAAACTTAAAATTTTGGGCTGCAAAATCTAAAGAGAAACCGTGCTTCTCATGCCCAAAAAGAGGAGAAAATTTTCTAGACTTAAATTCCCAAAGCATAGGTAATGTGTTGTAAGACATGTTGTCTTGAAAAAGTTTGATGGAAAGCTTGAATGACCACAAAAACAAATCATTCTTTTTGAGTTTGAAAGACATAATTATTTTCATTTTAGAAATGAATTGAAAGCCTTGATTGACCATATAAAATATTCTTTGAGTCTTGAGTGACAATTTTTCTTGAGAGTTGATCATTGATTGAAAGTGTTCAAGACATATGTCACAAGATAGCTTGAACACATAGACTATCTTTTGATGATTTTCTAGGGAGAAATGGCGCCATTCTTGGCAGCCTTGGGGAGGAGAAATATCTCCTTAAACCATGTTCTAGAAGTGTGCTTTGGTGTGACATAGATTAGGCTTAGGATTAAAAGTTGCTAAGTAGGTACTTAGGTGCACTAATAGGTTATTTAAAACCACAAATCCCTAGGTTAGAGGTGGTCTAGAAGGATTAGGGAGTCAACACCTCTAAGACTAGTGATGTGGGTGTGACAACTTGTCTTGAAAAGAAAGTTGATGTGAATAGTGGAAACACTATTCGACACTATTCACGCATTCTTATTCTTGTTTAAAGAATAAGACTAGGATGAGATTTGAATTTCCCTAAGCAATTTTTAGGTTCCAATTAATTCTAAATGATGGTTTTGGCTCTAGATTAATTATGGAAATTAATTAACCTTTAATTAGAGCCTAATATTGCTTAGGTTTGGAGTTAAACGGCTCATTAAGCTGAAAATGCGATATGCAGGGGCAAAATCGTAATTTTCACCAAAAGTTGCCCGGAACCTCCGGGACTTAAACAAACATAGTTCATGCCTTAAAATCATTGTTTTGAACCTAGAACAAAGTCTGGGTCGAAACGGAACTTAAACTCGCTTTAATGCATTGCAGGGTATTTTGGTCATTTACGCGCAGAAATTTCAGAAATGAGGCTTTCCTGCTTTGTTAGGCACTCATGCTCATACAATCCCCTTCATATAACATATGAACCCTATGAGGATGGCCAAAGCCGGCCGTCCTCGTGTTTCGGGTAAAAATGACCTCAGGGGCATTTTGGTCATTATGAAAGTTTAGCGAAAATTGGGGCGTTACATTTTATTTCTCTATAAATAGCATACTTGGATGAACTTGCATCATTTTGGGTTCATTTGCCAAGTGTAAGTTTTCAAAGAGCACTTCAAAGTTTTCTTTTCTCTCAAAGTTCAAGTGTCCAAGTTCTTCATCCTCTTCACTCATCTCAACCTCTAACCACTTGGTAGAGATTTTCTTTCAAGTATTTCTTTCATTTAAGTTCTTTATCTAGTTATGTGTTTTATGGTTTCACTTGAATCTTTTTGGAACTTATTTTCTTCTTCTCTTCCTTCTTCATTTTCGGCCATGAGCCTTTGAAAACAAAGGAATGAGAGCTTGATGATGAGGGTTTCATGATGATATTCATCACTTGAACAACCTCTAAATCTTAATCTTTGTTCTTAAGCAAAGGGTGTTTTTAGTTTCTTTCTTTCTTGAACCTTGAGATTCTTAACTTTGATGTTGATTTAAAATGAGTTAGTGAACTCAGGGATGAGGACTTATGATGTTGGTGTTAATACATCATCAAGATCATGGTCTCTAGAGTTTCAAAATGGATCTTTTCTTGCTTATGATTTCGATTCCTTCCTTTTTCTTTTCTCAAGATTTCGGTTTCTTTCCTTTTCTTTCCTTCAAGATTTCAGCCAACCAACTTGGGTGGTCCAACATGATAGCTTGACGATGAGAGTTCTAGATGGAGACTTTATGTTCACCACAATGAAACTTCTAAAGCTTGAGTTTTCATAAAAATGTTATATAGCTCACTTGTGGTTTAATTCTTTAGAAATGTTATCTTGAGTTCTAAGAACTCTAGACCTCACTTTATCTTGTCATGATGAGTTTGGGTTAAGGTTTAAGTTCCTCTAAAGTCTTGAATGAGTTCTAATAAGATATAAATGAACTTGCATATTTATTTTGAGGTTGCACTCATGTTTATATTCTTGCTTTGCATCTTTATTTTCAAGTCATCACCTAAGGACTCAAAGATTAAAACAAGACTTGCATTATCACCTAATTAATTCTCAAAGCTTTTCTATTTCGGCCTTAAAGTCGATTGTTGCTGGGCTTAGAGCATTAAAATAAAGAAATGAACTTGCATTGCATATTTATTTCAAGTCTTGCATTTTTACTTTCAAGCCTTGCATATTTACTTCAAGTCTTGCATATTTACTTTCAAGCCTTGCATATTTACTTCAAGTCTTGCATATTTAAATTTCAAGCCTTGCATATTTATTTTCAAGTCTTACATATTTACTTTAAAGTTCTCACTTTACTTTGTAATGAAGAATAAAAATGAAGTGGATAGCATGTTTATATTTTGTTATCACTTAAAGACCTTAGAGCTCAAAGACTTGCCTATTTTATCTCAAGTTAAAGTTTAATATGGAAGCATTCTTTGAATGTATAATTTCAGCCAAGTAATAATGATGAGCTTGGAATGAGTTCCATCTAGTTACAAGGGCCAACAACCTATGTTCTAGGATTTTCTTTAAGCTTGATGAGTTTTATAAAGTTATGACTAACAAGATTTACGATTTTAATCCTCTTCTAAAGAAGAATTAAATTGGTTACTGACCTAAGGTTGTTTTTAGCCTCTTGATAAAATAAAATGGTTTGCAAAGGGTTTTAAAAGTCCTAAAATGATTCCAAGGGAAACTAGCAACTTATATGCTTTAGAAATGTTAAATTATGTGTCTTTTTGGACTTGAACAATTCGGTTATGTCTTGATGTGTTTGTTTCTGTATGATGATGTTTGGATGTGTTAGAATGTGTGAAAATGATATATGACCCCTTCAATCCTAATCAATGCCAAAACTGTTTTAGTATGATAACAATCAGTTTAGGATTGATTAATCATGAAAAATTTGGTTACATTTGAAGTAGGATTGAATTTTAGCACCTATAGAGAAACTAGTAACTAGAAAACCGTAAAAGTGCAATCCTAGAACTCTTAGAACATTTAATTTCTGGATTCTGTCCATTGACCTCATAATATGGCAAACATGGTTTATAATTAGTTCTTAGGCATAGGAATGCCTCATAATTGGTTTAGATTTAATTTATAGCGCCTTAGGCGAAGACGGAACCGAGAAAGGGTCTAAAACTTAAGTTCTAGAACCTTGTAATCATAGATGTATAACTCTGCCCTTGGGGTATGGTGCTGGCCAAATTTATGAAAGAACATAAATGATAGTAAGATTTGTTAGAAGAGAATCCTTATGTGCATAAGAGGTTGATTGAGAATGATAGAATAATTACATCTCAAGTTTGAGGCCCGTAAGGGTCAAAGCATAAGATATCATAGGATCAAGAGCATAATGAGTTTCAATGTTACATGTGAATGTATGTTCTATTTGAGAATGATTATGTTAACGTATGAATTTATGATTGAGGATACATGTTCTACTTGTTTATGTGGCATAAAGTAAATTTGGAAGAAATCCGGCGTGCTGCTGTTATGCTGCTGAATTTCTGACAAATTTAGGGACTTAGAAAGTTTTTGAAAACCTATGAGATTTTCTTTATAAGATATGAGGTACTAAGATGAGTTCTGTAACACCCTAGTAATTAACCAGATACACCTAGGTTGAATCTGATTAATGACTAGACTTTACTCCTTGCTTTGGTTCTTTCTTCATAATTTGAAAATACTTAGTGAAATTACGAGCCATTTTTTTTTTTAAACACATAATTGAAAACATGAGCCGAGTACAACGTGAACGAGTAAGCGGGGTATAATAAGACGTTTAAGAATATATCACATCATATCACTTAGGCTCCATCATATAACATCCATAAGCACATTATAGCATATATTTACATACAATAACCTCACTCAAAGGGTGGGTTATGTTCATATATCATTATCTTATGCAAACCCATAAAAGAAAATATACTTAAGGAAATACATGCCCCTAAACTAGATAACTCCATAAGTCGGGAAGGTTATCCTAAAACTAGGGTGCATGATCACACATAAATCTACTAAGAACCTTCTATGGCCACTTGTCCCGGAAATGGGAATAAATCCGATCCACTGATGAGCTCCCTCGGGACGGGACACACGAGATGCACCAGGCTGGGGTCGAATGGACGGCCTTCTCGCTAACCTCGGCTGAACAACTGTTTCCTCACTACCCTCTCTTACATGTGTGGGAGTAGGAGCAGAGCTCTCAGAATATACATGAGTAGGAGTGTCCTCTGAAGGATCAGTTTCAGAATATCTCGTCTCGGGAACATACTCTGGAAATCCATGGATAGCAGATGAAGCGGGATAAGAACGTAACATCCTTTCATCAAGTGGACGTGCCTGTTCGAAAACCATTTCATCGCCATAGGGAGAAGTAGGAGAAAATTGATAACTAGGGACAGGATGTGCAAATGGACGACCTATGTAAATAAAAACACGAATCACAAGACCTCCCTTCAAAATGATACGAGCGATGCACCGGATCATAGTGGAATTCCCAAGTAGGGGTATCAACGAACAGGACGAATATCGTCATTTGAATCTGGAGACAATGACGGAAATAAAGAAAAGGGAGTGAGAATCTTGCTAAAGAATTCTCAGTAGGGTACCTCCTTCTACAGTGTCATCATCAAAGTCCCAGGAACCTCGAGATTATTCTAAAATAGTGAGCATGCAAAGATTCATTTTAAGTTCGGACAAATACTTAACCGAGGTTCGTCAATTTTTAATCATGCGTCTTATAATGCATCTTATTCTTAACATGTCATATTTACAATGAACATTTCCTTTATCATTACATCATATTCCTCATCATCATTATCAAAATAACATGCATAAAAGAACGTCATATAATATTAGCTACACATGGACACAGTGCACATATTTCATTTCTTTAGTGCCTTTGATGACTTAAAATCTTATCATCATCATTATTTTCCTTGGGCCACCCTATACTCCACCCTTTTGGGAGTAATTTAGGTTATGAGCTCATATTTTACTAGTCGTCACTAGCATATACTTATCCCTTTTGATAAGCTAAAGTCCCGACTCTACCCTTTTGAGAGAACGGGTTAGGGGCTAAAATCACCTTTTCACCACCTATAGTCCGATGGTTCCAAAGGATCATTTTCTTATAAGTTTAAGTCATCATTAAATCTTTGCATGTTATATCATAATACAATTCATAAACATCATAACATTTTCTCATTTATAGTCTTAAGCTAGAATAATATATATCAACTGTAATCATGCATATGGGAGATTCCTGTGAAAGAGAGGTGGGTCACAATGGACACGCTTAAATACCAAGTCTTTCCTTAGCGTAACCTTTCCAAATTACACTTTTACAATGATACACTTTCTTCTAGCAACAAAGGTAAATTTTACATAATAAAGAACATTTCATGTACAAGCATTCTCATTATTTGCAACAAAGCAACTATAACATGCAAGCCAGAAATCATTCAATGATATCAAGTACTTAATAAGCATCCAATCCTTACATAGAATTATCAATTATAGAACTAATTAGTTACTAAACCAATTATGAATCATTCTCTTAACAATAAACCATAATTATCACAACTTCAATCATATCAAATCATTATCACACATTGATACTAAACTCAGATCAGTGGCCGAATCATGAACCTCATGCAATTACATAGAATCATATTTTAAGTGCATATAAAATACTAGTTCCCCGTAAAATCCTTGCAAAGCCTTAAAACTCATTTAGAAACTAGTTCTTTTGTCAAATTTGGGAGGATCTTCACAATTAAAATTCTCACTTAAGATAAAAGGAGTAAGTCTTGAGCTTTAGAGATTTAGGTGACATCTTAGAATTATAAACATGCTATAAACCTTATTTTAATCTTATCTTTATAAGGTGATAGCTTGGAATTATAAACATGATATGCAATTCTATTTCTTTATCTTTAAGATTTAAGGTGATGACTTGAAAATTAAACATGATGCAAGAACTTGAAATATAAACATGATACAAGAAACTGGAGCGCGGGTAATCCGCACAGGACCAGAGAGAGGGGAGAAGAGAATATTAAGAAACCGGAGCGGTGAGTCCGCATGTGACCAAGAGAGGGAGAAGAGAATATTAAGAAACCTGAGCTGGCGGTAGTCCGCACAGACCAAAGAGAGGGAGAAGAGAATTATTATTACATCTTTTTAAGCTCCAATCTCAAGACTTTTTAAAGAATAAATTCTTTAACTCCAATAATCATATTTCTTTGCTTGTGATACATGGGCAAGTCTTTGAGCTCTAGGATCTTTAGGTGATGGCATAAAATAAACATGCCATGCGTTGATTCTTTTAGCCATTATAAAATATAGTGAGAGCATAAATTAAATATGAGATGCAACCTCTTTATTATCTTGAAAGATTAAGTGATGACTTGAAACATAAACATGAGATACAAGCTTGGAATTTAAACATGAGAAATGCAAGTTCATTTATTCATTCTTGAAAATTTAGTGATGACATAGAAGGTAAACATGGTTATGCAAAGCATAAACTTAATCATGGATGCAAATTCATTTTGTTTCTTTACTAGAGCTCCTTCAAGACTTTAAAAGAATTATAAATTCAACCCAATACATATCTTAACAAGAAATAAAACATAAAAGGAAAATACATCTTTCAAGTTCTAAACTAAAAATCTTTGTTTTAGCATCATAAAGCATTATTCTTTAAAGTTTTGTATCAAGTGGAATTTTCAAGCTTTAGAGGCCTAACTTGTGATGGATTTACAACCCACCCTCAAGGTCCTCATCATCAAGCCATCATCTTAGTTCCACCTAGGCCATATGGTTGAATTGGTTAAAGAAAAATTGAAGCAGAAAACCAAAATGAAAAGCTAAGGCAAGTTCATAATTTCATCATTTTGAGCTAAAAACACAACTCCTCAAAGCATAGAAATAAATTTAGAAACTACTCCCTACCTAATCTGAGTTGAAGAAGAGGAAGAGAACTTGGTTTCTTGAAGTGAAATGAAACAAAATCTCTTTGAAAAATTGAAGAAAGAATTCAGCCAAAGAGGAGGAAGAAAGAAAGTATTTGGTGCTCCTAAAAACTAGTTATGAACCAAGCATTCCAAGACCACTCAAGCAAGCCTATTTATAGAAGATTTTGAGGCTTCTAATTGGCCAAAATGATGAGGTAGTGGACGGAATTTTGCAGGAGAAATAAGGGAGGAAAAATCATTTTAGACAAAGTTGTATGAAATTAAGGAATTATGTCTCTTATGGTGACATTTTGGCATTTTGTTTTAGTGCAACTTTTGGCAATAATTCAGCTGCATAATGGCATCAATAATTTCATCCATTACATCCCAAAGAAGTGAAATTTGTGTGTTCCATGCATTATTTAGGTGTAGGCAAGGTATTCATGTAATTTAGAGAATTTACTGTTAAGGGTTTAAGTGAATTAGTAAGCAATTTGGGTGTTTTTGAGAAATTTTGGGTTCTAATCAATCTAAATACATAATTTTGACTCTAGATTAATATTTAGAATTTAATAAGCTTTAATTTGAGCCTAATATTGCTTAGGTTTTGATATCTAATCAAAAATCTCGAAATTCGCAAAAGCGCCAAAAATAGGGCAAAATCGTACTTTCACTTAAAAATTGCCCGAGGCCACCGAGCTTAACCAATGGTTAATCATGGCTTAAAAACACATTTTAAAACATTTTAGTGAGGTTCGGGCTCTGCTGACGCACATCGGAGTTAAAACAGCACAGGGCGTTTTGGTCATTTCGCGCGTCGGAACTCAAAATTGAGATCCTTCTGCTCTATTAACACACATAACACAAACAATCCCTTATTATCCTCAAAATATCCCCTTGAGAATAGGTGGGGCCCACGATCCTCATTTTCTGAGTAAAATAACTTCAGGGGCATTTTGGTCATTTTATACGCATGAAATCTGGATTTGCGACTCTCGCATGAATCGTTCCTAACCTCTCTTCTAATGTTATATTCCTTTATTGAGGATTGTTCGGCCTCAAATCTTATGTAATAATTACCTACGGTAATTCGGTAATTGAGTAATTTCTAATGACAGTAAAAATTACAGTAAAAATTGGGGCGTTACAAGTTCTTAGATGACACCAGTTCGGCCGAGAACCTCCAAAGAACTCATGTGACATCGGTAGTAAGATGTATTCTTGGGTGACACCGGTTCGGCCAAGCACCCCCAAGAAATGCCCCCTATCCCGTACTAGATAGTCAGGATTATAATTATGATACGCTTATCGGGATTGATAAGTAAGAACTAGTGATGACTAGTTAGGTATGAGCTCATAACCTAGGGATGTGACACGTTCTGGGTGACACCGGTTCGGCCGAGCACCCCCGGAAACGAATGTTGTAACGCCCCAATTTTTACTGTAATTTTTACTGTCATTAGAAATTACCGAATCAGAGGTAATTATTACATAAGATTTGAGGCGAACAATCCTCAATAAAGGAATATAACATTAGAAGAGAGGTTAGAGCGATTCATGCGAGAGTCACAA
This sequence comes from Dalbergia cochinchinensis, assembly GCA_031216125.1. Lineage (NCBI taxonomy): Eukaryota > Viridiplantae > Streptophyta > Magnoliopsida > Fabales > Fabaceae > Dalbergia > Dalbergia cochinchinensis. Next base: position 10,691,466 of record CM062376.1, read on the forward strand.
ATCCCGATTTCAGACGTATAAAATGACCAAAATGCCCCTGAAGTTATTTTACTCACAAAATGAGGATCGTGGGCCCCACCTATTCTCAAGGGGATGTTTTGATGATAATAAGGGATTGTTTGTGTTATGTGAGCAGAAGGATCTCAATTTTGAGTTCCAACGCGCGAAATGACCAAAACGCCCATGCGGCTGTTTTAACTCCGATGTGCATGCCGACTGAGCCCGAACCTCACTAAAATGTTTTAAAATTTGTTTTTAAGCCATGATTAACCATTGGTTAAGCTCGGGTGGCCTCGGGCAGTTTTTAAGTGAAAGTATGATTTTGCCCTTGTTTTTGGGCAGTTTTGCGAATTTCGGGATTTTTGATTCGTATACCAAAACCTAAGCAATATTAGGCTCAAATCAAAGCTTATTAAATTCTAAATATTAATCTAGAGTCAAAATTATGTATTTAGATTGATTAGAACCCAAAATTGCTCAAAAACACCCAAATTGCTTACTAATTCACTTAAGCCCTTAACCGTAAATTCTCTAAATTACATGAATACCTTGCCTACACCTAAATAATGCATGGAACACACAAATTTCACTTCTTTGGGCTATAATGGATGAAATTATTGATGCCATTATGCAGCTGAATTATTGCCAAAAGTTGCACTAAAACAAAATGCCAAAATGTCACCATAAGAGACATAATTCCTTAATTTCATACAACTTTGTCTAAAATGATTTTTCCTCCCTTATTTCTCCTGCAAAATTCCGCCAACTACCTTCTCATTTTGGCCAATTAGAAGCCTCAAAATCTTCTATAAATAGGCTTGCTTGAGTGGTCTTGGAATGCTTTGTTCATAACTAGTTTTTAGGAGCACCAAAAACTTTCTTTCTTCCTCCTCTTTGGCTGAATTCTTTCTTCAATTTTTTTCAAAGAGATTTTGTTTCATTTCACTTCAAGAAATCAAGTTCTTTTCCTCTTCTTCAACTCAGATTAGGTAGGAGTAGTTTCTAAATTTATTTCTATGCTTTGAGGAGTTGTGTTTTTAGCTCAAAATGATGAAATTATGAACTTACCTTAGCTTTTCATTTCGGTTTTCCTCTTCATTTTTCTTTAACCAATTCGGCCATATGGCCTAGGTGGAACTAAGATGATGGCTTGATGATGAGGACCTTGAGGGTGGGTTGTAAATCCATCACAAGTTAGGCCTCTAAAGCTTGAAAATTCCACTTGATGCAAAACTTTAAAGAATAATGCTTTATGATGCTAAAACAAAGATTTTTAGTTTAGAACTTGAAAGATGTATTTTCCAAGCTTGTATTTCATGTTTATGTTTCAAGTCATCACCTAATCTTTCAAGATAATAAAGAGGTTGCATCTCATATTTAATTTATACTCTCACTTTATTTTATAATGGCTAAAAGAATTAACGCATGACATGTTTATTTTATGTCATCACCTAAAGATCCTAGAGGTCAAAGACTTGGCCATGTATCACAAGCAAAGAAATATGATTATTGGAGTTAAAGAATTTATTCTTTAAAAAGTCTTGAGATCGGAGCTTAAAAAGATGTAATAATAATTCTCTTCTCCCTTCACCGGTCCTGTGCGGACTACCGCCACTCTGGTTTCTTAATATTCTCTTCTCCCTCTATCGGTCTGTATGGATTACACGCTCCAGTTTCTTACATCATGTTTATATTTCAAGTTCTTGCATCATGTTAAATTTTCAAGTCATCGCCTTAAATCTTAAAGATAAAGAAATGGAATTGCATATCATGTTTATAATTCCAAGCTATCACCTTATAAAGATAAGATTAAAATAAGGTTGCATAGCATGTTTATAATTCTAAGATGTCACCTAAATCTCTAAAGCTCAAGACTTACTCCTTTTATCTTAAGTGAGAATTTTAATTGTGAAGATCCTCCCAAGTTTGACAAAAGAACTAGTTTCTAAATGAGTTTTAAGACTTTGCAAGGATTTTACGGGGAACTAGTATTTTATATGCACTTAAAATATGATTCTATGTAATTGCATGAGGTTCATGATTCGGCCACTGATCTGAGTTTAGTATCAATGTATGATAATGATTTGATATGTTTGAAGTTGTGATAATTATGGTTTATTGTTAAGAGAATGATTCACTGCATGTTAGAGATAAAACTAGCTCCCTAGAACAACCGAAAAGCTAGAATTTACCTAGTTTTTGACCCCTTTAAGTTTAGCCAATGCCAAATCTATTTTAGTATGTAATAATTCTGTCTAGGATTAGTTAGCCACGAAAAATTTGGTATCAATTAGACTAGGATTGATCCCGAACACTAAAAATGAACTTAGCAACTAGAAAACCGTAAAAACAAGATTTATAGAACTCTAGGGAATGAAATTTATGCATTCTATCCAGAATCTTTAGCAACGATAAGAACCAGGTTTTATTATGTTTAAATAAGGGAGAATGATTCATAATTGGTTTAGTAACTAATTTCAGCATCATAGGGAAAGCTAGTAACAAGAAAGGATTTAAAACATAACTTCTAACATACCGTAAAACCTTAGGAACAACTTACTACCTATGCTACCCCATTTGATTTAATAGTGTTCTTAAGGCCTATAATTAATCGTAAGGATGGTAATAAATCCCTTAGGTGCATAACTAATTAGTTCTATAATTGAATGATTTCCTGGCTTGCATGTTATAGTTGCTGTTGCAAATAATGAGAATGCTTATGCATGAAATATTCTTTATTATGTAAAATTTACCTTTGTTGCTGGAAGAAAGTGTATCATTGTAAAAGTGTAATTTGGAAAGGTTCTGGCTAAGGAAAGACTTGGTATTTAAGCGTGTCCATTGTGACCCACCTTTCTTTCCTGGGAATCTCCCAGATGCATGATTATAGTTGATATATATTATTCTAGCTTAAGACTATAAATGAGAAAATGCTATGATGTTTATGAATTGTATTGTGATATAACATGCAAAGATTTAATGGTGACTTAAACTTATAAGAAAATGATCATTTGGAACCATCAGACTATAGGTGGTGAAAAGGTGATTTTAGCCTCCTAACCCATTCTCTCAAAAGGGTAGAGTCGGGACTTTAGCTTATCAAAAGAGATAAGTATATGCTAGTAACGACTAGTAAAGTATGAGCTCATAACCTAAATTATTCCCAAAAGGGTGGAGTATAGGGTGGCCCAAGGAAAATAATGATGATGATAAGATTTTAAGTCACCTAAGGCACTAAAGAAATGAAATATGTGCACTGTGTCCATGTGTAGCTAATATTATATGACGTTCTTTTATGCATGTTATTTTGATAATGATGATGAGGAATATGATGTAATGATAAAGGAAAAGTTCATTGTAAATATGACATGTCAAGATTATGATGCATTATAAGACGCGTGATTAAAAATTGACGAACCTCGGTTAAGTATTTGTCCGAACTTAAAATGAATCTTTGCATGCTCACTATTTTAGAATAATCCCGAGGTTCCTGGGCACTTTGATGATGTCACTGTAGAAGGAGGTACCTCTTGAGAATTCTTTAGCAAGATTCTCACTCCTTTTCTTTATTTCCGTCATTGTCTCCAGATTCAAATGGCGACATTCGCTCGCTTGTTGATACCCTACTTGGGAATTCCACTATGATCCGTGCATCGCTCGTATCATTTTGAAGGGAGGTGCTTGATTCGTGTTTTTATTTACATAGGTCATCCATTTGCACATCCTGTCCCTAGTTATCAATTTTCTCCTACTTCTCCCTATGGCGATGAAATGGTTTTCGAACATGCACGTCCACTTGATGAAAGGATGTTACGTTCTTATCCCGCTTCATCTGCTGTCCATGGATTTCCAGAGTATGTTCCCGAGATGAGATATTCTGAAACTGATCCTTCAGAGGACACTCCTACTCATGTATATTCTGAGAGCTCTGCTCCTACTCCCACACGTGTAAGAGAGGGTAGTGAGGAAAGAGTTGTTCAGCCGAGGTTAGCAAGAAGGCCGTCCATGCGACCCCAGCCTGGTGCATCTCGTATGTCCCCTCCCGAGGGAGCTCATCAGTGGATCGGATTTATTCCCCCATTTCCAGGACAGTGGCCATAGAAGGTTCTTAGTAGATTTATGTGTGTTCATTGTAACATCCTAATTTTTAACCCAATACTCTAGAACATATTTAGGTTAATCATTAGTCTATTACTTTTTTTTGTCTCATTCCTTAGAATCTTTCATTAAAATACTTAGCGGAAAATACGAATAAATTTTTCTTTTTGAAACTTGAAAGCAAAACGCGAGCCGCGCACTAACCTAACGTTCGTCATAACCATAACGTGCAGGAAAAAGTAACCACACCATTGATAATCATGAAACATAGTCTTATACATTACGATCACAATATCATCACATCTTCATAGATACATAGACTACTAACATCATAGTACCATCATTTACATCAAGACATGCCCACATATGTGAAGTCATCCTTATCCACCTATGAGGTTAGATAAGTGTCAACCCAAAAAGCTAAGCTATCTATGCCTCCGCAGCGACCCTCTACTCCGTCTGCTAGTGTGTCCCTTAAGCGCGCGCCTCAAAAGAAGTCACGAACCTCGTTGTAATCCTCATCTAGAGACGACACGAAAGAAAGGGGAGGGATGAGAAACTCAATTCGAGATTCTCAGTAGGGACTCCCGACTCTAACACTAGTGTCATCGTTGTCGTCCCCAGCCACCTCGGTTTTAATTATGAAAAAGGTGTACATGCATAAGGATTGGTTTTAGGCTTTACAAATCTAATTATCCGAAGTGGGTGTCTTTTAGTATGTGTCTTAATGACATGAATGCAACAGATATTTGATGAATGTATGACAATACCATATGCACATTAACACGAAAATCGTAATACTTGGGCACATCATAAAGAAACATAAATCATTTATGTGGCATAAAAGGCATAGTACTTTTCATGTGACATCTTTCTCATAACTAAAACTCTTAAGTTCTTTTTCTTAAAGACCACCCTCTTAACATATCCACCAAAAGTCCAACCGATTCACCGCCCGCGATAATCTGGTCACCAAACTACGTCTCACCTATCGCCTAGGAATGAGCTCAATCCTAACTAGTCGTCACTAGATTTAATATGGGCTAATTGAGGGGGTATACATAACTTTCTTGGATCACCTATCTTAGGATCATTTCCTTCTTTGAAACGCTCTACTGGTATCTAGTACACAATAATTGTCCGCTGGCAAGCTCAATGTCAATACCCTCACGGATTTGTTTCCTCCCCACCGTAGCGGGAGAAATGAGTCTCAGTACTATGTCACATCTGTTCTGGGGGTGCTCGGCCGAACCGGTGTCACGGAACCTATCCTGGGGTGCTCGGCGAACCGGTCTCACCCAGGAGTTTTCGCAAGCTTTTTCTCAAGTACTCAAGTTTGATGGGAAATTCGGCACAGAACGGCGTACAACGGATTTCCATCAAACTTGCTTTATGCCACCAAACATATAGAGCATGCATAGCCATTCAATACCAACATAAGGCATCATAATCATCGTGTGCATCATAAGCATCATAATATCATAATTTTGCATAACGCATCATGGCGTGAGCATTAACATATCGACACTATATACTCTCATAAACATACAACCTCATGAATTCCTCATGTGAATAACATCATCATCATTTACATACCACATGCATCACCATTGAACATTCAAACGTTTACCCTTACGGTAGCTTATACTTTGACCCTTACGGGTCTTAATCTTGAGATATAGTTCTCTACATCCGTCGCTCATATCTTTATGCACCTAAGGGCTCATAATTAATCATCACTCATAATCCTCATATCTACATTTAAATCTGAAAAGCATAGGGTAGAATTCCTAACTTGTATTTACGGGGTTCTAGAACTTACGTTTTAGACCCTTTCTCGGTTCTGTTTTCGTCGAAGGCGCTATATATTAAATCTAAATCAATTATGAGGCATTTCTATGCTTAAGGACTAATTATTAATCATGTTTATCATGTTGTAAGGGTGCTGGACAGAATCCAGAAAATTAAATGTTCTAAGAGTTCTACATTTGCATTTCTACGGTTTTCTAGTTACTAGTTTCCCCATAGGTGCTAGAATTCAATTCTAATTCAAATGATACCAAGTTTTTCATGTCTAAACAATCTAAATCTGATTATGTCCCCATTAAAACAGTTTGGATTAGTTCCATAAACAAATGGGTCAAACTATGTTAAATTCTAGCTTTACGGTATTTCTAGTTAGCTAGTTTCTTACCTATCATGCATAGGATCGCTTCTACATCATCATATGATATTTTTACACATTCCAACACATCAAAACATCATCATACAGCATCACACTCATCACATCAGAACCGAAAACATTTGACTTAAATAAGAGAGTTAAATTGACATTTCTAGGTACATAAGTTAACTAGTTTCTCTTGGAATCAATCTAGAACTTCTAAAACTCTTTGCAAAACATTTTAATTCATCAAGAGGCTAAGTGAAGCCTTAGGTCACTGACCAAAACATATTCCATCCCCTAAAAGATAATAAAATCACAACTTGTGATGACATAACCTTATAAAGATTTGTAAAGCTTTGAGGAAAAACTTAAACATAGACTATTGGTCCTAGTAGCTAGATGGAAACTCATTGTGAGTCCATCATCACTACTTTGGCCGAAATTATGCATTCAAGGAATACGTTCACATTTAACTTTATCTTGGAAAGAAATGGGCAAGTCTTTGAGCTTTAGGTTCTTAAGTTATGACATAAACTAAACGTGCTCATGCCTTTCATTTTTAATCTTGCTTACAAAGTAAAGCGATGACTTAAACTTAAATATGCAAGACATAAACTTAAACGTGCAAGCTTGAAAGTAAATATGCGAGGCATAAATTTAGACGTGCAAGCTTGTAGGTAAATATGCATGGTTCAATTCTTTATTTTAGTGCTCTTGGCCCAACAACAATCGACTTTAAGGCCGAAATAGATAGGCATTCGAGAAATTAATTAGGTGATAATGCAAGTTCAATTCTTTATTTTAGTGCTCTAGGCCCAACAACAATCGACTTTAAGGCCGAAATAGAAAGGCTTCGAGAATTAAATTAAGTGACGATACAAGTTCCATTTTAATCTTTATGTTCTTAGGTGATAGCTAGAAAGCGAAGATGCATAGCAAGAATGTAAATATGGATGTAAGCATAAAATAAATTATGCAAGTTCATTTTATCCTTTCTAGAGCTCTTGACAAGACTTTAAAGGAATTTAAACCATAACCCAAACTCATCCAAACAAGGTAAAGTCAAGCTTAGAGTTCTTAAAACTCAACATAATATTTTTAGGAAATCAACCATGAAACTTAGAAAATTAATGGATTTGGCCGAAATCATTAAGAAGAAAAGGAACATTTTAAAACTCTAGAGTTCATGATCTTGGTGATATATTAACACCAACATCATGAGTCCTCATCATTGGGTTCATAGAGCCATTTAAAAACATCATCAAAGCTAAAGTTCTTAAGAGTTCAAGAAAAGAAAAACTAGAAACATTTTTGCTCAAGAACAAAGATCAAGCTCTAGAGTTTGTTTCAAGTGATGAACATCATCATGAAACTCTCATCATCAAGCTCTCATTCCTTTGTTCTCCAAGGCCTATGGCCGAAAATGAAAAGGAAAAAGGAGTGGAAATGAAGTTCTAAAGAGAAACAAGAGAAACTATGAACATCAAGCTTGAAACAAGAACTTTAAAGAAAAGAATACATGAAAGAAAATCCCTACTTGGTGTGATGTTCTTGAAGATGGAAGAAGAAGATGAAGAAGATGAAGAACTTGAAGAACTTGAAGATCTTGAAGAACACAAGAATTTTGAGAGAAAAAGAAAAGCTTTGAGTGTTCCTAAACTTAGCAAATGATCTAAAAGTGGTGCAAGCTTCCCAAGGCCATCTATTTATAGAGAAATGAAGCAAATGGAGGGTGCAAAGTGAGGAGGAGGTTTCGGCCATCAGATGGGGAGGGAGACCATGAGTTCCATGAGGTGAGATAATGTGGTCTTGAGGCATGGTGAGGTATGGTTCAAGGTATGGCCTCAAGCATGGTTCTTTGAGTGAGAAAATAATTTAACATGTGGTCAAAGGGGGATGAGGTGGCCGAAATGCATCAGCCCATGGGGGAGGATTTCTTGCATTTTAATTGTGGTTTAGAGTTGTGTTTAGGTGTATCTTTGATTATGCTTAAGATTAGGAATTTGTAAGAAAGTGTTTAGGTAAGGAAAATGGATAATTAAGGTGGTCTAGACATAATTAAGGAGTGGTCTTGCACCATTAGTGAGTTAAATCCTCAATTTAGAGTCTAAACAACTCTAGACACATTTCCTTGATTTAAGGAATTGGAGAGAGAAAACACTATTCAAGATTCCAAGACTAGGAGTCTTGAGTTCTAAAAAGGGATTTAAGTTTAATCTAAGCAATTTTAGGTTCTAATTAACTTTAATAAACTATTTTGACTCTAGATTAATTAGGGAAATTAATTAATCTTCGTTTAGAGCCTAATATTGCTTAGGTTTGCTTAATTACGCCATTAAGCTCAAAAACACTATTCTAGGGGCAAAATCGTAATTTTGCACTAAAACTGCCCGGGACCACCGGGACTTGAACAGAGACCTCTAGACACATGAAAACGTGTTTTTAAACCTCTGGGGAAAGTTTCGGGCTCAAACGGCACCTTTACCCGCGTAAAACGCTATAGGGGTATTTTGGTCATTTTGACCCGAAACTGCGGAAAACGAGATTTTTGCTTCCGGGAGCATTCAAAGGCCATTCAATCCGCTTCAAACATTGAGTTGACCCTTCGAGGATGACCGAGTTGGTTACCCTCGAGTTCGGGTCAGGAAATGACCTTAGGGACATTTTGGTCATTTCCCTCGGACAGAAAAATCGGGGTGTTACATTCATGCACCCTAGTTTTAGGATAACCTTCCCGGCTTATGGAGTTATCTAGTTTAGGGGCATGTATTTCCTTATGTATATTTTCTTTTATGGGTTTGCATAAGACAATGATGTATGATCATAACCCACCCTTTGAGTGAGGTTATTGTATGTAAATATATGTTATAATGTGCTTATGGATGTTATATGATGGAGCCAAAGTGATATGATGTGATATATTCTTAAACGTCTTATTATACTCCGCTTACTCGTTCACGTTGTACTCGGCTCATGTTTTCAATTATGTTTTTTTTTTTTAAAAAAAAATGGCTCGTAATTTCACTAAGTATTTTCAAATTATGAAGAAAGAACCAAAGCAAGGAGTAAAGTCTAGTCATTAATCAGATTCAACCTAGGTGTATTTGGTTAATTACTAGGGTGTTACAAAAGAGTTGGCTTGATGATGAGGTTTCAAGATAATAGACTCATGATTACCATTTGAGGAACCTCTAAAGCTTGAAACTTGGTTTTGATTTCAACACATTTTGGGTATTCCCTTGCTTTTCTTTGAACATAGTTTTCAGTTTTCCTTTTCTTTGCCTTTCCTTTTGGTTTTGGTTTCTTTCCTTTTCCTTTCTCTAAGTTTTGACCATCTTTCCTTTTTCTTTAATTTCTTGAGCTTTTATTTTTAAGGGTATAAGGGAATGTTAACGTGATTTGTTCTTTTAATCCATTTCCTTAGAGCTTGATGATGAAGTTCACACCATATGGTTTCTATGTAAACCTTGGTACAAGAACTCTAAAGCTTGCTTTATCTTGTTATGATAAATTTGGGTTCATGTTTAAGTTCCTTTAAAGTCTTGCAAGAGCTCTAGTGAAGAATATAAAATGGACTTGCATTCATATTTTCTTCCCTTGCCTAACACATTTATTATTTCGGCCATCACCAAAAACGTAAAGATTAAAACAAGAGTTACATTTTCCCATTACCTAATAATTAATCTCGAAGCTCGCTTATTTCGGCCTTAAAGTCGATTGTTGTGGAGCCTAGAGCACTAAAATAAAGAATTGGACTTACATTCATATTTACTTTCCTAGTCTAGCATATTTTTATTTCAAGTCGTCACTTAAATCCTAAAAGATAAAATGAACTTGCATATTTACTTTCAAGCTTTGCATATTTACTTTCAAGTCTTGAATATTTAATTTCTAGCACCTCATATTTATATTTCAAGTTCTTGCATCTCATATTTACTTTGAAGTCCTCACTTTACTTTATAATGAAGAATAAAATGGAATGCATATCACGTTTACTTTTTGTCATCACTTAAAGATACTAGAGCTCAAAAGACCTGCCTTTTTATCTCAAGCTAAAGTTTGGTTATGGAAGCATTCGCTTGAATGCACAATTCGGCCATCTGATGATGATAAGCTTGGTGTGAGTTTCATCTAGTCACCAGTGCCCATAATCTATGTCTTAGGATTTTCTTAAGCATAGGAGAACTCAAAAAATATTTCAAGTATGATTTTACATTTTAAATTCCAATCTTGGGCCAACTCAAATGGTTGCTGCCCTTGTTTAATTTATGATGATTTTAATGAAATAAGTTGGTTTCCAAAGAGTTTTAGAAGTCCTAAAGTGAATCCATGAAAAACTAGTGACTTATGTGTATTGAAAATGAAATTTCATACTTGGTATGATGATGACTGAATTCGGTTCTGCTTTGATGATTTGGTTGCTATTTGATGATGATTTTTAATATGTTAGAATGTGTAAAAATTATATATATTCAGGTAGGAGCCTTTCTATGCATGTTAGCAAAGAAACTAGTCTTATAGAAAAATCGTAAAGTTGAGTTTTAGCATAGTTTTGACCCATTTATTTTTAGCCACTACCAAAACTATTTTAATGGGATAACATTCAGTTTAGGATTGTTTAATTATGAAAAACTTGATAACATTTGTTGTAGGTTTGATTTTTAGCGCTTATAGAGAAACTAGTAACTAGAAAACCATAAAAGTGCAACTCTAGAACACTTACAAATATAATTTTCTGATTTTGTTACAGCATGATTAATCACAGCAAAAGTGATCTATAATTAGTGCAAATGTGTAGGAATCTCTCATCATTGGTTTAGATTTAATTTATAGCGCCTTAGACGAAGACGAAACTTAGAAAGGGTTGAAGACATGGATTCTAGAACTCCGTAAGTATATGATATTAATTCAGCCCACATACTTATGATACTGTCCAGATTTGTTTATAATCATAAAAATAAGTAAGAATTATTAGTGGTGAACCTATAGGTGTATAAAAGAATAAAAACGGATGATAACATAATTGGTTTTCAAGATTAAGACCCGTAAGGGTCAAAGCATAAGACACCATAGGTCTCAAGACATAATGAACTTTATGACTTCAAGTAGATGTATGTTTAATTATGAGAATGACTTGAGCATAGCATATGTATTAGCTGAGCCCGGTCCTTGATTCCGGCAAATTGGTTAAGAGCACGCTATCTTTTAAGAATGTTAAAGCAATGATGTGATGACATATATGCTACGATGAGTTTGACTATATGACTTGATGTCTTATGGTGATGATTGAATGGCTATGCATGCTCTATATGTTTCGTGGCATAAAGCAAGTTTGAAGGAAATTTGGTGTACGCCGTTACGCTGCCGAATTTTCCATCAAACTTGAAGATTTGAGAAAAGTTTGTGAAAACTCCTGGGTGACACCGGTTCTGCTGAGCACCCCTAGGAAAGGTTCTGGGTGACACCGGTTCTGCCGAGCATCCCCAGAACAGATGTGACATGACACTAAGATGCATTCCTCCTACTACGGTGGGGAGGAAGCAAATCCGTGAGGGTATTGATATTGAGCTTGCCAAAGCAGACAATTCGCCGTGTACTAGATACCAGTAGAGTGTTTCAAAGAAGGAAATGATCCTAAGATAGGTGATCTAAGAAAGTTATGCATACCCCCCCTGTTTTCCCATATTAAATTTAGTGACGACTAGTTAGGATTGAGCTCATTCCTAGGCGATAGGTGAGATATAGTTTGGTGACCAAATTATCACTGCGGCTGGTGAGTTGGTTGGTTTTGGTGAATATGTTAAGAGGGTGGTCTTTGAGAAAAAGAACTTAAGAGTTTGACTTATGAGAAAGATGTCACATGGAAAGTACCATGCCTTTTTATGCCACATATATGATTTATGTTTCTTTATGATGTGCCCAAATATTATGATTTTCATGTTAAAGTGCATATGGTATTGCTATACATTCATCGAATATCTGTTGTATTCATGTCATTAAGACTCATACTAAAAGACACCCACTTCGGATAAATAGATTTGGAAAGTCTAAAACCAAACCTTATGCATGAACATCTTTTCCTAATTAAAACCGAGGTGGCTGGGGACGATGACGATGACACTTGTGTTAGAGTCGGAAATCCCTACTGAGAATCTTGAATGAGTGTCTTATCCCTCTCTTTATTTCCGTGTCATCTCTAGACAAGGATTACAATAAGGTTCGTGACTTCTTCTAAGGCTCATGCTTAAGGGTCACACTAGCAACCGGAGCAGAGGGTCACTGCGGAAGCATAGATAGTTTAGCTTTTAAGATTGATACTTATCCATCCTCATAGGCGGATAAGTAACACTCCATATATATATGCATGTTTTGATGTAAATGAAGTTACAATGATGCTAGTAAATTATATATCTATGAAGATGTAATGATATTATGTTGTTATGTATAATACTATATTTCATGATTATGCATGGTATGATTACTTTCTCTTGTACATTATGGTTATGACGAATGTTAGGATAGCGCGCGGCTCACATTTTGTTATCAAGTTCCAAAAAGAAAAAAAAATTATTCATATTTTTCGCTAAGTATTTTAAAAAAAGGTTTCAAAGAATGGGACTAAAAGAGTAATAGACTAATGTTTAATGTAACACCCCGATTTCTCTGTCCGAGGGAAATGACCAAAATGCCCCTGAGGTCATTTCCTGACCCGAACTCGAGGGTAACCAACTCGGTCGTCCTCGAAGGGTCAACTCAATGTTTGAAGGGGATTAAATGGCCCTTGAATGCTTTCGGAAACGAAAATTTCGTTTTCATAGCTTTAGTCAAAATGACCAAAATACCCCTATAGCGTTTTTACGCGGGTAAAGGTGCCGTTTGAGCCCGGAACTTTCCCCAGAGGTTTAAAAACATGTTTTCATGTGTCTAGAGGTCTCTGTTCAAGTCCCGGTGGTCCCGGGCAGTTTTAGTGCAAAATTACGATTTTGCCCCTAGAATAGTGCTTTTGAGCTCAATGACGTAATTAAGCAAACCTAAGCAATATTAGGCTCTAAACGAAGATTAATTTATTTCCCTAATTAATCTAGAGTCAAAATAATTTATTAAAGTTAATTAGAACCTAAAATTGCTTAGATTAAACTTAAATCCCTTTTTAGAACTCAAGACTCCTAGTCTTGGAATCTTGAATAGTGTTTTCTCTCTCCAATTCCTTAAATCAAGGAAATGTGTCTAGAGTTGTTTAGACTCTAAATTGGGGATTTAACCCACTAATGGTGCAAGACCACTCCTTAATTATGTCTAGACCACCTTAATTACCTATTTACCTTACCTAGACATTTTCTTACAAATTCCTAATCTTAAGCATAATCAAAGATACACCTAAACACAACTCTAAACCACAATTAAAATGCAAACTAATCCTCCCCATGGGCTGATGCATATTCGGCCATCTCTCTCCAATTACCACACATATTAAATTGTTTTCTCACTCAAAGAGCCATGCTTGAGCCATACCTTGAACCATACCTCACCATGCTTTGAACCATACCTCACTATACTTCAAGAACACATTATCTCACCTCATGGAACTCATGGAAAGCCTCCAATCTGCACCCTCATGGCCGAAACCTCTTTACCCATTCACACCCTCCATTTGTTTTATTTCTCTATAAATAGAATGCCTTGAGGAGCTTGCACCACTTTTAGATCATTTGCCAAGTTTAGGAAACACTCAAAGCTTTTCTTTTCTCTCAAAGTTCTAGTGTTCTTCAAGTTCTTCAAGCTCTTCAAAGTTCTTCATCATCTTCATCTTCTTCTTCCATCTTCAAGTTCATCACACCAAGTAGGGATTTTCTTTCAAGTATTCCTTTCTTTAAAGTTCTTGTTCTAAGGTTTATGTGTATAGTTTCTCTTGATTCTTTTTAGAACTTCTTTTCTTCTCCTTGTTCCTTCCCATTTTCGGCCATAGGCCTTAGAGAACAAAGGAATGAGAGCTTGATGATGAGAGTTTCATGATGATGTTCATCACTTGAAACAAACTCTAGAGCTTGATCTTTGTTCTTGAGCACAAATGTTTCTAGTTTTTTTTCCTTTCTTGAACTCTTGAGAACTTTAGCTTTAATGATGTTTTACAATGGCTCTATGAACTCAATGATGAGGACTCATGATGTTGGTGTTAATATATCATCAAGATCATGAACTCTAGAGTTTTAAAATGTTCCTTTTTCTTCTTGAAGATTTCGGCCATTACCTTAAATTTTCTAAGCTTCATGGTTTGATTTCCTAAAAATATTATGTTGAGTTTCAAGAACTCTAAGCTTGACTTTACCTTGTTGGATGAGTTTGGGTTATGGTTTAAGTTCCTTTAAAGTCTTGTTAAGAGCTCTAGAGAGATAAAATGAACTTGCATAATTTATCTTATGCTTGCACTCATGTTTACATTCTTGTTATGCACCTTTACTTTCTAGCTATCACTTAAGAACATAAAGATTAAAATGGAACTTGTATCATCACTTAATTTAATTCTGCAACCCTTTCTATTTCGGCCTTAAAGTCGATTGTTGTTGGGCCTAGAGCACTAAAATAAAAAATTGAACTTGCATTATCACCTAATTAATTTCTCGAATGCCTATATATTTCGGCCTTAAAGTCGATTGTTGTTGGGCCAAGAGCACTAAAATAAAGAATTGAACCATGCATATTTACCTTCAAGCTTGCACGTTTAAGTTTATGCCTCGCATATTTACTTTCAAGCTTGCACGTTTAAGTTTATGCCTTGCATATTTAAATTTAAGTCATCGCTTTACTTTGTAAGCAAGATTAAAAATGAAAAGCATGAGCACGTTTAGTTTATGTCGTAACTTAAGAACCTAGAGCTCAAAGACTTGCCCATTTCATTCTAAGTTAAAGTTTAATGTGAATGCATTCCTTGAATGCATAATTTCGGCCAAGTAGTGATGATGGACTTGCAATGAGTTTTCATCTAGCTACTAGGACCAAAAGTCTATGTTTTAAGTTTTCCCTAAAGCTTTACAATCTTTATAAGGTTATGTCATCACAAGTTGTGATTTTATTATCTTTTAGGGGATGGAATATGTTTTGGTCAGTGACCTAAGGCTTCACTTAGCCTCTTGATCAATTAAAATGTTTTGCAAAGAGTTTTAGAAGTTCTAGAATGATTCCAAGAGAAACTAGTTAACTTATGTACCTAGAAATGTCAATTTAATTCTCTTATTGAGGCAAGATGTTTTCGGTTCTAATGTGATGAGTGTGATGCTGTATGATGATGTTTTGATGTGTTGGAATGTGTGAAAATATCATATGATGATGTAGAAGCGATCCTATGCATGATAGGTAAGAAACTAGCTAACTAGAAATACCGTAAAGCTAGAATTTAACATAGTTTTGACCCATTTGTTTATGGAACTAATCCAAACTGTTTTAATGGGAACATAATCAGATTTAGATTGTTTAGACATGAAAAACTTGGTATCATTTGAATTAGAATTGAATTCTAGCACCTATAGGGAAACTAGTAACTAGAAAACCGTAAAAGTGCAAGTTTAGAACTCTTAGAACGTTTACTTTTCTGGATTCTGTCCAGCACCCTTACAACATGATAAATGTGATTAATAATTAGTCCTTAAGCATAGGAATGCCTCATAATTGATTTAGATTTAATATATAGCGCCTTCGGCGAAAACGGAACCGAGAAAGGATCTAAAACGTAAGTTCTAGAACCCCGTAAATACAAGTTAGAAATTCTGCCCTATGCTTTTCAGATTTAAGTATGAACATGAGGATTAGGAATGATGATTAAATATGAGCCCTTAGGTGCATAAAGATATGAGCGACGGATGTAGAGAACTATATCTCAAGATTAAGACCCGTAAGGGTCAAAGCATAAGCTACCGTAAGGGTAAGCGTTTGGATGTTTTATGATGATGCCTGAAGTATGCTAATGATGATGATGTTATTCATATGAGGAATTTATGAGACTATATGTTTATGTGGCATAAAGCAAATTTGGAAGGAAATTCGGTGTAATGACCGTTGTGCCGCCGAATTTCCGACAAATTTGGGGACTTAAAGAGATTTTGAAAATTAAGGTACTAAGATGGGTTCTAGGATGACACCGGTTCGGCCGAGCACCCCTAAGAGTTTTGCCCCCTAACCCGTACTCAGATAGTCGGGATTTATGATTTATGATACGTTTATCGTTAAGTGGTAAGTAAGAACTAGTGACGACTAGTTAAGGTATGAGCTCATAACCTAGATGTATGACACGCTCAGGTGACACCGGTTCGCCGAGCACCCCAGATTCGATTGTCTTTTAGGGTGGCCCATGAGGAAGAGAAGTTTCATGATTATGATTATGTCACTAAGTTTTGTCCCATATGAATGTTACTATTGCCACTTTA
Organism: Dalbergia cochinchinensis; assembly: GCA_031216125.1. Lineage (NCBI taxonomy): Eukaryota > Viridiplantae > Streptophyta > Magnoliopsida > Fabales > Fabaceae > Dalbergia > Dalbergia cochinchinensis. The sequence goes on from CM062376.1 coordinate 10,708,149, forward strand.
TGCCACCAAGAATGATGATGCTTGATGTTATGTTTTATGTATGTGCATTAGGTAGTGCCATGCATACATTTTCCATTATGTTGCATTCATGACATTAAGATCATCCTAAAATGAATGGACCTTGGCTAAAATATATTTTTAAGTTTAAAATGAACTTAATACATGCTCAGTCGTTTTGTATAAATAAACCCAAGGTTCCTGAGGACGATGATGACACCTAGGTAGTAGGAGGCCCTCACCGAGATTCTTTAGCAAGATTCTCACTCCCTCTATCTTTTTCTTTCCGTCACGTCTTCAGATGGCGACATTCGTAGTGTTCGTGGACACCCCGACATGGGAGGTGCACTATGACCCAGCTCACGGGTCATACCATTTTGAGGGGCAGTGCACGGTGCGGGTTTTCATGTTCAGACGCCCTTCGCTCATCCCGCACACCCATCGCTTCTCCCCGACCGCACCCTATGGCGACGGCGAAGCGGGTTTTTGAGCGCGTACAGACGCATGACGAGAGAGTGCTCGCATGCACACCGCCGCCTTAGCCATGCGAGACTATCCCGACATGCGTGCCGGACCTACTTCTCGGAGACCGACCCGTCCGAGGACCCGCCTACTCATCCGTATAGCGAGAGCTCTGCCCCCTCTCCACCATTGTGAGGGAGGGCAGTGAGGATACCGTGACTCAGCCCCGACTTGCACGACGACCGGAGATGCGGCCACACTACGGGGGTCACTCTCGATCCCCGTTCCGCCTCTTTACGCCCAAGGAGCTCGCACAGTTTCCCGGATACTTGCCTCGTTCACGAGACGGACGTCAGTAGGAGGTGACGATCGACCGATGGAGTACCCGGTTAGAGCACACACCACTTAGATGGGGATAAACCTTCTTTTGTTTAGAGGTTATCCTATTAGGTGCACTCGGGTAGGGGAGTAGATTATGTTTATGCTTATGTTGTACTTTCTTTTATGCATTTCCCTTGTACTAAATTAAGACCCACACTTATAAGTGGGCAAGTTATATATATATAAGATGAGATTCAGTGATGTTCATGTTGTGCTTTATGTTATGATGCCGTGAGACATTTATTTACCATACATGGTTTACCGCTTATCGCATCACGCGGCTCTCACTTTTATTTCAAAAAAAAAATTACCCGTATTTTCTGCTAAGTAATTCAAAGTTAAATGAGAACTATGAAGTAACAGACTAATGACTAACCTAAATATGTTCCAGAGTATTGGGTTAAAAATTAGGATGTTACATTTAACCTAAATACGTTCTAGGAGTATTAGGTTTAAAACTAGGATGTTACAAAATACGTACTAGGAGTATTGGGTTGAAAATTAGGATGTTACACAGTACGGCCCTAGGGTCCCCAGGGAACCACCCATATTGCCGAGTCCTGGATTTCGCTCAGTCTGGATCCTACACCTCCTTGGAGGGCTATATGTTAGAGCCACTTTCTTGGGATCAAAAGTCTCGGTAATGCTTCCTAACGGGAAAATAAGTTGAAGAGTGATTTTTAATGAATTTTATGAAACCTTTAAAAACTACGTTTTTAGCCCACAAGTTTAGAAAATCTCAGATATTCCTGGATTTGAACTAAAACTCAAAATTTGGATTTTGATTTGTTGGGATTTTAATTGTTATGATATTTTATTTGAATCCAAATAGGGGGTACTTCCTTATTTACATTTATGAGGACATTAACTTAGGATTAATAAATGTAAATAAGTGAGTACTGAGACGACCCAGATATGTGAATGACCTGTTGCCTGCTATTTTAGGTGAACTATTACTGCCATAGCAGTCTAGGACCGCTATAGTAGTCACAGTGAGGCAATTTTGGGTTTTGATGGTCTATAAACTGCCATAGCAGTCCAGGACCACTATAGCGGTCATAAGTGAGTCAGTCGTGGACATGGGGTATGGCAAGATCGTAAAACAATGCAGTTTTGATTAAATGAGCCCTTCACCCCTTTATATACCCCAAACTCGGATCTCACCCCCAGAATCCGAACCCCAAATTTTCCTAGGAGCTCCTCCCCCCTCCACTCTCATCCTCCATCAATTCCACTTCCTCCAAGCTTCAAGATGAGTTTGGTTGTTAGTTTATGCTTCTTTTGTTTCCTTCATTTCATGTCCTATGGTTTAGACTTTGTTGTTTCTCTCATTATTATCAAGTGGGGGTGCTCCCCCAATGTTGTTAGAGCTAGAATAGAGTTGTTTAGAGATTAGCAAAGACTAATCTTGAGTCAATGTTGCTCTATGACAGTTGTTGATGCCATTCCATGCTTTAGAGGTCAAGTTGGGGGCGCCCACATACTCTCGGCTCCAAATGGTGAGTGGGTTCAAGCTTATGGCCTTAATTTTGCCATTATAATTATGTTTGATGCATGATGATTGTTGAGCATGAAAGTAGAGATGAAAATATATATGATTTGGATTTTACAAGTTATAGCAAAGAGTATGATTTTGATTATGGCATGAAAATGTGTTTTAGAAAACCATGGGACCATGATTAGTACATTGTATATTATGGAAATATTTTATATATATTCATGAAGAGATTTATTGTGAGAATATACATGATTTTAGAGCATCAGTTAAGCTATTTTGGCAGGAAGGTGACACAGAGATGTTATATTATAATATTAGAGATTTCATGATTTTGAACCTTTTCATTTTAATGTATGGTATTATAGTTATCAAGTTATAAAAAGAGGTTATTTTGAGAAATGAGATTTTAGAAATTCAGTCTTTGTGATATTTCAAAAATATGGAATTCAAGATGATTAAGTAGGATGTGTAAGATACATATTCTGTGAGCTTGAAATCAGAATGCTTGCAAGCCGGTGATCCCTTGGGCATGATTTCATAGTCATAATTATGCTAAAGTCAGGTTGCTAGAGTTACATGAGTTCAGAGCTTTTAGAGTTTTGAGAGTTTTCATATTTAAATGGTTTTACAAAGATCTAGAGTATGAGTGTGATTGTATCTAGATATTTTATGAATTATCTTGATGATTTCAAGCAATAGAGTATTTATGTATGAAAGACTTTGATACCAAGATTAAAGTATATAATAGAGATTCGGAGAAAACAATATGTTTATTGAATTAGAGACTAGACAGTAGCTATAGAGAAATAGACAGTGAGTTAACGGCTGAATCCCGATCGTTAACCTTGGTATCAAGTTGTCCTGAGAGGACAATCTCATAGAGCAGAGGATGGAACCTATTTAGGTGTCCTATTTAGATCTTTGATGGATCATAGAGCAGAGAAATTATTATGCCATGGTTCCTATTTCTCTAATAGAGTACTATTATTAATGTTTTCAGAGAATATTTGATTTAAGAGGTATTATATATATGAGAAATGATTTTCTTGTTGAAGTTAGAACTTAGAGATGTTTTTCTATGAATTTATGAATACAGAGATATATTTTCTATCAGATTATATACATGAATATCAAATGGTTTGTAATAGATTATGGTTTTGGAGATGCTTGTTTATTGAATTTATGGCGTGGAAAGTGTTTTCCCGAGAGTAGCTATGTTATGTAAATATTGGAAATGTTTTGCCAATGCATGTATATCTATATATGGTTGTTGTTGTCCTATATGGGTGATAAGTGAGAGCTCACTCACTAAGTCTGTTGACTTACCCCTCTCCTTTCCTCCTCATAGTCACAAGTACAGATGTTACTCAGCCTTCAGTTTGGCAAACTCAGTTGTTCTCTGTGGTGAGTCTTACTTCAGAGTAAGGCTTAGATTAGAGTCTTGTTAGAGTAGAGTGCTCCAGTAGATATGCAGGCAAGATTCGAGCCATGCATTATTTTCAAATTATGTATTTAATTTCAGTATTTGAAACAATAATGTATACGTTTCAGTTCATAAGTATGTATTTGAAATTATACAGTTTGATTAGAGTTTATGCAATAAACCAGAGTTGTAGTTATGATACAGTTCATGAGTTAAATCGATTTTCAAAGTATGATTGAAATGTTTCAGAGCCTTACATATAAAATTTTAAACAAAGATTTAGATGAAGTTATGAATAATAAATGAGAAAGAATATTATTTTATGCATATAGAGAGGCTCAGAGGTCACGAGGCTTACGTGGGGATGGGATTCCTAATATTCCCAGGTCAGGTCAGGACAGAGTGGTATTAGAGCACTAGGTTTTCCTGCATGGTACTATAGCAAGTGTCCACAAGTAGCATGATGTTTATGTGAATGGAACTGCAGCCATTTGCACTAATGTGATGTTATTTGAGGCCTTTAAGAGGAGCAAGTTATGTCAAGGTTCAGTTAGAGTCTTTGTCATTTCCTTGGAATTCTTGATTCAGCCTTCTATCCTTATTTTTCCTTTTCGGGTGTACTACGCCACCTGATGATCATCATCAAGTAGCAGCACCATGTCAATTGTACCGATTGCTTATGGCACCTCGAGTAGGCCATCTTAAACATGTCAGAGATATTTAGAAAGCATGTCCATGCTGGAGTGCATTAAGAGGAAGCAAAAGCAAAAAAAGTTAGCTCAGTCTTAGGTCAGTCGTGGGTACCAATGGCCAAGGCCACCCCTCTCAGTGCCCTACCTGACATATCCCATCATCAGTAAGAGGATAAGACAACAGTCAGCCAAAATGGAAGAGTTCAGTGTGGACCAGTTGGTCACACCTAGTTGTGAGAGAGGCAGAGAACCTTGTAGAGGTTGGTGCCTATGGGGCACACTCACTAGCTATGAATAGAGTCAGAGAGAGAAAGCAAGAGGAGTGATTACCCATTATCTCATAGGGTTACGAGCCAAAGAGTAGAGAAACTCGATATCCAGAGGAAAAGAGTTCGCATGAGGAAGAGAGTTCATATGAGAGTGGCCTAGAGTTAGTGAGTAGAATCCCAATAAAAGAGCAAATCATGCATATATGCATACTACAGGACTGATGCCTTGTTTATAATGCGTTAAGTTATTCAGAGCAACCTTGGATGCCATGAAGATCTTATGCGTCATGTTTCTGAATATATTATTGTATGATTTGTGTTAGAGCTTGTGCCTTTGTATGCCATGAGTATAATATGCATGCCCTGTATGATAACAACATAATGAGTTGCTAGACTAATTGGAAAGCATTTTTCTGAGAGTAGCTATGTTATGTAAATATTGGAAATGTTTTGCCAATGCATGTATATCTATATATGGTTGTTGTTGTCCCATGTGGGTGATGGGTGAAAGCTCACTCACTGAGTCCGTTGACTAACCCCTCTCCTTTCTTCTTAATAGTTGCAGGTACAAATGTTGTTCAGCTTTCAGTTTGGCAGACTCAATTGTTCTTAGTTGTGAGTTTTACTTCAAAGTAAAGCTTAGATTAGAGTCTTGTTAGAGTAGAGTGCTCCAGTAGATATGCAGGCAGGATTCGAGCCATGCATTATTTTCAGATTATGTATTTAATTTTAGTATTTGAAACAATGATGTATACATTTCAATTCATAAGTATGTATTTGAAATTGTAGAGTTTGATTAGAGTTTATGCGATAAACCAGAGATGTAATTATGATACAGTTCATGAGTTAAATCGATTTTTAGATAATAATTAAAATGTTTCAGAGCCTTACATATAAAGTTTTAAATAAAGATTTAGATGAAGTTATGAATAATAAATGAGAAAGTATATTATTTTATGCATATAGAGAGACTCAAAGGTCACAAGGCTTACATAGGAATAAGATTCTTTACATGTCGGTCAGGTTCCCAGGTTGGGTCATGACAGTCTCTCTTTCTTTCTCACCTTTATCATATTCATTATCATCACAACAGCCACCAATATGAACCACTCCTACCATCATAGCCTTTAACGAAGCAAACCATCAAGATCACCATGGCCCGTCGCCGAGGGTGGTGATAAGGGGAGGGGTTAATGGTGATGGCAGTAGAGACATGGGGGGACAGTGGACAGGGAGGGGAAGGGTAGAGATGTGAGATTTTTCTTTTTTTCTAAATATAAAATTATAGTAAAAGAATATTCTGTGAATATTCTTTTAATTCTCACTTTTTTGTAATGGTAATGGGGCCAGGAACCCAATTAAACATTTATTTTCAATATAGGGACCCAATTGAAAACTTTTAAAATATAGGCACCCGATTGAAAATTCAGTAAAACTATGGAGACTAACGGATTAATTAAACCAATTATTTAATCCATCAAAATTTGAAATTAAATCTGTAACATCCTCCCAAGTACGACATCATCCTTAGGTCATGGTGTTGGACTCGAGAGTTGTTACTTATAAATTAGCAGACTTTTCTTAATTAACTATAGCAAATTCGATGGGTTCGTGTAATAACTAGCATAATTCGATTAAAATATATAACAAAGACACAAAACATTTATTTAATATAAAGTCAATTACATAAGGAAGCTCTATGCTATGAACTTTAATACATATACAATCTCTATTACATTTACATACATATGGCTCCAACTAAATATGGTGAACTGAAATATCAACTGCTACAATCTTGAGTTCTTTCTCATAGCAGCCGCGTTGTTCTCTGGATCAACCTGGAGGCGACATGGGAACACAAAAACACATAGGGATGAAAATTATACAATTCTCAGTAGGGCAACTCCCCAAATACACAATCATATTGTCATCATCATCACCTTAGCCACTTCGATTTATTAAGAAAAAGTGCTCATGCAACATGTATCAAAGGTTCATTTTAAAGTTCAACACCATTCTTCCAAAGTGGGTTTCTTTTATTATTCAATCACTTAAAACGTGTATCTCATGACATTCAAGATCATAGTAATTCATTCAAGACAAATATTAAATAAAATATGCGTATACATATGGCAATTACAATAATCTTTCCGTGCCCTTGACATAATAAAAGGGACTTTCCTGTGCCCTTGTCATATTAAAGGGGACTTTTGGTGCCCTAAAGATAACCTTTTTGTGCCTTTTATAAATAAAAGAGACCTTTCCCATGCCTTTTATAAATAAAAAGGACCTTTTCCGTGTCTTTTATAAATAAAAGGAACCTTTTCCATGCCCTTTATAAATAAAAGAGGACATTTTCGTGCCCTTTACACATTATAGGGTACCTTTCATCTACTTAACATATACATTATCATCAAGCTCATGTAAGTATCCATTCACAACATGATTTTCAATCACGTCTCATAAACCAATCTTTTAAGTTGCTAGCATGCTTTCACATATATTATACTTGAATTAAATGATATTATCTCATCAATTCCATGCTTTAGTTTACTGTCCACCTTGGCAGATTTTATACCATTATAGCACAAATTTATTTGCACTTCAAACATTCAATTTAGAGTTTACAAAATTTATCCAAGAAACTTCAATATGTCCACAAGGATCCACAAAAATTTTAGAGTAAAAAGGGTTCTCTAACTATGCTAACAAAATTAGACAAATTCGGAGGTTAGAAACCCCTATTTAGAGCCAATAGCCATAGTTCCCAATTTTATTACCCTATCAAATGATCATATCAAATCATACCAAAATTTAGGGTTGGACCTCAATTTGTCCTCAACATCCTATAAAAATTTCAAATGACAATTCAATCATTTGCTATGGTAACAAATTTATACAATTTTACAGCTTTAGTTTCAATGATTTTGACAGCATAAAGACCATTTCAGTATCTGATTTTTTTAAGATAGTTTGACTCAAAATCAGAAACCAAGAAAATTCATGGGACTAGTCCAAGATGTTATCTCCAACATATATTTTTTTCAGCTTACGAAATTGCCTACAACATGCCCAGAAAATTCATGATCACACACTGCCTGTAAGAAAACCAAAAATCCAGCAGCCTAGTCAAAATTTCTTTTGACAAAAATAATTTTCTAACCTCATCCAAACACTTCACTAAAATTATTACATCAATATCAACATAACATCAACCAATATAACTAGAAATTTTATATTGAAACCAGTTAGAATTTCTCAGAAAAATTTTGAAAGAAAAAGGCCAAAGAAAACCCTACTTGAATCTCCATAGCTCCTTGCCGAGAACAATCTTCCCCAAGTGCTTTTCTTCAATCAAAATCCTGGCAAATAGCCCTTAAAGCTCTCTTTAGCAGTGACGTATGATGGCTCAAAGTGGAAAAATAGTGGTGGATTAAAATCCTAATCAATTAGTTTGGTAGGTATTGAGAAGTGGAACAAGTTTGGTGAAAGAAGTTTGTAGTTTTATCAATTCTAAGCTAGTGATTTGGGCATTTGAAATAAGTATGGAGCTCATGGACTTGAAGCTTTGCTCCTTGCTGTTGCTGCTGGCCGTGAATAAGGAGTGGAGTAATGAAGAAGATTTGTCTTGCATGTATCTTGTAGAATAAGTATGGATATTATATAATATAAAGGTATGAATTCTTAAAGAAAGAAAGTAGGATGGATGGCTAGGATTTAATCTTGGAATTCAAGATTAAATCTTAGCCTTACACATGTATTAAATAGATATACATTATCTATTTATCATGATCAAACTATCTTTCGGTGTTAAAAATCACACACTGAAATTTTATCGAACGAGTAAAACATCGTATCCGGATAATTATATATTGCCTGAAAATTAACTCCAGGTATAAAATCTTTGATTCTGCCTATTTCCAACCTTAACCCTTTCTTTTCTTAGTTCCAGGCATTCCCTGGTCCCAAATCTGGGGTTTCGGCTATCCAGATAGGCCTATGGGACCCACAAGTTACTATTCATGTTTTTTTTTTGACAAATCCCTTGAATTGTCCTCATCATTGCTAAAACTGTCAAATTTTTGAAATTATGACTAGTAAAGCCCAAAATAATTTTTAATTTTTAGGGTGTTACAAAATCTGTGATCCCCTAAGATTTTAATATTAGGATACATTAGTTCCTCTGTATATGTGTGATTCTTTAAACAAAAATAAAATTGTACATTGACCTGCTAACATGATGTTAAGTGATATATATATCATTTGAAGTGGAATAAAGTTTGAAATGACTCATTTTGATGGTTGAAATTCACAAAATGTGTCATTTAAATATCTATTATAAGTCATAAAATAATTTATTTTGTGCAATTTTAGACATCAAAATGAGTGTAATATATTCCAAAATAGCTTCATTTAGCTTGCTTCTAATATTTTAATGACATGTCATCATTATACTATGTTACATGTGTAAGTTCACTAATAAAAAACTAATAGGGGGACTAATGTGTCCATCATTTTCAATTTTGAGAGATCACGAGATTTTTTTTCCTTGAAAATAAAAATATTCCAATATAAAATTCTTAAGATACCAAATAGGATATTAACTTCATTTTTTTTTTTTGGTCAAAGAGAATGTTAAGACTGGAGAGTGGGCTCGGGTAGGCTAACTTTGGGTTGGGTTTTGTTTTCTAATTTTAAGTGTGAGTGGCCTCAAGTATTGGGTGGGCAAGTTTGGCCTAAAAAATAAATAAACTAGTTAAACAAGCCACTCATTTACTTGTTGTGTTGGCTTTGTTTAACCTAAAGGTTAAATATAGAGGTGGGTATGCGGACCAGTCCGGTCAGTTTAGTCCGGTCCGCAATGGACCACAATTAAATGGGTCGGGCGGGATCGGTTCGTTTCATAAATTGACTAGGCTTTAGGGTGGTTTGCGTCCACTCCGCATAAGTCCATGGACCAATCCACGCAACCTTTTCTTTATTTTTTTGTTCATATTTTTGCCGCTATATTTGCTTGCGGACCATGCATGGACTAGCCCATATTTTTTCATATTTTTTTGACTTTTTTTATACCCTATATTATATTTATATTTATACAGTATATTTTATCAAATACAAATACAAAAAATAATAGAATAAACCAACCCACCAAAGTCTCATCCATCAAGAATATAAATAAATATTGTAACGCCCCAATTTTAACTGCTATATAAAAATTACCAAAATGCCCCTAGGTAATTTTTACACGTAATTCGAGGTCAAATAATCCTCAATAAAGGAATATGACATTAGAGAAACATCATAGGAGACTTGATTAGCGATTCGTGCGAAAGTCGCAAACCACGATTTTTCTGTACGTGTAAAATGACCAAAATGCCCCTAAGGTCATTTTTACCTAGAAATCAAGGATAACCAATTTAAATTATCTTTGAGGGGTTAATTTTATGCCTAATGGGGATTATATGTGCCTTAGAGGTAAAAATCTCAATTCTCAATTTTTATCGTAAGTAAAATTATCGTTTTACCCCTACAGTAATTTTTCATGAAATTATATAATCTTTGAATTCGGTTTTCACCCAAAGGTTCAAAATGACTATTTTAAGAATGATTTGAGATTGTCCAATATTTACAAGGAGTTTTTACGTGAAATTACCTTTCTACCCCTAGTTGTGGTAAATAGGTTTACTTGTGTAATTAAGATAGCATTAAAACTCTATTTGAACTCAAATTGATTTTATTCATTAACCTTGAGTTTAAAATTAATTACCCAAGGTTAAAAATAATTACTGAGGTAATTAGAGTCTAAAATCACCTAAGGTAAAATTAAATTATCTTTCCCTAATTATGAAAGCTCATAAAATTAGTGATAATTGAGATTAAAGTTAAGATTTCGGTTTAGGTAAAATATTGTACATTTACATTTTCTTATCCTAAGTTTAGAACCTATGTTACAAAGTGATTTTTACTCATTTGAAATTAACCTCATTTACTAGTATATGATTTCTCTTTTTACCTTGTCTTGTATTGTCCTAAACACTTAACCTTTTACCATTTTCACTAATCTATCAATTTCTAATCTTTTACCTAAGTAAATACACATCTAATGTAACGCCCCAATTTTTACTGTAATTTTTACTGTCATTAGAAATTACTCAATTACCGAATTACCGTAGGTAATTATTACATAAGATTTGAGGCCGAACAATCCTCAATAAAGGAATATAACATTAGAAGAGGGGTTAGGAACGATTCATGCGAGAGTCGCAAATCCGAATTTCAGACGTATAAAATGACCAAAATGCCCCTGAAGTTATTTTACTCAGAAAATGAGGATCGTGGGCCCCACCTATTCTCAAGGGGATATTTTGAGGATAATAAGGGATTGTTTGTGTTATATGTGTTAATAGAGCAGAAGGATCTCAATTTTGAGTTCCGACGCGCGAAATGACCAAAACGCCCCTACGGTTTGCTTTTAACTCCGATGTGCGTGCCGATCGAGCCCGAACCTCACTAAAATGTTTTAAAATGTGTTTAAGCCATGATTAACCATTGGTTAAGCTCGGGTGGCCTCGGGCAATTTTAAGTGAAAGTACGATTTTACCCTGCTTTTGGGCGCTTTGCGAATTTCGGGATTTTTGATTCAGATATCTGAAACCTAAGCAATATTAGGCTCAAATTAAAGCTTATTAAATTCTAAATATTAATCTAGAGTCAAAATTATGTATTTAGATTGATTAGAACCCAAAATTGCTTAAAAACACCCAAATTGCTTACTAATTCACTTAAACCCTTAACCGTAAATTCTCTAAATTACATGAATACCTTGCCTACACCTAAATAATGCATGGAACACACAAATTTCACTTCTTTGGGCTGTAATGGACGAAATTATTGATGCCATTATGCAGCTGAATTATTGCCAAAAGTTGCACTAAAACAAAATGCCAAAATGTCACCATAAGAGACATAATTCCTTAATTTCATACAACTTTGTCTAAAATGATTTTTCCTCCCTTATTTCTCCTGCAAAATTCCGTCCACTACCTCATCACTTTGGCCAATTAGAAGCCTCAAAATCTTCTATAAATAGGCTTGCTTGAGTGGTCTTGGAATGCTTGGTTCATAACTAGTTTTTAGGAGCACCAAAAAACTTTCTTTCTTCCTCCTCTTTGGCTGAATTCTTTCTTCAATTTTTCAAAGAGATTTTGTTTCATTTCACTTCAAGAAACCAAGTTATCTTCCTCTTCTTCAACTCAGATTAGGTAGGGAGTAGTTTCTAAATTTATTTCTATGCTTTGAGGAGTTGTGTTTTTAGCTCAAAATGATGAAATTATGAACTTGCCTTAGCTTTTCATTTTGGTTTTCCTCTTCAAGTTTTCTTTAACCAATTCAACCATATGGCCTAGGTGGAACTAAGATGATGGCTTGATGATGAGGACCTTGAGGGTGGGTTGTAAATCCATCACAAGTTAGGCCTCTAAAGCTTGAAAATTCCACTTGATGCAAAACTTTAAAGAATAATGCTTTATGATGCTAAAACAAAGATTTTTAGTTTAGAACTTGAAAGATGTATTTTTCCTTTTATGTTTTATTTCTTGTTAAGATATGTATTGGGTTGAATTTATAATTCTTTTAAAGTCTTGAAGGAGCTCTAGTAAAGAAACAAAATGAATTTGCATCCATGATTAAGTTTATGCTTTGCATAACCATGTTTACCTTCTATGTCATCACTAAATTTTCAAGAATGAATAAATGAACTTGCATTTCTCATGTTTAAATTCCAAGCTTGTATCTCATGTTTATGTTTCAAGTCATCACTTAATCTTTCAAGATAATAAGGAGGTTGCATCTCATATTTAATTTATGCTCTCACTATATTTTATAATGGCTAAAAGAATCAACGCATGGCATGTTTATTTTATGCCATCACCTAAAGATCCTAGAGCTCAAAGACTTGCCCATGTATCACAAGCAAAGAAATATGATTATTGGAGTTAAAGAATTTATTCTTTAAAAAGTCTTGAGATTGGAGCTTAAAAAGATGTAATAATAATATTCTCTTCTCCTCTATCGGTCTGTGCGGACTACCGCTCAGGTTTCTTAATATTCTCTTCTCCTCTATCGGTCTGTATGGACTACCAGCTCCGATTTCTTGTATCATGTTTATATTTCAAGTTCTTGCATCATGTTTAATTTTCAAGTCATCACCTTAAATCTTAAAGATAAAGAAATGGAATTGCATATCATGTTTATAATTCCAAGCTATCACCTTATAAAGATAAGATTAAAATAAGGTTGCATAGCATGTTTATAATTCTAAGATGTCACCTAAATCTCTAAAGCTCAAGACTTACTCCTTTTATCTTAAGTGAGAATTTTAATTGTGAAGATCCTCCCAAATTTGACAATAGAACTAGTTTCTAAATGAGTTTTAAGGCTTTGCAAGGATTTTACAGGGAACTAGTATTTTATATGCACTTAAAATATGATTCTATGTAATTGCATGAGGTTCATGATTCCGCCATTGATCTGAGTTTAGTATCAATGTGTGATAATGATTTGATATGATTGAAGTTGTGATAATTATGGTTTATTGTTAAGAGAATGATTCATAATTGGTTTAGTAACTAATTAGTTCTATAATTGATAATTCTATGTAAGGATTGGATGCTTATTAAGTACTTGATATCATTAAATGATTTCCTGGCTTGCATGTTATAGTTGCTGTTGCAAATAATGAGAATGCTTGTACATGAAATGTTCTTTATTATGTAAAATTTACCTTTGTTGCTAGAAGAAAGTGTATCATTGTAAAAGTGTAATTTGGAAAGGTTACAGCTAAGGAAAAACTTGGTATTTAAGCGTGTCCATTGTGACCCACCTCTCTTTCCTGGGAATCTCCCATATGCATGATTACAGTTGATATATATTATTCTAGCTTAAGACTATAAATGAGAAAATGTTATGATGTTTATGAATTGTATTATGATATAACATGCAAAGATTTAATGATGACTTAAACTTATAAGAAAATGATCCTTTGGAACCATCAGACTATAGGTGGTGAAAAGGTGATTTTAGCCCCCTAACCCGTTCTCTCAAAAGGGTAGAGTCGGGACTTTAGCTTATCAAAAGGGATAAGTATATGCTAGTGACGACTAGTAAAATATGAGCTCATAACCTAAATTACTCCCAAAAGGGTGGAGTATAGGGTGGCCCAAGGAAAATAATGATGATGATAAGATTTTAAGTCATCAAAGGCACTAAAGAAATGAAATATGTGCACTGTGTCCATGTGTAGCTAATATTATATGACGTTCTTTTATGCATGTTATTTTGATAATGATGATGAGGAATATGATGTAATGATAAAGGAAATGTTCATTGTAAATATGACATGTTAAGAATAAGATGCATTATAAGACGCATGATTAAAAATTGACGAACCTCGGTTAAGTATTTGTCCGAACTTAAAATGAATCTTTGTATGCTCACTATTTTAGAATAATCCCGAGGTTCATGGGGACTTTGATGATGACACTGTAGAAGGAGGTACCCTCGAGAATTCTTTAGTAAGATTGACACTCGCTTTTCTTTATTTCTGCCATTGTCTCCAGATTCAAATGGCGACATTCGTCCTGTTCGTTGATACCCCTACTTGGGAATTCCACTATGATCCGGTGCATCGCTCGTATCATTTTGAAGGAGGTCTTGCTTGATTCGTGTTTTTATTTACATAGGTCGCCCATTTGCACATCCTGTCCCTAGTTATCGATTTTCTCCTACTTCTCCCTATGGCGATGAAATGGTTTTCGAACATGCACGCCCACTTGATGAAAGGATGTTACGTTCTTATCCCGCTTCATCTCTTTGTCCCATGGATTTCCAGAGTATGTTCCGAGACGAGATATTCTGAAACCGATCCTTCGTGAGGACACTCCTACTCATGTATATTCTCGAGAGCTCTGCTCCTACTCCCACACGTGTAAGAGAGGGTAGTGAGGAAACAGCTTGTTCACCGAGGTTAGCGAGAAGGCCGTCCATGCGACCTCACTGGTGCATCTCGTGTGTCCCGTCCCGAGGAGCTCATCGATGGATCGGAATTATTCCCCATTTCAGGACAAGGGCCATAGAAGGTTCTTAGTAGATTTATGTGTGATCATGCACCCTAGTTTTAGGATAACCTTCCCGCTTATGGAGTTATCTAGTTTAGGGGCATGTATTTCCTTAAGTATATTTTCTTTTATGGGTTTGCATAAGATAATGATGTATGAACATAACCCACCCTTTGAGTGAGGTTATTGTATGTAAATATATGCTATAATGTGCTTATGGATGTTATATGATGGAGCCTAAGTGATATGATGTGATATATTCTTAAACGTCTTATTATACCCCGCTTACTCGTTCACGTTGTACTCGGCTCATGTTTTCAATTATGTGTTTAAAAAAAAAAATGGCTCGTAATTTCACTAAGTATTTTCAAATTATGAAGAAAGAACCAAAGCAAGGAGTAAAGTCTAGTCATTAATCAGATTCAACCTAGGTGTATCTGGTTAATTACTAGGGTGTTACATCTAATACATGATTTACCACTTGTAAAACATTACCAATCTGATCCTAAAGGAATCAGAAACCAGTGGCCAACTTGTCTCTTTTTCACCATATTTTAATTGTTTTTCCAACAAAGAAACATATCTAACCATAACACCATACCTTTAGCTTTCTTTTGCATTATTTTTGGCTATGTTTATTCAAAAGAAAACCCACCCATTTCAGCCATGATGTGATCAGTAACAATGTCTCCCATTAGCATCATATTTTAGTGTTTTCATCCGTTATGCATGAACCAAATTATTACAAGAATAAAAGCATTCTTTTTCCATGTTTTCTTTAATTGAAAATGAACTAAAAACTCCATTTTTCCAGCCACAAGGCAGCTGCCATACAGCCCTCCTTGGCCTATAAATATGAGCTCTTCCATTGCCTAAATGCACACACAAATATTCCTAGCCTTAGCATTTTCTTACTTGATAGTTTTCTTATTCAAAGTTTGCTCAAAGTTCTCTAATTCTCTCAATACTTCAAGCTTTCTTCTTCTTCCTCATTCACACTCAAGAGACTCCATTCCCAACCTCTAATCAAGTTCTAAACCTCAAGCATACACATTCCAACTATAAATCAAATCCTAAACACATAACCTTCCCATTATCAAACACAAAACACAAGAAAAATCCTTCCTCCATTTGCTCTAATCTTGGCTGAATTTCAAGGACATATCAAGGACATATTTTCTTCTCCTAACTTCTCTAAAGATCAAGCATTATCTTTTGATAATAAGAAACAACTTGGTAGGGATTTTATTTCATGTTCTTTCTCTTGTTCTTTCTTTATATTTTTGATTTTTATGATTTGATTATGACCATGGCTTGATCATGAGGAATCATGGTGGTGATTGTGAATCCATCATTTAAATGAACTCTAAAGCCCAAGGTTTAATTCTTGATGTTAAAAGATTAATAAAGGAATTACTAAGTTTTGAGTTTTAAGCTTAACAAGATATAAAAATGAACTAGCATCCATATTTATGTTTCAAGTTTTTGCACATCATATTTAAATTTCAAGCCTTGCATAATCATATTTAATTTCAAGTTCATCATCTTAAATCTTGAAGATAATAATATGAATTTGCATTCTCATGTTTAAATTTCAAGTAATGCATTTTATGTTTCAAGTTATCACTAAACTTTGAAGATCTAAAAATAAACTTGCATCTTCATATTTATATTTGAAGTATTACATATCATGTTTATATTTCCAAGTTATCACCTTATAATGATAAAGATTAAAAATGGATTGCATAGCATATCTATGATTCTTACTATCACTTAAATCTCTAAAAGCTCAAAACTTACCTCTTTAATCTTAAATAGGAATTCTTATACTTAAATTAAGTTAGTTTCAGCCTCTTGATGTTCTTGGTATTAAGATTCATTTATTTTATTTTTAAGGCTTTGATCTTGTCTTTAAATTACTTAAATAATGCTTGTTAGAGTTAGAAATCCAAAGATGTTAAAGATTGTGCTTTTCTCAAGCTTTTTGATTTAAAAATTATGTTACTGACCTGATTTAAATAAAATGGTTAGAATACTATTTTATAAGGTTTGAATGTGTATAAATTACTTATAATTGATGTAAGAATTGTTTTTAGCATTTTGAGATAAACTAATAATTAGAAAGGATCAAAATCGTAATTTTATAAAGCTTTAGACAATGAATTTTCTGGATTAATTCCTCACTAATTTGATACTGATCTTATGGCTTATATACATTAGAATTATTAGTATTTGATGTATAAATTGTTTTTGGTATCTTAGAGGTTAAAAAGAATAATTACAAGTATTAATTTTGACCGATTCATAAAATGTGGAAAGTTGTGTCCTAAACTATCAATTATGTAATTTTTTTGATTCAAAGGATTTTAATTAGAGTAAATAATGATATCTGATGTGTATATGTGTTTAGAATACCATTTATGATGTTTAGAGAAAGTTTTAGAAGTATTGGCTTTTTAAGTGTTAAAAATAAGTAATTTTGTACTTTGACCCCTAAAATATGTTAAATTTAGTCTATGGCCGTAAAAGGTTTTTATTATGAGTTTGAATGGTTTCTGATAGTTATATGTCTCTTGAAATGTATTGGTTCAAGTTAAAGGTCTTTAATTTATGAGTAGATGTTAAAAAGGGGTAATTACGTTTTGACCCGTAACCTTTGAGAAATTATGATTTGACCCTTTGGGACTTAAACGTAAATATTGATAATTTGATGAGATGAATTTGATTGATATCTTGTGATGGCTATGTTCATATATTGAGATTTATATGGCTTATGGATATATGCAATGAAATATGATGCATGTTTATGTGATTTGATTTATGGCATGTTACGGTTATGTCTGATTCATTGAGATGCATAAGTTCGTGAAGTTTATGAGCATAAAATATTAATGATGAGTTATTCATGTTTGCATCTATATATATCATGCCAAGATTTAAGGTGACACAAAACACATGGAAATGATCCTCTAGACTCCCCGAATTAAAGGTTATGAGAGGTGATCTGAATAGGAAGTGATCCTTTGGACTCCCCGAATTAAAGGTTATGAAAGGTAATCCTAATGCCCCCTATCCCATACCTTAAGAGTCGGGAATGTAACTTATCAAAAGGGATAAGATTACGCTAGTGACGACTAGTGAGGTATGAGCTCATAACCTAGAACTCTCGAGAAAAGAGAGAATTATAGGGCGGCCCCTAAGGAAAAGAGAATAAAGAAGTTTAAGTCACCTGCAAGAATGATGATCATGATGTTCTTTATATCATATGCATCATTTCATGAATTTTATGATATTACGTATATGATATTGACATGCATCCATGACTAATATGTTGCATTCATGACATTAAGATTCATGCTAAAAGATATGGGCCTCGGCTAATGGTATTTATAACTTAATAAATGAGCCTTATATATATGTTCACCATTTTCATAATTAAACCCGAGGTTCCTGGGGACGATGACGATGACACTTGTGTTAGAGTCGGGAAGCCCTACTGAGATTCTTGTATAAGTTTCTCATCCTTTTTTCTTTTTTGTGTCGTCTCCAGACATGAATGATGGTGTAGTTCGTGATTTACCTTGAGACTAGACGAAGAGCTACAGAGATAACTTTCCTTTGGATATTTGCCTTTAGAGTGATTGTATCTCATATATCAATTTGTATTCTATTGATGGATATATATTGATGTCCTTAAGTTTACAAGACATCACTATTATGATACAGTTATTGATATGTTATTAATATTTGAGTTATGTTATGTCATGGTTGTATTATGTATTTATCGGTTATTTGTTTCTAACATCTCTCTTACATAGGCAAGATAAATAATGTTAGATATCTAGTATGCGTGGCTCACGTTTTGGTATTTAAAGTTAAAAAAAAAAATTTACCCATATTTTCACTAAAGTATTTTTCAAGAAGTTTTGAATCAAAAACTGAAACAAAAGAGTAATAACTAATACTTAACTTAAATACGTCCTAGGCGTGTTGAGTTAAATATTAGGGTGTTACATTTTGGTATCAGAGCAGTTTGATTCTCATGGAGCCTGAGGATTGGACTGACTATGCTTCTCAAGCATAATGCGATAGTTATGTCATGTGTAGTTGTCTTGTTGTTAGAATAAGCTATAGAATAGAGATGCATGACTGCTGTAATTGGAGGTGCCATGGTAACTAGCTCACTTAGCATTAAGTATTGAGCCTGATCACCTCAGTGTTTGCTGTTTTGTGTGCTCAGGAACCAATGGCACCCCCAAGACAGAATAGGACTTCAAACAGTGATGACCAAAATAATGCAACTGCTGAAGCTCTGAGGGACATGACCATGCAAATGATGTTCGAAAGAATGGATCGCCAAAGCGAAAATGGACGCTGTTCTGTTACTGCTGAAGGCCTCGAGCATGCCCGATTTGGAAAATTTCGTAGGGCGAATCCACCATCATTTAGAGGAGCTCTAAACCCAAATCATGCTGATGAATGGATAAAGAACATAGAAAAGATCTTCACAGTAGTCATATGCTCTGAGGAACAAAAGGTGACCTTTGCTACATATATGCTGGAAGCAGATGCCGAGTTCTGATGGACTAGCACCCGAAGGCTATTAGAGGCGTCTGGCACCCACATTAATTGGGAATTGTTCAAAGCTCACTTCTATGAGAAGTACTTCCCCGAGTCCATGAGGAATGCTAAGGACATAGAGTTTATGCAGCTAGCTCAAGGGGGTATGAACATTGCTTAGTACACTACAAAATTTGAGGAGCTGATCAAGTTCTCAAGGATTTTCCAAGGCAACCCAGATGAATATTGGAAGTGCATGAAGTATGAATCCGGACTAAAGGTAGAGATAAATGAAAGAAAACAAGGGGCTAGGGCCTAGGGCTTCAAGTTGCAGAAAAGAAACCTCCTTCTAAATTTCAATTTCACTATCAATTTGCTTTTTTTTTTTTTTAGTAAAGCAAAACAAAACAACGTCGTAGCATCCTATTAGAGTAATAATTACCGTGATAACATATTTTATACATGAACTATAACAATATAATGCAATCTATTTATATTTTAATTTTCCTAAAATATTTTAATTTTCCTAGAATATTTCAATCGTTAAAAAAATTAAATTTCAATTGTTGATAATTGTAAGATAATTGTTTTATTTTATGGAAATTGTAAGATAATAGTTAAACACGTTGAAATAATAATTATGACATTAAAAATATTAATGAATATAATTTATGAGTTAAAAATTTGTTTGTAAATTAGCTTTTATATTTTTCTGTTCATATCCTTTAGACTCTTTATATTTACCATGACTTACTATCTCTAATGGCTTTATTTCTTTTGAGCCATTCATTTATCTAAAGCCTCACTTTGAGCTTTATTTATTGTAGCGACTTACGATTGCTAGTTGATGATCGTGATAACTTACTTCTTTTAAAATCACAACCACAATAATCTCCTCAAGTGTTTCATGTGCATATTACCATTAGAAAACTAAAAAAATTTCCATCATAATTTTCATCATAAACTGTTTTCCTTAACTAATGTTAGATTATGAAATATTGCATTTTTTTTGGCATAATTATTCTAGTACTTGTTGGACGAGTCATGGTTCTACTATGAATGAGATTTGAGTATAACAAATATCAATCCCTCGGTCTCATTGTACTTATATCCGCTAGAATATAACTTGCGAGGAATGATATGTGACCATCTTTGTACCTCCACCAAATATTTACACCAAGCTAGATGACAAAATAAATGTATGGGTATACATTCATTTCACAATATATTTTTCATTTTCATTAAGCCCCAATCTCTTCAAATGAGATTAAACATGTTCACACATGTCATGTCAAAATATTTTCAATTTAATGAATCGATTTATGCTAACGTAAGGACTTGTTTGATGCTTCAAGAAACTCAAGGGAAAACATTGGTAGTTCTTCAAAATATTTTCTCCAAATTGGTTTCGTTATTATTCAAAACATTTTTCATTGAAGCTTTTCAAAGAGTTCTGGGGCTAACATCAAGCACTTGGTGTGGGGGTACCCATAAAGGACTCTGACACTTAAGTTAGCACAGGTCCAAGAGGCATAGTTTATAGGTGTAAATGTGCACGAGAAGGGGGTTGAATTGTGCATTCCTTCTTTTAGCATTTCTGAAACACTAGAAAACAAATACGGCATGAGTGCGAGACTTGTAGTGCAGCGAAAACATAGTTAGTGTTTCAGAAAGTAGATTCCTGAAGTTGGTTAATAAATGTTCATCACAAAAATAAACAACAGAACAACGAGAACAAAATATCAGTGTATGAATGAAACACAACAGGTAAATATAAGGAGATTAAGGAGAGAAATATGAGACACAAGTATTTTTATATTGGTTCGGCCAAACTGCCTACATCCAGTACTCAACAAATGTTGAGGTTCCACTACTAACATCTTTCTCAACCTGAGAAAGAGTAAATGGATAGTCTTTATATTAGACTTCCCAAGCTCTCATCGGTAACTTTCAGAAATCATCTACTGCCACAGATTGAGTAGTTATGCCCAGTCTCTCCAAGCTGCAATCCGTGACCAGTAGCAACCTCTATTATCATGTTGAAAGTAGTCTTGCCCCAACCTCTCCAAGCTGTAAGTAGTCTTGATCCAGCCTCTTCAAGCTACAAGTAGTCTTTGACTAGCCTTTTCAAGCTACAACGAGTAGTCTTACACTAGCCTCTCCAATTTGAAACCATTGACCAGTAGCAACCTCTACTGTTATGTTGAAAGTAGTTTTACCTCAGTCTCTCTAAGTTGAAAGTAGTCTTGCCCCAACCTCTCCAAGCTGCAAGTAGTCCTGCTCCAGCCTCTCTAAGCTGCAAGTAGTGTTTGACTAGTCTCTCCAAGCTATCTCATAGTGATCACTACCGGATCGAGGATACAAAGGTTAAGAGTTTGGATTGCCACTCAAACTAACCTACACTCAAGTTTCCTTAACATATACATGAGAAGTTCTTGAAAAACTTGAATGACTTCCTTCTATCACTTCTTCCCTAGGAAGAACATGAATCTAATTAAGAATGTAAAATGAAGTCTTTCTTACACTTCAAGGATAAAAACTGATTGCATGATATATTGAATCTACCAGGAAGTGGGAAGAGATTTTTACAGAAATTCCTTTCTTGAAAAATCAAATCTCTTGTAAGCTTTCAAGCACAACATCTCCATTTATAGTGGTCTTTCTTTATAACTATTGTCCTTCATCAATTCTCCAAGTGACACGTGTAGATAATCTGTTTGGGTCTTGGAAAGTCAGTCTAGAATAGTAGGTTGATAGTCTGTCACATCAGTTACAAAAGCCGTTGTATAGTTAAGGTTTCTGATGCTCCTCAGAAATCACTTTTTCACTTTCTGATCATGGTCTCTAAACTCCTCCTTCTAGAAGCTCAGGTGGTTGATCAATTAGGCAGAAGAGATGACGTACCAGTTTGAAACTGGGTTTGACTTGAAAATTTAAAATTTAAAATTCAAATTTCCCTCTTTTCATGGAGCATTCTGTGTTCCACAATGAAGTAAGCTTTTTGACGTGCACAATTAGTTCCTTGATGAAATCTTCACTTTCTGATCTTCAATCCAAGCATCTTGATGATGATTGATTTGCGATTGTGCTTATTGAAGATAGTGTAACATTTGGTCTTCAGAGAATGCTTGATATCTTCATGTAAGCTTACTTTCTGATGTCCAATTCTAAAGTCTCAAGATTTGGTTTCTTGTAGCGTTAAAATCTTCTTCTGATTGTTAGCTATCGATTGCTTGAATAAAGATATAATTTCACTTTTATTTCATTTTGGATCTCGTAATATGAGATAAACATGTTTACACATGCATAGTAAAATATATTCTCATTTGAGTAAGCCTTACTCTTGCTAAACGATAGAAATCTGTTATAATTTTACAAGAACTCAAGAGAAATATCAGTCGTTTTTCAAAGCATTTTATTTAAATTGCTTTATTGTCATTCAAAAATAAATAAGTGCATATTGATAGGGTTTTAGAGCTAACTTAGTTTAGGGGTAGGATAAGTTATCTCAAATAAAGATATTTGGTCCTTATTTATAGTGTCAGGATACTACCAAAAGAGGAAACTTTTAGGACTATGTTGTCAATCCTTATATAGTGTACGGTTCCCATGTTTAGCGGAGACTGTTATGTTAAGTCATGATACTTTTCGAAGGATCATGACGAAATCGATTTTTTGAGCTCATAGGGGGATTAATCTGACCTCGTCCTTTGGCTCCTATTGACAAAGTCTGCTTTCGAGAAGGTTGGATATAACTCCCTTTTGCCGATATTTTGAAGTGCTTGCTGCCTATTGGCTTGTTCTAGAGTTGGGGTTGGCTGTGGTCACAATGGCAGGCTGTTGCCCTTTTCCGTTGGGGCTAATGGCTTCTAAGCTATCACCTCCTAACATTGCCCCTAACTCGTCACCCTAGGAAGCTGTATTGGGTGTCGAATTCTGTCTTCACATCATAGTGTTCTTTCGAAGGTAGTTACCACTTCGGGGTGTTTTCATGATCTCATTACGAGGGATCACATCGATTCTGAGCTAGGATCACATTAGTGCTGAGGTGAAACCTTGCTACCCCTGAGTTCCTATTGATGCGTTTTAAACTTTTTCATGATGTTTAGTTACTCGAGTATGGTGTCGCCTTGATTGTCAAGATGTCTTTTCTCGTTATATTTTTTTGACACATGGCATGCTGGAGTACGTTTCCAGGTGACATCACGGTTCTAGAGCGCCATGCGTGGATGGTTGTGCCTTTGACGCCTTTTGGGTTCCGTGACACACCCTACACATATCGCCTTCATTTCTTTACTTGCTCACCTTCAACTATCCCACATCTCTCTTTTGTGCTCCCTTTCTCTCTCTTTCCCCCCACCTCTCTCTCTTATCTCTACCATTTGCCACAACATCCTTTGGAGGTTTTCGTTGCCAGTTTTTCCCCTTCTTCCATTCTTCTACTGTGAAGACATTCTTCTAGTGAGTTCTTTTCCCTTCCTTTATTCTTTTGTAGGGTGTGAGTTTAATTTTGTAAATTATAGTGGTGGCATTGTCATCCACTCTAAGGCTAGCATTTGGGGTTCACACCACTAATGGGTGGCAATTATGGCATCCTAAGGCGGTTGCATCACCTTCTTTAGGCAGTGCTTTGCCTTCTTCTCTTTTCCATAGGTAGTGGCGATGGCATCTTTAGGAGGAAACCACCGTAGGACTTTTCAGGTTTTTAAATATTCTCTTCCCACCTTTTCTTTGTCCGCATGGTTTTCCGAGTGCAAATGGTGTTGTGTGTATGAATGGTTCTTTGTAGCAACAAAGGGTGAACTTGAAAGTATAGTGGTAGTATTAGCATCCATGCTTAATCACAAAGAAAGCCAAGAAAGAAGTAAAATGAATGGTTTTCAGTTTATGAGGTGGAAAAGAAATTTGTAAACAGAAGCCAGAGTAGCAAGAGTGGGAAAGGTTTTTTGATTTATAGGAAACAAATGGGGGGTTGCAAGTTTTGGAAAAGGTTTACTAAACCTTAAAGGGGACTTTGAAAGTTGCTAACAAATACTTCCAAACTGTGCGAAATGACACTCAATGAGAATTATAAGGTGGAAAAAGCATTCAATGAAGGCAGTTTTGTTCCTAAAACAAAATTCAGCTTTGTCCCTATTGATCAGTTGGGTCCTCATGTCAACAAGACCGAACTTCTTGGTATGTTTTGTCTAGAAAATGTACTTTAGTAATGTTTTATACTTTTTTTATTTTTCCTTAATCTTTTGTTGTAATATCTGTTACGAATATCAGATGTCATTGGGTTTGTTTAGAATATGTCTTCAGTAATAATAAAAATATTTCAAAGCATGACATTACTATGTGAGTATTGGCTATCTTTTTTATTTACAGTGGTTTGCATTTGTCCTTTTGCAATACATCAAAGTTTTTGTGCATCTATACTTGAAATTGCAGCAAGAAGACATAATCGTGTCCTTATGGAATGAGCTTGCAACTAACGTAAGGCAAGAGTTGTTGGACATTGGCAATAAATCTTCAGTAGTTGCTATCAAGTCACTAAGAGTTAGGCATTTGCAAGCTATGCTTAGCCATAAGCCTTGGTAATTATTGCTTGGCATGAGTGCATAGGATAATTTATTCATGATTTTTTAGTCTCATCCATTTCAAGTGTTTCTTTGTCAACTATATGTAGAAATGTAATTATGATAAATCTAGATATACCTGAAGCAAAGAAGCTTAGATGCTAGTATGCCAACATCCAAAAACCTATTGTCCCTGTGTCATCCTATTTAATTATGTGATAATCAAATTTGTATGCTTATTTGGCCAACATGTATGATTTTGAAGATAAGGATGTTGCAATGGCCTCTGTTGGCTCTGGCTCAAGTCCAGCATTGATAAATGGAAGTAGATCAATGTACTCTGGTTGTGTTTCACTTGTTCACAAAAGGCAAAGGTCCTATGTTTTATGCTTATCAACAATTAGATCGCTTCTAATTAAGTTATTATCGATTTGTAGTTAAATGCTTAGGTTATGATTTGAACTAGTGATAGTTATTGTGAATTTCTTCTTTATTGAATATTCATTGTGAATGATTGTGAGTAAATTACTAAATTTAAATTATTGTGGATTTTTTTATATATACCTGTGATATCTCTCTTCAATTTTTTTTCCCAAAAAAAAAACCTATATTGTTGCAGTTTTTAACCCACACACAACATTTTTTTTAGAAAAGTTGATTGCTTTTATGGGGGGTTTTAAAACCTCTGCAAAATGAAAAAATCCCCACTAAATTGTGGAGGTTCACAATGACTGCAAATCAAAATCATGTCGCGGAGGTTGCGAATTAACCGTCCCAAACAGATTGTGGTAGTCTAAATCATGGCGGTTCTAGAAATCACCGCAACATGTTTTGCAAAAGTCAAAAACAATCACAAAATAGAATAGAAACCGCTGCAATACACTACTTTTTGTAGTGATCATCCAAGAGGTCACTAGCTATGATGACAAGCAGTTCTTCACCATCCCCTAGATATACATATTTCAAGTGGTTAGGTGGCTGCTTCAGTTCAAGGTTTGATGATGTTTGTGATGGTGAAGTTACATGTAATGCCACAATTTTTACTTCTATGTAAAAATTATCAAAATATCCCTAGGTAATTTTTGCACGTAATTCGAGGTCGAATAATCCTCAATAAAGGAATATAACATTAGAGAAACATTACGGAAAACTTGAGTAGCGATTCGTGTGAAAGTTGCAAATCCCGATTTTTCTGTACATGTAAAATGATCAAAATGCCTCTGAGGTCATTTTTACCTAGAAATCAAGGATAACCAATCTAAATTATCTTTGAGGGGTTAGTTTTATGCTTGATGGGGATTATATGTGCCTTAGAGATAAAAATTTTAATTCTCATTTTTTATCGTAAGTAAAAATTACTGTTTTACCCTTGCAGTAATATTACATGAAATTATGTAATATTTCACCGAAAGGTTCAAAATGTCTATTTAAGGTATAATTTGAGAATGTCTAGTAATTACAAGGAGTTTTTATGTGAAATTATCTTTTTACCCTAGTTGTGTTAAATGAGTTTACTTGAGTAATTAAGGTAATGTTAAAGCTCTAATTGAACTCGAATTGATTACATTCATTAACCTTGGGTTAAAAATAATTACCTAAGGTTAAAAATAATTACTAGAGATAATTAGAGCCTAAGGAATGTTTAGGGAAATTTAATTTCCTTTCTTAATTACAAAGAACTCATGAAACCTATAATGTTAAAGATTAGGGGTAAATGTAATGCATCTACTTTCTTTACCTTGAGATTAAAAGTTAAATTACTAATTGATTTTCAGCTCAATTGAGATTAACTCTATTATTAAAATAAAGATTATCTTTTTACCTAGTCTTGAGTTATCTTACACACCTAGTTTTACCTTTTATACAAAATTACCAATTCCTAAAACTACCACCTAATTAATTATACTATCCTTGTGTCCTACCACTTAGAAAATCAAATGAATTGTTCCCGAATTCCTTGAATCAGCCATGACATTCCATGCTCAATCAGTGCTCATATTTTTCTTTTATTCAAAGAATAATGCACTACATCATTAGATACATGTCGTACCATTAATGAAAGAATAAAACTTGTCCCCCTTGATAGCCTTGTAAGCTCACCATTTTTCCTCCCTCCATCACCTTGATAAAAACACACACAACACTCATTGCATTACCACTTACTTTATTAGAGTTGTCTTGTACTTTGTTTGATAAAAAAATATTCTGGTCACATTGCATCACGCTTGGCCACGGTTTTAGACTTCTTTCCACACCTCCATAATTTAATTTTTTTAAAAGCCTATGCACCCTAAAATATATCATAACAATAGCATGTGCTCTTTGACTTGTCTTGCAACCTTTTTGAGCAAAAATTCTGATGGCAATATAACTGATATGCCATGGCCTGATACCCCTCCATGATGCCACCATTTTATTTTATTTCAAAAGAATTAAGCACTCAAATTACATTGTTTTTGAGCAAAAATTCTGACCATCTAACAAGCTATATGCAGCGGCTATTGTAACACCCTAAAAATTATTTAAAAAATTAATTTGGGCTTTGCTAGTTGTAATTTCAAAAATCTGACAGTTTTAGCAATGATGAGGATGGTTCAAGGGATTTGTAAAAAAAAAAATCATAACTAGTAACCTTGCTAGCCTTATGAACCTATTGGGATAGTCGAAACCCTAGAATTGGGACCCGAAGGTGTCCAAAACTGAGAAATTATAGGATTGAGATTAGAAATAGTAAGGAATAAGGATTTTATACCTAGAAAATAATTTCGGATAATGTTTGATTACCCGGGTATGGTATTTTACCCGTTTGGTAAAATTTCGGTGTGCGATTTCTAATACCAAAAGATAATTTAATCTTTCTAAAAGGATAATGTTTATCCTTTAGAGCCAAGTGTAAGGCTAGGATTTAGTATTGAATTACAATATCAAATCCTAGCCATTCATCTTGTTTTCTTGGTCAAAGAATATAGACTTTATATTAAACAATTCTTACAATTTAATTTAATATCATTAAAAGCTACCAAAACTTACCTTTGAAGACACACTTTCTCGGCCAGCAAAGGGAGAGCAGCAGCAACCTCCATTTTCCATTTCTCAAGAGCTCCAACTTGCCTTCCAATACCAAAAACCTTAGCCTATAGTTGATAAAACCTCAAACTCTCTTCACAAAACTTATTCCATCCCTCAATATCTACCAAACTAACTGATTAGAATTTGAATCCATCAATCTTTTCTACTTTGAGAGCTCACCATTTGCTGTCTAGGGAAGGGTTTCATGTTGATTTGGTAGCCTTGAAGTAAGCAAGATCACTCTTGGAGCATCCTTGAAGCCAAGATCCTTAAAGCCACTAAAGTAGGGCATTTGAAACCTCTTTTACATTCAATTCCGTTTTTATGATTTGCCTACTGATTTGGCTGACTATTGTTAGTTGAATTGCTTGATTACATATTGATATTGATGTGTTAATTTTGGGGGAGTGGTTTGATGTTTTGAAAAATAGTTTTTATCAAAAGAGAATTTGACACATGTTGTTGGATTTTCATATTTCAACAGGGCAGTATTTGTTCATGAATTTTCTGGTGCAATTGTAGACATTTTCATGAGCTATAAAAATTATATGTTAAAGCTACATCCTAAGGCAACTATGAGAATTTTAGTGGAGCATGGTAAAGACTCTAACTGCCTGATAAAAATCATGAACCGAAAGTGTATCAATGCTGCCTGAATTATTGGAACTGAAGCTGTAAATTTGTCTAATTTTGTCACCATAGTAAATGATTGACTTATCTTTTGAAATTTTTATAGGATATTAGAGACACCTTGGGGTTTTACCAGGATTTTATTTCAAATTTTATGGGTTCATTTACTATGGTTAAAAATTATTCATTTCTAGTTCTGAGCTGAGTATAAGTGGTCTCTGACCACTAAATTTGTTGAATTTTGTTATCATACTTAGAGAACTCTTTTAAATCTGAAATTTTTAAAACACCTTGGGGACACACTGAAGTGTTTTGGATAATTTTTATAGCCTTGGATTTCATGGTTTAAAATGTGGGGTAATTTGTGCTATGGATATGTGAAATCTGTCATTGTGCTGAAAATGAATTGATGCTTTGAGTTGATGAAAGAATGACATTGGCTTCAAGTATGACATATATGAATGCATGCTAGTGACTTTAAGGAATTTTTTGAGGCATTATTGGAATCATATTATGAATGAATGCGTATATGTGCCTCATGCATGCATTTGGAAAAGAAAAGTGAATGATATGTATATGTGGCAAAAGAGAATATATGAACTTTAATAGTGCATGTTCTGACATATGAAGAAAATAGAAACAAGAGTTGAATGATGGGAAAGCAAGAATAGAACTTTGCTAATGTGCATGTTTTGACATATGGAGAAAAAAAGAAACAAGACTTTGATTGAATTAAGGGGAAGGCAAAAAGAGGAACTTCCCCCGAGATATTATGAGTCGGTAGACGTATCGGCTAGGAATAGAACTGTGTGTGATTCAGAAATGGAAAAAAAATGAAGTCCGATGATCACCTTTAGGAATGAGCTCAGTCCTGATAAGCAGTCTATTTCCCTTATGTGGAGTGAATTATCTATTATGGAGCTGTCTACGGCAGATACCCATTGGGTATAAACTAAGTCTTTCCTATACCGATGAAAAGAGAAAAATGTACTGAATTGAGTTTTGCAGTATGATACAAACTAAGTCTTTCCTATATCAATGAAAAGAGAAAAATGCACTCAATTAAGTTCTATTGCCACAAGTGAAAACTAGAAAATTCCCTTTGATATATCCAGAATAAGTGAAGATGATTTTATTAAATATTTCGGAATTTATCGTATGCATATGCATATTGATTTGAATTGTCTGCCTAAGATAATTTACTAGGTGTTTGAACATTGGGCAGTATATGCATTAAGTGACTGATTATTAAAAGCTACCCACTTTGGAAGTACGATTTGGAACTTTAAAAATGGACCATTGTTATGAAATGCATGATCACTTTGTCTTAATATACCAAAGTGGCTGGAGTGATGACGATGACATTATGAGTGAATTTTTGAGGAGTTTCCCTACTAAGAATTATATGATTCTCACCCCTATGTGTTTTGTGTTCCCATATCGCCTTCAGGTTGATCTAGAGAGCAATGTGGTTGCTATGAGAAAGAACTCGAGATTGCAGTAGTTGATATTTTAGTTCACCCTATTTAGTTGAGGTCATATTTATGTAAATGTAATAGAGATTGTATATGTATTAAAGTTCATAGCATAGAGCTTCCTTGTGTAATTAACTTTATATTAAATAAATGTTTGGGATGCTTGTTATATATTTTAATCGAATTACGCTAGTTATTACAAGATCCCATCGAAATTGCTATAGTTAATTAAGAAAGGTCCGCTAATTCATAAGTAACAACTCTCGAGTCTGACATCATGACTTAAAGATAACGTTGTACTTGGGAGGATGTTACATTATGGTATCAAAGCAGTTCATCCTAGTAGGACCTTGGGGAATGGTCTGGCTATGTTTCCAAAGCGTAGATAAGTCATGCCTTGAATCTTATCTATGTGATAGGATATAGGGTTTAGATATGCATGACAGTTTAGTGGTGCTGTTGTTGGTTGCTATCACACTTAGGATAGTGTTGAGCCTGATCAACTCAATATCTTTGTTTGGTGTATTTAGGAACTAATGGCAAACCATAGATGTACTAGGAGCGGGAATGCTGAGCTAAACGACATGATGGATACTGTCCAAGAGATGGCTGTAGATATGAGAGCACAAGCCGCAATGTCCAAATGGATAATGGAAAGCTTACATCGGAATGTAGCAGAGCTGGAGTTCATAGCAGTCAAGCAAGGATCCATGAGTGTAG
Source organism: Dalbergia cochinchinensis (assembly GCA_031216125.1). Taxonomy (NCBI): domain Eukaryota; kingdom Viridiplantae; phylum Streptophyta; class Magnoliopsida; order Fabales; family Fabaceae; genus Dalbergia; species Dalbergia cochinchinensis. Next base: position 10,739,001 of record CM062376.1, read on the forward strand.
CTGTAACACCCTAAAAATTATTTAAAAATTAATTTGAGCTTTATTAATCATAATTTCAAAAATTTGATACTTTGAACAATGATGAGGATGATCCAATGGATTTGTAAAAAAAAAATATATATATGAATAGTATTTTGTGGGCCCCGCAGGGACAGCCGAAACCCTAGAATTGGGACCCGGAGATGCCCGAAATTGAGAAATTATATGATTATGGTTAGAAATAGGTAGAAATAAAGATTTTATACCCAAAATTATTTTTTGGGTAATGTTTGATTTTCCGGGTACACTATTTTACCCGTTCGGTAAAATTTTGGTGTGCAATTTTTAATACCGTAAAAGCTACTTAGTGGCTAAGTAAGATTTATCAACCACTTTATGCCAAGTGTATGACAAGGATTGAAAATTGAAAAGCAAGTTTTAATCTTGGCCTTTTATTTATTAATATTTTACTCGGGTGCTCATATCTCACCCATTTGGTGGGATTTCGGTGTGTGATTTTGACACTGTAAAAGCTATTTATTCTACAAATTAAAAAGAGCCACTTATCTTGAGCCAAGTGGCTGACCAAGATTCATTCTTTGACCAAAAAACCAAATCTTAGCCATCCATTTTTCTTACTTTGGTCAAAAATCATTTAATTATACAATATAATACTCATTCTTTTATATATAATAAGATAACCACAAGCCAAGCTTCTTCAAGAAGCTCAAAATTTCATGCATCATGCTGTAAGGAGAAGGAGACCAGGTTCCTCCATGTCCAAGAGCTCAAACTTCACTTCAAATGCCAAAAACACTAGCCTAGAGTTGATAAAACACTAAACTTCCTTCACTAAACTTATTCTACACATTAATACCTATAAATCTAACTAATTGAAATCTCAAATCCTCACCTTAATACCTCATTTCCCCACTGCCTAAGGAAGGTTTAGGTGCTGTTTAGAAGGCTTGAAGTGAAGAAAAATCATTTTTGAAAGATCCCTTGGAGTTAGAAGCCTTAAAGTTTCACAAGTAGGGTTTTCTTTGATCTTTTCTTTCCAATTTTATGCTGGAATTTTCTGATTGTGTTTGGTCTGAAATTTCTGGATATATTGGTTGATAATATGATAATATTGATGTGTTAATTTTGGTGGAGTGTTTGGGGTTGTGGAAAAATCATTTTTATCAAAAGAGATTTTGAAGTGGTTTGCTGGATTTTTGTTTTTCCTGCTGGCAGTGATTGTTCACGAATTTTCTAAGGGAGTTGTGGGTGTTTTCATGAGCTATAAAAATTATATGTTGTAGGTAACATCCTAGGATAGTTCCATGAATTTTTTTGAGCTCTGGTCTTGATTCCTAATGCCTTGAGAAATTCAAGAATTGAAGTGGTAACTATGCTGCTTGAAATGTTGAATCTGAAGCTGTGAACTTGTAAAATCTTATTAACCTAGCAAATGATCGAATTATTAGCTGAAGAAGATGTTGAGGACATATTGAGGTCCAACTCTAATTTTTGGTACAAAGTTCTGGGTACATTTGATAGGGTAGAAAAATTGAGACTTCTGGCTATTGACTAAGAGCGTGTTGTTTCTAACCACTAAATTTGTAGAATTTTGTTAATATAGTTAGAGAACTCTAATTACGTTGAGATTTTTACAGGACCTTGGTGACGCATTGAGGTGTCCTTGATAATTTTTATAACCTCTGAAATGATTGTTTTATGTGCAAATAAATTCATGCCACAATAGTGTGAAATCTGCCATTGTACTAAAAAATAAATTGATACTTTGAATTGATGAAATAATAGCATTTTCTACTAGTATGACATGAGTACCTGAATATGAGTATGAGTAATTGGGCATGTGAATTTATTGATAAAGTTAGGTACACATAGATATGAATGATTATTACAATTATTTATATGCGAAAGAAAAGCATAAGATTATGTTTCTTGAACTGGAGAAAGTAAATCCAGTTTGTTAGGGAAAGTAAACCTAGCTACCAAGAAAAGTATAAGATTTATAATCCTTGGGTTGGAGAAAGTAAATCCGGTCTGTCAGGGAAAGTAAACCTGACTATCCTTGAATTGAGTCGGGGAAAGTAAACCTGGCTAGGAATAGGTCTGTGTGAGAATTGGAGAAAGTAAATCCAATGATCATGTGTAGGAATGAGCTCGATCCAAAAGCAGTCTATTACCCATTATTGTCACACTGGGGATGGCGGTACGTAATGCCCAGACGTGACAAGATTAGTCAAGGGCCAAGGCAAGTTTAAGAAGTAAACTTTCTAAGAAATCCTTTGTCTTATATGCCGAGTGAAGAAGTTTAGTATCGATATTGAGACCAATATATTTAAGTGCAAAGTTTAGTAGTATATGATGTTCAGTAGTATGGTATATGTATATTAAGTGATTGAATATTAAAAGTAACCCACTTTGGAAGTATGATTTGGAACTTTAAAAATAAACCGTTATTATATAATGCACGACCACTTTTTCTTAATAAACCGAAGTGGCTGGGGTGATGACGATGACATTATGATTGTGTAGTTGGGGGAGTTACCCTACAGAGAATTGTATAATTCTCACCCCTATGTTTTTGTGTTCCCGTGTCGTCTCCAGGTTGATGCAAAAAATCAAGAGACTGCTATGCAAAAGAACTCGGAAGTGCAATAGTGTAGTAGTTAATGCTTTTATTATGTTATATTTAGTGGAATGGATATGTATGTATATATGTTAGAGGACAAAAGCGTGTTAAAGCTCACAAAAGAGCTTCCTTTATGTACTGAACTTTGTATTAAATAAATATTTTGGTTTCATTGGTATATATTTTAGTAGAATTATGACCAAGTTATCTCGCGAATAAATCCAAATGGCTGTAGATATTTAAGAAAAGGTCCGGTAATTTATAAGTAACAACTCTCGAGTATGATATCATGACTTAAGGATGACGTTATAATTGGGAAGATGTTACAGTAGCAGAGTACATGACCAAGTTTGAAGGGCTCTGCCAGTTTTCTACTAATTACCAGTGCAATCTTGATGAAGCTTGGAAGTGCATGAAGTATGAAGGAGGACTATGGGAGGACATTAAAGCAGTCGTGAGTCTCTTAGAGATCAAAGATTTTACAATGTGTAACATCCTAATTTTTAACTCAATACTCTAGAACATATTTAGGTTAATCATTAGTCGGTTACATCATAGTCTCTTCTTTACTTTAAAATACTTAGTGGAAAATACTGGTAAATTTTTTTTGAATTTATAAAAGCAAAGTGAGAGCAGCGCGACACGATGAGCAATAAAGCATGGATGGGAAAAGCAAACATCTCATAACATCATAACATAAAGCAAGTAAAGGCACATCAAAATAAAACTGAACTGCATATTTATATATAATATGATATGCCCATTCATGGAGAGTGGGGCTTAGTTTAGTACATCATGAGCAGATACATCTAAAAGGAAAATACAAAGAAAAGTACGACGGAAAACATAAAAGCAACTCCCCCTACCCAAGTGCAACTAAAGGGATAACCTCTAAACAAAAGGAGGTTCATCCTCATCTAAGTGGTGTGTGCTCTACCCGGGTACTCCATCGGTCGTATGTCACCTCCTACTGACGTCCATCTTGCGAGCGAGGCAAATATCCGGGAAACTGGGCGAGCTCCTCTAGCGTATAGAGGCGGAACGACGATCAAGAGTGACCCCCACGACGTGGCCATATCTCCGGTCGTCGTGCTAGCCGTGGCTGAGTCACAGTATCCTCACTGCCCTCTCTCATCAGTGGTGGAGTGGGGGGCTCTCGCTGTACGGGTGGGTAGGCGAGTCCTCTGAAGGGTCAGTTTCTGAGAAGTAAGTCCAGGGCATGTTGTCGGGGTAGTCACGCATGGCTGAGGCGGCGGTGTGCATGCAGAGCACTCTCTCGTTATGCGTATGCGCGCGCTCAAAAACCTACTCATCGTCATCATAGGGTGCTGTTAGGGAGAAGCGATGGGTATGCACGGGGTGAGCGAAGGGATGTCCAACGAACATGAAGACCACCGTGCACTGTCCCTCAAAATGGTATGATCCGTGCTCCGGATCATAGTGCACCTCCCACTTCGGGATGTCGACAAAAACTACGAACGTCGCCATCTGAAGACGTGACGGAAAGAAAGATATAGAGGGAGTGAGAATCTTGCTAAATAATCTCAGTAGGGTCTCCTACTACCTAGGTGTCATCATCTACGTCCTCAGGAACCTTGGGTTTAGTATACAAAATAAGTGAACATGCATTAAGTCCATTTTTAAGCTTTGAAACATAGTTAGCCAAGGTCCATTCATTTTAGTATGATTCTTAATGTCATGGATGCAACATATTAAAGAATGTATGCATGGCTCTACTTAATGCAAGGACAATAATCATAACATTAAGAACTTCATAATAGTGGTATGAAGTGGCAATCAAATTCTCATATGGGAAACTTTGTGACATAAACATCATACTTTACTTCCTCATAGGCCACCCTAAAAGACAATCGTTCTGGGGGTGCTCGGCCGAACCGGTGTCACCTAGGACGTGTTACATCTCTAGGTTATGAGCTCATACCTTAACTAGTCATCACTAGTTCTTACTTATCAATCCCGATAAGCGTATCATAATCATAAACATAATCCTGACTTATCCAGTACGAGCTAGGGGGCATTTCTTGGGGGTGCTCGGCCGAATCGGTGTCACCCAAGAATTCATCTAAGTACTGATGTCACATGAGTTCTCTGGAGGTGCTCGGCTGAACCGGTGTCATCCGAGAACTCATCTTAGTACCTCATAAATAAAAATCTCACAGGTTTTCAAAAACTTTCTAAGTCCCCAAATTTGTCAGAAATTCGGTGGCATAACAACAGCATGCCGAATTTCTTCCGAATTTTACCTTATGCCACATAAGTCAATCAAACATACATCCTCCATCATAATTCCATGCATTCACATAATCATTCTCATATGTTCACAAGCAAACATTAGAAATTCATTATGCTCTTGGTCCTATGGTACATTATGCTTTGACCTTTACGGGCCTTAAACTTGTGATGTAATTAATCTATCATCTTCTTTCAACCTCTTATGCACCTAAGGATTCCCTTCTAACAAATCTTACTATTATTTATGCTCTCTAATAAATCTGGACAACACCATTCATTAGGGGCAGCATTATAAACTTACAATTACGGGGTTCTAGAACTTACGTTTTAGACCCTTTCTTGGTTCTGTCTTCGCCTAAGGCGCTATACATTCGACCTAAATCAATTATGAGGCATTTCTATGCCTAAGAACTAATTATAAACCTTGTCCACTATATTATAAGGTTGCTGGACAGATTCTAAAAATTAAATGTTCTAAGAGTTCTAGAATTGCGATTTAATGATTTTCTAGTTACTAGTTTCTCTATAAGTGCTAAAATTCAATCCTACTTCAATTGTATCCAAATTTTTCATGATTAAAAAATACTAATCTGATTATATTCCCATTGAAATAGTTTGGGAAGTATCCAAAAATAAATGGGCTAAAACTATGCTAAATCTTGACTTTACGGTTTTTCTAGAAAGCTAGTTTCTTTCCTATCATGCATAGAAATGTTCCTACCTCATCATACATAATTTTCACACATTCTAACACATCAAAACATCATCATACAACAGCAAACTCATCATGGCAGAACCGAAACATCAAGTCCCAAAAAGATGCATAACTTGATATTTCTAAAACATATAAGTTGCTAGCTTCTCTTGGAACCATTTTTAGGACTCTTAAAACTCTTTTGCAAACCATTTTATTTTGTCAAGAGGATAAAAATACCCTTAGATCAGTGACCACTTGATCCCTCCTTAAAGGAGAATTAAATTCATAAATCTTGTTGGTCGTAACTTCATAAAATTCATGAGGCATAAAGAGAAATCTTAAAACTTAGATTGTTGGCCCTTTTAGCTAGATGAATCTCTTTCCAAGTTCATCATCACTACATGGCCAAAATTATGCATCCAAAGAATGCTCCCACATTAACTTTAACTTGAGATAAAATGGGCAAGTCTTTGAGCTCTAAGGTCTTTAAATGATGACATAATTTAAACATGCTATGCACCTCATTTTTATTCTTCATTACAAAGTGAAGTGAGAGCTTAAAGTAAATATGCAAGACTTGAAATATAAATATGCAAGGCTTGAAATAAATAAGCAAGACTTGAAATAAATATGCAAGACTTGAAATATAAATATACAAGTTCATTTCTTTATTTTAGTGCTCTAAGCCCAGCAACAATCGACTTTAAGGCCGAAATAGAAAGGCTTTGAGATTTAGTTAGGTGATAGTGCAAGCTCTCATTTTAAATCTTTATGTACTTTAGTGATGAAAAGTAAATATGCTAGACAAGAATGTAAATATGAGGTGCAATCCATTCTTTATCCTTTAACTTTGAGTGATGGTTTGGAAAATAAATATGAATGCGAAGCTCAAAGTAAATATGTAATGCATAAGCTTGGATTTAAATATGAATGCTAGTCCATTTTATTTCTTATTAGAGCTCATACAAGACTTTAAAGGAACTTAAACCTCAACCCAAACTCATCATGACAAGATAAAGTGAAGACAAGAGTGAACCTCAAGGTTTCATTAGAACACAAAGTTTCTTTCCTTGAAATGAGGTCATAAATAGCATTTTCATTAAAACTCAAGCTCTAGAGGCCTCATTGTGATGAACACATAGTCATCATCTAGAAGCTCTCATCATCAAGCCATTATGAATCTCATTGGCCAACATGGCCAAAAATTTGGAGAAAGAAAAGGAAAAGGAACTGAAACTTTTAAGAAGAAAAAGAAACATTTGAAACTCTAGAGACCATAATCTTGATGATGCATTAACACCAACATCATGAGTCCTCATCATTGAGTTCATGTAACCATTTTAAAACATCATCAAAGTGAAAGGTTTCAAGGTTCAAGAAGAAAAACTAAAAACATCTTTAACTCAAGAACAAAGATCAAGCTTTAGAGATTGTTCAAGTGATGGATGTAGCGCCCCAATTTTCTGTTTGAGTGGAAAATGACCAAAATGCCCCTGAGGTCATTTTCGGCCCGGAATTCGAGGATGGCCGACCCGACAGTCCTCGAAGAGCCAACTCAATGTTTGAAGGGGATTGAATGACCCTTGAGTGGTTTCGGAGGTGAAAGTCTCATTTTCCGCAGTTTCGAGTCAAAATGACCAAAATACCCCCATAGCATTTTTTACGCGGGTAAAGGTGTCGTTTGAGCCCGAAACTTTCCCCGAAGGTTTAAAATGATGTTTTTACATGTTTAAAAGCGTCTGTTTAAGCCCCGGTGGTCTCGGGCCGTTTTAGTGCAAAATTATGATTTTGCCCCTAGAATAGTGTTTTTGAGTCTAATGACATAATCAAGCAAACCTAAGCAATATTAGGCTCTAATCGAAGATTAATTAATTTTCATAATTAATCTAGAGTCAAAATAAACTATTAAAATTAATTAGAACCTAAAATTGCTTAGATTAGATTTAAATCTCCTTTCTAAAACTCAAGATTTCACTCTTTGAATCTTGAATAGTGTTTTCTCTCTCCAATTCCTTAAATCAAGGAATTGTGTCTAGAATTGTTTATACACTAAAATGAGTTTATAACTCACTAATGATGCAAGACCACTCCTTAAACATGTCTTGACAACCTTGATTTCCCATTTTCTCACCTAAACACTTTTTTACAAATTCCTAATCTTAATCCTAATCAAAGATACACCTAAACACAACTCTAAACCACAATTAAAATGCAAGAAATCCTCCCCATGGTTGATGCAAGTTTCAGCCACCTCTCTCTCATTTACATCACATGTTGATTTGTTTCTCACTCAAAGAACCATACTTGAGCCATACCTTGAACCATACCTCACCATACTTTGAACCATACCTCACCATGCCTCAAGATCACAACATCTCACCTCATGGAACTCATGGGGCTGCTCATGTTGGCCGAAACCTTCCCTCCCTCCTTGCACCTTGCATTTGTTTCATTTCTTATAAATAGCATGCTTGGGTGAACTTGCATCATTTTGGGTTCATTTGCTAAGTGTAAGTTTTCAAAGAGCACTTCAAAGTTTTCTTTTCTCTCAAGTTCAAGTGTTCAAGTTCTTCATCCTCTTCTTTCATCCCAATCTTCAAATCACTTGGTAGGGATTTTCTTTCAAGTATTTTCTTTATTTAAGTTCTATTTCTAGTTATGTGTTTATGGTTTCTCTTGAGTTTTTTTAGAACTTCTTTCCCTTTCATTTTTCTTTATCCTTTTCTGCCATGGGCCTTTGAGGACAAGGGAATAAGAGCTTGACGATGAGGTTTCATGGTGGTAATGTCCATCACTTGAACAATCTCTAAAGCTTGATCCTTGCTCTTGAGTTAAAAATGTTCTTAGTTTTTCTTCTTGAACCTTGAAACCTTTCACTTTGATGATGTTTTAAAATAGTTACATGAACTCAATCATGAGGACTCATGATGTTGGTGTTAATGCATCATCAAGATCATGGTCTCTAGAGTTTCAAATGTTTCTTTTTCTTCTTAAAAGTTTCGGTTCCTTTTCCTTTTCTTTCTCCAAATTTTCAGCCATGTTGGCCAATGAGATTCATAATGGCTTGATGATGAGAGCTTCTAGATGATGACTATGTGTTCATCACAATGAGGCCTCTAGAGCTTGAGTTTTAATGAAAATGCTATTTATGACCTCATTTCAAGGAAAGAAACTTTGTGTTCTAATGAACCCTTGAGGTTCTCTCTTGTCTTCACTTTATCTTGTCATGATGAGTTTGGGTTAAGGTTTATGTTCCTTTAAAGTCTTGTATGAGCTCTAATAAGAAATAAAATGGACTAGCATTCATATTTAAATTCAAAATTATGCATTACATATTTACTTTGAGCTTTGCATTCATATTTATTTTCCAAGCTATCACTTAAAGTTAAAGGATAAAGAATGGATTGCACCTCATATTTACATTCTCGTCTAGCATATTTACTTTTCATCACTAAAGAACATAAAGATTTAAAATGAGATCTTGCACTATCACCTAACTAAATCTTGTAACACCCTGATTTTTCTGTCCGAGGGAAATGACCAAAATGCCCCTAAGGTCATTTCCTGACCGAATTCGAGGGTAACCAACTCGGTCATCCTCGAAGGGTCAACTCAATGTTTGAAGGGGATTGAATGGCCTTTGAATGCTTTCGGAAGCGAAAATTTCATTTTCATGATTTGGTCAAAATGATCAAAATACCTATAGCGTTTCTGAGGGTAAAGGTGCCGTTTGAGCGAAACTTTCCCAGAGGTTTAAAAACATGTTTTCATGTGTCTAGAGGTCTCTGTTGAGTCGGTGGTCAGGCAGTTTTAGTGCAAAATTACGATTTTGCCCCTAGATAGTGTTTTTGAGCTTAATGACGTAATTAAGCAAACCTAAGCAATATTAGGCTCTAAACAAAGATTAATTAATTTCCCTAATTAATCTAGAGTCAAAATAATTTATTAAAGTTAATTAGAACCTAAAATTGCTTAGATTAAACTTAAATCCCTTTTTAGAACTCAAGATTCCTAGTCTTGGAATCTTGAATAGTGTTTTCTCTCTCTAATTCCTTAAATCAAGGAAATGTGTCTAGAGTTGTTTAGACTCTAAATTGAGGATCTAACTCACCAATGGTGCAAGACCACTCTTTAATTATGTCTAGACCACCCTAATTATCCATTTTCCTTACCTAATTATCCATTTTTCTTACCTAAACATTTTTTTCGGAGACGGATCCTTCCGAGGATTCGGCAACCCAGGTACCCTCCGAGGGATCTTCCCCCACCATACCCATGGACCTTGGAGGTCACTTCTGAGCCCCGTCCTGTCTATTCACGCCGGAGGAGCTTGCTCAGTTTCCTGGTTACGTACCGCGCTCGAGGGATAGTCGCCAGTAGGAGGTTGTGGATGGCCCGGGTTAGAGCACACACCACTTGGATGGGGATAAACCTTCTTTTGTTTAGAGGTTATCCCATTAGATGCACTCGGGTAGGGGATTAGATCATGTTTATGTTTATGTTGTATTTCCTTTCATGTATTTCCCTTGTACTAATTTAAGTCCCACACTTATATGTGGGCAAGTTATATAAATATAAAATGATATTCAGTGTTTTCGCATGATGTGCCTTTATGTACTTTATGCTATGACGTTATGAGATGTATGTTTTGTTCTTTACGTGTTACATCGCATCACGCGGCTCTCACTTTGTATTTCAAAAAAAAAAATTTACCCATATTTTCCGCTAGGTAATTCAAAGTTAAATGATGACTATGAAGTAACAGACTAATGATTAACCTAATTATGTTCTAGAGTATTGGGTTAAAAATTAGGATGTTACATTATGGTATCAGAGCAGTTCGATTCTCATGGAGCCTGAGGATTGGATTGACTATGCTTTCTAAAGTACGATAGCTATGTCATGCGTAGAGCTTACCTAGAGATAAGCTATAGGGTAGAAGTGCATGACCCTTGTCTACTTGCGTGTGCCATGGTAACTAGCCCATCTTACATGGAATATTGAGCCTGATCACCTCAGTGTTTATTGTCTCATGTGTTTAGGAACCAATGGCACCAAGGAGACAACCTAGGACCCCGACCGAGGGGACCAAAGCGATGCCCTTCTTGCTTTGCTGTTCGTGACATGGCAAGAGCCATGGAACGAATGTTCGAGAGGATGAACCAACAAGGGGACACCGGACGTGCTCCCCCTACTGCCGAAATGGTCGAGCAAGCGAGGTTTGGTGAGTTTCGCAAGGCGAACCCGCTAACCTTCCGAGGAGCCATGGACCCCGACAAAGCTGATGAGTGGATCAAAAACATGGAGAAGATCTACTCAGTGGTAGCTTGCTCGGAGGAGCAAAAGGTCACCTTCGCTGCTTATATGATGGAGTCGGATGCCGAGTTCTGGTGGTCTGGCACCCGAAGACTGCTAGAAGCTTCGGGCACTGCTATCAACTGGGAGCTATTCAAGAATTACTTCTACGAGAAGTACTTCACGGAGTCTGTGAGGAACTCAAAGGACATTGAGTTTATGCAACTGACCTAAGGAGGGTCTACTGTCACCCAGTACACGGTGAAATTCGAGGAGCTGATCAAGTTCTCTAGGGTGTTTCAAGGAAACCCCGATGAGGTGTGGAAGTGCGTCAAATATGAGGCCGGACTAATGGCAGAGCTCAACTATGCTGTGGCGCACATGGAAATTAGGGACTTCCCAACCCTAGTCAACAAGTGCCGGATCATGGAAGAGGGACAAAAGAAAATCAATCTTTGTAAGAGCTGACCGCGGAACAAGGGGCTAGCACCTCAAGCCCCAAGATTCAAGCCCCAATATCCAAACCAATCCCGAAATCACTATAATTCCTACCAAACCAACCAGTTCAAACCACAACAACAACAAAGAACCCCCTTCCACCAACAACCCAAGCAACCATACCGACCACAATTCCAAAACAACAACAACCGCAACAACAACAACAACAACAACAACCGACAAGGAGGGTCGGGCGGCCCCCGAAACAACCAAGGAGGATCAAGTGGGGCTAAGAACAAGGCACCTCAAGGAACCCCCGTCACCTTCGCTCGAGCTACCCCAGCCGTACTGTGCCCCCAGTGTAGGAAAGATCATGGCAACCGTCCCTGCCTGGCGGGGCAGAATGTCTGCTTCCGATGCGGAAAGCCTGACCACTACGCCAACAACTGCACCAATGGGAGGCCAGCAAGCCAGAATCCCCGGCCACAACACCAAGGGAGGGTCTTCACCCTCAATGTAGAGGAAGCGGATGCATCCAACGGTCTCATAGAAGGTAAGTGCGAAATAGATGGTAGGACCTTAACTGTACTCTATGACTCTGGTGCAACACATTCTTTTATTTCATATGCTAGTGTTGAGGCTCTAAATTTGAAAACTTCCAAACTTCCTTTTGATCTTATTGTCTCTACCCCCACAAATCATCCTGTGAATACTTGTTATTGTTGTCTAAACTGTCACCTCACCACAGAAAATAGATCATATGTTGTGGATTTAATTTGTTTACCCATGAAAGGTATAGGAGTAGTTCTTGGCATGGATTGGCTTCACGCCAATCGTGTGTTGTTAGACTGTGACACCAAAACAGTCGTCTTTCCTTCTCCCCCTAGTGAAATAAGTCAACCTTTGAAACTCTATCTCAATGCCGTAGAGGTCCACTGTAGTGGGAAAAAGACTAAGGGATACGTTCTCCTAGCCGCTAGCGAAGTACACTTTGAGTAGAATTTAGAGAATATACTAGTAGTGAGAGACTATCCCGAGGTATTTCTGGAAGATATACCCGAGTTCCCTCCCAAGAGAGAAGTGGAGTTCTCCATTGAGTTGGTTCCTAGAGTGGGACCAATCTCCATTGCCCCCTATAGAATGTCACCCCTAGAACTAGCCGAGCTTAAAACCCAACTTGAGGAACTTTTAGAGAAGAGCTTTATAAGACCTAGTACTTCACCGTGTGGAGCTCCAGTCCTGTTTGTGAAGAAGAAAGACGGGAGCATGAGGTTGTGTATAGATTATAGGCAATTGAATCGTGTGACAGTGAAAAACAAGTACCCCTTGCCTAGGATAGATGATCTTATGGACCAATTGAGAGGAGCAGTAGTATTCTCCAAGATCGACCTAAGGTCAGGATACCACCAAATTAGAGTGAGAGATCAAGATATACTAAAGACCGCCTTTAGAACTCGGTATGGACACTTTGAGTTCGCGGTGATGTCTTTTGGACTGACGAATGCTCCTGCAGTATTTATGGATTACATGAATAGGATCTTTAGACCCTATTTAGATCAGTTCGTGGTCATTTTCATAGATGATATACTCATCTATTCGAAGACCCACGAGGAGCATGAACGTCATTTGAGGATAGTTTTGGAGATCTCGAAGGAGAAGAAGCTGTATGCAAAACTCTCTAAGTGTGAATTTTGGTTGGAGGAGGTTAAGTTCTTAGGGCACGTTGTGTCAAAAGGAGGTATAGCCGTTGATCCTAGTAAGGTAGAAGCCGTAATGAATTGGGATAGACCGACCACCATAACGGAAATACGGAGCTTTTTGGGTTTAGCAGGCTACTACCGTAGGTTTATTAAAGGATTTTCCCAAATTGCCCTACCCCTAACCAAGCTAACTAGGAAGAATGCACCATTTGTGTGGAATCCCGAGTGTGAGAAGAGTTTCCAAGAGCTTAAGGAAAGGTTAACCACGACCCCAGTCTTAGTCTTACCTAGCCCCAATGTACCTTTCGAGGTATATTGTGATGCATCGGGCAAAGGACTAGGGTGTGTGTTGATGCAAAATAGGCAAGTGGTAGCCTATGCATCCCAACAACTCAAGCCTCACGAGGCTAACTACCCCACCCATGACCTAGAGTTAGCCGCCGTAGTGTTTGCCTTAAAGATATGGAGACACCATTTGTATGGTGTAAGGTTTGAAGTTTTCTCCGATCATAAGAGTCTCAAGTACCTCTTTGATCAAAAGGAGTTAAACATGAGGCAAAGAAGGTGGATGGAATTCCTCAAAGATTACGATTTCGGTTTAAGTTACCACCCCGGCAAGGCTAATGTAGTTGCCGATGCCTTGAGCCGAAAGTCGTTACACCTGTCCCACATGATGATCAAAGAAGTTGAGTTGATAGAGAAGTTTAGGGATATGAATCTAGGGATGTTAGCGACCGATAAAGGGATGAGGATGTGCTATCTTAGTGTAACAAGTGGATTTAAGCAAAGAATCATGTTAGCATAACGAGAGAATGAGGAGTTCGAAGAGATCATAGATGCTGTTAAGGCTGGAAAGTTGAAGGGTTTCGAAAGAGGTGAGGATTGGATATGGAGGTTTGAATGAAGGATCTACGTACCCCAAGATGGTGACCTCCGAGAGAAGATCTTGGAGGAAGCTCACAAAAGCTATTTCACCATTCATCCCGGTGTTACCAAGATGTACCAAGACTTGAAGAAGATGTTTTGGTGGCCCGAAATGAAGAAGGATGTAGTCGCCTGGGTTAGTAAGTGCTTGGTATGTCAGAAAGTGAAAATTGAGCATAAAAAACCTTCAGGTTTGTTGCAACCCCTGTCAATCCCCGAATGGAAGTGGGAATGCATATCTATGGATTTTGTGACGGGATTGCCTAAGACCCAAGCTGGCCATGATGCTATATGGGTGATAGTGGATCGACTAACCAAGTCGGCACACTTTCTGCCTATTAGAGTGACATACTCTTTAGATAAATTGGCTCAGTTATACATCCAAGAGATCGTAAGATTGCATGAAGTACCGTCGATGATAATCTCGGATAGAGATCCGCGGTTTACGTCGCCTTTTTGGGGAGCCTTTCAAAAGGCGTTTAGTTCAAAGCTATGCTTGAGCACTGCTTACCACCCACAAATAGATGGACAATCCGAAAGGATGATCCAAACCCTAGAGGATATGCTAAGAGCCTGTGTGTTAGACCAAAGGGGAAGTTGGGATAAGTACATGCCTTTGATCGAGTTTGCGTATAACAACAGTTATCACGCGAGCATCGGTATGGCACCGTACGAGGCATTGTATGGAAGAAAGTGCCAATCACCTTTGTGTTGGTACGAGCCTGGGGAGCAAAGTGTCTTAGGACTTGATGTAGTGAGGGAGACGACGGAACAAATCAAGAGGATCCGGGATAGGATGCTCACTGCTCAAAGTAGACAAAAAAGCTATGCAGACAAGCGGCGCAAGCCCTTGGAATTCGAAGAGGGAGAACATATGTACCTTAGGATTACCCCCACTACAGGCATAGGGAGAGCCATGAAAGTCAAAAAGTTGAGCCCCCGATTCCTTGGTCCCTTCCAGATTCTTCAAAGGATAGGAACAGTTGCCTACAAAATAGCCTTACCCCCTAATCTTTCTAATCTTCATGACGTCTTTCACGTCTCTCAGTTAAGGAAGTATGAGTCCGACCCTAGCCACGTTTTAGAGCCAGAGCATGTGCAGTTAAGGGACAACCTAACTTTCAATCTTCCCCCTATGAGAATCGTGGACCGCGGAGTCAAGCAGCTGAGGAACAAGTCTGTTCCTTTGGTAAAAGTAGCATGGGGACGCGACAAGTCCGAAGAATTCACATGGGAGCTAGAGACAAAAATGCGAGACAAGTATCCCAAGCTTTTCTAAGGTAACGAATTTCGAGGGCGAAATTCTTTTTAAGGAGGGGAGTAATGTAACACCCCGATTTTTCTATCCGAGGGAAATGACCAAAATGCCCCTAAGGTCATTTCCTGACCCGAATTCGAGGGTAACCAACTCGGTCATCCTCGAAGGGTCAACTCAATGTTTGAAGGGGATTGAATGGCCTTTGAATGCTTTGAGCGAAAATTTCGTTTTCATGATTTGGTCAAAATGACCAAAATACCCTATAGCGTTTCTGCGGGTAAAGGTGCCGTTTGAGCCCGAAACTTTCCCCAGAGGTTTAAAAACATGTTTTCATGTGTCTAGAGGTCTCTGTTTGAGTCCCGGTGGTCCCGGGCAGTTTTAGTGCAAAATTACGATTTTGCCTCTAGATAGTGTTTTTGAGCTTAATGACGTAATTAAGCAAACCTAAGCAATATTAGGCTCTAAACAAAGATTAATTAATTTCTCTAATTAATCTAGAGTCAAAATAATTTATTAAAGTTAATTAGAACCTAAAATTGCTTAGATTAAACTTAAATCCCTTTTTAGAACTCAAGATTCCTAGTCTTGGAATCTTGAATAGTGTTTTCTCTCTCCAATTCCTTAAATCAAGGAAATGTGTCTAGAGTTGTTTAGACTCTAAATTAAGGATCTAACTCACTAATGGTGCAAGACCACTCCTTAATTATGTCTAGACCACCCTAATTATCCATTTTCCTTACCTAAACACTTTCTTACAACTTCCTAATCTTAAGCATAATCAAAGATACACCTAAACACAACTCTAAACCACAATTAAAATGCAAACACAACCCCACATGGGCTGATGCATTTCGGCCAGCACACCTCCCCATTGGCCACATGTTTAATTGTTTTCTCACTCAAAGAATCATGCTTGAGCCATACCTTGAACCATACCTCACCATGCTTTGAGCCATACCTCACTATGCCTCAAGACCACATTATCTCACCTCATGGAACTCATGGATGCCTCCAATTCTGCACCTCATGGCCGAAACCCCCTTTAGCCCCTCACCCCCTCCATTTGTTTCATTTCTCTATAAATAGAATGCCTTGAGGAACTTGCACCACTTTTAGATCATTTGCTAAGTTTAGGAGCACTCGAAGCTTTTCCTTTCTCTCAAAGTTCTAGTGTTCTTCAAATTCTTCAAGTTCTTCATCTTCTTCATCTTCTTCTTCCATCTTCAAGTTCATCACACTAAGTAGGGATTTTCTTTCAAGTATTCCTTTCTTTAAAATTCTTGTTCTAAGCTTTATGTTTATAGTTTCTCTTGATTCTTTTTAGAACTTCTTTTCTTCTCCTTTTTCTTTCTCATTTTTGACCATGGGCCTTGGAGTTCAATGAAATGAGGGCTTGATGATGAGAGTTTCATGATGATGTTCATCACTTGAAACAAACTCTAGAGCTTGATCTTTGTTCTTGAGCAAAAATGTTTCTAGTTTTTCCTTTCTTGAACTCTTGAGAACTTTAGTTTTGATGGTGTTTTAAAATGGTTCTAAGGACTCAATGATGAGGTCTCATGATGTTGGTGTTAATATATCATCAAGATCATGGACTCTAGAGTTTCAAAATGTTCTTTTTGTTCCTTGAAGTTTCGGCCATTTCCTTTTCTTTTACAAGCTAAATGTTTTGATTTCTAAAAATGTTATGTTGAGTTCTAAGAACTCTAGACTTTACTTTGTCTTGGTTTGATGAGTTTGGGTTGAGGTTTATGTTCCTTTAAAGTCTTGTTAAGAGCTCTAGAAAGATAAAATGAACTTGCATAATTTATTTTATGCTTGCATTTATATTTACATTCTTGCAATACATCTTTACTTCCAAGCTATCACCTAAGAACATAAAGATTAAAATGGAACTTGCATCATCACTTAATTTAATTCTCAAAGCCTTTCTATTTCGGCCTTAAAGTCGATTGTTGTTGGGCCTAGAACACTAAAATAAAGAATTGAACTTGCATCATCACTTAATTAATTTCTCGAATGCCTATCTATTTCGGCCTTAAAGTCGATTGTTGTTGGGCCAAGAGCACTAAAATAAAGAATTGAACCTTGGATCTTTACTTTCAAGCTTGCATGCTTAAAGTTTATGCCTCGCATATTTACTTTCAAGCTTGCACGTTTAAGTTTATGCCTTGCATATTTAATTTATGTCATCACTTTATTTTGTAAGCAAGATTAAAAACAAAAAGCATGAGCACGTTTATTTTATGTTATAACTTAAAGAACCTAGAGCTCAAAGACTTGCCCATTTCATTCCAAGTTAAAGTTTAATGTGAAACCATTCTTTGAATGCATATTTTCGGCCAAGTAGTAATGATGGACTTGCAATGAGTTTTCATCTAGCTACAAGGACCAATAGTCTATGTTCTAAGTTTTCCTTAAAGCTTTACAAACCTTTTTCAAGGTTATCTTGTCGTGAGATATGAATTTATTCCCGTTTAGGAGATGAAATATATTTTGGTCATTGACCTAAGGCTTCTCTTAGCCTCTTGATGAATTAAAATGATTTGCAAAGAGTTTTAGAAATTCTAAATTGATTGCAAGAAAAACTAGTCAACTTATGTACCTAGAAATGTCAATTTAAATTCTTTACTGAAGCTAAATGTTTTCGGTTCTGATATGATGAGTATGATGTTGTATGATGATGTTTTGATGTGTTAGAATGTGTGAAAATATCATATGATGATGTAGAAATGATTCTATGCATAATAGGTAAGAAACGTAAGTTCTAGAACCCCGTAATCACAAGTTAGGAATTCTACCCTATGCTATTCAGATTTAAGTGTGAACATGAGGATGATGAATGATGTTTAATTATGAGCCCTTAGGTGCATAAAATATGAGCGACGGATGTTAGAGAACCATATCTCATGATTAAGACCCGTAAGGGTCAATGCATAAGCTACCGTAAGGATAAACGGTTGAATATTCTATGATGACGCATGTGTTATGAAAGAGATGATGATGTTATTCATATGATGAATTCATGAGGATATATGTTTATATGGCATAAGGCAAATTTGGAAGGAATTCGACGTAATGCCATCGTACCGCCGAATTCCCGACGAATTTGGGGACTTAAAGAGATTTTTTGAAAATTAAGGTACTAAGATGAGTTCTAGGATGACACTAGTTCGGCCGAGCACCTCCATAGAACTCATGTGACATTGGTACCCATTTATACTCTTAGGTGACACCGGTTCGGCCGAGCACCCCTAAGAGTTTTGCCCCCTAACCTGTACTCAGATAGTCGGGATTTATGATTTATGATACGCTTATCGTTAAGTGGTAAGTAAGAACTAGTGACAACTAGTTAAGGTATGAGCTCATAACCTAGATATGTGACACATTCTGGGTGACACCGGTTCGGCCGAGCACCCCCAGTTCGATTGTCTTTTAGGGTGGCCCATGAGGAAGAGATGTTTCATGATTATGATTATGTCACTAAGTTTGTCCCATATGAATGTTTCTATTGCCACTTTATGCCACTAAGTATGATGATGCTTGATGTTATGTTTTATGTATGTGCATTAGGTAGTGCCATGCATACATTTTCTATTATGTTGCATTCATGACATTAAGACCATCCTAAAATGAACGGACCTTGGCTAAAGTATATTTTAAAGTTTAAAATGAACTTAATGCATGTTCAGTCATTTTGTATAATTAAACCCAAGGTTCCTGAGGACGTAGATGATGACACCTAGGTAGTAGGAGGCTCTACTGAGATTCTTTAGCAAGATTCTCACTCCCTCTATCTCTTTCTTTCTGTCACGTCTTCAGATGGCGACGTTCGTAGTGTTCATGGACACGCCGACATGGGAGGTGCACCATGACCCGGACCATGGGTCATTCCATTTTGTGGGTTGATGCACGGTTAGAGTATTCATGTTCATGGGTCGACCCTTCACTCCCCCTGTACATTCCCATCGTTTCTCCCCCGTCTCACCCTTTGGCGATGACCTGGTGTTCGACCGCGCACGTCCCCTAGAGGAGAGGCTTCGCCGTACCCCACCATCCACGTCCGCCGCTCGAGACTAGCCCCAGTATGTGCCCCGTTGCCCGTCATCTTTTTCGGAGACGGATCCTTCCGAGGATTCGGCAACCCAGGTACCCTCTGAGGGATCTTCCCCCACCATACCCATGGACCTTGGGGAGGGTAATGAGCCTTCCGTGACTCAGCCGAGGCTTGCACGATGACCGGAGATGAGGCCATGCCGTGGAGGTCACTTCCGAGCCCCGTCCTGTCTATTCACGCCGGAGGAGCTTGCTCAGTTTCCTGGTTACGTACCGCGCTCGAAGGATAGTCGCCAGTAGGAGGTTGTGGATGGCCCGGGTTAGAGCACACACCACTTGGATGGAGATAAACCTTCTTTTGTTTAGAGGTTATCCCATTAGATGCACTCGGGTAGGGGAGTAGATCATGTTTATGTTTATGTTGTATTTCCTTTCATGTATTTCCCTTGTACTAATTTAAGTCCTACACTTATATATGGGCAAGTTATATAAATATAAGATGATATTCAGTGTTTTCGCATGATGTGCCTTTATGTGCTTTATGCTATGACGTTATGAGATGTATGTTTTGTTCTTTACGTGTTACATCGCATCACGCGGCTCTCACTTTGTATTTCGAAAAAAAAAAATTTACCCGTATTTTCCGCTAAGTAATTCAAAGTTAAATGATGACTATGAAGTAACAGACTAATGATTAACCTAATTATGTTCTAGAGTATTGGGTTAAAAATTAGGATGTTACAAATCTCAAAGCCTTTCTATTTCGGCCTTAATATCGATTGTTGCTGGGCCTAGAGCACTAAAATAAAGAAATGAACTTGCATATTTATATTTTAAGTCTTGCATATTTATTTCAAGTCTTGCAAATTTATTTCAAGCCTTGAATATTTATATTTCAAGTCTTGCATATTCACTTTAAGCTCTCACTTTACTTTGTAATGAAAAATAAAAATGAAGTGTATAGCATGTTTAAATTATGTCATCACTTAAAGACCTTAGAGTTCAAAGACTTGCCCATTTTATCTTAAGTTAAAGTTTTATGTGGGAACATTCTTTGAATGCATAATTTCGGTCATGTAGTGATGATGAGCTTGGAATGAGTTTCATCTAGCTACGAGGGCCAACAATTTAAGTTTTACTACTTTCTTTAAGCATCATGAACTTTTTGAGATTAAGACCAACTAAGATTTATGAATTTATTTCTCTTTTAAGGAAGGATCAAGTGGTCACTGACCTAAGGATGTTCTTAGCCTCTTTTACAAAATGAAATGATTTGCAAAAGAATTTTAGAAGTCCTGAAAATGATTCCAAGAGAAACTAGCAACTTATATGTTTTAGAAATATCAAGTTATGCATCTTTTTGGGGACTTAAAGTTTCGGTTCTTCCATGATGAGTTTGCTGCTGTATGATGATGTTTTGATGTGTTAGAATGTGTAAAAATTATGTATGATGAGGTAGGAACATTTCTATGCATGATAGGAGAGAAACTAGCTTTCTAGAAAAACCATAAAGTCAAGATTTAGCATAGTTTTAACCCATTTGATTTTGGATATTGCCCAAACTGTTTCAATGGGAATATAATCAGGTTAGGATAGTTTAATCATGAAAAATTTGGTTACATTTGAAGTAGGATTGAATTTTAGCATCTACAGAGAAACTAGTAACTAGAAAATCATAAAATCGCAATTCTAGAACTCTTAGAACATTTAATTTTTAGAATATGTCCAGAAACCTCATAATATGGTAAACATGGTTTATAATTAGTTCTTAGACATAGGAGTGCCTCATAATTGGTTTAGATTTAATTTATAGCACCTTAGGCGAAGACGGAATCAAGAAAGGGTTTAAAACGTAAGTTCTAGAACCTCGTAATTGTAAGTTTATAATCCTGCCCCCTAAAGAATGGTGTTGCCTGGATTTATTAAAGAGCATAAATAATAGTAATATTTGTTAGAAGAAAATCCTTAGGTGCATAAGAGGTTGATAGAAAATGATAGATAAATTACATCACAAGTTTAAGGCCCGTAAGGGTCAAAGCATAATGTACCGTAGGACCAAGAGCATAATGAATTTCTAATGTTGCTTGTGAACGTATGAGAATGATTATGTGAATGCATGGAATTATGATGGAGGATGCATGTCTGATTGACTTATGTGGCATAAAGTAAAATTCGGAAGAAATTCGGTATGCTGCTGTTATGCCGCCGAATTTCTGATAAATTTGGGGACTTAGAAAGTTTTTGAAAACCTATGAGATATTTATTTATGAGGTACTAAGATGAGTTCTCGGATGACACCGGTTCGGCCAAGCACCTCCAGAGAACTCATGTGACATCGGTACCAAGATGAATTCTTGGGTGACATCGGTTCGGCTGAGCACCCCCAAGAAATACCCCCTAGCCCGTACTGGATAAGTCGGGATTATGTTTATGATTATGTTACGGTTATCGGGATTGATAAGTAAGAACTAGTGACGACTAGTTAAGGTATGAGCTCATAACCTAGAGATATGACACGTTCTGGGTGACACCGGTTCGGCCGAGCACCCCCAGAACGATTGTCTTTTAGGGTGGCCCATGAGGAAGTAAAGCATGATGTTTATGTCACAAAGTTTCCCATATGAGAATTTAATTGCCACTTTATGCCACTATTATGATGTTCCTACTGTTGAGATTATTATTCTTGCATTGAGTAGAGACCATGCATACATTCTTTAATATGATTGCATCCATGTCATTAAGAATCATGCTAAAATGAATGGACCTTGGCTAATTATGTTTTAAAGCTTAAAAATGGACTTAATACATGCTCACTTATTTTATACACTAAACCCAAGGTTCCTGAGGACGTAGACGATGACACCTAGGTAGTAGGAGGCCCTACTGAGATTCTTTAGCAAGATTCTCACTCCTTCTATCTCTTTCTTTCCGTCACGTCTTCAGATGGCGACGTTCGTGGTTTTTGTGGACACCCCGACGTGGGAGGTGCACTATGATCCGGAACATGGATCATACCATTTTGAGGGACAGTGCACGGTGCGAGTCTTCATGTTCGTGGGACGTCTCTTCGCTCACCCCGTGCATACCCATCGCTTCTCCCCAACAGCACCCTACGGCGACGACGAGCTGGTTTTTGAGCGCGCGCGTATGCATAACGAGAGAGTGCTCCGCATGCACACCGCCGCCTCAGCCATGCGTGACTATCCCGACTACGTGCCCCGGACTTACTTCTCAGAGACCGATCCGTCGGAGGACCCGCCTACCCATCCATACAGCGAGAGCTCCACCCCCACTCCACCACTGATGAGAGAGGGCAGTGAGGATACCGTGACTCAGCCACGGCTCACACGACAATCGGAGATACGACCACGTCGCAGGGGTCACCCTCGATCCCCGTTCCGCCTCTATACACCAGAGGAGCTCGCCCAGTTTCCCGAATATGTGTCTCGCTCGCGAGATGGACGTCAGTAGGAGGTGACGTACGACCTATGGAGTACCCGGGTAGAGCACACACCACTTAGATGACGATGGACCTCCTTTTGTTTAGAGGTTATCCCTTTAGTTGCACTTGGGTACGGGAGTTGTGTTTATGTTTTCCGTCGTACTTTCCTTTGTATTTTCTTTTTAGTTGTATCTGTTCATGATGTACTAAACTAAGCCCCGCTCTCCCTGAGTGGGCATATCATATTATATATAAATATGTAGTTCAGTTTTATTGTGATGTGCCTTTACTTGCCTTATGTTATGATGAGATGTTTGCTTTATTTCCATCCATGCTTTATTGCTCATCGTGTCGCGTGGCTCTCACTTTGCTTTTATAAATTCAAAAAAAAATTTTACCAGTATTTTCCACTAAGTATTTTAAAGTAAAGAGGAGACTATGACGTAACCGACTAATGATTAACCTAAATATGTTCTAGAGTATTGGGTTAAAAATTAGAATGTTACAATGGACATCACTACCATGAAACCTCATCATCAAGCTCTCATTCCCTTGTCCTCAAAGGCCAATGGCCAAAAATGATGAAGAAAAAGGAGAGGGAAAGAAGTTCTAAAAAGACTCAAGAGAAACCATAAACACATAACTGGAAATAGAACTTAAATAATGAAAATACTTGAAAGAAAATCCCTACCAAGTGATTTGAAGATTGGGATGAGAGAAGAGGATGAAGAACTTGAAGAACTTGAACACTTGAACTTGAGAGAAAAGAAAACTTTGAAGTGCTCTTTGAAAACTTACACTTAGCAAATGAACCCAAAATGATGCAAGTTCACCCAAGCATGCTATTTATAGAGAAATGAAACAAATACAAGGTGCAAGGAGGGAGGGAAGGTTTCGGCCAACAAGAGCAGCCCCATGAGTTCCATGAGGTGAGATGTTGTGATCTTGAGGCATGGTGAGGTATGGTTCAAAGTATGGTGAGGTATGGTTCAAGGTATGACTCAAGCATGGTTCTTTGAGTGAGAAACAAATCAACATGTGATGCAAATGGGAGAGAGATGGCCGAAGGTGCATCAGCTATGGGGGAGGGTTTTCTTCCATTTTAATTGTGGTTTAGAGTTGTGTTTAGGTGTATCTTTGATTAGGATTAAGATTAGGAATTTGTAAGAAAGTGTTTAGGTGAGAAATTGGGTAATCAAGGTTGTCAAAACATATTTAAGGAGTGGTCTTGCATCATTACTGAGTTATAAACTCATTTTAGTGCATAAACAATTCTAGACACAATTCCTTGATTTAAGGAATTGGAGAGAAAAAATACTATTCAAGATTCAAAGAGTGAAATCTTGAGTTTTAGAAAGGAGATTTAAATCTAATCTAAGCAATTTTAGGTTCTAATTGATTTTAATAGTTTATTTTGACTCTAGATTAATTATGGAAATTAATTAATCTTCGATTAGAGCCTAATATTGCTTAGGTTTGCTTAATTACATCATTAAGCTCAAAAACACTATTCTAGGGACAAAATCGTAATTTTGTACTAAAACTGCCCGGGACCATTGGGACTCAAATAGATGCTTTTAAACATGTAAAAACATTGTTTTAAACCTTCGGGGAAAGTTTCGGGCTCAGACGGCACCTTTACCTGCGTAAAAATGCTATAGGGGTATTTTGGTCATTTTGAGCCGAAACTGCAGAAAATGAGACTTTCGCCTCCGAAACCACTCAAAGGTCATTCAATCCCCTTCAAACACTGAGTTGGCCCTTCGAGGACTGCCGGGCTGGCCATCCTCGAATTTCGGACAGAAAATGACCTCAGGGGCATTTTGGTCATTTTCCACTCAAATAGAAAATCGGGGTATTACACAATGCTGGTGAATGAGTGTCGGCTTGCAGAGGAATCCAATAGGAAGCTAGTAATTGGCAAATCTACTAGGGACGATTCTAAGAAGAGGGGGGCACTTGAAGACCAAGATTATGGGGATGCTCAACCCCAGAAGAAGCAGTTTCAACCTAATCTATCTGAGGATAAACCACAACAACGATCAACTATGAGACACGATTGTCCAAAATGTGGGAAGAACCATGGGGGAAGACCTTGCTTGGCTGGACAAAATATATGCTATCGCTGCGGAAAGCCAGGACATATAATAAGGGAGTGTCTAGAGAGGTATCCAAAACTTGTTGGGAAGTCACCACACAAGAGTACCAAGAACTGAGGGGACATTACCACCTAATAATCCGATCCTAGGTAAGACGTTTTAGGATTCAATAGTTACGTTTTGACTGAATTATTTGAGCTGTGTGTGAATTGCTTCTTTGATTTATGAAACATGACTTTTGAAATTGTTTTCAAATGAATTTTGAGGGCAAAATTCTTTTTAAGGTGGGTGGTAATGTAACACCCTAAAAATTATTTAAAAAATTAATTTGGACTTTGCTAGTCGTAATTTCAAAAATCTGATATTTTTAGCAATGATGAGGATGATTCAAGGGATTTGTAAAAAAAAAAAATGAATTGTAACCTTACGGGCCCTACGGACTGGTCGGGACAGCCGAAACCCTAGAATTGGGACCCAGAGGTGCCCAAAACTGAGAAATTATAGCATTGAGATTAGAAATAGTAAGGAATGAGGATTTTATGCCTGGAAAATAATTTGGGATAATGTTTGATTACCTGGTATGGTATTTTACCTGTTTGGTAAAATTTAGATTGTCGATTTCTAACACCAAATGATAGTTTAATCTTTCTAAAAGGATAATGTTTATCCTTTAGAGCCAAATGTAAGGCTAGGATTTAGTCTTGAATTACAAGATCAAATCCTAGCCATTCATCTTGTTTACTTGGTCAAAGAATATAGACTTTATATTAAACAATTCTTACAACCTAATTTAATATCATTAAAAGCTACCAAAACTTACCTTTGAAGACACACTTTCTCGGCTAGCAAAGGGAGAGTAGCAGCAACCTACATTTTCCATTTCTCAAGAGCTCCAACTTGCCTTCCAATCCCAAAAACCTTACCCTATAGTTGATAAAACCTCAAACTCTTTTCACAAAACTTGTTCCACCCCTTAATATCTACCAAACTAATCGATTAGAATTTGAATCCATCAACCTTTTCTACTTTGAGAGCTCACCATCTGCTGTTTAGGGAAGGGTTTCATGTTGATTTGGTAGCCTTGAAGTGAGCAAGATCACTCTTGGAGCATCCTTGAAGCCAAGATCCTTAAAGCCACTAAAGTAGGGCATTTTAAACCTCTTTTACATTCAACTCCATTTTTATGATTTGCCTACTGATTTGGCTAACTATTGTTAGTTGAATTGCTTGATTACATATTGATATTGATGTGTTAGTTTTGGTGGAGTAGTTTGATATTTTGAAAAATGGTTTTTATCAAAAGAGAATTTGAGACATACTGTTGGATTTTCATATTTCAACAGGGCAGTATTTGTTCATGAATTTTCTGGTGCAATTGTAGACATTTTCATGAGCTATAAAAATTATATGTTAAAGCTAACATCCTAAGGCAACTATGAGAATTTTCGTGAAGCATGATAAAGACTAACTGCCTGAGAAAAATCATGAATCGAAAGTGTATCAATGCTACCTGAATTATTGGAACTGAAGCTATAAATTTGTCTAATTTTGTTATCATAGTAAATGATTGACTTATCTTTTGAAATTTTTACAAGATATTACAGACACCTTGGGGTTTTACCAGGATTTTTATTTCAAATTTTCTGGGTTCATTTGCTATGGTTAAAAATTATTCATTTCTAGTTCTGAGCTGAGTATAAGTGGTCTTTAACCACTAAAGTTGTTGAATTTTGTTATTATACTTAGAGAACTCTTTTAACTCTGAACTTTTTAGAGAACCTTGGGGACACATTGAAGTATCTTGGATAATTTTTATAGCCTTGGATTTATGGTTTAAAATGGGAGTAATTTGTGCTGTGGATATGTGAAATCTACTATTGTTCTGAAAATGAATTGATGCTTTGAGTTGATGAAATAATAACATTGGCTTCAAGTATGACATATATGAATGCATGCTAGTGACTTTAAGGAATGGTTTGAGGCATTAGTGGAATCATATTATGAATGACTGCATATATGTGCCTCGTGCATGCATTTGGAAAAGAACAGTGAATGATATGCGTATGTGGCAAAAGAGAATATATGAACTTTAATAGTTCGTGTTCTGACATAGGGAGAAAACAGAAACAAGACTTAAGTTGAATGAGGGGAAGGCAAGAATAGAGCCTCCCTAATGTGCATGTTTTGACATATGGAGAAAAAATGAAACAAGACTTAGATTGAATTAAGGTGAAGGCAAAAAGAGGAACTTCCCCTGAGATATTATGAATCGGTAGACGTATCGGCTAGGAATAAAACTGTGTGTGATTCGGAAATGGAAAAAAAATGAAGTCCGATGATCACATATAGGAATGAGCTCAGTCTTGATAAGCAGTCTATTTCCCTTATGTAGTGTGATCCACTATAAAATACCATTTGGTATGAACTATCTATTGTGAAGCTGTCCACAGTAGATACCCATTGGGTATAAATTAAGTCTTTCCTATGTTGATGAAAAAGAGAAAAATGCACTGAATTGAGTTTGCAAAGATGATACAAAGTAAGTCTTTCCTATGTCAATGAAAAGAGAAAAATACACTCAATTAAGTTCTCTAGTCACAAGAGAAAACTAGAGAATTCCCTTTGATATATCCAGAACAAGTGAAGATGATTTCATTAAAGATTTCAGCATTTATCATATGCATATGCATATTGATTTGAATTGTCTACCTAGGATGATTTACTAGGTGTTTGAACATTGGGCAGTATATGCATTAAGTGACTGATTATTAAAAGCTACCCACTTTGGAAGTACGATTTGAAACTTTAAAAATGGACCATTGTTATGAAATGCATGATCACTTTTTTCCTAATAAACCAAAGTGGCTAGGGCGATGATGATGACATTATGAGTAAGTTTTTGGGGAGTTTCCCTGCTGATAATTGTATGATTCTCACCCCTATGTGTTTTGTGTTCCCGTGTCGCCTTCAGGTTGATCCAGAGAGCAATCCGATTGCTACGAGAAAGAACTCGAGATTGCTGTAACACCCCGATTTTTCTATCCGAGGGAAATGACCAAAATGCCCCTGAGGTCATTTCCTGACCCGAATTCGAGGGAAACCAACTCGGTCGTCCTCGAAGGGTCAACTCCATGTTTGAAGGGAATTGAATGACCTTCGAATGCTTCCGGAAGCGAAAATCTCGTTTCATAGCTTTGGTCAAAATGACCAAAATACCCCTATAGCGTTTTTACGCGGGTAGAAGTGCCGTTTGAGCCCGAAACTTTCCTCAGAGGTTTAAAAACATGTTTTCATGTGTCTAGAGGTCTCTGTTCAAGTCCCGGTGGTCCCGGGCAGTTTTAGTGTAAAATTACGATTTTGCCCCCTAGAATAGTGTTTTTGAGCTTAATGATGTAATTAAGCAAACCTAAGCAATATTAGGCTCTAAACGAAGATTAATTAATTTTCCTAATTAATCTAGAGTCAAAATAATTTATTAAAGTTAATTAGAACCTAACATTGCTTAGATTAAACTTAAATCCCTTTTTAGAACTCAAGATTCCTAGTCTTGGAATCTTGAATAGTGTTTTCTCTCTCCAATTCCTTAAATCAAGAAAGTGTGTCTAGAGTTGTTTAGACTCTAAATTGAGGATCTAACTCACTAATGGTGCAAGACCACTCCTTAATTATGTCTAGACCACCCTAATTATCCATTTTCCTTACCTAAACACTTTCTTACAAATTCCTAATCTTAAGCATAATCAAAGATACACCTAAACACAACTCTAAACCACAATTAAAATGCAAACACAACCACACATGGGCTGATGCATTTCGGCCACCTCCTCCCCCATTTGACCACATGTTGATTTCTTTTTTCACTCAAAGAACCATGCTTGAAGCCATACCTTGAACCATACCTCACCATGTCTCAAGACCACATTATCTCACCTCATGGAACTCATGGATGCCTCCATTCTGCACCCTCATGGTCAAAACCCCTTCAGCCACACACATACTCCATTTGCTTCATTCTTCTATAAATAGAATGCCTTGAGGAGCTTGCACCACTTTTAGATCATTTGCTAAGTTTAGGAACACTCAAAGCTTTTCTTTTCTCTCAAAGTTCTAGTGTTCTTCAAGTTCTTCAAAGTTCTTCATCTTCTTCTTCCATCTTCAAGTTCATCACATCAAGTAGGGATTTCCTTTCATGTATTCTCTTCTTTAAAGTTCTTGTTCTAGCTTTATGTTCATAGTTTCTCTTGATTCTTTTTAGAACTTCTTTTCTTTTCCTTGTTCTTTCTTATTTTCGGCCATGGGCCTTGAAGTTCAAGGAAATGAGAGCTTGATGATGAGAGTTTCATGATGATGTTCATTACTTGAAACAAACTCTAGAGCTTGATCTTTGTTCTTGAGCAAAAATGTTTCTAGTCTTTCCTTTCTTGAACTCTTGAGAACTTTTAGTTTTGATGGTGTTTTAAAATGGTTCTAAGGACTCAATGATGAGGTCTCATGATGTTGGTGTTAATAAATCATCAAGATCATGGACTCTAGAGTTTCAAAATGTTCTTTTCGTTCCTTGAAATTTCGGCCATTTCCTTTTCTTTTACATGCAAAATGTTTTGATTTTTTAAAAATGTTATGTTGAGTTCTAAGAACTCTAGACTTTACTTTACCTTGGTTGGATGAGTTTGGGTTGAGGTTTAAGTTCCTTTAAAGTCTTGTTAAGAGCTCTAGAGAGATAAAATGAACTTGCATAATTTATCTTATGCTTGCACTCATATTTACATTCTTGTTATGCACCTTTACTTTCAAGCTATCACCTAAGAACATAAAGATTAAAATGGAACTTGCATCATCTCTTAATTTAATTCTCAAAGCCTTTCTATTTCGACCTTAAAGTCGATTGTTGTTGGGCCTAGAGCACTAAAATAAAGAATTGAACTTGCATCATCACCTAATTAATTCCTCGAATGCCTATCTATTTCGGCCTTAAAGTCGATTGTTGTTGGGCCAAGAGCACTAAAATAAAAAAATTGAACCTTGCATATTTACTTTCAAGCTTGCACATTTAAGTTTATGCCTCGCATATTTACTTTCAAGCTTGCACGTTTAAGTTTATGCCATGCATATTTAAATTAAGTCATCACTTTATTTCGTAAGCAAGATTACAAATAAAAAGCATGACCACGCTTATTTTATGTCATAACTTAAGAACCTAGAGCTCAAAGACTTGCCCATTTCATTCCAAGTTAAAGTTTAATGTGAAACCATTCTTTGAATGCATATTTTCGGCCAAGTAGTGATGATGGACTTGCAATGAGTTTTCATCTAGCTACAAGGACCAATAGTCTATGTTCTATGTTTTCCTTAAAGCTTTACAAACCTTTTCAAGGTTATGTTGTCATGAGATATGACTTTATTCCCTTTTAGGAGATGAAATATATTTTGGTCATTGACCTAAGGCTTCTCTTAGTCTCTTGATGAATTAAAATGATTTACAAAGAGTTTTAGAAATTCTAAATTGATTCCAAGAGAAACTAGTTAACTTATGTACCTAGAAATGTCAATTTAAATCCCTTACTGAAGCTAAATGTTTTCGGTTCTGATATGATGAGTGTGATGCTGTATGATGATGTTTTGATGTGTTAGAATGTGTGAAAATATCACATGATGATGTAGAAATGATTCTATGCATAAGAGGTAAGAAACTAGCTAACTAGAAATACCGTAAAGCTAGAATTTAACATAGTTTCGACCCATTTGTTTTTGGAACTTATCCAAACTATTTTAATGGGAGCATAATCAGATTAGGATTGTTTATACATGAAATACTTGGTAACATTTGGATTAGAATCGAATTCTAGCACCTATAGGGAAACTAGTAACTAGAAAACCGTAAAAGTGCAAGTTTAGAACTCTTAGAATATTTATTTTTCTGGATTCTGTCCAGCACCCTTACAACATGATAAACATGATTAATAATTAGTCCTTAAGCATAGGAATGCCTCATAATTGATTTAGATTTAATTCATAGCGCCTTAGGCGAAGACGGAACCGAGAAAGGGTCTAAAACGTAAGTTCTAGAACCCCGTAATCACAAGTTAGGAATTCTGCCCTATGCTATTCAGATTTAAGTGTGAACATGAGGATGATGAATGATGTTTTATTATGAGCCCTTAGGTGCATAAAATATGAGCGACGGATGTTAGAGAACCATATCTCATGATTAAGACCCGTAAGGGTCAATACATAAGCTACCGTAAGGATAAACGGTTGAATATTCTATGATGACGCATGTGTTATGAAAGAGATGATGATGTTATTCATATGATGAATTCATGAGGATATATGTTTATGTGGCATAAAGCAAATTTGGAAGGAATTCGACGTAATGCCATCGTGCCGCCGAATTCCCGACGAATTTGGGGACTTAAAGAGATTTTTTGAAAATTAAGGTACTAAGATGAGTTCTAGGATGACACTGGTTCGGCCGAGCACCTCCATAGAACTCATGTGACATCGGTACCCATTTATACTCTTAGGTGACACCGGTTCGGCCGAGCACCCCTAAGAGGTTTGCCCCCTAACCCGTACTCAGATAGTCGGGATTTATGATTTATGATACGCTTATCGTTAAGTGGTAAGTAAGAACTAGTGACGGCTAGTTATGGTATGAGCTCATAACCTAGATATGTGACACGTTCTGGGTGACACCGGTTCGGCCGAGCACCCCCAGTTCGATTGTCTTTTAGGGTGGCCCATGAGGAAGAGATATTTCATGATTATGATTATGTCACTAAGTTTGTCCCATATGAATGTTTCTATTGCCACTTTATGCCACTAAGTATGATGATGCTTGATGTTATGTTTTATATATGTGCATTAGGTAGTGCCATGCATACATCTTCTATTATGTTGCATTCATGACATTAAGATCATCCTAAAATGAATGGACCTTGGCTAAAGTATATTTTAAAGTTTAAAATGAACTTAACGCATGTTTAGTCATTTTGTATAATTAAACCTAAGGTTCCTGAGGATGTAGATGATGACACCTAGGTAGTAGGAGGCCCTACTGAGATTTTTTAGCAAGATTCTCACTCCCTCTATCTCTTTCTTTCCGTCATGTCTTCAGATGGCGACGTTCGTAGTGTTCATGGACACCCCGACATGGGAGGTGCACTATGACCCGGCTCACGGGTCATACCATTTTGAGGGGCAGTGCACGGTGCAGGTTTTCATGTTCGTAGGACGCCCCTTCGCTCATCCCGTGCACACCCACCGCTTCTCCCCGACTGCATCCTATGGCGACGACGAGCGGGTTTTTGAGCGCGCGCGTACGCATGACGAGAGAGTGCTCCGTATGCACACCGCCGCCTTAGCCATGCGAGACTATCCCGATTATGTGCCCCGGACCTACTTCTCGGAGACCGACCCGTCCGAGGACCCGCCTACTCATCCGTATAGCGAGAGGTCTGCCCCCTCTCCACCATTGATGCGGGAGGGCAGTGAGGATACCGTGACTCAGCCACGACTTGCACGGCGACCGAAGATGCGGCCACACAGCGAGGGTCACTCTCGATCCCCGTTCCGTCTCTTTACGCCAGAGGAGCTCGCCCAGTTTCCCGGATACTTGCCTCGTTCGCGAGAGGGACGTCAATAGGAGGTGACGATCGACCGATGGAGTACCCGGGTAGAGCACACACCATTTAGATGGGGATTGTAACACCCTAATATTCGACCCAATACTACTAGTATGTACGCAGGCCAAATATTAGTCGTTACTAACTGACATGGTTCTTTAAAAAGTAACTTAAAGAAAATACGAGCCAATTTTTTTTCTTAAAACATTACTTAAAATAAGAGCCGTGCGTATCCTATCGAGTCGGTATCATAAAGTGCAGAAACATAAACATAGAGGTGGCTCCAAAACGTAGCATCATCATAACTGAAATATTTCATCTTTATAATATGCCTACCCTACAGGGCAGGGCTCTTCAAGTACATAATAACATGAATACAGCAGAAAAACAGAATACATGGAAAAGAACTGGAAAGAAGCATCCCTACCCATGTGCAACCTAAGATGGATAACCTCAACACAAAAGAGGTTTCATCCATACTATGTGATGTGCGTGCACTAAGGACTACCCTCCAATCTATGCAGCAGGATCACGGGTACGGAGGGACGTAGCCAATCCACGGGCGGAGCTCGGCGGGTGCAGGCGTGCCCTGTGACTAGATGTGTCGTTCCCGTCGGGGTCGTGGTCCGGGCACCGAGGCCCTCCGACGCTGAGTGACTGTCTCTTCGCTGCCCCTCGGTCGCTGAGACGGAGTGGGGGCAAAGTCCTCGTGGTCCATGGGGGAATCCTCTGAAGGGTCCTCCTCTGAGTGCTGCAATAATGGCACGTCATCGCGCACGCCACCGAACCGGCAGAGTGGGTCCGCAGGTTCCTCTCATGTCGTGGTCGTGCATGCTCAAAGATCGCGGGGTCACCATAGGGGGATGCTGGGGAGAAGCGATAACTGTACAAAGGGTGTGCGAATGGCCGTCCTAAAAACATGAAGATGCGCACAGTACACCGGCCCTCAAAATGAAATGACCCATGCTCCGGGTCATGGTGGATTTCCCACCGTGGCGTGTCAACATACAGCACGAACGTCGCTATCTCGCTCTGAAGACGTAATGGAAAGAAAGAGATAGAGGGAGTGAGATTCTTACTAAAGAAACTCAATAGGGTTTTCCTCCTATCCTAGGTGTCATCATTTACGTCTCCAGGAATCTCGGTTTATTTATGAAAACCATGGACATCTATTGGTTCAATTATGAGTTTTCTAAAGTCTCCATTTCCGAGATCCGTTCCTTTTAACATATCACTTGTATCATAGACATAAATCACATAACTTGGATCATAGAACATAAATCATATTCCTTAGATCATGGAACATGGTTTCCTATATCATGGGTCATAGCACATAAACTCATAACTTTATGATTCTCATATCATAGGGCATAGCACGCAAATTCATATAATTATGGTGCATAAAAACAAAGCTCATGGAACATGGTACATATCTTGGTTACTTGAGGTGACCTTAGAACATCATCATCATTATTTTCCTGGGGCCACCCTAACTGATCTCCTTGTGGAGAAAATTCTAGGTTATGAGCTCATACCTTACTAGTCGTCACTAGTACATGGACTTATCCCTTTTGATAAGTTTAAAGATCCCAACCTAAGGTACGGGTCTAGGGGGCTAGAATCACCTTATCCCCACCCCTAATCCGGTGGTTCAAGGATCATCTTCTCATAGTCTATGTCACCTTAAGTCTTAGCATGTTAATGCAAGATGCCACATAATTCATGCATGTCAAACATAATTACATCATAGGCATCTTTGAAGTCTTTAAAGAACAATAACATGCAAACATAAAACTATCATCGAAGAATAATAGTTCACATGGTATCATCATACTTGACTCATGGAGTAAAATCATCATAAGGTAAGCAAGAGCAATAAGCCTCTTAACTTGATCATGTTTGAAATCAAACATATAGGATCATGTATTCATGTTAGGCTAAAGCATAGACTCATGTCATAACAATTCTCAGATTCAAGCAATGCAAGATCATAGCTTCAAGTCATTAAATCAGAAAAGCATTCTGTTTGTAAACTTGGAGTTACGTAATCGATTACATAAGTCTTGTAATCGATTACACGCCTCGAGATTTCAAAACATGGAGGTCGGGGTTCTCGTAATCGATTACATGGGACTTGTAATCGATTACAGCTTCGAGATTTCGAATCAAGGCAGATAGGGGTTCTGGTAATCGATTACATGGAATTGTAATCGATTATTTTGTTTAAAACACTTTGCTGGGCCCCTAGAACATCTGGGTAATCGATTACATAATTCGGTAATCGATTACTAGAATCCAGAATGTGTAATCGATTACACTATATAGTAATCGATTACTTTGGGCAAAAGTTCATGTTTGAGCTCGTTCGAGCTTTCTGGTAATCGATTACATGTGTAACACCCTAATATTCGACCCAATACTACTAGTACGTACTTAGGTCAAATATTAGTCGTTACTTGCTGGCATGGTTCATCTTCTTGGGAAAATAGACTTAACGAAAATACGAGCCAACTTTTTTTTGAAATCGTTACTTAAAATAGAAGCCGCGCGTAACTTTACAAGTCGGTATCATAGTATACGGAACGATAACATAGGAATGGCTCCAAACCATAACATCGAACATAACAGCAGTCATAACTGAAATACCTCATAGATAAAATGCCTACCCACTGGGCAGGACTCTTCAAGTACATAATGAATAAATAAATACAACAGAAAACAGAAATACATCGAAAAGAACTGAAAGAAAACATCCCGATCCCCGTGCAATCTATGATGGGTAACCTTAACGCAAAAAGGGGTTTCATCCATACTAGTGGTGTGCGTGCACTAAGGCCTACCCTCTGTCTATGCAATGAGATCACGGGTATGGAGGGACGTAGCCAATCCATGGGCGGAGCTCGCCGGGCGAGCATGCCCTGTGATCGATGGGCCGCCCACGCCGAGGTCGTGGTCCTGGTCTGGGGGCTCTCCGTGACTGGGTAACCGCTCCTCGCTGCCCGTCGGTCGCTGCGGTGGAGTGGGGGCAGAGTCCTCATGACCCATGGGGACATCCTCTATAGGGTCCTCCTCCGAGTGTTGTGTCAATGGCACGTATACCGGCAAATTGGTTGAATGGTCAGAGGGGGCCCGCAGGTTCTGCTCCCATTGGGGTCGTGCATGCTCGAAAATCACGGGATCGTCTTAGGGGGATGCCGGGGTGAAGTGGTGGCTATAGACACGGTACAAAAATGGCCGTCCAACGAACATGAATACACGTAAGGTACATCGGCCCTCAAAATGATAGGACCCATACTCCGGGTCGTGGTGGATCTCCCACCGTGGAGTGTCAATGAATAGGACGAAGGTCGCCATCTCGCTCTGAAGACGTAATGGAAAGGAAAAGATAGAGGGAGTGAGATTCTTACTAAAGAAACTCAGTAGGGTTTTCCTTCTATCCTAGGTGTCATCATATACGTCTCCAGGAATCTCGGGTTTATTTATAAAATAATGGACATACATAGGTTCAGTTATGAGTTTTCCAAAATCTTATTTTCCTAGAATCCGTTCTTTTTATCATGGCACTTGTGTTACATAGGCTTTTATACTAAAGTCATAGACATAAATCATGTAGCTTGGTACGTAGAATGTAAATCATATAACTGGTACATGGAACATAAATCATATAACTGGTACATGGAACATAAATCATATAACTGGTACATGAAACATAAATCATATAACTGGTTTACTTAGGTGATATAAGAACCTTTACTTAACTGGGCCGCCCTAAAATTTCTCCCTTTTGAGAAAACTCTAGGTTATGAGCTCATACCACACTAGTCGTCACTAGCATCTAGACTTTATCCATTTGGATAAGTCAACTTCCCGACTTTAAGTATGGGTTTAGGGGGCTAGCATCACATTGTCCCCACCCTTAATTCGGTGGTTTCAAAGGATTACATTCTTATGTTCTAAGTCATCCTAAGTTTAACATGTTTCTTTAAGATGCCACATAATTAATGCATAACACATAATTACTACCTCGGCATCTCTAAAGTTCTTTACAGAAATAATAACATGTTAATACAAGCTATCACATAGGGATAATAGTTCACATGGTATCATCATACTTGACTCATGGAGTAAAATCATCATAAGGTAAGCAAGAGCAATAAGCCTCTTAACTTGATCATGTTTGAAATCGAACATATAAGATCATGTATTCATGTTAGGCTAAAGCATAGACTAATGTCATAACAATTCTCAGATTCAGGCAATGCAAGATCATAGCTTCAAGTCATTAAATCGGAAAAGCATTCTCGCTTTGTAAACTTGGGTTACGTAATCGATTACATAAGTCTTGTAATCGATTACACAGCCTCGAGATTTCAAAACATGGAGGTCGAGGTTACGTGTCGATTACATGGGACTTGTAATCGATTACATAGCTTCGAGATTTTGAATCAAGGCAGATAGGGGTTCTGGTAATCGATTACATGGAATTGTAATCGATTATTTTGTTTAAAACACTTTGCTGGGCCCCTAGAACATCTGGGTAATCGATTACATGATTAGGTAATCGATTACTAGAATCCAGAATGTGTAATCGATTACACTATATAGTAATCGATTACTTTGGGCAAAAGTTCATGTTTGAGCTCGTCCGAGCTCTCTGGTAATCGATTACATGGGCTGGGTAATCGATTACCAGTATCTTAAAAACCGAAATATGGGGTCTAAACATATCTGAGTCATTCCTTTAAAATGCTTATGGTGGCTGGTTTCTCTTGGAAGAATTTTGAACTTCAAAAACATCTTGTCAACCATTTTAACTTGTCAAAACCCTTACAAATCTAAGAACATACCCAAAATATTTGTGAGTACAACATATGTTTTAGAAAGACTTAAAACATGAGCTATAGGCTCTTGTGACTAATAAACTCCTCTTGGAGCTATCTTCATCACATGGCCAAAATGTACATTCCAAGAATGTTTTCCATGGTTAACCTCTTCCCAAGATGAAATGGGCAAGTCTTTGAGCTCTAGTATCTTAGGTGATGACATAAAATAAACGTGCTATGCATTTCATTTTAGAGTCCTTTAGAAAGTAAAGTGATAGCTCAAAGTAAATATGAGGTGCATTTCCATTTTCATTCTTTGCGTTTAGTGAGGACTTGAAATATAAAATGAGATGCAAAGCTTGGAATTTAAACGTGCATAATGCAAGTTCATTCTTTATCTTGGGATTTAGTGATGGCATAGAAAATAAACGTGCCATGCAAAGCATAAACATAAACGTGAATGCAAGTTACTTTTATATCTTGTCTAGAGCTCTTGCAAGACTTTAAAGGAAACAAAGTTTCAACCCATAACTCATCCTCACAAGAAGAGAAAACACTAGTGTTGCTAAGTTGTATAAAAGAAAATCATATCCTCAAGTCCATGAGGTGGCCGAATCCTCATCATGAGGAAACAACCTTATTTTTGAACTCTAGGGACCAAGATCTTGGTGGTTCAAACACTAACATCTCAAGTCCTCATCATCGAGTATTTTTTTTTTTGAAAACTCAAGCTTTAGAGGTTGTTCATGTGACAAACATCATCACACAACTCTCATCATCAAGCTTCTCATATTTCAAGTCCAAGAGGCCTTCATGGCCGAAACCTAAACAAAAGAAAAGGAAGGTTTCAAGACATCAAAGAAACATAACTCATTCTTGACCAAGACTTTGAAAAAGAGAAACCTTTCTTGGAAAAACTCAAGCTTTAGAGGTCTCATGTTAGGATGAACACATGGTTATCCCAAGAGAGCACTCATCATCAAGCTCTCACTACCATGGCCTTAAGGCCGAAAATGAAAAGGAGGAGAAAAGAAGAAACCAAAATAATGCTTGGGAAGAAAACTTACTAACAACACAACTTTCAAGCAAGATGAACATTGAGCATGAAAATAAAAGAAAGCATTCTTGAAGAGCTCCCTACCTAGAGTTTGGGATTTAAGAGGAAGTGGAGAAGATGAAGAGGTTGGAGAGGATGAGCTCTTGAACTTGAGAGAAAGAAACTCAAAGTGCTCTAACTCAAAGCTTTAGTGAAATGAACAAAGGTGCTTCAAGTTCCCTAAGCTACCTATTTATAGAGAAGTGAAATGAATTGAATATTGGAGGCCTTTTGGGGGGGAATTTCGGCCACTTTTACAGCCACATGAGGGAGGAAAAATCTTGTTCAAAGCATGGTGTAAAGTCATTCAAAGCATGGTGAAAAGTCTAGCTATGCATGTCCTAAAGTATGGCTAGCATGTACCTTATCTTCAAACCTTTAAAAATGCATAAAAACTTGAAATTTTGGGCTGCAAAATCTGAAGAGAACCGTGCTTCTCATGCCCAAAAAGAGGAGAAAATTTTCTAGACTTAAATTCCCAAAGCATAGGTAATGTGTTGTAAGACATGTTGTCTTGAAAAAGTTTGATGGAAAGCTTGAATGACCATAAAAACAAATAATTCTTTTTGAGTTTGAAAGACATAATTATTTTCATTTTAGAAATGAATTGAAAGCCTTGATTGACCATATAAAATATTCTTTGAGTCTTGAGTGACAATTTTTCTTGAAAGTTGATCATTGATTGAAAGTGTTCAAGACATATGTCACAAGATAGCTTGAACACATAGACTAACTTTTTGATGCTTTTCTAGGGGAAAATGGCGCCATTCTTGGCAGCCTTGGGGAGGAGAAATATCTCCTTAAACCATGTTCTAGAAGTGTGCTTTGGTGTGACATAGATTAGTCTTAGGATTAAAAGTTGCTAAGTAGGTACTTAGGTGCACTAATAGGTTAATTAAAACCACAAATCCCTAGGTTAGAGGTGGTCTAGAAGGATTAGGGGAGTCAACACCTCTAAGACTAGTGATGTGGGTGTGACAACTTGTCTTGAAAAGAAAAGTTGATGTGAATAGTGGAAACACTATTCGACACTATTCACAGATTCTTATTCCTTTTTAAAGAATAAGACTAGGATGAGATTTGAATTTCCCTAAGCAATTTTAGGTTCCAATTAATTCTAAATGATGGTTTTGGCTCTAGATTAATTATGGAAATTAATTAACCTTTAATTAGAGCCTAATATTGCTTAGGTTTGGAGTTAAGCGGCTCGTTAAAATTTGAAAATGCGATATGCAGGGGCAAAACCGTAATTTTCACCAAAAGTTGCCCGGAACCTCCGGGACTTAAACAAACATAGTTCATGCCTTAAAATCATTGTTTTGAACCTAGAACAAAGTCCGGGTCGAAACGGAACTTAAGCGCCTTTAATTACATTACGAGGGTATTTTGGTCATTTACTGCGAGAAATCTCGAAATGAGGTTTTCCTGCTTTGTTAGGCACTCATGCTCATACAATCCCCTTCATATAACATATGAACCCTATGAGGATGGCCAAAGCCGGCCGTCCTCGTGTTTCGGGTAAAAATGACCTCAGGGGCATTTTGGTCATTATGAAAGTTTAGCGAAAATCGGGGCGTTACAACATGGGCTGGGTAATCGATTACCAGTATCTTAAAAACCGAAATATGAGGTCTAAACATATCTGAGTCATTCCTTTGAAATGCTTATGGTGGCTAGTTTCTCTTGGAACAATTTTGAACTTCAAAAACATCTTGTCAACCATTTTAACTTGTCAAAACCCTTATAAATCTAAGAACATACCCAAAATGTTCATTGCTATATATTTTAGTAGAATTATGACCTAATTATCTCGCGAATCAATCAAAATGATTATAGATATTTAAGAAAAGTTCGCTAATTTATAAGTAACAACTCTCGGGTATGATATCATGACTTAAGGATGACATTGTACTTAGGAGGATGTTACAGATTGCTTAGGGAAATTCAAAATCCCTTCCTTAATCTAAGACTTTGTGCCATGTCATATGAAATGGTGTTTTCTCTTTCCAATTTCTTAAATCATGGAACCCATGATGTGATGAGATTCCTAGCTAACAAAGATGGTTTTACTCTAATTGAGCAAGACAACTTCCTAATCTTGTCTTGCATGGCTTTAATCATTTGCTTACTAGCCCAAACACTCCATTAACAATTTCTAACCAAGTGCCAAATCAAGTTTATCTCTAAACACAACTCCTAACACAAATGAAAGAAAATATCTTCCCTCTCCATGCCTCCATGATGGTCGGCCACTCCTTGCCCATACTCCCCTATATTTAGTTTTTCATTTAACACACAAACATACACACAAACTCTCATTATTTCTTCCTATCCACTTTTTTGGCCAAGACTTTGTGTCAAAAAGTGCTCTCAAATCCTCTATTCTCTTACATCCCAAAGGCTTTATTTTCTTCCTCCATCACCACAAGAACCACCTTCCACCACCACCTCTCAACCTTAAACCACCATAAACCACCCTCAAGAAACATAACCTTTCCATCTTTAAACACAAGAACTCAAGAAAAACTTTCCTTCTTTTTCTTTCTTAGCCAAAAGTGTTATTGCTCAAAGAGAAGATTTTTTCTTCTCATTTTCTTTCAGAAAGATCAAGCTTTTCCTTGCAACAAGAAAACATCTTTGGTAGGGATTTTTACTTTGAGTTCTTCTCTTTTTCTTTGGCTATTTTGGGTTTGAATGAATGATCAAATGTTGGTTCTTTTCTTTCCTTCCATTTTTGGTTTTAAACTTCTCTTTTCCTTTCTTTTTCTTTTTGGCCATGTTGGTCTTGATGTTTAAAAAACATGGCTTGATAATAAGGATCTTTGATGTTGGTTGTGACACCATCATTTGTTTGACCTCTAAAGCTCAAGATTTCATTTTTGGTTTCTAAGAGTTCATAGCAAGTAAAAATGCCATTTGGCTTTCTTTGTTGGTTTTTCCTTTGAGCTTGATTGTGAGTCTAAGGAAACAAGGCTTTTGGAACCATAATGATGAGAGACTCTAAAGCTCACTTCCATTTGTTAAGATTAAATGGGGTTGAAAGTATTGTTCCTTAAAGTCTTGAAATGAGCTCCAGTAAGATGTAAAAATGGACTTGCATCATATTTATATTTCAAGCTCTTGCACCTCATATTTATTTTCAAGTCATCACTTTAAATCTTGAAGACTAAAGAAATGGACTTGCATTCTTATGTTTAAAGTTCAAGTTTTGCATTTCATATTTATATTCAAGTTATCACCTAAAGTTTCAGAGACTAATAAAATAAAATTGCATTCTCATATTTATATTCCAAGTTTTGCA
Source organism: Dalbergia cochinchinensis (assembly GCA_031216125.1). Taxonomy (NCBI): domain Eukaryota; kingdom Viridiplantae; phylum Streptophyta; class Magnoliopsida; order Fabales; family Fabaceae; genus Dalbergia; species Dalbergia cochinchinensis. The sequence goes on from CM062376.1 coordinate 10,780,631, forward strand.
TTTCATATTTACTTTTCCAAGCCATCACCTCCTAATGTTAAAGACTAAAATGAGGTTGCATATCACGTTTATTTTCTTGCCATCACCTAAATCTCTAGAGCTCAAATGTAACACCCTGATTTTCTCTAAGCGTAAAAATGACAAAAATGCCCCTGAGGTCATTTTTACCTGAAAATCGAGGACGGCCGACCTCGGCCATCCTCATAGGGCTATTGTAATGTTTGAAGGGGATTATATGTGATGGCGTGTTTAATAGAGCAGAAGAATCTCATTTTTGAGGTTTCTGTGTGTAAATGACCAAAATACCCTTATAGTAATTTAAGGCAGTTTTAAGTTCCGTTTTGACCCGGACTTTGCCCGGAGGTTCAAAACAATGATTTTAAGGCATGAACTATGTTTGTTTAAGGTTTGTTTAAGTCCCGGTGGTCCCGGGCAGTTTTTGAGTAAAATTATGATTTTGCCCATGCTTAGTGCATTTTGGGCTTAATGAGTTATCTAACTCAGAACCTAGGCAATATTAGGCTCTAATTAAAGGTTAATTAATTTCCATAATTAATCTAGAGCCAAAATCATTATTTAAAACTAATTGGAACCTAGAATTGCTTAAGGAAATTCAAACTTAATTCTAGTCTCTTCCTTTAAAGAGAGAAAGTATCTATGAATAGTATTTTTACTATTCATGCTCCCATTTCCAAGAAAAGTTGTCACACTCACATCACTAGTCATAGAGGTTTTGAATCCATTAAACCTACAAGACCACTTCTAACCTAAGGAATTATAGCTTTAATTAACTAATTAGTTTACTTAAAGTACCTACTTAATAACCCTTAATCCTGTCTAATCCATAACACACCTAAACACACCTTTAAACCATGATTAGCGGAGATGAATTTTGCCCCCATGGCTGCCCAAAAATGGCGCCACTTTTCCCTCCACTTTGTATCACATGTTGTTTGAATGTGTGGTACACAAATGGCCATGTCTCCAAGATAACTTCTCATTCATTCTCCTCCACACACTTCCCTCATTCTAGAAGAAAACCACATGGCCTCTTCCCCTCCACTCATTCATGACTCAAGGCTCTATATATAGCTTGCCTTGGTGAACATTTTGCTACTTTAGTTCATTTGCAAAGTTTAAACTTCCAAGAGCAAGTTCTAGTCTCTCCAAGTTCTTTCAAATTTTCCTTTCTTCCTCCTTATCCAAGCCAAAACCGCCACCTTCTCCACCTCCAATCTTCATCTCTTTTTCTTCTAAACACATATCCAAGTCCAAACACAAGCCAACAACACATCCTTCCTCCATTTCCTTGTTTGGCCGAAAATACACCCAAGTTCAAAGGAGATTTCTTCTTCTTGTTTTTCAAGATCAAACCTTTCTCCATCTTCAAGAGCACAAGTACTAGGTAGGGAGTTTTTCTAAAAATGCTTTCCTTGTTCTCTATGTCTTGATCTTGTTGGAAAAATGTTGTTTGGATGAACATCCATGAAGTTTTATTTTCGGTTTCATCCTTTTCCTTTTCTTTTATTTTCGGCCTCAAGGCCAAGATGATGATGGCTTGATGATGAGTGCTCTCCAAGATGTAACTATGAGTTCATCTCAACATGAGGCCTCTAAAGCTTGAATCTTTTTGAAGAAAAGCGTCACCTTTTTTCAAGTTTTAGTCAAGTATGAGCTATGTTTCTCTTGAATCTCTTGGAACCTCACTTTCTTTTCCTTGAATGTTTCGGCCATGTAGGCCTTGGATGCATGGAAAAATGGAAGCTTGATGATGAGGGTTTCATGTTGATGCTTGTCACATGAACAACCTCTAAAGCTTGAGTTTTTAAAAAGAAAAGTTTCATCTTTTTCAAGATTTATTCAAGAATGGGTTATGTTTCCTTTGAACCCTTAAAAACCTCATTTCTTTCTCTCAAGGTTTCGGCCATGAAGGCCTTTGAAACTTGGAAAAATGTAAGCTTGATGATGAGGGTTTCATGATGGTGCTTAGCACTTGAACAACCTTTAGAGCTTGATCTATGTTTCAAACAAACATGGCTTTCAGTTTTCTCTTTTCCTTAACTTGTCATGAACTTTGTTTTGATGATAGTTTAGAATGATGTTAAGTTCTCAATGATGAGGACTCATGATATTGGTGTTAACACATCACCAAGGTCTTGGTCCCTAGAGTTTAAAAACGGTCCATATTCCTTGCTAGGATTCGGCCATTTCCATTCTTTTGAGGTTACCACCTCTATGAGTTCATTCTCTTTATGTTTTGCTTAACTCACCATGGTTTTATCCAAGAAAAAAAAAAGAAATTAATAAGGTTTTCAAAAAGTCCATAACCTACCCTTGTCAACCTTAAAGTTGGCCGGCACGTTCTAGAGTTCTCTCTAGATAGGGGTTATTAGGCATTAATAAAGAATATGACATAGGTCCCTTTATATTTATATCTTTAAGGCTTAGTAAAGCTTCTTATCTTTTCTTGTGAGGATGAGTTTTGGGTTGGAACTTAGTTCTTTTTAAAGTCTTAAAAGAGCTCTAGTCAAGATGTAAAAGTAACTTGCATTCACGTTTATTTCACACTTTGCATAGAACGTTTATTTTCTATGCCATCACTAAATCCCAAGATAAAGAATAAACTTGCATTATGCACGCTTTGCATCTCATTTTATATTTCAAGTCCTCACAAACTCAAAGAATGAAAATGAATATGCATTTCATATTTACTTTGAGCTATCACTTTACTTTCTAAAGGACTCTAGAATGAAATGCATAGCATGTTTATTTTATGTCATCACCTAAGATACTAGATCTCAAAGACTTGCCCATTTCATCTTGAGAAAAGATCTATCAAGGAGGTATTTCTTGGATATGCATTCGGCCATGTGATGATAATGGCTCAAGCATGAGTTTCATTTAGTTACAAGGGCCTATAACCTATGTTTTAGGATTTTCTTAAGCATAGGTAGTCTTGAAGAATGCTTCAAGCATGTTTTTATGATTTAAATCCTAACCATGAAAGAAAATAGATAGGTACTGCCCTATGTCTTTTGTAAAGGTTTTTGACAAGATAAATTGATTTCCAAAGAGTTTTAGAAGTTTCAAAAGTGTTCCAAGAGAAACTAGCAAACTATGTGAACTAGAAATGTTTTATTTTGAGCATTTACATGCCTTCAAGTTTCGATTCTGCCCTTTTATTTTCCAGCACCTTAAATTCTGTTTTGGGTGGTCTATATGTGTTTAAATACCTTGCCTTATAATAAGGGTTCTAGGCATCTTAAGCATGCCTAGTAACTTGAAATGCTTGAAATTGTGAATTCTAGAACACTTAGAATCAAAAGTAAAACTGTTTCTGTCCAGCAACCCTTTGGTGCAGAAATCATGTTTTATAATTAGTTTATATGTATAGGAATCCCTTACAATTGGTTTAGGGATGATTTATAGCGCTTTAGGCGAAGACAGAACTTAAAAAGGGTCTGAAACGTAGTTTCTAGAACCCCTACAGAACTGAACTTATACATTCTATTCCAGCCTTGTTTAAGTGTATAGAATCACATTGTATGATGTTTAGATGAGTGAGGGTGACTCATAATTGGCTTAGGTATTAATTCTTGCATCATAGGAAAAGTCGGTAAAGAGAAAGGATCTAAAACGCAACTTCTAGAACACCGTAATCCATCAAAACTATGCTTACTGCCTATGCTGCCCAGCCATAATAAATTAGGTTCTAGGACTTAATAAATTATGGTAATGAGATTAATCAATCCCTTAGAGGCATAAGAAAATAATTTGGAAGTTTGAGGTTACCCGATTTAAGGGTTTATTCTTAAGGGAATGATTTATATGTTCTATGTGAATGATGATGGATTATTGTGTTGTCTCATGACCACTATGATGCTATGCGAGTTATTGCTCTTAAATGATGATTGTATCATTTGCATGTTATGGTTCCCTTTAGAACTTTAAAGATGCCTATGTTAGAATTACATGATATATGTGACATGCATGAAATATGTAGCATCTTGCTATGACTAAACTATGAGAAAATGATCTTTTGGAACCATCAAACCATAGGTGGGGATAAAGTGATTCATATGTAACATGCATGAACTATGGGGCATCTTGTCATAACATGCTAAGACTTAAGGTGACGTTAAACTATGAGGAAATGATCCTTTGGAACCATCAAACTATAGGTGGGGATGAGGTGATTCTATGCCCCCTAGACCCGTACTTTAAGTCGGGATTTTTAACTTATCACAATGTGATAAGTTCAGATGCTAGTGACGACTAGCTGGGTATGAGCTCATAACCTAGAGATTTCTCAAAAGGGAGAAATATTAGGGTGGCCCCCAGGAAGAAAAGAATAATATGTCAATGTCACCTAAGTAACCAAGTTAAGCTACCATGCACCATGTTTTAAGTACCAAGTTCTACGTTCCACGATTCATGTTTTATGTACCATGTACTATGTATCAAGTTCCATGTTCTATGTTTTATGATCTATGTTTTTATGACCCATGTATCATGTACTATGTCTATGAATGCTATACTTGCTAAAAAGCTAGTACTGTTTGCATATGGTATTGACATGCATTCATTCAATATCTATTGCATTCATATCATTAAGACTCATGTTAAAAGCCATCCACTTCGGATAAATAGATTTAAGAAGTTTAAAATCGATCCTTATGTATGCACACCCTTTTTATAATAAAAACCGGAGTGGCTAGGGACGATGACGATGACATTTGTGTTAGAGTCGGAAATCCCTACTGAGAATCTTGAATAAGTTTTTCATCCCTCTTTTTTCTTCCGTGTCGTCTCCAGACAAGGATAGTAACGAGGTTCGTGACTTCTTCTGAGGTTCGTGCTTAAAGGCCACTTCAGCAAACAGATGCCGAGGGTCGTTGCGGAAGAATAGATAGGAAGTCTCTAAGTTGTTACTTATCCAACCTCGTAGGTGGATAAGAAGTATTTCATATATATATATGCATGTTTTGGTGAACACTGATGCTAGTACTATGTAACTATAATGATGTGGTTATGATATGTGTAACACCCTGATTTTTCTGTCTGAGGGAAATGACCAAAATGCCCCTGAGGTCATTTCCTGAGCCGAATTCGAGGGTAACCAACTCGGTTGTCCTCGAAGGGTCAACTCAATGTTTGAAGGGGATTGAATGGCCTTTGAATGCTTTCGGAAGCGAAAATTTCGTTTTCCGCAGTTTCGGGTCAAAATGACCAAAATACCCCTATAGCATTTTTACGCGGGTAAAGGTGCCGTTTGAGCCCGGAACTTTCCCTAGAGGTTTAAAAACATTTTTTCATGTGTCTAGAGGTCTCTGTTCAAGTCCCGGTGGTCCCGGGCAGTTTTAGTGCAAAATTACGATTTTGCCCCTAGAATGGTGTTTTTGAGCTTAAGACATAATTAAGCAAACCTAAGCAATATTAGGCTCTAAACGAAGATTAATTAATTTCCCTAATTAATCTAGAGTCAAAATAATTTATTAAAGTTAATTAGAACCTAAAATTGCTTAGATTAAACTTAAATCCCTTTTAGAACTCAAGATTCCTAGTCTTGGAATCTTGAATAGTGTTTTCTCTCTCCAATTCCTTAAATCAAGGAAATGTGTCTAGAGTTGTTTAGACTCTAAATTGAGGATCTAACTCACTAATGGTGCAAGACCACTCCTTAATTATATCTAGACCACCCTAATTATCCATTTTTCCTTACCTAAACACCTTCTTACAAATTCCTAATCTTAAGCATAATCAAAGATACACCTAAACACAACTCTAAACCACAATTAAAATGCAAGAAACTCTCCTCCCTTGGCTGCAACATGGCCGAACAGCCATGCCCCCATTGACCACATGTTTAATTATTTTCTCACTCAAAGAACCATGCTTGAAGCCATACTTTGAACTATACCTCACCATACCTTGAACCATACCTCACCATGCCTCAAGAACACATTATCTCACCTAATGGAACTCATGGAATGCCTCCATTCTGCACCCTCATGGCCGAAACACCTTCAGCCCATTCACACCCTTCATTTATTTCATTTCTCTATAAATAGAATGCCTTGAGGAGCTTGCACCACTTTTAGATCATTTGCTAAGTTTAGGAGCACTCAAAGCTTTTCCTTTTCTCTCAAAGTTCTAGTGTTCTTCAAGTTCTTGGAGTTCTTCAAGTCCTTCATCTTCTTCATCTTCTTCTTCCATTCCTTTTTCCTTTCCATTTTCGGCCATGGGCCTTTAGGAATGAAGAAGTGAGAGCTTGATGATGAGAGTTTCATGATGATGTTTATCACTTGAAACAAACTCTAGAGCTTGATCTTTGTTCTTGAACAAAAATGTTTCTAGTTCTTCCTTTCTTGAACTCTTGAGAACTTTAGCTTTGATGATGTTTTAAAATGGCTCTATGAACTCAATGATGAGGACTCATGATGTTGGTGTTAATATATCATCAAGATCATGAACTCTAGAGTTTTAAAATGTTCCTTTTTCTTCTTGAAGATTTCGGCCATTTCCTTAATTTTTTCTAAGCTTCATGGTTTGATTTCCTAAAGATATTATGTTGAGTTTTAAGAACTCTAAGCTTGACTTTACTTGTTGGATGAGTTTGGGTTATGGTTTAAGTTCCTTTAAAGTCTTGTTAAGAGCTCTAGAAAGATAAAATGAACTTGCATAATTTATTTTATGCTTGCATTCATATTTACATTCTTGCTATGCACCTTTACTTTCAAGCTATCACCTAAGAACATAAAGATTAAAATGGAACTTGTACCATCACTTAATTTAATTCTCAAAGCCTTTCTATTTCGGCCTTAAAGTCGATTGTTGTTGGGCCTAGAGCACTAAAATAAAGAATTGAACTTGCATTATCACCTAATTAATCTCTCGAAGGCCTTTCTATTTCGGCCTTAAAGTCGATTGTTGTTGGGCCAAGAGCACTAAAATAAAGAATTAAACCTTGCATCTTTACTTTCAAGCTTGCACGTTTAAGTTTATGCCTTGCATATTTATTTTACGTCATCACTTTATTTTGTAAGCAAGATTAAAAAATGAAGAGCATGAGCACGTTTATTTTATGTCATAACTTAAGAACCTAGAGCTCAAAGACTTGCCCATTTCATTCCAAGTTAAAGTTTAATGTGGAACCATTCTTTGAATGCATATTTTCGGCCAAGTAGTGATGATGGACTTGCAATGAGTTTTCATCTAGCTACTAGGACCAATAGTCTATGTTTTAAGTTTTCCTTAAAGCTTTACAAAACTTTATAAGGTTATGTCATCATAGTTGTGATTTTATTCTCTTTTAGGGGATGGAATATGTTTTGGTCAGTGACCTAAGGCTTCTCTTAGCCTCTTGGTGAATTAAAATGTTTTGAAAAGAGTTTTAGAAGTTCTAGACTGATTCCAAGAGAAACTAGTTAACTTATGTACCTAGAAATGTCAATTTAACTCTCTTATTGAAGTTGAATGTTTTTGGTTCTGATATGATGAGTGTGATGTTGTATGATGATGTTTTGAGGTGTTGGAATGTGTGAAAATATCATATGATGACGTAGAAGCGATCCTATGCATAATAGGTAAGAAACTAGCTAACTAGAAATACCGTAAAGTTGGAATTTGACATAGTTTTGACCCATTTGTTTATGGATTCTTTCCAAACTGTTTTAATGGAAACATAATCTGATTTAGATTGTTTAGACATGAAAAACTTGGTATCATTTGAATTAGAATTGAATTCTAGCACCTATAGGGAAACTAGTAACTAGAAAATCGTAAAAATGCAATGTAGAACTCTTAGAACATTTATTTTCTGGATTCTGTCCAGCACCCTTACAACATGATAAACATAATTAATAATTAGTCCTTAAGCATAGGAATGCCTCATAATTGATTTAGATTTAATATATAGCGCCTTCAGTAGCGGAACTGCAGAGAAAGGGTCTAAAACGTAAGTTCTAGAACCCCGTAAATACAAGTTAGAGATTCTGCCCTATGCTTTTCAGATTTAAGTATGAACATGAGGATTAGGAATGATGATTAATTATGAGCCCTTAGGTGCATAAAGATATGAGCGACGGATGTAGAGAACTATATCTCAAGATTAAGACCCGTAAGGGTCAAAGTATAAGCTACCGTAAGGGTAAGCGTTTGGATGTTTTATGATGATGCATGTAGTATGCAAATGATGATGATGTTATTCATATGAGGAATTCATGAGGTTATATGTTTATGTGGCATAAAGCAAATTTGGAAGGAAATTCGGTGTAATGACCGTTGTGCCGCCGGATTTCCGACAAATTTGGGGACTTAAAGAGATTTTGAAAATTAAGGTACTAAGATGGGTTCTAGGATGACACCGGTTTGGCCGAGCACCTCCATAGAACTCATGTGACATCGGTACCAATTTATACTCTTAGGTGACACGGTTGGCCGAGCACCCTAAGAGGTTTGCCCACAACCCGTACTCGGATAGTCGGGATTTATGATTTATGATACGCTTATCGTTAAGTGGTAAGTAAGAACTAGTGACGACTAGTTAAGGTATGAGCTCATAACCTAGATATATGACACGTTCTGGGTGACACCGATTCGGCCGAGCACCCCCAGTTCGATTGTCTTTTAGGGTGGCCCATGAGGAAGAGATGTTCCATGATTATGATTATGTCACTAAGTTTGTCCCATATGAATGTTACTATTGCCACTTTATGCCACTAAGTATGATGATGCTTGATGTTATGTTTTATGGATGTGCATTAGGTAGTGCCATGCATACATCTTCTATTATGTTGCATTCATGACATTAAGATCATCCTAAAATGAATGGACCTTGGCTAAAGTATATTTTAAAGTTTAAAATGAACTTAATGCATGTTCAGTCATTTTGTATAATTAAACCCAAGGTTCCTGAGGACGTAGATGATGACACCTAGGTAGTAGGAGGCCCTACTGAGATTCTTTAGCAAGATTCTCACTCCCTCTATCTCCTTCTTTCCGTCACGTCTTCAGATGGCGACGTTCGTAGTGTTCGTGGACACACCGACATGGGAGGTGCACCATGACCCAGACCACGGGTCATTCCATTTTGTGGGTCGATGCACGGTTAGAGTATTTATGTTCATGGGTCGACCCTTCACTCCCCCTGTACATTCCTATCGTTTCTCCCCCGTCTCACCTTTTGGCGATGACCTGGTGTTCGAGCGCACACGTCCCCTAGAGGAGAGGCTTCGCCGTACCCTACCATCCATGTCCGCTGCTCGAGACTACCCCAAGTATGTGCCCCGTTGCCCATCGTCTTTTTCGGAGATGGATCCTTCCGAGGATTCGGCAACCCAGGTACCCTCCGAAGGATCTTCCCCCACCATACCCATGGACCTTGGGGAGGGTAGTGAGCCTTCTGTGACTCAGCCGAGGCTTGCAAAATGACCGGAGATGAGGCCACGCCATGGAGGTCACTTCCGAGCCCCGTCCCGTCTAATCACGCCGGAGGAGCTTGCTCAGTTTCCTGGTTACGTACCATGCTCGAGGGATAGTCGCCAGTAGGAGGCTGTGGATGGCCCGGGTTAGAGCACACACCACTTGGATGGGGATAAACCTTCTTTAGTTTAGAGGTTATCCCATTAGATGCACTCGGGTAAGGGAGTAGATCATGTTTAAGTTTATGTTGTATTTCCTTTCCTGTATTTTCCTTGTACTAAATTAAGTCCCACACTTATAAGTGGGCAAGTTATATATATATGAGATGATATTCAGTGTTATTCATGGTGTGCCTTATGTTATGATGTTGTGAGACATTTGTTTTACTATACATGGTTTACCGCTTATCGCATCACGCGGCTCTCACTTTTTATTTCAAAAAAAAAATTACCCATATTTTCCGCTAAGTATTTCAAAGGAAAAATGAGAACTATGAAGTAACAAACTAATGATTAACCTAAATATGTTCTAGAGTATTGGGTTAAAAATTAGGATGTTACAAGCTATCATTGCATTGCATCCCTAAATGACATGCCAAGGTTAAGGGATTCTCTAATTAAAGGTTATGTGAGGAGAGTCAATATTGGCCCTCTAATATCTTCTAATTAAAGGATATGAGGGGTGAGCCAATACTGACCCTTTAATCTCCTCTAATTAAGGGAGGTGCATCGCTCATATCATTTTGAAGGGAGGTGCGCAGTTCGTGTTTTTATTTACTTAGGTCGTCCATTTGCACATCCTGTCCCTAGTTATCGATTTTCTCCTACTTCTCCCTATGGCGACGAAATGGTTTTCGAACATGCACGTCCACTTGATGAAAGGATGTTACGTTCTTATCCCGCTTCATCTGCTGTCCATGGATTTCCAGAGTATGTTCCCGAGACGAGATATTCTGAAACTGATCCTTCAGAGGACACTCCTACTCATGTATATTCTGAGAGCTCTGCTCCTACTCCCACACGTGTAAGAGAGGGTAGTGAGGAAATAGTTGTTCAGTCGAGGTTAGCAAGAAGGCCGTCCATGTGACCCCAGCCTGGTGCATCTCGTGTGTCCCCTCCCGAGGGAGCTCATCAGTGGATCAGATTTATTCCCCCATTTCCAGGACAGTGGCCATAGAGGGTTCTTAGTAGATTTATGTGTGATCATGCACCCTAGTTTTAGGATCACCTTGGCGGCGTATGGAGTTATCTAGTTTAGGGGCATGTATTTCCTTATGTATATTTTCTTTTATGGGTTTGCATAAGATAATGATGTATGAACATAACCCACCCTTTGAGTGAGGTTATTGTATGTAAATATATGCTATAATGTGCTTATGGATGTTATATGATGGAGCCTAAGTGATATGATGTGATATATTCTTAAACATCTTATTATACTCCGCTTACTCGTTCACGTTGTACTCGGCTCACGTTTTCAATTATGTATTTTAAAAAAAAAATGGCTCGTAATTTCACTAAGTATTTTCAAATTATGAAGAAAGAACCAAAGCAAGGAGTAAAGTCTAGTCATTAATCAGATTCAACCTAAGTGTATCTGGTTAATTAGTAGGGTGTTACACCAAATCATTCTCATAATCATTCTCATACGTTCACAAGCCACATTGAAAATTCATTATGCTCTTGGTCCTACGGTATCTTATGCTTTGACTCTTACGGGCCTTAAACTTGTGATGTAATTAATCTATCAACCTCTTATGCACCTAAGGATTTTCTTCTAACAAATCTTACTATTATTTATACTCTTTAATAAATCTAGGCAACACCATTCCTTAGGGGCAGAATTATAAACTTACAATTACAGGGTTCTAGAACTTACGTTTTAGACCCTTTCCTGGTTCCATCTTTGCCTAAGGTGCTATAAATTAAATCTAAACCGATTATGAGGTATTCCTAGACCTTTGAACTAATTATAAATCATTTATACCATGTTTTAAGGGTGCTGTACAGAAATAGAAAACTAAATGTTCTAAGAGTTCTAGAATTGCGATTTTACGGTTTTCTAGTTACTAGTTTCTCCATAGATGCTAAAATTCAATCCTACTTCAAATGTAATGAAATTTTTCATGATTAAACAATCCTAATCTGATTATATTCCCATTGAAACAATTTGGGCAGTATCCAAAAATAAATGGGTTAAAACTATGCTAAGTCTTGACTTTACGATTTTGTTAGAAAGTTAGTTTCTCTCCTATCATGCATAGAAATGTTCCTACCTCATCATACATAATTTTTACACATTCTAACACATCAAAAATCATCACACAGCAGCAAACTCATCATGGTAGAACCGAAACATTAAGTCCCAAAAAGATGCATAACTTGATATTCCTAAAGCATATAAGTTGCTAGTTTCTCTTGGAATCATTTTTAGGACTTCTAAAACTCTTTTGCAAACCATTTTATTTTGTAAAAGAGGCTAAGAACATCCTTAGGTCAGTGACCACTTGATCCTTCCTTAAAGGGGATTAAATTCATAAATCTTGTTTGGTCTTAATCTCATAAAGTTCATGAGGCTTAAAGAAAGTCGTAAAACTTAGATTGTTGGCCCTCGTAGCTAGATGAAACTCATTCCAAGCTCATCATCACTACATGACCGAAATTATGCATTCAAAGAATGTTCCCACATAAAACTTTAACTTGAGATAAAATGGGCAAGTCTTTGAGCTCTAAGGTCTTTAAGTGATGACATAATTTAAACATGCTATGCACCTCATTTTTATTCCTCATTACAAAGTAAAGTGAGAGCTTAAAGTAAATATGCAAGCCTTGAAATATAAATATGCAAGGCTTGAAATATAAATATGCAAGACTTGAAATAAATATGCCATGCAAGTTCATTTCTTTATTTTAGTACTCTAGGCCCAGCAACAATTGACTTTAAGGCCGAAATAGAAAGGCTTTGAGATTTAGTTAGGTGATAGTGCAAGTTCTCATTTTAAATCTTTACGTTCTTTAGTGATGGAAGGTAAATATGCTAGACAAGAATGTAAATATGAGGTGCACTCCATTCTTTATCCTTTAACTTTAAGTGATGGCTTGGAAAATAAATATGAATGCAAAGCTCAAAGTAAATATGTAATGCATAAGCTTGAATTTAAATATGAATGCTAGTCCATTTTATTTCTTATTAGAGCTTATACAAGACTTTAAAGGAACTTAAACCTCAACCCAAACTTATCATGACAAGGTAAAGTAAAGACAAGAGTGAACCTCAAGGGTTCTTTAGAACACAAAGTTTCTTTTCTTGAAATGTGGTCATAAATAACATTTTTATTAAAACTTAAGCTCTAGAGGCCTCATTGTGATGAACACATAGTCATCATCTAAAAGCTCTCATCATCTAGCCTCATGGCCGAAAATTTAAAGAAAGGAAAGGGAAAGGAACCGAAACTTTTTAAGAAGAAAAGGAAACATTTGAAACTCTAGAGACCATGATCTTGATGATGCATTAACACCAACATCATGAGTCCTTAATATTGAGTTTATGTAACCATTTAGAACATCATCAAAGTTAAAGATTCAAGGTTCAAGAAGAAAGAACTAAAAACATCTTTAACTTAAGAACAAAGATCAAGCTTTAGAGATTGTTCAAGTGATGGACATCATCATCATGAAACCTCATCATCAAGCTCTCATTCCCTTGTCCTCAAAGGCCCATGGCCGAAAATGAAGAAGAAAAAGGAGAGGGAAAGAAGTTCTAAAAAGACTCAAGAGAAACCATAAACACATAACTAGAATAAGAACTTAAACAAAGGAAATACTTGAAAGAAAATCCTTACCACGTGATTTGAAGATTGGGATGAGAAAAGGATGAAGAACTTGAACACTTGAACTTGAGAGAAAAGAAAACTTTGAAGTGCTCTTTGAAAACTTACACTTAGCAAATGAACCCAAAATGATGCAACTTCACCCAAGCATGCTATTTATAGAGAAATGAAACAAATGCAAGGTGCAAGAGGGAGGGGGAAGTTTCGGCCAAGCAAGGCCAGCCCCATGAGGTCCATGAGGTGAGATGTTGTGATCTTGAGGCATGGTGAGGTATGATTCAAAGTATGGTGAGGTATGGTTCAAGGTATGGCTCAAGAATGGTTCTTTGAGTAAGAAACAAATCAACATGTAATGCAAATGGGAAAGAGGTGGCCGAAACTTGCATCAGCCATGGGGAGGATTTCTTGCATTTTAATTGTGGTTTAGAGTTGTGTTTAGGTGTATCTTTGATTAGGATTAAGATTAAGAATTTGTAAAAAAGTGTTTAGGTAAGAAAATGGGTAATTAAGGTTGTCAAGACATGTTTAAGGAGAGGTCTTGCATCATTAGTGAGTTATAAACTCATTTTAGTGCAAACAATTCTAGACACAATTCCTTGCTTTAAGGAATTGGAGAAAGAAAACACTATTCAAGATTCCAAGAGTGAATCTTGAGTTTTAAAAAGAGATTTAAATTTACTCTAAGCAATTTTAGGTTCTAATTAATTTTAATAGTTTATTTTGACTCTAGATTAATTATGGAAATTAATTAATCTTCGATTAGAGCCTAATATTGCTTAGGTTTGCTTAATTACATAATTAAGCTCAAAAACACTATTCTAGGGGCAAAATCATAATTTTGTACTAAAACTGCCCGGGACCACCGGGACTTGAACAGACGCTTCTAAACACGTAAAAACATTGTTTTAAAAACACGTAATTTTGGTCATTTTGACCCGAAACTGTAGGAAATGAGACTTTCACCTCCAAAACCACTCAAGGGCCATTCAATCCCCTTCAAACATTGAGTTAGCCCTTCGAGGACTGCTGGGGCGGCCATCCTCGAATTCCGGGCCGAAAATGACCTCAGGGGCATTTTGGTCATTATCCTCTTAGACAGAAAATCGGGGCGTTACATTTGATGAGTCCAAAGGATCATTTTCTTATATTTTAAGTCACCTTAAGCAAGAATCACATTTTCATCACCTATTGTTTGGTGAGTCCAAAGGATAACTTTCTCATGTTTTAGATCACCTTAAGCAAGAATCACCTTTTCATTACCTATCATTTGGTGAGTCCAAAGGATCACTTTCTTATACTTTACATTTCCTTGAGCAAGAATCACATTTTCATCACCTATAGTTTGGTGAGTCCAAAGGATCATTTTCTCATACTTTAATTCTCCTTAAGTCTTAGCATGTTATAACAAGATGCAACATATATCCCATAAATGTCATAATTCTTCATATATTTCTAACATATGCATCTCTAATGTTTCAAATGAAACCATAACATGCAAATGATGAATTTTATACCAATACCTCACATAACATCAAATATCACATGAATGCATCATCTCAAATCATCATCTCATAAACATTCCCTTAAATGGCCAAACACTTAAATTGGGTAACTCAAATTGTCAAATTATTTCCTTATGCATCTAAGGGACTAATCATTATCATTACCACTAATTATTAACCTCAAGAACATCATCAATCACAGTTGGACAGCATAGGTAGTAAATGAAATTCTATGATTTAAGGTGTTCTAGAAGTTGCGTTTTATGCCCTTTCTCATTACCGACTTTCCTTATGATGCTAGAATTAATTCCTAAACCATTTATGGGTCATTCTTACTCAAGTAAACATGGCATAACATGGTTTTACAATCCTTCAAAGGTGCTGGAACAGAAACAGAAAATGAATTAATCTAAGTGTTCTAGAATCGCACTTTTACGGTTTTCTAGTTACTAATTTCTCCTTAGGTGCTAAAAATCAATCCTACATCAAATGTTACCAAGTTTTTCATATTTAAACAATCCTAATCTGATTATCATCCCTCTAAAACAGTTTGCTCAGTGTCTAAAAATAAATGGGTCAAAACTATGTTAAAACTCAACTTTACGGTTTATCGGTAAGACTAGTTTCTTTCCTAACATGCATAGAAAGGTTCCTATCTCAACATATATAATTTTTGCACATTCTAACATGTCAAAACATCATCATATAGCAGTAAACATGCCATGGTAGAATCGAAAAGCATAGGTTCCAAAGAGCACATAATCTCACATTCTTAAGACATATAAATTACTAGTTTCCCTTGGAATCGTCTTAGGACTTCTAAAACTCTTTGTAAACCATTTTACTTCATTAAAATATTTGTAAAATGAGTGAGGGCAGTAGCTTATTTAAATTGTTCATAGTTGTAATTTGAAACATAAAATTTGCACTTGAATCATTCTTTGAGTTCACCTATGCTTAAGAAAATCCTAAGACATAGGTTATTGGTGCTTGTGACTAGATGAAACTTACTCCAAGCTCATCATCATCACATGGCCGAAATATGCATCCATGGGGATGTCTCCATAACCAAACTTTGTAACGCCCCAATTTTTACTGTAATTTTTACTGTCATTAGAAATTACTCAATTACCAAATTACCGTAGGTAATTATTACATAAGATTTGAGGCCGAACAATCCTCAATAAAGGAATATAACATTAGAAGAGGGGTTAGGAACGATTCATGCGAGAGTCGCAAATCCCAAATTTCTGTACGTATAAAATGACCAAAATGCCCCTGAAGTTATTTTACTCAGAAAATGAGGATCGTGGGCCCCACCTATTCTCAAGGGGATATTTTGAGGATAATAAGGGATTGTTTGTGTTATGTGTGTTAATAGAGCAGAAGGATCTCAATTTTGAGTTCGACGCCTTGAAATGACAAAACGCCCCTAATTTGTTTTAACTCAGATGTCGTGCGACCGAGCCCGAACCTCACTAAAATGTTTTAAAATGTGTTTTTAAGCCATGATTAACCATTGGTTAAGCTCGGGTGGCCTCGGGCAATTTTTAAGTGAAAGTACGATTTTGCCCTGTTTTTGGCGCTTTGCGAATTGGGATTTTTGATTCGTATCTGAAACCTAAGCAATATTAGGCTCAAATTAAAGCTTATTAAATTCTAAATATTAATCTAGAGTCAAAATTATGTATTTAGATTGATTAGAACCCAAAATTGCTCAAAAACACCCAAATTGCTTACTAATTCACTTAAACCCTTAACCGTAAATTGTCTAAATTACATGAATACCTTGCCTACACCTAAATAATGCATGGAACACACAAATTTCACTTCTTTGGGCTGTAATGGATGAAATTATTGATGCCATTATGCAGCTGAATTATTGCCAAAAGTTGCACTAAAACAAAATGCCAAAATGTCACCATAAGAGACATAATTCCTTAATTTCATACAACTTTGTCTAAAATGATTTTTCCTCCCTTATTTCTCCTGCAAAATTCCGTCCACTACCTCATCATTTTGGCCAATTAGAAGCCTCAAAATCTTCTATAAATAGGCTTGCTTGAGTGGTCTTGGAATGCTTGGTTCATAACTAGTTTTTAGGAGCACCAAAAACTTTCTTTCTTCCTCCTCTTTGGCTGAATTCTTTCTTCAATTTTTCAAAGAGATTTTGTTTCATTTCACTTCAAGAAACCAAGTTCTCTTCCTCTTCTTCAACTCAGATTAGGTAGGGAGTAGTTTCTAAATTTATTTCTATGCTTTGAGGAGTTGTGTTTTTAGCTCAAAATGATGAAATTATGAACTTGTCTTAGCTTTTCATTTTGGTTTTCCTCTTCAATTTTCTTTAACCAATTCAACCATATGGCCTAGGTGGAACTAAGATGATGGCTTGATGATGAGGACCTTGAGGGTGGGTTGTAAATCTATCACAAGTTAGGCCTCTAAAGCTTGAAAATTCCACTTGATGCAAAACTTTAAAGAATAATGCTTTATGATGCTAAAACAAAGATTTTTAGTTTAGAACTTGAAAGATGTATTTTTCCTTTTATGTTTTATTTCTTGTTAAGATATGTATTGGGTTGAATTTATAATTCTTTTAAAGTCTTGAAGGAGCTCTAGTAAAGAAACAAAATGAATTTGCATCCATGATTAAGTTTATGCTTTGCATAACCATGTTTACCTTCTATGTCATCACTAAATTTTCAAGAATGAATAAATGAACTTGCATTTCTCATGTTTAAATTCCAAGCTTGTATCTCATGTTTATGTTTCAAGTCATCACTTAATCTTTCAAGATAATAAAGAGGTTGCATCTCATATTTAATTTATGCTCTCACTATATTTTATAATGGCTAAAAGAATCAGCATGGCATGTTTATTTTATGCCATCACCTAAAGATCCTAGAGCTCAAAGACTTGCCCATGTATCACAAGCAAAGAAATATGATTATTGGAGTTAAAGAATTTATTCTTTAAAAAGTCTTGAGATTGGAGCTTAAAAAGATGTAATAATAATATTCTCTTCTCCCTCTCTTGGTCTGTGCGGACTACCGCGCTCCGGTTTCTTAATATTCTCTTCTCCTCTCTACTGGTCTGTCAATGCGGACTACCGCCGCTCAGGTTTCTTAATATTTTCTTCTCCCTCTCGTGGGTCCTGTGCGGATTACCACCGCTCCAGTTTCTTGTATCATGTTTATATTTCAAGTTCTTGCATCATGTTTAATTTTCAAGTCATCACCTTAAATCTTAAAGATAAAGAAATGGAATTGCATATCATGTTTATAATTCCAAGCTATCACCTTATAAAGATAAGATTAAAATAAGGTTGCATAGCATGTTTATAATTCTAAGATGTCACCTAAATCTCTAAAGCTCAAGACTTACTCCTTTTATCTTAAGTGAGAATTTTGATTGTGAAGATCCTCCCAAATTTGACAAAAGAACTAGTTTCTAAATGAGTTTTAAGGCTTTGCAAGGATTTTACGGGGAACTAGTATTTTATATGCACTTAAAATATGATTCTATGTAATTGCATGAGGTTCATGATTCGACCACTGATCTGAGTTTAGTATCAATGTGTGATAATGATTTGATATGATTGAAGTTGTGATAATTATGGTTTATTGTTAAGAGAATGATTCATAATTGGTTTAGTAACTAATTAGTTCTATAATTGATAATTCTATGTAAGGATTGGATGCTTATTAAGTACTTGATATCATTGAATGATTTCTGGCTTGCATGTTATAGTTCTTGTTGCAAATAATGAGAATGCTTGTACATGAAATGTTCTTTATTATGTAAAATTTACCTTTGTTGCTAGAAGAAAGTGTATCATTGTAAAAGTGTAATTTGGAAAGGTTACGGCTAAGGAAAGACTTGGTATTTAAGCGTGTCCATTGTGACCCACCTCTCTTTCTGGAATCTCCCATATGCATGATTACAGTTGATATATATTATTCTAGCTTAAGACTATAAATGAGAAAATGTTATGATGTTTATGAATTGTATTATGATATAACATGCAAAGATTTAATGATGACTTAAACTTATAAGAAAATGATCCTTTGGAACCATCAGACTATAGGTGGGGAAAAGGTGATTTTAGCCCCCTAACCCGTTCTCTCAAAAGGGTAGAGTCGGGACTTTAGCTTATCAAAAGGGATAAGTATATGCTAGTGACGACTAGTAAAATATGAGCTCATAACCTAAATTACTCCCAAAAGGGTGGAGTATAGGGTGGCCCAAGGAAAATAATGATGATGATAAGATTTTAAGTCATCAAAGGCACTAAAGAAATGAAATATGTGCACTCTGTCCATCTGTAGCTAATATTATATGGCGTTCTTTTATGCATGTTATTTTGATAATGATGATGAGGAATATGATGTAATGATAAAGGAAATGTTCATTGTAAATATGACATGTTAAGAATAAGATGCATTATAAGACGCATGATTAAAAATTGGCGAACCTCGGTTAAGTATTTGTCCGAACTTAAAATGAATCTTTGCATGCTCACTATTTTAGAATAATCCCGAGGTTCCTGGGGACTTTGATGATGACACTGTAGAAGGAGGTACCCTACTGAGAATTCTTTAGTAAGATTCTCACTCCCTTTTCTTTATTTCCGTCATTGTCTCCAGATTCAAATGGCGACATTCGTCCTGTTCGTTGATACCCCTACTTGGGAATTCCACTATGATCCGGTGCATCGCTCGTATCATTTTGAAGGGAGTCTTGTGATTCGTGTTTTTATTTACATAGGTCGTCCATTTGCACATCCTGTCCCTAGTTATCGATTTTCTCCTACTTCTCCCTATGGCGATGAAATGGTTTTCGAACATGCACGTCCACTTGATGAAAGGATGTTACGTTCTTATGGCGCTTCATCTGCTGTCCATGGATTTCAGTATGTTCGAGGCGAGATATTCTCAAACTGATCCTTGAGAGGACACTCCTACTCATGTATATTCACGAGAGCTCGCTCCTACTCCCACGTGTAAGAGAGGGTAGTGAGGAAGCAGTTGTTCAGTAGAGGTTAGCGAGAAGGCCGTCCATGCGACCCGACTGGTGCATCTCGTGTGTCCCGTCAGAGGAGCTCATCGATGGATCGGATTTTTCCCCATTTCGGGACGGTGGCCATAGAAGGTTCTTAGTAGATTTATGTGTGATCATGCACCTAGTTTTAGGATAACCTTCCCGGCTTATGGAGTTATCTAGTTTAGGGGCATGTATTTCCTTAAGTATATTTTCTTTTATGGGTTTGCATAAGATAATGATGTATGAACATAACCCACCCTTTGAGTGAGGTTATTGTATGTAAATATATGCTATAATGTGCTTATGGATGTTATATGATGGAGCCTAAGTGATATGATGTGATATATTCTTAAACGTCTTATTATACCCGCTTACTCGTTCACGTTGTACTCGGCTCATGTTTTCAATTATGTGTTTAAAAAAAAAATGGCTCGTAATTTCACTAAGTATTTTCAAATTATGAAGAAAGAACCAAAGCAAGGAGTAAAGTCTAGTCATTAATCAGATTCAACCTAGGTGTATCGGTTAATTACTAAGTGTTACATTTTGGTATCAGAGCAGTTCGATTCTCATGGAGCCTGAGGATTGGACTAGCTATGCTTCTAAAGCATAATATGTTAGTAACGTCATGTGTAGATGTTTATCATTAGGATGAGCTTGAGGATTAGAAATACATGACTATTCTATGTTGAAAGTGCCATGGTAACTTGCTCACTTTGCATGGAATATTGGGCACGATCACCTCGGTGTTCTTTGTTTTGTGTGTATAGGGACCAATGGCACGTCGACAACGGACTAGGAGCGCAGCGACGCGGAATAATCAAGACAACGAGACGGCGAAGCACTCGCGACGTAGCAAGGACCATGAGAATGATGATGGAGCGAATGGATCAGGATCGTCAAGCCAATATGAATCAGGGACATGAGATTCTGAACATGCATTTCGGGAGTTTAAGTAAGGCAAACCCACCAGGTTTTCAAGGGGACAATGAATCCAAATATTGCAGATGAATAGATTGGGAATATTGAGAAGGTCTTTCTTTGTAGTCCCATGCTCGGAGGAGCAAAAGGTCACCTTCGCTACTCATATGCTTGAAGGTGATGCCGGTTTCTGGTGGACGGGTGTTCGAAGACTCCTGGAGACAACCGACATGGACATTGATTGGGAACTTTTCAAGGTCCATTTTTATGAAAAGTACTTTCAGTCGAGTTAGAAATGCCAAGGACATTGAATTCATGCAAGTTGTCCAGGGAATATGAATGTGGCCCGATTACCTGCGGTTGAAGAACTCATTAAGTTCTCAAGAATGTACCAAGGAAATCTGATGAGTCTTGGAAATGCATTAAATACAGTCGGGGTTGAAGGCGGAACTTAATGTGGCAGTTGCACATTTGGAGATTAGGGATTTCTCTACCCTAGTTAACAAATGTCGGATTATTGAAGAAGGTCAGAGAAAACTAAACACCCCAAAGTCAGATAATATTACCAAAAAGTTGACACCTCAAGGTCGTGAGTTCAAGAAGCGAGTCGACCTCCATTTCCCCTCAATCAAGACCACAAGGGACACAAAGAAATTTTCAACAAGGAAGGCCAAACAACAACAATCGCTATAATAACAACCGCTACAACAATAACCCCAGTAACAATCACAACAACAACAATAACATCAATAAAGGAAAGCACCACAAAGAGGTCGGCGGTACCTCCACGGCTGCGCCATCCATGGAATGTCCCAAGTGCGGCAAGAATCATGGGAGCATGCCATGTCGAGCCGGAACAAGCGTGTGCTATCGATTGTGGAAAACCAGGTCATTACTCCAGAATGCGGAAAGAAACCCGCCAACCCCCAATCCCAAGCCGCAATACCAGGGAAGGGTATTTCTTGTTAATCTTTGAAGAAACAACGAAGTCACGAAATCTCGTGGAAGGTAAGGGTAATATGCATGGTAAAGACTTAATTGTACTATATGATTAAAGCGCTTCTCATTCTTTTATCTCCCATTCATGTGTTAAAAGCCTTAATTTACCTATGGTGAGCTTCCTTTTGACCTTATTGTTTCTACCATTGGAAAACCCGTTAGGACTTGTAAATGTTGTTTAGATTGTAGTTTTATTATAGATAATAGATCCTTTGTTTTAGATCTTAGTTGCTTACCCATGCGAGGTTTAGATGTGATTCTTGGCATGGATTGGCTTGAGGCCAACCGTGTCTTTATTAAAGCTGTTATGAGAAAACCATCACTTTTCTTCTGTTCCTATTGAACCTAAGAAACCCATAAGTCTTTACATAAGCTGCTGTGGAAATGGATTGTGGTAAGGGTGAGAGTAAAGGTTACATTTTCTTAGCCGCTAGTGATGTAGACTTTGAGCAAAGTATCGATGAGATACCAATAGTAAGAAATTATCCTGAAGTATTTCGGATGAGATACGGAGTTTCCCAAAGAGAGATATAGAGTTTTCCATAGAATTGCTTAGGGTGCAGGACCTATATCCATAGCCCCATACAGGATGTCCCCATTAGAATTGACCGAGTTAAAAACTCAATTGGAAGATTTATTGGAGAAAAAGTTTGTTAGGCCTAGTGCATCACCTTGGGAGCCTGTGTTGTTTGTAAAGAAAAAGGATGGGAGTATGAGGATGTGTGTAGATTATCGGCAGTTGAATAAAGTAGCGGTGAAAAACAAGTATCCTCTGCCTAGGATTGATGATTTGATGGACCAAGCTGAAAGGTGCGGTAGTGTTTTCTAAGATAGATTTGAGGTCAGGCTACCATCAAATTAGAGTGAGAGATGAAGACATACCTAAAGCGGCTTTTCGCACTCGTCGGCCATTTTGAGTTTGCGATAATGTCCTTTGGGTTAACCAATGCTCCAGCTATTTTTATGGATTACATGAATAGGATCTTTCGGCCCTATTTAGATCAGTTTGTAGTTGTCTTTATAGATGACATTCTCATATATTCTAAGACCCATGAAGAGCATGAATGCCACGACCATAGTCTTGGAGATCTTGAAGGAAAAGAAACTATATGCCAAGATTTCCAAGTGTGAGTTTTGGTTGGATAAGGTGCAATTTTTAGGGCATGTAGTATCTAAGAAAGGAATTCTTTGTAGATCCTAGTAAGGTAGAAGCGGTAGTAAGCGGGAAAGACCAACCATCAGTAATCAAGTAAGGAGCTTTTTGGGTTTAGTGGTTATTACTGTCGATTTATCAAGGGATTTTCCCAGATTTCCCTACCTTTGACCAAGTGACTAGGAAGAACACCCCTTTTTCATGGACCAGAGTGTGAAAAGAGCTTTCAAGAGTTAAAACACAAGCTAACCTCTACCCTTTGTTTTAGTGTTACAGAACCCAATGTGCCTTTCGAGGTGTATTGTGATGCTTTAAAAAAGGGTTTAGGTTGTGTATTGATGCAAGATAGGCAAGTGGTGGCCTATGCATCAAGACAACTCAAGCCACATGAGGCAAACTACCCTACCCATGACCTTGAGTTAGGCTTTTAGTCGTGTTTGCTGTAAAGATTTGGAGACACCATTTATATGCTGTTAAGTTTGAGGTGTTTTCCGATCACAAGGGTTTGAAATATCTCTTTGATCAGAGACTGCTAAACATGAGGCAAAGGCCATGGAAGCAGTTCTAGAAAGATTATGATTTTGGATTGAATTACCATCTGGTAAAGCTAATGTAGTAGTGATGCTTTGAGTAGGAAGTCCTTACAAGTGTCCGTTTGATGGTGAAGGAGGTTGAATTGATTGAGCAATTTAGGGACTTAAACCTAGGAATGACTTTGACCACTAAGGGCATCGAGCTTGTCATCTTAGAGTGACAAGTGAGTTCAAAGAAAGGATTGTTCAAGCTCAAGGGGACGATCTTTGAGTTTCAAGAGACTTTAGGGGCAGTGAAGGCAGGAAAGTTGATAGGTTTTACCCAAGGAATGGACGATTTGTGGAGGTTTAAAGGTCGAATATGTGTACCTGCTAGTGGTGGCCTCCGAAAGGATATTTTGGAGGAAGCCCATAAGAGCCATTTTACCCTTCATCCTGGTGCCACCAAGATGTATCAAGATTTGAAGAAGATGTTCTGGTGGCCTGGAATGAAGAAAGATGTGTGCACATGGGTGAGTAAGTGCTTGGTGTGTCAAAAGGTGAAGATTGAACACCAAAAACCCTCTGGAATGCTACAACCTTTGTCGATCCCTGAGTCGAAGTGGGATAGTATCTCCATGGATTTTGTGATTGGATTACCGAGGACCCAAATGAATCATGATACCATATGGGTAATCGTGGATCGATTGACGAAGTCAGCCCACTTTTTACCTATTAAGGTGACTTATTCCTTGGATAGGTTAGCACAATTATATATTCAGGAGATAGTAAGGTTACATGGGGTGCCGTCGACGATAATCTCGGACCGGGATCCGCGGTTTACGTCACGATTTTGGGGAGCCTTTCAAAAGGCATTTGGTTCAAAGCTGTGTCTAAGCACGACCTATCACCCCAAACAGACGGTCAATCTGAAAGAACTATCCAAACCTTGGAGGATATGTTAAGGGCATATGTTTTAGATCAAAGGGAAGTTGGGATAAGTACACCTTGTGATTGAATTTGCATATAACAACTTGATTATCATGCAAGTATCGGTATGGCACCGTATGAGGCCCTCTATGGACGGAAATGTCAATCTCCCTTATGTTGGTATGAACCGGGAGAGCAAAGTTTACTCGGACCTGATATTGTGACGGAAACAACGGAACAAATCAAGAAGAATAGGGATAAGATTCTTCTTGCTCAAAGTCGCAGAAAAACTATGCGGACAAGCGGCGAAAAGCGCTAGATTTTGAAGAAGGGGACGACGTGTTGCTGAGGATCACCCCACCACAGGCATAGGCCGAGCAATAAAAGTAAAGAAATTGAGCCCAGATTTCTTGGTCCGTTTGAAATCCTTACCAAAGTAGGACCTGTAGCCTACCGTATAGCCCTACCCTCGAGTCTATCCAACCTTCATGATGTTTTCCATGTCTCTCAGTTAAGAAAGTATCAATCTGACCCGAGTCATGTACTAGAGCCAGAACATGTACAATTAAGAGATAACGACATTTAACTTACTACCCACGAGAATCGTCGTAGAGGAGTTAAGCGAGTTAAGGAACAAGGTGTGCACTGGTCAAAGTAGCATGGGGACAGGTGAAACCGAAGAACTTACATGGGAGCTGGAATCAAACATGAAAGCACAATACCTTGAGTTGTTCTCAGGTAACGAATTTCCGGGGCGAAATTCTTTTAAGGAGGGGAGTAATGTAACGCCCCAATTTTTACTGTAATATTTACTGTCATTAGAAATTACTCAATTACCAAATTACCGTAGGGAATTATTACATAAGATTTGAGGCCGAACAATCCTCAATAAAGGAATATAACATTAGAAGAGGGTTAGGAGCGATTCATGCGAGAGTCGCAAATCCAGAGATTTACATGCGTATAAAATGACCAAAATGCCCCTGAAGTTATTTTACTCAGAAAATGAGGATCGTGGGCCCCACCTATTCTCAAGGGGATATTTTGAGGATAATAAGGGATTGTTTGTGTTATGTGTGTTAATAGAGCAGAAGGATCTCAATTTTGAGTTCAGGCCTTGAAATGACCAAAATGCCCTTGCGGCTGTTTTAACTCGATGTGCGTGCCGACTGAGCCCGAACCTCACTAAAATGTTTTAAAATGTGTTTTTAAGCCATGATTAACCATTGGTTAAGCTCGGGTGGCCTCGGGCAATGTTTAAGTGAAAGTACGATTTTGCCTTGTTTTTGGGCAGTTTGCGAATTTCGGGATTTTTGATTCAGTATCTGAAACCTAAGCAATATTAGGCTCAAATTAAAGCTTATTAAATTCTAAATATTAATCTAGAGTCAAAATTATGTATTTAGATTGATTAGAACCCAAAATTGCTCAAAAACACCCAAATTGCTTACTAATTCACTTAAACCCTTAGCAGTAAATTCTCTAAATTACATGAATACCTTGCCTACACCTAAATAATGCATGGAACACACAAATTTCACTTCTTTGGGCTGTAATGGATGAAATTATTGATGCCATTATGCAGCTGAATTATTGCCAAAAGTTGCACTAAAACAAAATGCCAAAATGTCACCATAAGAGACATAATTCCTTAATTTCATACAACTTTGTCTAAAATGATTTTCCTCCCTTATTTCTCCTGCAAAATTCCGTCCACTACCTCATCATTTTGGCCAATTAGAAGCCTCAAAATCTTCTATAAATAGGCTTGCTTGAGTGGTCTTGGAATGCTTGGTTCATAACTAGTTTTTAGGAGCACCAAAAACTTTCTTTCTTCCTCCTCTTTGGCTGAATTCTTTCTTCAATTTTTCAAAGAGATTTTGTTTCATTTCACTTCAAGAAACCAAGTTCTCTTCCTCTTCTTCAACTCAGATTAGGTAGGGAGTAGTTTCTAAATTTATTTCTATGCTTTGAGGAGTTGTGTTTTTAGCTCAAAATGATGAAATTATGAACTTGCCTTAGCTTTTCATTTTGGTTTTCCTCTTCAATTTTTCTTTAACCAATTCAACCATATGGCCTAGGTGGAACTAAGATGATGGCTTGATGATGAGGACCTTGAGGGTGGGTTGTAAATCCATCACAAGTTGGGCCTCTAAAGCTTGAAAATTCCATTTGATGCAAAACTTTAAAGAATAATGCTTTATGATGCTAAAACAAAGATTTTTAGTTTAGAACTTCAAAGATGTATTTTTCCTTTTATGTTTTATTTCTTGTTAAGATATGTATTGGGTTGAATTTATAATTCTTTTAAAGTCTTGAAGGAGCTCTAGTAAAGAAACAAAATGAATTTGCATCCATGATTAAGTTTATGCTTTGCATAACCATGTTTACCTTCTATGTCATCACTAAATTTTCAAGAATGAATAAATGAACTTGCATTTCTCATGTTTAAATTCCAAGCTTGTATCTCATGTTTATGTTTCAAGTCATCACTTAATCTTTCAAGATAATAAAGAGGTTGCATCTCATATTTAATTTATGCTCTCACTATATTTTATAATGGCTAAAAGAATCAGCATGGCATGTTTATTTTATGCCATCACCTAAAGATCCTAGAGCTCAAAGACTTGCCCATGTATCACAAGCAAAGAAATATGATTATTGGAGTTAAAGAATTTATTCTTTAAAAAGTCTTGAGATTGGAGCTTAAAAGATGTAATAATAATATTCTCTTCTCCCTCTACTGGTCTGTATGGACTACATGCGCTCCGGTTTCTTAATATTCTCTTCTCCTCTCTCTGGTCTGTGCGGACTACCGCCAGCTCAGGTTTCTTAATATTTTCTTCTCCCTCTCTGGTCTGTGCGGATTACCTGCGCTCCAGTTTCTTGTATCATGTTTATATTTCAAGTTCTTGCATCATGTTTAATTTTCAAGTCATCACCTTAAATCTTAAAGATAAAGAAATGGAATTGCATATCATGTTTATAATTCCAAGCTATCACCTTATAAAGATAAGATTAAAATAAGGTTGCATAGCATGTTTATAATTCTAAGATGTCACCTAAATCTCTAAAGCTCAAGACTTACTCCTTTTATCTTAAGTGAGAATTTTAATTGTGAAGATCCTCCCAAATTTGACAAAAGAACTAGTTTCTAAATGAGTTTTAAGGCTTTGCAAGGATTTTACTGGGAACTAGTATTTTATATGCACTTAAAATATGATTCTATGTAATTGCATGAGGTTCATGATTCGACCCTTGATCTGAGTTTAGTATCAATGTGTGATAATGATTTGATATGATTGAAGTTGTGATAATTATGGTTTATTGTTAAGAGAATGATTCATAATTGGTTTAGTAACTAATTAGTTCTATAATTGATAATTCTATGTAAGGATTGGATGCTTATTTAGTACTTGATATCATTGAATGATTTGCGGCTTGCATGATATAGTTCTGTTGCAAATAATGAGAATGCTTGTACATGAAATGTTCTTTATTATGTAAAATTTACCTTTGTTGCTAGAAGAAAGTGTATCATTGTAAAAGTGTAATTTGGAAAGGTTACGGCTAAGGAAAGACTTGGTATTTAAGCGTGTCCATTGTGACCCACCTCTCTTTCTGGGAATCTCCCATATGCATGATTTGATTGATATATATTATTCTAGCTTAAGACTATAAATGAGAAAATGTTATGATGTTTATGAATTGTATTATGATATAACATGCAAAGATTTAATGATGACTTAAACTTATAAGAAAATGATCCTTTGGAACCATCAGACTATAGGTGGGGAAAAGGTGATTTTAGCCCCTAACCCGTTCTCTCAAAAGGGTAGAGTCGGGACTTTAGCTTATCAAAAGGGATAAGTATATGCTAGTGACGACTAGCAAAATATGAGCTCATAACCTAAATTACTCCCAAAAGGGTGGAGTATAGGGTGGCCCAAGGAAAATAATGATGATGATAAGATTTTAAGTCATCAAAGGCACTAAAGAAATGAAATATGTGCCCTGTGTCCATGTGTAGCTAATATTATATGACTTTCTTTTATGCATGTTATTTTGATAATGATGATGAGGAATATGATGTAATGATAAAGGAAATGTTCATTGTAAATATGACATGTTAAGAATAAGATGCATTATAAGGCATGATTAAAAATTGTGAACCTCGGTTAAGTATTTGTCAGAACTTAAAATGAATCTTTGCATGCTCACTATTTTAGAATAATCCCGAGGTTCTGGGGACTTTGATGATGACAACTTTGTAGAAGGAGGTACCCTCTGAGAATTCTTTAGTAAGATTCTCACTCCTTTTCTTTATTTCCGTCATTGTCTCCAGATTCAAATGGCGACATTCGTCTGTTCGTTGATACCCCTACTTGGGAATTCCACTATGATCAGGTGCATCGCTCGTATCATTTTGAAGGAAGTCTTGTGATTCGTGTTTTTATTTACATAGGTCGTCCATTTGCACATCCTGTCCCTAGTTATCGATTTTCTCCTACTTCTCCTATGGCGATGAAATGGTTTCGAACATGCACGTCCACTTGATGAAAGGATGTTACGTTCTTATCCCGCTTCATCTGCTGTCCATGGATTTCAGTATGTTCGAGGCGAGATATTCTGGCTGATCCTTCAGAGGACACTCCTACTCATGTATATTACGAGAGCTGCTCCTACTCCCACACGTGTAAGAGAGGGTAGTGAGGAAGCAGTTGTTCAGCCGAGGTTAGCGAGAAGGCCGTCCATGCGACCCACTGGTGCATCTCGTGTGTCCCCTCCCGAGGAGCTCATCGATGGATCGGATTTTTTCCCCATTTCGGGACAGTGGCCATAGAAGGTTCTTAGTAGGTTTATGTGTGATCATGCACCCTAGTTTTAGGATAACCTTCCCGGCTTATGGAGTTATCTAGTTTAGGGGCATATATTTCCTTAAGTATATTTTCTTTTATGGGTTTGCATAAGATAATGATGTATGAACATAACCCACCCTTTGAGTGAGGTTATTGTATGTAAATATATGCTATAATGTGCTTATGGATGTTATATGATGGAGCCTAAGTGATATGATGTGATATATTCTTAAACGTCTTATTATACCCCGCTTACTCGTTCACGTTGTACTCGGCTCATGTTTTCAATTATGTGTTTAAAAAAAAAATGGCTCGTAATTTCACTAAGTATTTTCAAATTATGAAGAAAGAACCAAAGCAAGGAGTAAAGTCTAGTCATTAATCAGATTCAACCTAGGTGTATCTGGTTAATTACTAGGGTGTTACAAACTTTAACTTGAGATAAAAGGGCAAGTCTTTGAGCTCTAAGTTCTTTAAGTGATGATAAAATTTAAATGTGCTATGCATTCCATTTTATTCTTCATTAGAAAGTAAAGTGAGAGCTTCAAAGTAAATATGAAATGCAAGATCTTGAAATTAAATATGCAAGGCTCAAAGTAAATATGCAAGTTCAATTCTTTATTTTAGTGCTCTAGACCCAGCAACAATCGACTTTAAGGCCGAAATAGAAAGGCTTTGAGATTATTTTAGGTGATATGCAAGCTCTAGTTTTAAATCTTTAAGTTCTTAAGTGATGACTCGAAATATAAACATGAAATGCAAAGCTTGAAACTTAAACGTGATAATGCAAGTTCTTTTCTTTAATCTTTAGAATTTGGTGATGACATAGAAAAGTAAATATGAGATGCAAGAACTTGGAATATAAATATGAGGGGCTAGGAATATAAATATACAAGTTCATTTTTATATCTTTACTAGAGCTCTTCCAAGGCTTTAAAGGAACTTAAACCTCAACCTAAACTTATCATAGCAAGATAAAGTGAACTTTAGAGTTCTTTATACCAAGGTGTCAAAGAAACTTTATGGTTTGAACATCATCATCAAGTTCAAGGAAATGGATCAAGAGATCAAAACAACCAATAACCTTTCTTTGAGAAACAAAAGCAAAGCAATGGAAAAAGGAACCGAAATCCTTACAAAGTAAAGGAAAAGAAACCGAAAATCAAAGGGGAAGAAAGAAAAGGAACCGAAACTTGTTCCAAGAAAAGGAAAAGGAATAACCAAAATGTGTTAAGATCAAAACCAAGTTTCAAGCTTTAGAGGTTTCTCAAGGGTAATCATGAGTCCATTATCTTGAAACCCCATCATCAAGCCAACATTTTGTAACACCCTAGTAATTAACCAGATACACCTAGGTTGAATCTGATTAATGACTAGACTTTACTCCTTGCTTTGGTTCTTTCTTCATAATTTGAAAATACTTAGTGAAATTACGAGCCATTTTTTTTTTAAACACATAATTGAAAACGTGAGCCGAGTACAACGTGAACGAGTAAGCGGGGTATAATAAGACGTTTAAGAATATATCACATCATATCACTTAGGCTCCATCATATAACATCCATAAGCACATTATAGCATATATTTACATAGAATAACCTCACTCAAAGGGTGGGTTATGTTCATACATCATTATCTTATGCAAACCCATAAAAGAAAATATACTTAAGGAAATACATGCCCCTAAACTAGATAACTCCATAAGCCGGGAAGGTTATCCTAAAACTAGGGTGCATGATCACACATAAATCTACTAAGAACCTTTTATGGCCACTGTCCTGGAAATGGGGGAATAAATCCGATCCACTGATGAGCTCCCTCGGGAGGGGACACACGAGATGCACCAGGCTGGGGTCGCATGGACGGCCTTCTCGCTAACCTCGGCTGAACAACTGTTTCCTCACTACCCTCTCTTACACGTGTGGGAGTAGGAGCAGAGCTCTCAGAATATACATGAGTAGGAGTGTCCTCTGAAGGATCAATTTCAGAATATCTCGTCTCGGGAACATACTCTGGAAATCCATGGACAGCAGATGAAGCGGGATAAGAACGTAACATCCTTTCATCAAGTGGACATGCATGTTCGAAAACCATTTCATCGCCATAGGGAGAAGTAGGAGAAAATCGATAACTAGGGACAGGATGTGCAAATGGACGACCTATGTAAATAAAAACACGAACTGCAAGACCTCTCCTTCAAAATGATACGAGCGATGCAATCGGATCATAGTGGAATTCCCAAGTAGGGGTATCAACGAACAGGATGAATGTCGCCATTTGAATCTGGAGACAATGACGGAAATAAAGAAAAGGGAGTGAGAATCTTGCTAAAGAATTCTCAGTAGGTTACCTCCTTCTACAGTGTCATCATCAAAGTCCCCAGGAACCTCGGGATTATTCTAAAATAGTGAGCATGCAAAGATTCATTTTAAGTTCAGACAAATACTTAACCGAGGTTCGTCAATTTTTAATCATGCGTCTTATAATGCATCTTATTCTTAACATGTCATATTTACAATGAACTTTTCCTTTATCATTACATCATATTCCTCATCATCATTATCAAAATAACATGCATAAAAGAACGTCATATAATATTAGCTACACATGGACACAGTGCACATATTTCATTTCTTTAGTGCCTTAGGTGACTTAAAATCTTATCATCATCATTATTTTCCTTGGGCCACCCTATACTCCACCCTTTTGGGAGTAATTTAGGTTATGAGCTCATACTTTACTAGTCGTCACTAGTATATACTTATCCCTTTTGATAAGCTAAAGTCCCGACTCTACCGTTTTGAGAGAAGCGGTTTAAGGGGCTAAAATCACCTTTTCACCACCTATAGTCTGATGGTTCCAAAGGATCATTTTCTTATAAGTTTAAGTCACCATTAAATCTTTGCATGTTATATCATAATACAATTCATAAACATCATAACATTTTCTTATTTATAGTCTTAAGCTAGAATAATATATATTAACTGTAATCATGCATATGGGAGATTCCTTAGAAAGAGAGGTGGGTCACAATGGACACGCTTAAATACCAAGTCTTTCCTTAGCCAGAACCTTTCCAAATTACACTTTTACAATGATACACTTTCTTCTAGCAACAAAGGTAAATTTTACATAATAAAGAACATTTCATGTACAAGCATTCTCATTATTTGCAACAGCAACTATAACATGCAAGCCAGCAAATCATTCAATGATATCAAGTACTTAATAAGCATCCAATCCTTACATAGAATTATCAATTATAGAACTAATTAGTTACTAAACCAATTATGAATCATTCTCTTAACAATAAACCATAATTATCACAACTTCAATCATATCAAATCATTATCACACATTGATACTAAACTCAGATCAGTGGCGAATCATGAACCTCATGCAATTACATAGAATCATATTTTAAGTGCATATAAAATACTAGTTCCCAGTAAAATCCTTGCAAAGCCTTAAAACTCATTTAGAAACTAGTTCTTTTGTCAAATTTGGGAGGATCTTCACAATTAAAATTCTCACTTAAGATAAAAGGAGTAAGTCTTGAGCTTTAGAGATTTAGGTGACATCTTAGAATTATAAACATGCTATGCAACCTTATTTTAATCTTATCTTTATAAGGTGATAGCTTGGAATTATAAACATGATATGCAATTCCATTTCTTTATCTTTAAGATTTAAGGTGATGACTTGAAAATTAAACATGATGCAAGAACTTGAAATATAAACATGATACAAGAAAGCTGGAGCGCGGTAATCCGCACAGACCAAGAGAGGAGAAGAAAATATTAAGAAACCTGAGCGGCGGTAGTCCGCACAGGACCGCAGAGAGGAGAAGAGAATATTAAGAAACCAGGGGCGGTAGTCCGCAGGACCAGTAGAGGGAGAAGAGAATATTATTATTACATCTTTTTAAGCTCCAATCTCAAGACTTTTTAAAGAATAAATTCTTTAACTCCAATAATCATATTTCTTTGCTTGTGATACATGGGCAAGTCTTTGAGCTCTAGGATCTTTAGGTGACGGCATAAAATAAACATGCCATCCGTTGATTCTTTTAGCCATTATAAAATATAGTGAGAGCATAAATTAAATATGAGATGCAACCTCTTTATTATCTTGAAAGATTAAGTGATGACTTGAAACATAAACATGAGATACAAGCTTGGAATTTAAACATGAGAAATGCAAGTTCATTTATTCATTCTTGAAAATTTAGTGATGACATAGAAGGTAAACATGGTTATGCAAAGCATAAACTTAATCATGGATGCAAATTCATTTTGTTTCTTTACTAGAGCTCCTTCAAGACTTTAAAAGAATTATAAATTCAACCCAATACATATCTTAACAAGAAATAAAACATAAAAGGAAAAATACATCTTTCAAGTTCTAAACTAAAAATCTTTGTTTTAGCATCATAAAGCATTATTCTTTAAAGTTTTGCATCAAATGGAATTTTCAAGCTTTAGAGGCCCAACTTGTGATGGATTTACAACCCACCCTCAAGGTCCTCATCATCAAGCCATCATCTTAGTTCCACCTAGGCCATATGGTTGAATTGGTTAAAGAAAAATTGAAGAGAAAACCAAAATGAAAAGCTAAGGCAAGTTCATAATTTCATCATTTTGAGCTAAAAACACAACTCCTCAAAGCATAGAAATAAATTTAGAAACTACTCCCTACCTAATCTGAGTTGAAGAAGAGGAAGAGAACTTGGTTTCTTGAAGTGAAATGAAACAAAATCTCTTTGAAAAATTGAAGAAAGAATTCAGCCAAAGAGGAGGAAGAAAGAAAGTTTTGGTGCTCCTAAAAACTAGTTATGAACCAAGCATTCCAAGACCACTCAAGCAAGCCTATTTATAGAAGATTTTGAGGCTTCCAATTGGCCAAAATGATGAGGTAGTGGACGGAATTTTGCAGGAGAAATAAGGGAGGAAAAATCATTTTAGACAAAGTTGTATGAAATTAAGGAATTATGTCTCTTATGGTGACATTTTGGCATTTTGTTTTAGTGCAACTTTTGTTGGCAATAATTCAGCTGCATAATGGCATCAATAATTTCATCCATTACAGCCCAAAGAAGTGAAATTTGTGTGTTCCATGCATTATTTAGGTGTAGGCAAGGTATTCATGTAATTTAGAGAATTTACGGTTAAGGGTTTAAGTGAATTAGTAAGCAATTTGGGTGTTTTTGAGCAATTTTGGGTTCTAATCAATCTAAATACATAATTTTGACTCTAGATTAATATTTAGAATTTAATAAGCTTTAATTTGAGCCTAATATTGCTTAGGTTTCGTATCTGAATCAAAAATCCCGAAATTTGCAAATCGCCCAAAAGCAGGGCAAAATCGTACTTTCACTTAAAAATTGCCCGAGGCCACCCGAGCTTAACCAATGGTTAATCATGGCTTAAAAACACATTTTAAAACATTTTAGTGAGGTTGGGGCTCAGTCGGCAGGCACATCGGAGTTAAAACACCTTGAGGGCGTTTTGGTCATTTGTAGCGTCGGAACTCAAAATTGAGATCCTTCTGCTCTATTAACACACATAACACAAACAATCCCTTATTATCCTCAAAATATCCCCTTGAGAATAGGTGGGGCCCACGATCCTCATTTTCTGAGTAAAATAACTTCAGGCACATTTTATACGTACAGAAATTCGGGATTTGCGACTCTCGCATGAATCGTTCCTAACCTCTCTGCTAATGTTATATTCCCTTATTGAGGATTGTTCGGCCTCAAATCTTATGTAATAATTACCTACGGTAATTCGGTAATTGAGTAATTTCTAATGACAATAAGAAAATTACAGTAAAAATTGGGGCGTTACATTACTCCCTCCTTAAAAGAATTTACGGAAATTCGTTACAGAGAACAACTCGGGGTATTGTGCTTTCATGTTTGATTCCAGCTCCCATGTAAGTTCTTCGGTTTCACCCTGTCCCCATGCTACTTTGACCAGGGGTACAGCCTTGTTCCTTAACTGCTTAACTCCTCGGTCGACGATTCTCGTTGGTAGTAAGTTAAATGTCAGGTTATCTCTTAATTGTACATGTTCTGGCTCTAGTACATCACTCGGTCGATTGATACTTTCTTAATCGAGAGACATGGAAAACATCATGAAGGTTGGATAGACTCGGGGTAGGGCTATACGGTGAGCTACGAGGTCCTACTTTGGTAAGGATTTCAAGCGGACCAAGAAATCTGGGCTCAATTTCTTTCCTTTTATTGCTCGGCCTATGCCGTTGGTGGGGGTGATCCTTAGGAACACGTGGTCCCCTTCTTGAAAATCTAGCGGTTTTCGCCGCTTGTCCGCATAGTTTTTCTCGTCGACTTTGAGCGATAAGAATCTTATCCCTAATCTTCTTGATTTGTTCCGTTGTTTCCCTCACAATATCAGTCCGAGTAAACTTTGCTCTCCGGGTTCATACCAACATAAGGGAGATTGACATTTCAGTCCATAGAGGGCCTCATACGGTTGCCATACCGATACTTGCATGATAGCTGTTGTTATATGCAAATTCAATCGATGTGTGTACTTATCCCAACTTCCCTTTGATCTAAAACACATGCCCTTAACATATCCTCCAAGGTTTGGATAGTTCTTTCAGATTGACCGTCTGTTTGGGGGTGATAGGCCATGCTTAGACACGACTTTGAACCAAATGCCTTTCGAAAGGCTCCCAAAATCGTGACGTAAACCGCGGATCGATCCGAGATTATCGTCGACGGCACCCCATGTAACCTTACTATCTCTGAATATATAATTGTGCTAACCTATGCAAGGAATAAGTCACCTTAGTAGGTAAAAAGTGGGCTGACTTAGTCAATCGATCCACGATTACCCATATGGTATCATGATTCATTTGGGTCCTCGGTAATCCAGTCACAAAATCCATGGAGATACTATCCCACTTCCACTCAGGGATCGGCAGAGGTTGCAGCATTCCAGAGGGTTTTTGGTGTTCAATCTTCACCTTTTGACACACTAAGCACTTACTCACCCATGTGCACACATCTTTCTTCATTCCAGGCCAGAACATCTTCTTCAAATCTTGATACATCTTGGTGGCACCAGGATGAAGGGTAAAATGGCTCTTATGGGCTTCCTCCAAAATATCCTTTCGGAGGCCACCACTAGCAGGTACACATATTCGACCTTTAAACCTCCACAAATCGTCCATTCCTTGGGTAAAACCTATCAACTTTCCTGCCTTCACTGCCCCTAAAGTCTCTTGAAACTCAGGATCGTCCCCTTGAGCTTGAACAATCCTTTCTTTGAACTCACTTGTCACTCTAAGATGACAAGCTCTGATGCCCTTAGTGGTCAAAGTCATTCCTAGGTTTAAGTCCCTAAATTGCTCAATCAATTCAACCTCCTTCACCATCAAACGGGACACTTGTAAGGACTTCCTACTCAAAGCATCAGCTACTACATTAGCTTTACCAGGATGGTAATTCAATCCAAAATCATAATCTTTCAAGAACTCCATCCATCGCCTTTGCCTCATGTTTAGCTCTTTTTGATCAAAGAGATATTTCAAACTCTTGTGATCGGAAAACACCTCAAACTTAACTCCATATAAATGGTGTCTCCAAATCTTTAGAGCAAACCACGGCCAATGACTAACTCAAGGTCATGGGTAGGGTAGTTTGCCTCATGTGGCTTGAGTTGTCTTGATGCATAGGCCACCACTTGCCTATCTTGCATCAATACACAACCTAAACCCCTTTTTTCAAGCATCACAATACACCTCGAAAGGCACATTGGGGTCGGGTAACACTAAAACAGGGGTAGAGGTTAGCTTGTGTTTTAACTCTTGAAAGCTCTTTTCACACTCCGGGGTCCATGAAAAGGGGTGTTCTTCCTAGTCAGCTTGGTCAAAGGTAGGGAAATCTGGGAAAATCCCTTGATAAATCGACGGTAATAACCGGCTAAACCCAAAAAGCTCCTTACTTGATTCTGATGGTTGGTCTTTCCCGGTTTACTATCGCTTCTACCTTACTAGGATCTATGACAATTCCTTTCTTAGATACTACATGCCCTAAAAATTGCACCTTATCCAACCAAAACTCACACTTGGAAATCTTGGCATATAGTTTCTTTTCCTTCAAGATCTCCAAAGACTATGGTCAGGTGGCATTCATGCTCTTCATGGGTCTTAGAGTATATGAGAATGTCATCTATAAAGACAACTACAAACTGATCTAAATAGTGCCGAAAGATCCTATTCATGTAATCCATAAAAATAGCTGGAGCATCGGTTAACCCAAAGGACATTCTTGCAAACTCAAAATGGCCAATCGAGTGCGAAAGGCCGTTTTAGGTATGTCTTCATCTCTCACTCTAATTTGATGGTAGCCTGACCTCAAATCTATCTTAGAAAACACTACCGCACCATTCAGTTGGTCCATCAAATCATCGATCCTAGGCAGAGGATACTTGTTTTTCACCGTTACTTTATTCAACTGCCGATAATCTACACACATCTTCATACTCCCATCCTTTTTCTTTACAAACAACACAGGGGCTCCCCAAGGTGATGCACTAGGCCTAACAAACTTTTTCTCCAATAAATCTTCCAATTGAGTTTTTAACTCGGTCAATTCTAATGGGGACATCCTGTATGGGGCTATGGATATAGGTCCTGCACCCGGAAGCAATTCTATGGAAAACTCTATCTCTCTCTGGGGGAAACTGCGGTATCTCATCCGGAAATACTTCAGGATAATTTCTTTCTATTGGTATCTCATCGATACTTTGCTCAAAGTCTACATCACTAGCGGCTAAGAAAATGTACCCTTTACTTCTCACCCTTACCACAATCCATTTCCACAAAGCAGCTTATGTAAAGACTTATGGGTTTCTTAGGTTCAATAGGAGCAGGAAGAAAAGTGATGGTTTTCTCATAACAGTTTAACAAAGACACCGTTGGCCTGAAGCCAATCCATGCCAATAATCACATATAAACCTCGCATGGGTAAGCAAATAAGATCTAAAACAAAGGATCTATTATCTATAATAAAACTACAATTTAAACAACATTTACAAGTCCTAACGGGTTTTCGGTCAGGTAGAAACAATAAGGTCAAAAGGAAGCTCAGTCATAGGTAAATTAAGGCTTTTAACACATGAATGGGAGATAAAAGAATGAGAAGCGCCAGAATCATATAGTACAATTAAGTCTTTACCATGCATATTACCCTTACCTTCCACGAGATTTCGTGACTTCATTGTTTCTTCAGATTAATAAGTAAATACCCTTCCTGGTATTGCGGCTTGGGATTGGGGTTGGCGGGTTTCTTTCCGTGCATTCTCGGGAGTAATGACCTGGTTTTCCACACCGATAGCACACGTTTGTTCCGGCTCGACATGGCATGCTCCCATGATTCTTGCCGCACTTGGGACATTCCATGGATGGCGCAGTCGTGGAGGTCTTCTTTGGACCTCTTTGTGGTGCTTTCCCTTTATTGTTGTTATTGTTGTTGTTGTGATTGTTACTGGGGTTATTGTTGTAGCGGTTGTTATTATAGCGATTGTTGTTGTTTGGCCTTCCTTGTTAAAAATTTCTTTGTGTCCCTTGTGGTCTTGATTGAGGGGGAAATGGAGGTCGACTCTGCCTCTTGAACTGCTGACCTTGAGGTGTCAACTTTTTGGTAATATTATCTGACTTTGGGGTGTTTAGTTTTCTCTGACCTTCTTCAATAATCCGACATTTGTTAACTAGGGTAGAGAAATCCTAATCTCCAAATGTGCAATCGCCACATTAAGTTCCGCCTTCAACCCTGACTCGTATTTAATGCATTTCTAGTACTCATCAGGATTTCCTTGGTACATTCTTGAGAACTTAATGAGTTCTTCAAATCTGGCAGTGTACTGGGCCACATTCATATTCCCCTGGACAACTTGCATGAATTCAATGTCCTTGGCATTTCTAACTGACTCTGGAAAGTACTTTTCATAAAAATGGACCTTGAAAAGTTCCCAATCAATGTCCACGTCGGTCGTCTCCAGGAGTCTTTGAACACCCGCCCACCAGAAACCGGCATCACCTACAAGCATATGAGTAGCGAATGTGACCTTTTGCTCCTCCGAGCATGGGACTACAAACAAAGACCTTCTCAATATTCAATCCATTCATCCGCAATATTTGGATTGGTGTCCCCTTGAAAACCGGTGGGTTTGCCTTACGAAACTCCCGAAAGCAGGCATGTTCAGGAATCTCATGTCCTTGATTCATATTGGCTTGACGATCCTGATCCATTCGTTCCATCATCATTCTCATGGTCCTTGCTACGTTGCGGAGTGCTTCGGCTGTCTCGTTGTCTTGATTATTCTGTACTGCGCTCCTAGTCTGTTGTCGACGTGCCATTGGTCCCTATACACACAAAACAGCAACACTGAGGTGATCAGGCCCAATATTCCATGCAAAGTGAGCAAGTTACCATGGCACTTTCAACATACAGTAGTCATGTATTTCTAATCCTCAAGCTCATCCTAATGATAAACATCTACACATGACGTCACTAACGTATTATGCTTTAGAAGCATAGCTAGTCCAATCCTCAGGCTCCATGAGAATCGAACTGCTCTGATACCAAAATGTAACACTTAGTAATTAACCCGGATACACCTAGGTTGAATCTGATTAATGACTAGACTTTACTCCTTGCTTTGGTTCTTTCTTCATAATTTGAAAATACTTAGTGAAATTACGAGCCATTTTTTTTTTAAACACATAATTGAAAACGTGAGCCGAGTACAACGTGAACGAGTAAGCGGGGTATAATAAGACGTTTAAGAATATATCACATCATATCACTTAGGCTCCATCATATAACATCCATAAGCACATTATAGCATATATTTACATAGAATAACCTCACTCAAAGGGTGGGTTATGTTCATACATCATTATCTTATGCAAACCCATAAAAGAAAATATACTTAAGGAAATACATGCCCCTAAACTAGATAACTCCATAAGCCGGGAAGGTTATCCTAAAACTAGGGTGCATGATCACACATAAATCTACTAAGAACCTTTTATGGCCACTATCCTGGAAATGGGGGAATAAATCCGATCCACTGATGAGCTCCTCTGAGGGGACACACGAGATGCACCAGTCAGGGTCGCATGGACGGCCTTC
Organism: Dalbergia cochinchinensis; assembly: GCA_031216125.1. NCBI lineage: Eukaryota > Viridiplantae > Streptophyta > Magnoliopsida > Fabales > Fabaceae > Dalbergia > Dalbergia cochinchinensis. Next base: position 10,820,972 of record CM062376.1, read on the forward strand.
TCGCTAACCTCGGCTGAACAAGCTGTTTCCTCACTACCCTCTCTTACACGTGTGGGAGTAGGAGCAGAGCTCTCGAGAATATACATGAGTAGGAGTGTCCTCTGAAGGATCAATTTCAGAATATCTCGTCTCGGGAACATACTGCAAAATCCATGGACAGCAGATGAAGCGGGATAAGAACGTAACATCCTTTCATCAAGTGGACATGCATGTTCGAAACCATTTCATCGCCATAGGGAGAAGTAGGAGAAAATCGATAACTAGGGACAGGATGTGCAAATGGGCGACCTATGTAAATAAAAACACGACTGCACCTCCCTTCAAAATGATACGGCGATGCAGGATCATAGTGGAATTCCCAAGTAGGGTATCAACGAGCAGGATGAATGTCGCCATTTGAATCTGGAGACAATGACGGAAATAAAGAAAAGGGAGTGAGAATCTTGCTAAAGAATTCTCAGAGGGTACCTCCTTCTACGTGTCATCATCAATGTCCCAGGGAACCTCGGGATTATTCTAAAATAGTGAGCATGCAAAGATTCATTTTAAGTTCGGACAAATACTTAACCGAGGTTCGTCAATTTTTAATCATGCGTCTTATAATGCATCTTATTCTTAACATGTCATATTTACAATGAACTTTTCCTTTATCATTACATCATATTCCTCATCATCATTATCAAAATAACATGCATAAAAGAACGTCATATAATATTAGCTACACATGGACACAGTGCACATATTTCATTTCTTTAGTGCCTTAGGTGACTTAAAATCTTATCATCATCATTATTTTCCTTGGGCCACCCTATACTCCACCCTTTTGGGAGTAATTTAGGTTATGAGCTCATACTTTACTAGTCGTCACTAGTATATACTTATCCCTTTGATAAGCTAAAGTCCCGACTCTACCTCTTTGAGAGAACGGGTTAAGGGGCTAAAATCACCTTTTCACCACCTATAGTCTGATGGTTCCAAAGGATCATTTTCTTATAAGTTTAAGTCACCATTAAATCTTTGCATGTTATATCATAATACAATTCATAAACATCATAACATTTTCTCATTTATAGTCTTAAGCTAGAATAATATATATCAACTGTAATCATGCATATGGGAGATTCCCAGGAAAGAGAGGTGGGTCACAATGGACACGCTTAAATACCAAGTCTTTCCTTAGCCAGAACCTTTCCAAATTACACTTTTACAATGATACACTTTCTTCTAGCAACAAAGGTAAATTTTACATAATAAAGAACATTTCATGTACAAGCATTCTCATTATTTGCAACAGCAACTATAACATGCAAGCCAGAAATCATTCAATGATATCAAGTACTTAATAAGCATCCAATCCTTACATAGAATTATCAATTATAGAACTAATTAGTTACTAAACCAATTATGAATCATTCTCTTAACAATAAACCATAATTATCACAACTTCAATCATATCAAATCATTATCACACATTGATACTAAACTCAGATCAGTGGCCGAATCATGAACCTCATGCAATTACATAGAATCATATTTTAAGTGCATATAAAATACTAGTTCCCCGTAAAATCCTTGCAAAGCCTTAAAACTCATTTAGAAACTAATTCTTTTGTCAAATTTGGGAGGATCTTCACAATTAAAATTCTCACTTAAGATAAAAGGAGTAAGTCTTGAGCTTTAGAGATTTAGGTGACATCTTAGAATTATAAACATGCTATGCAACCTTATTTTAATCTTATCTTTATAAGGTGATAGCTTGGAATTATAAACATGATATGCAATTCCATTTCTTTATCTTTAAGATTTAAGGTGATGACTTGAAAATTAAACATGATGCAAGAACTTGAAATATAAACATGATACAAGAAACTGTAGTGGCGGTAATCCGCACAGGACCAGTAGAGGGAGAAGAAAATATTAAGAAACCGGAGCGGCGGTAGTCCGCACAGGACCAGTAGAGGGAGAAGAGAATATTATTATTACATCTTTTTAAGCTCCAATCTCAAGACTTTTTAAAGAATAAATTCTTTAACTCCAATAATCATATTTCTTTGCTTGTGATACATGGGCAAGTCTTTGAGCTCTAGGATCTTTAGGTGATGGCATAAAATAAACATGCCATGCGTTGATTCTTTTAGCCATTATAAAATATAGTGAGAGCATAAATTAAATATGAGATGCAACCTCTTTATTATCTTGAAAGATTAAGTGATGACTTGAAACATAAACATGAGATACAAGCTTGGAATTTAAACATGAGAAATGCAAGTTCATTTATTCATTCTTGAAAATTTAGTGATGACATAGAAGGTAAACATGGTTATGCAAAGCATAAACTTAATCATGGATGCAAATTCATTTTGTTTCTTTACTAGAGCTCCTTCAAGACTTTAAAAGAATTATAAATTCAACCCAATACATATCTTAACAAGAAATAAAACATAAAAGGAAAAATACATCTTTCAAGTTCTAAACTAAAAATCTTTGTTTTAGCATCATAAAGCATTATTCTTTAAAGTTTTGCATCAAATGGAATTTTCAAGCTTTAGAGGCCCAACTTGTGATGGATTTACAACCCACCCTCAAGGTCCTCATCATCAAGCCATCATCTTAGTTCCACCTAGGCCATATGGTTGAATTGGTTAAAGAAAAATTGAAGAGGAAAACCAAAATGAAAAGCTAAGGCAAGTTCATAATTTCATCATTTTGAGCTAAAAACACAACTCCTCAAAGCATAGAAATAAATTTAGAAACTACTCCCTACCTAATCTGAGTTGAAGAAGAGGAAGAGAACTTGGTTTCTTGAAGTGAAATGAAACAAAATCTCTTTGAAAAATTGAAGAAAGAATTCAGCCAAAGAGGAGGAAGAAAGAAAGTTTTTGGTGCTCCTAAAAACTAGTTATGAACCAAGCATTCCAAGACCACTCAAGCAAGCCTATTTATAGAAGATTTTGAGGCTTCCAATTGGCCAAAATGATGAGGTAGTGGACGGAATTTTGCAGGAGAAATAAGGGAGGAAAAATCATTTTAGACAAAGTTGTATGAAATTAAGGAATTATGTCTCTTATGGTGACATTTTGGCATTTTGTTTTAGTGCAACTTTTGGCAATAATTCAGCTGCATAATGGCATCAATAATTTCGTCCATTACAGCCCAAAGAAGTGAAATTTGTGTGTTCCATGCATTATTTAGGTGTAGGCAAGGTATTCATGTAATTTAGAGAATTTACGGTTAAGGGTTTAAGTGAATTAGTAAGCAATTTGGGTGTTTTTGAGCAATTTTGGGTTCTAATCAATCTAAATACATAATTTTGACTCTAGATTAATATTTAGAATTTAATAAGCTTTAATTTGAGCCTAATATTGCTTAGGTTTAGGTATCTGAATCAAAAATCCCGAAATTAGCAAAAGCGCCCAAAACAGGGCAAAATCGTACTTTCACTTAAAAATTGCCCGAGGCCACCCGAGCTTAACCAATGGTTAATCATGGCTTAAAAACACATTTTAAAACATTTTAGTGAGGTTCGGGCTCAGTCGGCACGCACATCGGAGTTAAAGCAGCCCTTGAGGCGTTTTGGTCATTTAAGGCGTCGGAACTCAAAATTGAGATCCTTCTCCTCTATTAACACACATAACACAAACAATCCCTTATTATCCTCAAAATATCCCCTTGAGAATAGGTGGGGCCCACGATCCTCATTTTCTGAGTAAAATAACTTCAGGGGCATTTTGGTCATTTTATACGTACAGAAATTCGGGATTTGCGACTCTCGCATGAATCGTTCCTAACCTCTCTGCTAATGTTATATTCCCTTATTGAGGATTGTTCGGCCTCAAATCTTATGTAATAATTACCTACGGTAATTCGGTAATTGAGTAATTTCTAATGACAGTAAAAATTACAGTAAAAATTGGGGCGTTACACATTTCCTTTAGAGAAAAAAGCTCCAAGGCTAAGAATCAAAGAGAGGAAAAGAAGTTCTAAAAGCCAAGAGAAACTAACAAAACTCATTTTTAGCAAAGCTTTAAAAGACAAGACTTTAAAGAACAAAATCCCTACCTTGGATGTGTCTTCTTGATTAAGAAAGAGAACTTGCTCTTAAGGAAGAAGAAGAAGAAGAAGAAGAATAACTCCTTGAAGCTTGAGAGAAAGAAAGTATTTGGGGGTGTGAGAGAAATGAGCAAAGGTTCTAGCAAGCTCCTTGGGCGTCTATTTATAGAGGAAATGAACATGAGAGGAGTGAGGGGGAGGAGGCTAGGTGGCACAATTTGAGTGGAGGAAGGAGAGAAGATATCTCTTACATGTAGTCATTTATAGGTAAGGCTAGGCATGGTTGGAGGTATAGGCTAGCATGTCACTTTGAGTGTTAGAAAGAACAAACTCTTGATGTAAGGAGGGGTGAGGTGGCGCCTATTTTGAAGAATCCAAGGGGAGGAAATTACTTCCCTAATTGTGGGTTAGTGATGGGTTTAGGTGTGTCTTTGATTAGACTTAAGATTAGGAGTTTGTAAGTAAGTATGTAAGTGAAAGGATAGGTAATCAAAGCTATGTTGAGGCATGATTAGTGGGCATTCTAGCTCATTAGTGGGGTCAAAATCCTATTCTAGCTAGGCTTCTTGGAGTATGGAGAGTGAATAGTGAAAATCTAAGCAATCTTAAGTTTTAATTAATTTTAATGACTTATTTTGACTCTAGATTAATTATGAAAATTAATTAATCTTCGATTAGAGTCTAATATTGCTTAGGTTTGCTTAATTCATTATTAAGCTCAAATGGCACTATGCTAGGGGCAAAATTATAATTTTACACAAAAACTGCCCAGGACCACCGGGACTTAAACAAATATTTTTAAACACATGAATACATCATTTTAAACCTTTGGGGAAAGTTTCGGACTCGAACGACACCTTTACCTGCGTAAAACGCTATAGGGGTATTTTGGTCATTTTGGCCCGAAACTACAGAAAACAAAATTTTCATTTCCGAAACCACTCAAGGACCATCCAATCCCCTTCAAACATTGAGTTGACCCTTCGAGGACTGCCGGGCCGGCTATCCTTGAACTTCGGGCAGAAAATAACCTCAAGGGCATTTTGGTCATTTCCCTCAGACAGAAAAATCAGGGCATTACATCGGCCATAAGTAGTGTTGGTCTTGAAAATGGAATTTTATTTTATCCTAAGGTTCAGAACTTGTGTCAATGATCTCTTTGTTTATTTTGGAAGAAAACTAGTTACTAAGAATGCTTGATCTTGCAACTTTTAAATGCTATTGAAGTTAAATCGTGGCTACTGATTTGATTCTTTTAATTTTGATATGTGCTGTTTGGAATGGTATAGAGGTGGAAAAAATTACTATTAATTGTGGTGAAAATCATCCTTGTTACCTTAGGTAAAAATTAGTAACTAGAAACACATAAAATTGTAATTTTGGAAGCTTTTGACAACTCCATTTTTGGTTATTGTCCAAATTGTTTTAGTATTGTATGGTGCTATTTGGGGTTGTTTAAGTGTGTCAAATTTGTTAATAATTAGTGTAATAATTATTTTTAGCACTTAAGGAAAGACTAGTAACTAGAAAGGATAAAAAATGTGATTTCTAGAACTCTTTAGGATGGAATTATGGATCCTATTTCAGCAAGTTATTATTTTGTAAAAAGATGGTTAACACTTAGTAAATGTGTATGAATCACTCATAATTGGTATAGAAATTAATTTTAGCATCTTAGGAAAAGCCGGTAACAAAAAAGGGTCAAAAAACGTAACTTCTTGAATCATGAAACGGTTTAGTTTTAAGTGATGTCCAAAGCTTTATAGCTTTGTTTGGTAATGTTCATGAGGTTAAAAATCAGTAGGAATAATGGTAATTGATCTCTTAGATGTATAAAAGAATAGTTACTAATGTTAGGTTAAACCAAGTTGTAGTTTTGACCCGTTTAAGGACTAATAAGTAATTACCAGTAACTTGAGCATGAAAATGTGAATAATATCTATGATGATCTTTAATACCTCATATACGTGTATATACACCTTATTGAACATAGCATATGCATTAGCTGAGTTCGGTCCTTGATTCAGGCATACTGGGTAGGAGCACGTTTACCTTTGATAAAATGTTGATGATGGCATGTTTATGTGAATTTGCAATTATGGTTGAAATATTTGAGATGCATAGTTGAGGTGTTTTATGAGCATGATATATTGAATGAGGAGCTATGTAACACCCCGATTCTTTCTGTCCGAGGGAAATAACCAAAATGCCCCTGAGGTCATTTCCTGAGCCGAATTCGAGGGTAACCAACTCGGTCATCCTCGAAGGGTCAACTCAATGTTTGAAGGGGATTGAATGGCCTTTGAATGCTTTCGGAAGCGAAAATCTCGTTTTCCGCAGTTTCGGGTCAAAATGACCAAAATACCCCTATAGCATTTTTACGCGGGTAAATGTGCCGTTTGAGCCCGGAACTTTCCCCAGAGGTTTAAAAACATGTTTTCATGTGTCTAGAGGTCTCTGTTCAAGTCCCGGTGGCCCCGGGCAGTTTTAGTGCAAAATTACGATTTTGCCCCTAGAATAGTATTTTTGAGCTTAATGATGTAATTAAGAAACCTAAGCAATATTAGGCTCTAAACGAAGATTAATTAATTTCCCTAATTAATCTAGAGTCAAAATAATTTATTAAAATTAATTAGAACCTAAAATTGCTTAGATTAAACTTAAATCATTTTTTTTAACTCAAGATTTCTAGTCTTAGAATCTTGAATAGTGTTTTCTCTCTCCAATTCCTTAAATCAAGGAATTGTGTCTAGAGTTGTTTAGACTCTAAATTGAGGATCTAACTCACTAATGGTGCAAGACCACTCCCTAATTATGTCTAGACAACCTTAATTACCCATTTACCTCACCTAAACACTTTCTTACAAATTCCTAATCTTAAGCATAATCAAAGATACACCTAAACACAACTCTAAACCATAATTAAAATGCAAGAAACTCTCCTCCCTTGGCTGATGCATTTCGGCCAGCACACTCCCCATTGACCACATGTTGAATTGTTTTCTCACTCAAAGAACCATGCTTGAGCCATACCTTGAATCATACCTCACCATACTTTGAGCCATACCTCACCATGCCTCAAGACCACATTATCTCACCTCATGGAACTCATGGGATGCCCTCCAATCTGCACACATGGCTGAAGCCATCATCCTCCATGAGCTCCCTTCATTTGTTTCATTTCTCTATAAATAGAATGCCTTGAGGAGCTTGCACCACTTTTAGATCATTTGCTAAGTTTAGGAGCACTCAAAGCTTTTCTTTTCTCTCAAAGTTCTAGTGTTCTTCAAGTTCTTCAACGTTCTTCATCATCTTCATCTTCTTCTTCCATCTTCAAGTTCATCACATGAAGTAGGGATTTTCTTTCAAGTATTTCTTTCTTTAAAGTTCTTGTTCTAAGCTTTATGTTTATAGTTTCTCTTGATTCTTTTTAGAACTTCTCTTCCATTCCCTTTTCCTTTCCATTTTCGGCCATGGGCCTTTGGGAATGAAGAAATGAGAACTTGATGATGAGAGTTTCATGATGATGTTCTTGAACAAAAATGCTTCTAGTTCTTCCTTTCTTGAACTCTTGAGAACTTTAGCTTTGATGATGTTTTAAAATGACTCTATGAACTCCATGATGAGGACTCATGATGTTGGTGTTAATATATCATCAAGATCATGAACTCTAGAGTTTTAAAATGTTCCTTTTTCTTCTTGAAGATTTCGGCCATTTCCTTAATTTTTTTCTAAGCTTCATGGTTTGATTTCCTAAAAATATTATGTTGAGTTTTAAGAACTCTAAGCTTGACTTTACCTTGTTGGATGAGTTTGGGTTATGGTTTAAGTTCCTTTAAAGTCTTGTTAAGAGCTCTAGAGAGATAAAATGAACTTGCATAATTTATCTTACGCTTGCACTCATGTTTACATTCTTGTTATGCACCTTTACTTTCAAGCTATCACCTAAGAACGTAAAGATTAAAATGGAACTTGTACCATCACTTAATTTAATTCTCAAAGCCTTTCTATTTCGACCTTAAAGTCGATTGTTGTTGGGCCTAGAGCACTAAAATAAAGAATTGAACTTGCATTATCACCTAATTAATCTCTCGAATGCCTTTCTATTTCGGCCTTAAAGTCGATTGTTGTTGGGCCAAGAGCACTAAAATAAAGAATTGAACCTTGCATCTTTACTTTCAAGCTTACACATTTAAGTTATGCCTCACATATTTACTTTCAAGCTTGCACATTTAAGTTTATGCCTTGCATATTCAATTTAAGTCATCACCTTATTTTGTAAGCAAGATTAAAAATGAAAAGCATGAGCACGCTTATTTCATGTCATAACTTAAGAACCTAGAGCTCAAAGACTTGCCCATTTCATTCCAAGTTAAAGTTTAATGTGGAACCATTCTTTGAATGCATATTTTCGCCAAGTAGTGATGATGGACTTGCAATGAGTTTTCATCTAGCTACTAGGACCAATAGTCTATGTTTTAAGTTTTCCTTAAAGCTTTACAAAACTTTATAAGGTTATGTCATCATAAGTTGTGATTTTATTCTCTTTTAGGGGATGGAATATGTTTTGGTCAGTGACCTAAGGCTTCTCTTAGCCTCTTGATGAATTAAAATGTTTTGAAAAGAGTTTTAGAAGTTCTAGATTGATTCCAAGAGAAACTAGTTAACTTATGTACCTAGAAATGTCAATTTAACTCTCTTATTGAAGTTGAATGTTTTCAGTTCTGATATGATGAGTGTGATGTTGTATGATGATGTTTTGAGGTGTTGGAATGTGTGAAAATATCATATGATGATGTAGAAGCGATCCTATGCATAATAGGTAAGAAACTAGCTAACTAGAAATACCGTAAAGTTGGAATTTGACATAGTTTTAACCCATTTGTTTATGGATTCTTTCAAAACTATTTTAATGGGAACATAATCAGATTTAGATTGTTTAGACATGAAAAACTTGATATCATTTGAATTAGAATTGAATTCTAGCACCTATAGGGAAACTAGTAACTAGAAAACCGTAAAAATGCAATGTAGAACTCTTAGAACATTTATTTTCTGGATTCTGTCCAGCACCCTTACAACATGATAAACATGATTAATAATTAGTCCTTAAGCATAGGAATGCCTCATAATTGATTTAGATTTAATATATAGCGCCTTCGGCGAAAACGGAACCGAGAAAGGGTCTAAAACGTAAGTTCTAGAACCCCGTAAATACAAGTTAAAGATTCTGCCCTATGCTTTTCAGATTTAAGTATGAACATGAGGATTAGGAATGATGATTAATTATGAGCCCTTAGGTGCATAAAGATATGAGCGACGAATATAGAGAACTATATCTCAAGATTAAGACCCGTAAGGGTCAAAGCATAAGCTACCGTAAGGGTAAGCGTTTGGATGTTTTATGATGATGCATGTAGTATGCAAATGATGATGATGTTATTCATATGGAGAATTCATGAGGTTATATGTTTATGTGGCATAAAGCAAATTTGGAAGGAAATTCGGTGTAATGCCGTTGTGCCGCCGGATTTCCGACAAATTTGGGGACTAAAAGAGATTTTGAAAATTAAGATACTAAGATGGGTTCTAGGATGACACCGGTTCGGCCGAGCACCTCCATAGAACTCGTGTGACATCGGTACCATTTTATACTCTTAGGTGACACCGGTTCGGCCGAGCACCACTAAGAGGTTTGCCCCCTAACCCGTACTCAGATAGTCGGGATTTATGATACGCTTATCGTTAAGTGGTAAGTAAGAACTAGTGACGACTAGTTAAGGTATGAGCTCATAACCTAGATGTGTGACACGTTCTGGGTGACACCGGTTCGGCCGAGCACCCCTAGTTCGATTGTTTTTTAGGGTGGCCCATGAGGAAGAGATGTTCCATGATTATGATTATGTCACTAAGTTTGTCCCATATGAATGTTACTATTGCCACTTTATGCCACTAAGTTTGATGAGACTTGATGTTATGTTTTATGTATGTGCATTAGGTAGTGCCATGCATACATATTCTATTATGTTGCATTCATAACATTAAGATCATCCTAAAATGATACCTTGGCTAAAGTATATTTTAAAGTTTAAAATGAACTTAATGCATGTTCAGTCATTTTGTATAATTAAACCCAAGGTTCTTGAGGACGTAGATGATGACACCTAGGTAGTAGGAGGCCCTACTGAGATTCTTTAGCAAGATTCTCACTCCCTCTATCTCTTTCTTTCCGTCACGTCTTCAGATGGCGACGTTCGTAGTGTTCGTGGACACGCCGACATGGGAGGTGCACCATGACCCGGACCACAGGTCATTCCATTTTGTGGGTCGATGCACGGTTAGAGTATTTATGTTCATGGGTCGACCCTTCACTCCCCCTGTACATTCCCATCGTTTCTCCCCCGTCTCACCTTTTGGCGATGACCTGGTGTTCGAGCGCGCACGTCCCCTAGAGGAGAGGCTTCGCCATACCCTACCATCCATGTCCGCCCCTCGAGACTACCCCGAGTATGTGCCCCGTTGCCCGTCGTCTTTTTCGGAGACGGATCCTTCGGAGAATTCGGCAACCCAGGTACCTTCCGAAGGATCTTCCCCCACCATACCCATGGACCTTGGGGAGGGTAGTGAGCCTTCTGTGACTCAGCCGAGGCTTGCACGACGACCGGAGATGAGGCCACACCGTGGAGGTCACTTCCGAGCCCCGTCCCGTCTATTTACACCGGAGGAGCTTGCTCAGTTTCCTGGTTACGTATCACGCTCGAGGGATAGTCGCCAGTAGGAGGCTGTGGATGGCCCGGGTTAGAGCACACACCACTTGGATGGGGATAAACCTTCTTTTGTTTAGAGGTTATCCCATTAGATGCACTCGGGTAGGGGAGTAGATCATGTTTAAGTTTATGTTGTATTTCCTTTCCTGTATTTCCCTTGTACTAAATTAAGTCCCACACTTATAAGTGGGCAAGTTATTTATATATGAGATGATATTCAGTGTTATTCATGGTGTGCCCTATGTTATGTTGTTGTGAGACATTTGTTTTACTATACATGGTTTACCGCTTATCGCATCACGCGGCTCTCACTTTTTATTTCAAAAAAAAAAAATTACCCGTATTTTCCGCTAAGTATTTCAAAGTAAAAATGAGAACTATGAAGTAACAGACTAATGATTAACCTAAATAAGTTCTAGAGTATTGGGTTAAAAATTAGCATGTTACAAGCTATCATTGCATTGCATCCCTAAATGACATGCCAAGGTTAAGGGATTCTCTAATTAAAGGTTATGTGAGGAGAGTCAATATTGGCCCTCTAATATCTTCTAATTAAAGGATATGAGGGGTGAGCCAATACTGACCCTTTAATCTCCTCTAATTAAGGTGATCCAAGTTGTAACATCCTAATTTTTAACCCAATACTGTAGAACATATTTAGGTTAATCATTAGTCTATTACTCTTTTAGTCTCATTCCTTACAACCTTTCATTAAAATACTTAGCGGAAAATATGAATAAATTTTTCTTTTTGAAACTCAAAAGCAAAACGCGAGCCACGCACTAACCTATCGTTCGTCATAACCATAACGTGCAAGAAAAGTAACCACACCATTGATAATCATGAAACATAGTATTATACATAACAATCATAATATCATCACATCTTCATAGCTACATAGACTACTAACATCATTGTACCATCATTTACATCAAAACACCCCCATATATGTGAAGTCATCCTTATCCACCTATGAGGTTGGATAAGTGTCAACCCAAAAAGCTAAGCTATCTATGCTCCCGCAGCAACCCTCCGCTCCATCTTCTAGTGTGATCCTTAAGAACGAGCCTTAACAGAAGTCACGAACCTCATTGTAATCCTCGTCTAGAGACGACATGGAAGAAGAGGAAGGGATGAGAAACTTATTCAAGATTCTCAGTAGGAATTCCTGACTCTAACATAAGTGTCATCGTCGTCATCCCCAGCCACCTCGGTTTTAATTATGAAAAAGGTGTACATGCATAAGGATTGGTTTTAGGCTTTTCAAATCTACTTATCCGAAGTGGGTGTCTTTTAGTCCGTGTCTTAATGACATGAATGCAACAGATATTTGATGAATGCATGACAATACCATATGCATATTAACACAAAAGTCGTAATACTTGGGCACATCATAAGGAAACAAGAATCATATATGTGGCATAAAGAGGCATAGTAATTTTCATGTGATATCTTTCTTATAAATAAAGCTCTTAAGTTCTTTTTCTTGAAGACCACCCTCTTAACATATCCACCAAAAATCCAACCGATTCACCGGCCCGGCGATAATCTGGTCACCAAACTACATCTCACCTATCGCCTAGGAATGAGCTCAATCCTAACTAGTCGTCACTAGATTTAATATGGGCTAATTGAGGGGGTATACATAACTTTCTTGGGTCACCTATCTTAGGATCATTTCCTTCTTTGAAATGCTCTACTAGTATCTAGTACACTGCGAATTGTCCGCTTTGGCAAGCTCAATGTCAATACCCTCATGGACTTGTTTCCTCCCCACCGTAGCGGGAGAAATGCGTCTCAGTACTATGTCACATCTGTTCTGGGGGTGCTCGGCCGAACCGGTGTCACCCAGGAGTTTTCGCAAGTTTTTTCTCAAGTACTCAAGTTTGATGGAAAATTCGGCAGCGTAACGGCGTACACCGGATTTCCATCAAACTTGCTTTATGCCACCAAACATATAGAGCATGCATAGCCATTCAATACCAACATAAGGCATCATAATCATCGTGTGCATCATAAGCATCATAATATCATAATTTTGCATAATGCATCATGGCGTGAGCATCAACATATCAACACTATATACTCTCATAAACATACAACCTCATGAATTCCTCATATGAATAACATCATCATCATTTACATACCACATGCATCATCATAGAACATTCAAACGTTTACCCTTACGGTAGCTTATGCTTTGACCCTTACGGGTCTAAATCTTGAGATATAGTTCTCTAACATCCGTCGCTCATAAGTTATGCACCTAAGGGCTCATAATTAATCATCATTACTAATTCTCATATTCATTCTCAAATTTGAAAGGCATAGGGCAGAATTTCTAACTTGTGGTTACGGGTTCTAGAACTTACGTTTCAAACCCTTTCTCGGTTCCGTCTTCGCCTAAGGTGCTATAAATTAAATCCAAATCAATTATGAGACATTCCCATACTTAAGAACTAATTATAATTCACATTTATCATGTTGTAATGTTGCTGGACAGAATCCAGAAAACTAAATGTTCTAAGAGTTCTACATTTGCAATTTTACGATTTTCTAGTTACTAATTTCCCTATAGGTGCTAAAATTCAATTCTAATCCAAATGTTACCAAGTTTTTCATGTCTAAACAATCCTAATCTGATTGTGCTCCCGTTAAAACAGTTTGGATAAGTTCCAAAAACAAATGGGTTAAAACTATGTTAAATTCTAGCTTTACGGTATTTCTAGTTAGCTAGTTTCTTACCTATTATGCATAGAATCATTTCTACATCATCATATGATATTTTCACACATCAAAACATCACCATACAGCATCACACTCATCATGACAGAACCGAAATCATGGAGCTTCAGTAAGAGAATTAAATTGACATTTCGAGGTACATAAGTTAACTAGTTTCTCATAGAATCAATTTAGAACTTCTAAAACTCTTTGCAAATCATTTTAATTCATCAAGAGGCTAAGAGAAGCCTTAGGTCAGTGACCAAAATATATTTCATCTTTTAAAAGGGAATAAAGTCATATCTCATGATAACATAACCTTGTAAAGATTTGTAAAGCTTTAAGAAAAACTTAGAACATAGGCTATTGGTCCTTGTAGCTAGATGAAAACTCACTACAAGTCCATCATCACTACTTGGCCGAAAACATGCATTCAAAGAATGCATTCACATTAAACTTTAACTTGAAATGAAATGGGCAAGTCTTTGAGCTCTAGGTTCTTAAGTTATGACATAAAATAAACGTGTTCATGCTTTTCATTTTTAATCTTGTTTACAAAATAAAGTGATGACTTAAATTAAATATGCAAGGCATAAACTTAAACGTGCAAGCTTGAAAGTAAATATGCGAGGCATAAACTTAAACGTGCAAGCTTGAAAGTAAATATGCAAGGTTCAATTCTTTATTTTAGTGCTCTTGGCCCAACAACAATCGACTTTAAGGCCGAAATAGATAGGCATTCGAGAAATTAATTAGGTGATGATGCAAGTTCAATTCTTTATTTTAGTGCTCTAGGCCCAACAACAATCGACTTTAAGGCCAAAATAAAAAGGCTTTGAGAATTAAATTAAGTGATGACGCAAGTTCCATTTTAATCTTTACGTTCTTAGGTGATAGCTTGAAAGTAAAGGTGCATAGCAAGAATGTAAATATAAATGCAAGCATAAAATAAATTATGCAAGTTCATTTTATCTTTCTAGAGCTCTTAACAAGACTTTAAAGGAACTTAAACCTCAACCCAAACTCATCAAACCAAGATAAAGTAAAGTCTAGAGTTCTTAGAACTCAACATAACATTTTTAGAAAATCAAAACATTTTGCATGTAAAAGAAAAGGAAATGGCCGAAACATTCTAGGCAAGAAAAGAATTATTTGAAAACTCTAGAGTCCATGATCTTGGTGATATATTAACACCAACACCATGAGTCCTCATCATTGAGTTCATAGAACCATTTAAAACACCATCAAAACTAAAGTTCTCAAGAGTTCAAGAAAGGAAAAACTAGAAACATTTTTGCTCAAGAACAAAGATCAAGCTCTAGAGTTTGTTTCAAGTGATGAACATCATCATGAAACTCTCATCATCAAGCTCTCATTTCTTTGAACTTCAAGGCCGATGGCCGAAAATGAGAAAGAAAAAGGAGAAGAAAAGAAGTTCTAAAAAGAATCAAGAGAAACTATGAACATAAAGCTAGAACAAGAACTTTAAAGAAAAGAATACATGAAAGGAAATCCCTACTTGGTGTGATGAACTTGAAGATGGAAGAAGAAGATGAAGAAGATGGAGAGCTCCAAGAACTTGAAGAACAAAAGAGCTTTGAGAGAAAAAGAAAAGCTTTGAGTGTTCCTAAACTTAGCAAATGATCTAAAAGTGGTGCAAGCTTCCCAAGGCCATCTATTTATAGAGAAATGAAGCAAATGCAAGGTGCAAATGAAGAAGGAAATTTCGGCCATCAGCCTCATGGGCAGCCCATGAGTTCCATGAGGTGAGATAATGTGGTCTTGAGGCATGGTGAGGTATGGTTCAAAGTATGGTGAGGTATGGTTCAAGGTATGGCTTCAAGCATGGTTCTTTGAGTGAGAAACAATTCAACATGTGTTGTAAATGAGAGAGAGAGGGCTGAAATTGCATCAGCCACGGGGAGGGTTTTCTTGCATTTTAATTGTAGTTTAGAGTTGTGTTTAGGTGTATCTTTGATTAGGATTAAGATTAGGAATTTGTAAGAAAGTGTTTAGGTAAGGAAAATGGGTAATTAAGGTTTTCAAGACATAATTAAAGAGTGTTCTTGCATCATTAGTGGGTTATAAACTCATTTTAGTGTTTAAACAATTCTAGGCACAATCCCTTGATTTAAGGAATTGGAGAGAGAAAACGCTATTCAAGATTCCAAGACTAGGAATCTTGAGTTCTAAAAAGGGATTTAAGTTTAATCTAAGCAATTTTAGGTTCAAATTAACTTTAATAAATTATTTTGACTCTAGATTAATTAGGAAAATTAATTAATCTTCGATTAGAGCCTAATATTGCTTATGTTAGCTTAGTTACGTCATTAGGCATAAAGACACTATTCTAGGGGCAAAATCGTAATTTTGCACAAAAACTGCCCGGGACCACCGGGACTTGAACAGAGACCTCTAGACACATGAAAACATGTTTTTAAACCTCTGGGGAAAGTTTCGGGCTCAAACGGCACTTCTACCCGCGTAAAACGCTATAGGGGTATTTTGGTCATTTTGACCCGAAACTGCAGAAAATGAGACTTTCGCCTCCGGAACCACTCAAGGGTCATTCAATCCCCTTCAAGCATTGAGTTGGCCCTTCGAGGACTGTCGGCTCGACCATCCTCGAATTCCGGGCCGAAAATGACCTCCGGGGCATTTCGGTCATTTTCTACTCAGGCAGAAAATCGGGGCGTTACACAAGTAAGTTGCATGCTCATAATAAGGAAGTTAAGTTAAGGCAACAAAGTGATGTGTTTTTCCTCTCTATTACCTCATATTAAATCTAGCGATAACTAGTTAGGTTGAGCTCATCCTAGGCGATTGGTGAGGTGAAGTTTTGGTGGTTATTGTAAAATCGCTGGGGAAAGTGAGATGGTTAGTTTAGGATGGTTATGTAAGGGAATGGTTATTGAGAAAGGAACTTGAAAGTAAATTATCATGAGTTCTGTAATACCCCGATTTTTTTGCTACTATGCAAAAATTACCAAGATGCCCCTAAGACAATTTAATGCAGGAATTAGGTGATGACCAAACCCGGTCATCAACCGGAAGTGGGGAATGTTGATTTTAGAAGTTATATGATGTCTTTGTGTGGGGCTTACTAAATATCTATCATTCATGATAAATAATTTAACATCCAACTTCATCATTCTATTCTATAGCACCATTGATATTGAAAATTCAATTATGAAGGGAATGGATATTATCATGAATTATATTCAAGTGCATTGGTTTGGTTTCTATTCTTGCTGTCGTTTTATTCATTGAATGGAACTTTTATTTTGTTTTTGATATTTATATGAAGAAATTCTGCCATGCCTTCTGGACAACAAATTTTCATTCAAACTTTTATGTGAGTCATTCTCTCCATACGTGTCATTCTCCCTATATACGTGTGTCATCCTCTCTATATGTGTCTGTAATTTAGAAAAAGAGAGACAATATTAAAAGCCAAATCTCACTTTGCAAGTTGCAAGAAATGCTTATTCCTTTGTATTTGACTATTTTTCAAAGAAAAGAAAACATTCCCTGCTCCTGTGACAGTGCAACATTTCTTTCTTTCTTTGATATCCATGTGTTCGTTTCCCCAAAGGACATATGGCCATGATGCCACACCTCTTTGACATCCCTTGCCCCCCTCTCCCTGTAATGATGGGCGAGATTCCATCCTGCTAACACCGTGAAGCAAAGAGGATGGGCAAGACTGAAACATGGGAAAAAGAAATTATTGTTTATCAAGATCATTCATTACCACATTCGCTTTAAAAAGAGAAATTGCAGGAGCAAAGATTGTAGGTGTTGTGATAAACAAAACAGAGGAAAATAGTAGGATTCTAGAGAAGAAAAACAAAAGTAAGGAGCCATGTGTTCTCCTATTTGTCGTTGCCTAATTTTATGTTCCTCTATTTTGATATCACAAATCACAAATGCACCAACGTACACCATAGCTCTTCCATGTAGCCATGAACCTTGACGCTGTTCACCACTGCCATGAGCTCCTTTACTATACCCAGTGCTTCCCTGCTGCCTCGATCTCCTTTCCATCACCATACAAACGCCTGAATCAAACACAAAATAGCACAAATCACACCTTAGATACAAAGGGCATAATGAAACACAATTATAAGAAATCAGGTCCCAATCTTTCAAAACAAAAGAAATCCATGGTTAAAGGGGGAGAACAGAACCTAAAATGAGAGAATAAGGGAAGGGAGGTCGCAGCCTTCCCTTGACCAACCTGGCCCCTCAACCACAATGGCCAGCCTTCCTCTCTACATCGCAAGCCTCCTTGCGCTGCCACCTCCGTCGCGTGCCTGATGAACCAGAACAACCCCTCCGTCACGTGCGCCTGGTTGGTCCTCGCCGCACACCTCCTATCATGGTAGTGGCTGGCCTCCGAGACCCCTGTATCTCTCACCCTCGTGATGTGTGTGTGTGTGTCTAGGTGTGTATGGGCGTGTGTGTGTTTGACAGACCCAACCATCACTGTGTGGCGACCGGTTTCTCCTGCTTTTCCTCCCCAGCCGCATCGTACTCTTTCCTTTCGGCCTTCCCCTTTTCGCCGCCCCTCTTTATCTACTCTTCCTCTCAATGACTATGTGTATGTGTGAGGGAGAGAAGGAATTGTGTGAGTATAAGAGAGAGAAGGAACTGTGTGTGAATGTGAGTGTGAGTGTGTGTGAGTGTGTAGTGCAGCCCCTCCCAGATGACAGTAAAAAAGAAAAATGAAACCCCAATCCCCTGTCTAAGCAAGCACTCCCTCAAGAAACCCATTCTTAAAGTATAGAAGTCCCACTCTCTTTACTCTTTATTGCCTTTTTGTCCATTATTTTATGTGCTTTACGGACAACTTTAATTCCTTCATTTGCTTTTAATCTATTATTTTGCGTGTGTGTCTCGCTTTGGGTAAGAGAGTGAGGGACCAGTATGTGTATGTGCAGTACTCCTCATAAAAACCCACACTTTAGTTCAAAGTTCCCAAATGTTTTAGACCTCTTTACTTGCTTGGTTATTTTCACTCCATTATTTTATGCATTATTGATACAAGAACTCCCTTACTAGCTTCTTGTTGTTTTTCTCTATTATTTTATGAGTAAACTTCTTTTTGAACAGCCTCATGCCCCCATTCCCTTTTACTTGCCTTTAAAAACATTATTTTATGTGTGATTGTATGTATCCCTCGCTGTGCAATGAGTGTGGGATAGCCCACAAACCCAAAGAAAGGAAGAAACTCTTGCTAGTTGAATGTACAATAACTAGCAATTTTTAACCCACACTTCAGTGAACCAATCATGATTTCTTTCCTTTTCTTTTATGTGTGCATAGCGTTCAGGAGTTAAAGAGGGAGAGAGAGCTTTGGTTGTTTAACTAGTGTTTGACCATCCCTTAAAACCATGAAACTCAACCCCCAAAGGTCCCATGTTCTTTTTTTATTACCTTGTTGTCCTCATTTGCATGTTATCATTTTATGTGAGTGGAGATCGCCTTCAGTATAGTACATACGCATGTGAATGAACATTTTGAACTTATGAAATGTGGACCCATTGTCTTGTTCCCATTAGTTTTGATCGCATATTGTCAGCATTAGATTGTTAAGACATACGTTGGATTTCATTCTTGTCCCTTAGCTAAACTATTTGTATTTTTATTTGCTCTACATGTAACTTTCAAGTTATAAATTAATTTCATGAAAGGGATTAATCCTTGCAATTGTTACAATTACTTCGTTCACATGTACCTCTCTGCATTTAAAATTGTTTTTTGGTATAATTTTGGGCTAACCCAGCAGGCATCCTGCTGAAATCTCAGTAATTATGTTAAATATAATAATAATAATAATAATAATAATAATATTATTATTATTATTATTATTATTATTATTATTATGTTGTGGATTATTTATTATTTAAGACTGTATGATCGAATATTAAGTATTCTATTTTCATCCATAATTACAATATTATTATAAATCTACATGTATTCTGCAATGCTGATGCAATTTACTTTCTATTAATGCTTAATATTTTTGGTCAGCAGTTTGATATTCTTAATTCCTTTCCAAAGAATCAATCACTGAATATTTTTTTTTTATGAGAATGACGTGGTTTTGAGTTCTTCATTGCACCCGGGGATATGTCGGCGAAGTTAACAGCTATCAAGCCAAAATTAATTTTTCTTGAAATTTTACTCTCCTTTTATTATTGTTATTATTAGTATTTGATTTTTCTTTCCTTAATTTTATTTTATTTTCATTTCTTTGGAGAATGAATTATTATGATGTTGAGTAGTAATACAAGTATATGTTAAGTAATGATCTCTAATATATTGAATAGTTCCTGTTAAGCACGGCATATGCATTAGCTGAGTCCAGTCCTTGAATTCCGACATACTGGGTAGGAGCATGTTATTGTTATAGGCTGTTGACTGAGGACATACTTGTGAATATATATATTTCATGATTATATGCTCATGTTTGCATCTCTACATGATATGCCAAGATTAAAGGTGACATAAGACACAAGGAAATGTTCCTTTAGACTCCTCGAATTAAAGGTTATGAAAAGTGACCCTAATACCCTTTATCCCGTACCTTCATAGTCGGGAATCTAATTCATCAAAAGGGATAAGATTATGCTAGTGACGACTAGTGAGGTATGAGCTCATGACCTAGAGCTCTTGAGAAAAGAGAGAATATAGGGCGGCCCTTAAAGAAGAAAGAATAAGAAATTTAAGTCACCTATAAGAATGATGATCATGATTTTGTGTTCTTTATATCTTATGCATTGTTTTATAAATTCTATGATATTTTGTATATGATATTGACATGCATTTATGATTAGCATATTGTATTCATGACATTAAGATTCATGCTAAAAGATATGAGTCTCGGCTAATGGTATTTATAACTTAATAAATGAACCTTATATATATGTCCACCACTTTCATAATGAAACTCGAGTTTCCTGGGGACGATGATGATGACACATGTTTACAGGTAAAATCTATCTTCCTGAGATTCTTGTTCAGGTCTCTTATTCCTCTATTTTCTTCCCATCTCGTCTTCAGAGGGTGATGGCAACATTCGTTATCTTCGTTGATACTTCTACGTGAGAAATGCACTATGACCTTATCAACCGGTCATATCACTTTATAGGTCATTGTGCCGTTCGAATGTACGTGTTTATGGATCATCCTTTTGCACACCCTGTTTCTAGTAATTGGTTTTCCCCCCACCGCTCCTTTTCCCGATGACCTCGCTTTTGAGCGTGCTTCATCGCAGACTCGACAGTATCCTCCAGTGCGTTCGGTTGCATCGGTAGTTCGTGACTTTCCAATTTACATACCTCGGTCACCTCCTCATCCTGCTGAGTCAGAGTCAAACCCATCTGAGGATCCATCATTCCATCATCCTTTAGGTAGTCTTGTTCGTATCATTCCCATGGAGGTGGAAGGTGGCAGTGATGGGGAGGCCACCATAGTATAGTCGATGAGAAGAGCTATGCCTGTACGTGGAGGAGCTACTCGTCCATGTCCGTCCAGCGGGGCGCCTCGCCACAGGTGATGAGCTGAGACGTTGACATTTGCTCTAGGTGCTACGAGGAGGAGTTGTGAGGGGGAGGGAGCGTGTGTCAGTTATTTATGTTTATCCGTATATTACGTATTATGGAGTACTGTATTTGTCATAACTCTTGTCAGTAGTGTTATGTTTCTATGTTATGGGGCAAATATGGAACGATCATACATTATATAATAACGGTTTATTTTTGAAATTCCAAATCATACTTCCGAAGTAGGTTACTTTTAACATTCAATCACTTAATGTACATTACCATACTACTCAACATCATATATTACTAACTTTTCACTTAAATATATTGGTCTCAATATCGATACTAAACTTCTTCACTCGGCATATAAGACAAAGAATTTCTTAGAAAATTTACTTCTTAAACTTGCCTTGGCCCTTGACTAATCTTGTCACATCTGGGCGTTATGTACTGCCGTCCCCAGTATGGCAATAATGGATAATAGATCGCCAGACTAAGCTCATTCCTATACATGATCATTAGATTTACTTTCTCCAATTCTTACACAAACCTATTCCTAGCCAGGTTTACTTTCCCCAACTCAACTCAAGGGTAGTCAGGTTTACTTTCCCTGACAGATCGGATTTACTTTCTCCGGCCCAAGGATTATAAATCTTATGCTTTTCTTGGTAGTCAGGTTTACTTTTCCTAACAAACTTGATTTACTTTCTCTAGCCCAAGAAACATAATCTTATGCTTTTCTTTTACATATGAGCAATTGTAATAAGCATTCATATCTGTGTGTGCCTATCCTCATCAGTAAGCTCACATGCTCCATTATTTATATTCATATTCATGTGCTCGTGTCATACTAGTACAAGATGTCATTATTTCATTAATTCAAAGCATCAATTCATTTTTAGCACAATGGCAGATTTAACACTATTGTGGAACAAATTTATTTTCACATAAAACAATTATTTCAGTGGCCATACAAATCATCAAAGACACCTCAATGTGTCCCCAGGGTGCTGTAAAATTTTCAGGGCTAATAGAGTTCTCTAACTATATTAACAAAATTCTACAAATTTGGTGGTCAGAAACCACTCCACCTCAGCTCAAGAACCATAATTAATAATTTTTAACCCTAGCAAATGTTTGAATAAAATCAAGAGAAAAATCATGGTTATACTTCAAGATATTATTCACACGTAGTAAAAATCTCAAAGTAAGAATCAATCATTTGCCATGATAACAAAATTAGACAAATTCACAGCTTCAGTTCTAAGGGTTCAGGAAGCATAAGTACTAGTTCATTCCCAGATTTTTTTTAAGGCAGTATAAGTCGAAGTTAAAGCTCAAGAAAATTCATGGAACTATATTAAGATGGTAGCTTCAACATATAATTTTTCCAGCTCATAAAAACATCTACAAATACATCAGAAAATTCATGATTCACAAGCTACCAGTACAAGTTCGAGAATTCCAGCAGCATAGTCCAAAACTCCTTTTGACAAAAGTGATTTCTAACATCATCCAAACACATCACCAAATTAGATACATCAATATCCATTTACTATCAACCAATACAACTAAAAATATTAAATCATCTCGGTGGTTAAAATAGAAAAATGAGTTTCAAACAAAAGAGGTTCAAAATCCCTACTCTTTGGAGCTTTAGAGATCTTGGGTCCAAATGATATTCCAAGAATGATTCTCTTCACTCCAAACCTTCCAAACAGCACCTAATCCTCCCTTAAACAGTGAAGAATGAAATATCAAGGTGACAATTAGTAAGAAATTGAAATTCCAATCGGTTATTTTTGTAGGTGGTGGTGAGTAGAATAAGTTTTGTGAAGAGGGTTTGTGATTTTATCAAGGTTTAGCTATGATTTTGGGAGCTTGAACTTTGTTAATGGTGGCTTGGAAAGAAAGAAATGAAGGCTGTATTCATGGGAGGCTTGGCCGAGGATGAAGTGTTGGAGTGATAAGGTTGGTTGACTTATTTATCACAAAGTAAACTTAGATTAATATAAATCCTTAATTCTTTCATAAAGGAAAATATGATGGATGACTACGATTTAATCTTGAATTACAAGATTAAATCTTAACCTTACACTTCTTCCTAAGGGATATACATTATCCTTTTGTAAAGATTAAACTATCCTTCGGTGTTAAAAATCACGCACTGAAATTTTACCGAGCGGATGAAACATCGTACCCGGTAATCAAACATTGCCTGAAAATTAATTCCAGGTATAAAATCTTTATTTCTATCTATTTCTAATCTTATTCCCATGTTTTCCCAATTTTGAGCACCTTCGAGTCCCAAATCAAGGGTTTCGGTTATCCCGGTAGGCCTGTGGGGCTCGCAAAATACTATTCACATTTTTTTTTTACAAAACCATTGGTCATCATTGTTAAAACTATTAGATTTTTAAAATTATAACTAATAAAGCTCAAATTAATTTTTAACTAATTTTTAGGGTGTTACAACTTGCAGTCTTGGTTGATCTAAAGAGATCTATGTGTAAAAGCTCAAGTGGTCTAATGGTTGAAATCACATGCTTATTATGAAAAGAAGCTTTGGCTTTCTTACCATTCTCATAGAAGTCACAAGTTTAGTCCTTGTCAAATCTGATATTTGGTAGGCCTTTAACAAGCTCTTTTTGAGAGAGCTCAAAAATAAGCTTCATATGAGCATGCCTAAGCTTCCTATGCCACAACCACTTATTATCCATGAAGGATGCGAGATCTTGATCTTTTAGATCATCCTAGAATAACACATACATGTTATCATGCCTCTTACCAGACAAAATAACTCATCCTAAAGTGGGACTAACTATTTTGTCTGCATGAGCATTAAAGATAACATTAAAGCCTTGGTCACAAAACTAGCTAATACTTAATAAGTTGTGAGCCAGATCATCAACAAATAATACATCAGAAATTTGGTGAAAATTATCCTTACCAATATTTCCTATGTCTGTGACCTTGGCGTTACCTCCATCAGTAAATCTTACTAATCCAAAATTCTTGGGCCACAGATTTTTGAACCACCATCTGGGTCTAGATATGTGTCTAGAGCAGCCATTGTCCATGTACCATTTGTTTTCAGGTTCCACATGCATTCTTAGGCAAACATCCAACAAACATAGTCTTTAACATAGGTGCCTAGACTTTTTGGGTCCTCTTGTGTTAGTCTTTTGAGAAGGGGGTTTTCTAGTTGTTTTGACATATTTTTTTCCTTATGAAGCACTTATCAGGTGGATGTCCCTTCTTAAAACAGAAAGTACCAAAAACCTTGTTCTTTACTTTCTTAGACATAGTTGGTTTTCTTTTCTCTTCTAATTTTTCTTCATATCCCAACCTAGTCTTTTAAAAATATGGCCTCTAACCTCCAAGCATTAGATCAAGGTTCTTTGATCCATTTACCATTTTTCAAGGTCTAATTTGAGAAGCTTTGAAGTTTTCTCTAGCTCAGAAACTATCTTCTAAGTATTTTTACTTTTGTTTGAAACTTTAGTTTCCAAGGCATTGAATTTTACATTTAAAATTTTGTTTTCTCCTTTCAGTTCTTCTTTTTCAAGCCTTAGATTCTCCATGTAACGCCTCAATTTTTCTCGTGTGTAAATGACCAAAATCTCGTTAAGGCCATTTGTACCTGGAGACTAAGGATAACCGGCCTTGACCAACCTCAAAGGGTTGTTCTAGTATTAAACGGGAATTATGTGTGATTACATGTGTTAAATGTGTTAATAAAGTAGAAGAATCTCATTTTTGAGTTCCTGCATGCAAAATTACCTAAACGCCCATGTGACTAATTGGCACATAATGAATTCCCGACTGGACTCGAACCTTGCTCGGGAGTTTGAAATGTCATTTTTAAGGGATGCCTAACGTCTGTTTAAACTTGGGTGATCCTGGGAATTTTTGTGAAAAATTACCATTTTACCCTTAATTAAGGGCATAACAAGTTTAACTACATAATTAACAAAACCTAAGCAATATTAGGCTCTAATCAAATATTAATTTATTTTAATAATGAATCTAGAGTCAAAATAATTAATTGAAGTTAATTAGGACCTAAGATTGCTTAAAGAAACTCAAAACCTTTTCTTAATTCAAGAATTAGTGTCATGTCAATTTGGAATAGTATTTTCTCTATTCAATTCCTTAAATCATGGGAATGGTCATGTGATGAGATTCTGCTAATAAAGGTGGATTTGCACTAATTGTACAAGAACACTTTTTAATCTTGTCTTGAGTAGTCTTAATTGCTTACTTTCTCACCTAAACACCTAATTACAACTCCTAATCAAGTACCTAATCAAACCTATTCCCTAAACCATGTCATAACCCAAATGAAATGAAAAAATTTCCTCCCCAAATCACCTATGAGGCTGCTGGCCACTCCTCCCCCAATTGCTCCATTACATGTTGAAATTCAATTAAAATACACTTGAAGAACCATACCATGAACCATACCTAAGCCCATACCTTGGAATAACACGAGATATTTTTCTTTTCCTTTTTCCCTCCAATGGCCGGCCATTCACCTCCCCTTTCATCCCCTCATGTGGAGTTTTTCTGTAAATACAAGGGAGCTCTCCACAAAGCCATTTGCTCATTTTCTTGCAAACCTCAAGTTCAAGAATTCTCAAGTTTTCTCTCTAGCTCTCAAGAGTTCTCTTCTTCTTCTTTTTCATTCCTCCAAGAGCACCACCCTCAACCACCACATCTCAACCCCAAACCACCACATAACCACCATCAACCACCCTTAAAACACTTAACCTTTCCACTTCTTAGACCAAAACCCAAGAAAAACCTTCCTTCCTTTCTTTTCCTCTAGTGGCCGAAATCATTTCCTTGCCCAATGGAAAGAATTCTCAAGATCAGGCTCTCTTTCATCCTTCAAGAAAAATACCTTTAGTAGGGAGTTGTTTTAAAGTTTTCATTCTTTTCTTTTGAATCATTTTGGTTGAAATGTTGGTTTACTCCTTTTCTTCCTTTCTTTTCAGCCAAAAAGGTTTCCTTTTCTCCCTTTTCTCTTTTTGGCCTTGATGGCCTTGTTCTTAAGGAACCATGGCTCAATGATGAGGATCTTGGATGTTGGTTGTAAAACCATCATTTACTTGACCTCTAAAGCTTGAAGGTTTAACTTCTAAGAGTTTTTGCAAATGAAGGTGTCACTTGGTTTTTTTTTATAAGTCTTACTTATGCAAAAATAAAATGATATGGTTATGTTGTCACCTAATTAACTTAAGTTCAAGACTTACCCCTTTCAACCTTAAAGTTGATTAGCGTTCTAGAGTAATTACTCTAGATAGCAGTCTTGAGCATAAAACTAAAAGGAATAATTGGATATTTTTTCACTTTGCAAGCCTTCGAGTTGATCAGTGTTTTAGAGTTATCACTCTAAATAGGAGTCTTAAGCCTAGAACCTAAAGAAATAATAAAACGAAATATATTCATGTTTATGTTTCAAGTCTTTGCATTTCATATTTACATTCAAGTCTTACACCTCATATTTATTTCTAAGTTGTCACCTAAAGCTTGAAGATAAGAAATGAACCTGCACTCCATATTTATATTTCTTGTCTAGCATGTTTATATTCCAAGCCATCACCTAAACTTAAAGATTAAAAATGAACTTGTATTCTCATATTTAATTTCGAGTCTTGCATATCATGTTTATATTTCCCTTGCCATCACCTTGTTATACGAAGATTAAAATGAGATTTGCATTTGCATATTTAAGTTTATGCTATCACCTAAATAATCTAGTGCTCAAAACTTATCCCTTTCAACTTACATGTGAATTTTGGTCCATGAAATATCTATCTTTATAAATGAGATTTGGTTCTTCAAGAAAATAAGGAATGATATATTATTCTCTTGAGAAAATGAAGTTTGTGTCTTACAACTTTCCCTTGAAATACAAGCTTGTTCTTAAAAGTGTTAAAGCTTAGTTCACATAACCAAAAATTATTTGACCTCTTGACCTTTGCTACCAAAATAAGGGTATTGTTTATGTTTTTATAAGGGTGAAGTTTAATTATAAGTATATCTCTTGATCTAGAATTAATTTAAAAGAAAGACTAGTTACTAGAAATGCCTATTTTGTATTCTTGCATGCTCTTAGGAAATTAAATTTTAGTTTCTCTTCCAAAATTTCTAGATTTGATGTATGTTGTATGGGATGTGTTTGACATGAGAAAATTGTTATTAATGGGTGTGGTAATTAATTTTAGTAATTAAGGGAGGACTAGTAACTAGAAAGAACCCAAAATGTGAATTCTAGGACTCTTTAAAATGATAAAGATGGTTTCTGCCCAGCAAGCATTAATTGAGTCAAAGTGATGTTTACCACTTAGTAAATGTATAGGAATCACTCATAAATTTTTTAGGAGTTAATTTTAGCATCATAAGAAAAGTTGGTGATATTAAAGGGCCGAAACATAACTTCTAGGACACTGAATTTGCCCATTTTCTATTCTGTCTAATATCTGTCCAACAATGTTTAGTGATGTTTTTGAGGTTAATAATCAATGCAAAACATTGTAATTAACCCCTTGGATGCATAAAAGAATAAGTACAAAAGTTGAGTTTACCCGATTTAGAGATTTAATCGATTAAGAGATAATGAAAATGCTTACTTTATGAGGTGATGTGATTTAATGTATGTGAGAATTTATGTGATGACTAATGTTTGCATACATGGATTTTAGTAGCAAAATTTATTGTGGCATGTTATGATTCCAGTTAAAATATTTAAGATGCATACATTGAAGTAATATAAAAGCATGAGGCATTAAATGATATGTTTGTATTTTTGCATCTTAAGATAACATGCTAAAGTTAAGGTGACATAAAACATATGGAAATAATCCTCTAGACTCCCCGAATTAAAGGTTATGAAAGGTGATCCTAGCCCCCTATCCCGTACTTGAAAGTTGGGTGTTAACTTACTTAAGGATAAGAGTATGCTAGTGACGACTAATGAGGTATGAGCTCATAACCTAAAACTCTCAAAAGACTAGAGTAATAAGGTGGCCCCAAATAAGAGGAAGAAATGGTCTAAGTCACCTAAAATATAAATTAAGGAAATTCATGTTATAATTACTATGATCCATGAGCATCACTTATGTTTGCACTTAGTATGTTGCACCTTGCATTGCATTTCATGATGAAACATGATGCATTCATGACATCCAAGACGCATATTAAAATGAACGGGCCTCGGTAAATAACATTTTGGAAACTTAATAATTGAACTTTATGCATGCTCACTATTTCATAATGAAGCCCGAGGTTCTTGAGGACGTAGATGATGACACTAGGATAGAAGGACACCCTACTGAGATTCTTTATCAAGTTTCTCGCTCCCTCTATGGCGATGTTCGTGATCAACATTGAGACGCCCACTTAGGAGATGCACTATGATGCCGCCCATCGGTCATACCATTTCGTGGGTCGTTGTGCCGTTCGTCTTTTTGTATACATGGACCACCCCTTCGCACACCCAGTCTCTAGCTTTCAGTTCTATCCTGCTTCCCCCTTTGGTGATGACCTCGTCTTCGAGCGTGCATGTCCTCGTGAGGAGTGGACTCACCACACTCCGCCGACCACTTTCGCTATTCACGACTTCCCGGAGTATGTGCCCCACTTCCCCACGGATCATTTAGAGACGGACCCATCTGAGGACTCCGCCACCCAGGTGCCATCCAAGGGTTCTTCCCCTACCATGCCCATGGATTTTGGTGAGGGTAGTGAGGCCACCGTGATGCAGCCAATCTGCGGGGGACGAGTGAGGATGACATCTCATCGTGGGGCTCATGCCCAACCTGCTCACCGTTTGGCCACCCTAGCCGAACTGGCTCAGTGGTTTGGATATGTTCCTCCCCCTTGGGGTAGGCAACAGTAGGAGTTGGCGGCAAACTTGGTGGTGCTTGTGCGCATAGTTGACATAGGATAGCCTTCTTTTACTTTTAAGGTTATCTACTTTAGATGCACTTTAGTAGGCAAGGTTTCTGGTCTATGTATTTCATGTTTTTATTTATTCTATTTAGATGATTGTACCTATGCTATTATATAACTTGGTGTATCGCAGAACCTTTATTATATATATGATATGATGGTCAAGTATGTATGATCCTTGAGTTTTTATTCATAGCATATATGGCCTTTTATTATAGTTTGTAAATCAAACGAATATAGTATTCATCTTATACGCAGCTTGCATTTTCATCTCTTATTTCAAAAAATAAATTTACCTATATTTTCATTAAGTATTTTCTAAAAGTTAGAATTAAGAACTGGAACAAAAAAGTAATGACTAATAATTAACTTGAATACATTCTAGGCGTGTTAGGTTAAATATTAGGGTGTTACACTCCACTTCTGTTTTGCTCATTTTGAGTTCTAAAACAATCTTTTTATGTTCTTTCTTCAAATTGAGATAGTGAAAAGAAAGAGTTTGAGAGTCTATAAGCAACTCTTTATATAAAGATAAAAGTTTATCATAGGAAAGATCAGAGTCAGAGTTGTTTACCTCAAGTTCACCTTCTGATGAATATCCTGTCAGGAAGCATAGGTTTGCAACATCTAGCTCTTCCTGATCTTCTGATCTTTCCTTTTTTTCTTCCGATTCGCTCCAGGAGGCCAGCATGCCTTTTTTCTTAGACAAGAACTTCTTTTATGAACCTTTGAGTTTAGGATATTCTGGTTTGAAGTGTCCTTTCTCCTACAGTTGTAGCAGGTGACACTTTCCAGCTTCACCTTGTCTTTTCTGTCCTTCCTGAGGTTGATGCCCGTTATTCTCTTCATCTTGCTTTTCTAGGGTTTTGACATCTTCCTTTCCAGTATAGAGAGCTCGTCCCTATCTTCTTCTTTTGTCTCATCATCAGACTCTTTTTTTTCATTAGAGGTTTCAGCAACTTTCATTACCATAGCTTTATTTGGCTTCTGATGACACGATTTCAAGGCCATGGACTTGCTATTCTTGATGGATTCACCATGCATTTCAGAGAGCACTACTTCATGGGTTTTAAGCAACCCAATGAGTGCATCTAGGTTGAGAGTTTGAAGGTCTTTTGCTTTAGTAATGACTGTAACCTTAGGTAGCCATTTGGCAGGGAGGCTTCTTAGGATTTTTCTAACCATATCAAAGTTAGAATATTTTTTACCTAATCCTTTTAGTTGGTTTATAATATGCATAAATCTTGTGCTCATTTCATCAATATTTTCTTTATCTATCATTTTGACCATCTCATATTGATGAACTAACATACTGATCTTTGTTTTTTTTACTTGATCAGTGCCTTCGTGCAACATGTGCAGCCTATCCCATATCTCCTTCGCTGTGTCACAAGCAATGATTTTATCATATTCAGCCTTACTTAGTGCATACGTGAGAGATATTTAGCTTTTGATTTTAGTTGAACTTTGGCCTTGTGTTGCTCTGTCCGCCTACTCCAGGGGACTTCTCTTGATGTTAAGGGTGCATCATTTGTTCCTGAAACTTCCTCCATTGGAACATAATCTCTTTCTTGTATAATCTTCCACAAGTTAAGACTCGTGTATTTTATGAACAACTCTATTCAATCTCTCCAGTAAGCATAATCCCAACCATCAAAGAATGCGATATTTATGTAGTTTCCTTCTGTTATACGAATATTCTGTGTCATCTATCCCTCGGTCTTTGTCCTCTGCAGTCGTTAAAATGCTCAACCCCTTATAAGCCAAGCTTTGATGTCACTTGTAAGTAGAAAAATGCATGAGAAAGGGAGGTTAAATTGTGCTTTGCTTTTTATTTTACTTTTTGCTTCTGAAAAACTTAACCAAGATACTATCAAGCTATAAGCTAGAAGTGCAGCAGAAACAACATTAGAGATGTCAGAAAGTGAACTTTTTAAGCAAAGAAAGTTAGATAAATGCATAAAAGAAAGATTTCTAGAATAAACACAGTAAATAAATTAAATGCAGTAATAAAACAAAAGATGTAGGAGAAGAGAGACACAACTCGGGAGTTTTTATATTGGTTTGGCTAACCTGCCTATATTCAGTTATCAACAACAATTGAGCTCAACTAAACCTTTCTTAAACTCAAGAAAGAACTAGGATAGTCTTTACAATAACCTTCCCAAGCTCTCACCTGTGGCCAGTAGACAACCCTTACTGTCGCAAACTAAACAGTTATTCACCAACCTCTTCAAGTTGAACCAAGTAGTCTTTAACCAGCCTCTCCGACTTCTTTTTAGCTATTCTTCCTTGGAAGAATATATGAATAATGAAGGTACATAGAAAGAAGATTTTTACAAACAAGGAAAATGATTACACGATGTAAAGATCTTTACGAGAAGATGAGTAGAAATTTTCACAGAGTATTTTCTCTTTGTGTAGCATCTATATCTCTTTTAAAGTACATCATCTCTATTTATAGATAGTCATCACTTATGACTGTTACCTTCGATCAGACTCCAAGTGACACATGTTGATCATCTATTTGTGTCTTGGAAAAGCAATCTAGAAGAGTAGCTTATCCGTTTGTCAAAGCTTTGCACAAGTCATTGTAAAATGACGTTTAAGATGTCCCCTCAGAAACTACTTCTACTTTCTGATCATGGTTTTTGAACTCTTTCTTATAGAAGCTGGGTTAGTTAACCACGTTAGGAAAAGAGATATCATGCCAGTTTTGACACTAGATTTGGACTTTTCAATTTTAAATTTGAATTTCAAATTTTCTTTCTTTCCATGTAGAGCACACTGTTTCACTATTGAGTGAGCTTTCTGAAGTATGGTATCATTTCCTTGATGAATCTTCAGTCTTCTGGTCTTCAATCAGAGTTTGTTGATGATAAAAACATTGTGAATATGATGATTGAAGGTTGTAAAGCACATTAGCTTCAGAGTTTGATTGATATCTTCATTCCACATGTAATTTCTAAAGTCCAAGACTATTTTCTGAAGACCTGAGTCTTGGTTTCTTATTCTGGTTGCTTTTCTTCAGGTTGTTAGGCATTTTTAAGCTCAATTTTTTATATAAATTTCACTTCCATTTAGTTCCCATATCTTAATATGAGATAAAACATGTTTGCACATATATAGTGTAATTTTTCTCATTTAATGGAGCCATGTTATGCTAATAAAAGAACCCCTTTGCTACTTCAAGAAACTCAAAATAAACGTAGTCATTCTTCAAAATATTTTCCTTAAATTGGCTTTGTTGTCATTCAAAATGTATTGCTTTAAAGCTTTTAGAAGGGTTCTAGAGCTAACAACAATATCTATGGCTAAGTACAAAGGAGCATCTAAGCTTGCAAGCTTAGACAAACTTGAAACACATGCATCATACATAGTGGAGGAAGAAGAAATAGAAACGAAAAAATCTATATTTTCTATAATATGTACAAGAAGTGAATTTTGTGTTTCAAGATAAAATACTGGATTAGGGGCACTCAAGTGCCCATAAATACCCAAATCAGACATTCAGTAGCAAAACAGCTCACTAGAGTGGACGATGCTCATTGCAGCGAGTTTGTCTATATTGAAGTGCTTGCTAGAGTGAGCCTATTTCAGTTCCAGACTCTATAGATTACTGAAAAAATATAGAGGTGGTGTTGGAACTATGTTTTTCACACAAAAGTTTAGTAGTGCTGTCAAAAACCATTTTGGTTAAGGAAACATCAATTTCAATACACTCCCCATACGGGTTTGAGATTCCATCACAATTTGGGCATTCAAAATCTAACACCACAAAGGATTTTCCTATGAGATTACCACATGAATTTTCTATTAATGAATCAATGACATTAATTACAAAAATAGAGTAGTTTTTTGAGGGAAATTTCATAGCATCATGCAAATTTAATTAAGCCTTTAGGTCTCCATATTCCAAGGAGAGTTTGCAAGCATACACATTGGCCTTTGTAACACCCTTCACACCATAAAGCTGTGCTTAAGCTATAACCTTATAGTAAGTAGTTGTTACTTGTGAACTCTACTTGATCTTAGAGGAGTGTACATATATTATTACATACGAGCCTGCTTTTCATAACAAACATAAAGCGCTTCCTCTCTATGATGCTAAGTTTGAACATAAATAATATGTCAAAAATACATAATTGAAGTAATCGATGACTAATCAATAGTATCCTGTAACTATATCAAACCCTTACCTAGGTTCATGCAGGAACCCTCTAGTCTAGTTAGGGTATTGCTCGAAATTCATCAAAAGCAAATAAAAAGAACTGATTAATTCTCTATCATCAGTTCATCAAAACATCTAGACCATAGTGCCAATACCAGCTAAGAATCTCCACAAAATAAATCAGCATCTTCGTAATCTATATAAAAATATGATAACAGTAGGAATGAGAATCAAATATCCGCAGTAGAAAAAACACTAGTCTACTACACAGTAACATCTGACATAGTCTTAAAATAATTACAGCATCTTAGATGTCTTATGAAATGATTGCTTCTGCTTGTTCTCTCTTTGATCTAACATAATATTCTGAGTATGATTCATCTTCAAATAGTCTCATACCTATATAGCCTAAGAATTTCTTTCATTCTGGTTGTTCATATAATACTTATTTTGTTTACATCATTATTTCTTTATCATAAACTCATGAACAACTTTAGGCTTTAGAAAAGAATTACTTATGATTTTCGGATATGCTTCTCTTTTGATGTATTGTCTGTGCTGTAACACCTCGTGTTACAACCTGATATACTTGACTTGATATAGTATCTCGTACTATATCCTGATATAGATCTCAAAACATTTTCTTCTCAATACATCAATCTCATTTCTTCTTTGTAACACCTTGTGTTACAATCTGATATAATTCATCCCTTTAACACGATATACTTTATTTTGCTTTATCAATTTCATTTCCTCTTTGACATGATCCTGTTATTAAAGTTTAGACTTGATAGTAGAACTCATAGGATTCTTCTGATATACTTCTCTGTGGATCGTATTGTCAATGATGCAATGTTGTCATGTTACAACCTAATATAGTTCACTTGTAACATCCTAATTTTTAACCCAATACTCCTAGAACGTATTTAGGTTAAACATTAGTCTATTACTCTTTTAGTCTCATTCTTTAAAACCTTTCTTTAAAATACTTAGTAGAAATTACGAATAAATTTTTCTTTTTTGAAACTTGAAAGCAAAACGCGAGCTGCGTGCTAACGTAACATTCATCATAACCATAACGTACAAGAAAATGTAATCACACCATACATAATCATGAAATATAGTATTATATATAACAACATAATGTCATCACTTCTTCATAGATACATAAATTACTAGCATCATTGTACCATCATTTACATCAAAACATGCACATATATAAGGATGTGTTCCTTATCCACCTACGAGGGCGGATAAGTATCAACTCAAAAGCTAAACTATCTATGCTTCCGCAAAGAACCCTCTGCTCCGTTTGCTAGTGTGACCCTTAAGCATGAACCTTAGAAAAAGTCACGAACCTCGTTGTAATCCTCGTCTGGAGATGACGCGAGAGACAAGAAAGGGATGAGAAACTCATTCAAGATTTTCAGTAGGGATTCCCAACTCTAACACAAGTGTCATCGTCATCGTCCCCAGCCACCTCGGTTTTAATTATGAAAAAGGTGTACATGCATAAGGTTTGGTTTTAGACTTTTCAAATCTATTTATCCGAAGTACGTGTCTTTTAGTATGAATCTTAATGACATGAATGCAACAGATATTAGATGAATGCATGACAATACCATATGCACATAAACATGAAAATCATAGCACTTAGGCCCAACATAAAGAAAACATAAATCATGTACGTGACATAAAAAGGCACAGTACTTTTCATGTGACATCTTTCTCATAGGTCAAACTCCTAAGTTCTTTTTCTTAAAGACCACCCTCTTAACATATTCACCAAAAATCCAAACGACTTACCAGCCCCAACGATAATCTGGTCACCAAACTACATCTCACCTATCGCCTAGGAATGAGCTCAATCCTAACTAGTCGTCACTAGATTTAATATGGGGTAATAGAGGGGGTATACATATCTTTCTTGGATCACCTATCTTAGCATCATTTCCTTCTTTGAAATGCTCTATTGGTATCTAGTACACAGTGAATTGTCCTGCTTTGGCAAGCTCAATGTCAATACCCTCTCTGATTTGTTTCCTCCCACCAAAGCGGAGAAATGCGCCTCGTTGTTATGTCACATCTGCTCTAGGGGTGCTCTACGAATCAAGGCCACCTGAATGTATCACATCTTTCCTAGGGGTGCTCGGCTGAATCGGTGTCACCCAGGAGTTTTCCAAAACTTTCCTAAGCTCTCAAATTTTGACAGAAATTCGGCAACATAACGGCTGTAAACCAAATTTGCTCAAAATTTGCTTTATGCCACGAAACATATAGAGCATGCATAGCCATCCAACGTCAACATAAGACATCAAGTCATATAGTCAAACTCATCATAGCATATACATCATCACATCATTACTTTAACATTCTTAAAAGATAGCATGCTCCTAACCAATTTGCCAGAATCAAGGACCGAGCTCAGCTAATGCATATGCTATGCTCAAGTAATTCTCAAAATTAAACATACATCTACTTGAAGTCATAAAGCTCATTATGTCTTGGGACCTATGGTGTCTTATGCTTTGACTCTTACGGGTCTTAATCTTGAAAACTAATTATGTTAACTTCCATTTTTATCCTTTTATACACCTATAGGTTCACAAATAATTATTCTCAATAATTTTTATGCTTAGTAACTAATCCAAACAGCACTATGGAGATTTGGACAATTTAAAGTTCATGTGGTTACAAGGTTCTAGAATCTACGTTTTAGACCATTTTTAAGTTTCGTTTTCACTTAAGTCGCTATAAATTAAATCTAAACCATGAGAGGTTCCTACACATGTAAACTAATTCTAAACCATGATTACTGCCTTAGAAGGTCACCAGACAGGAACAGAATATTAACTAATCCAAGTGTTCTAGAATTGCACTTTTACGGTTTTCTAGTTACTAGTGTCTCTATAGGTGCTAAAAATCAATCCTACATCAAATGTTACCAAGTTTTTCATAATTAAACAATCCTAAACTGAATGTTATCCCATCAAAACAGTTTTGGCAGTGGCTAAAAATAAATGGGTCAAAAATATGCTAAAACTCAACTTTACAATTTTTCTGTAAGACTAGTTTCTTTTCTAACATGCATAGAAAGGTTCCTTCCTCAACATATATAATTTTTACACATTCTAACATACCAAAACAACATCATACAAAGCAAGCACACAAGGACAGAACCAAAACATTAGAGCTCAAGCATCATTCAAAAATCATGTCCTTAATACATACAAGTTACTAGTTTCTCTTGGAATCATTTTAGGACTTCTAAAACTCATTGAAACCCATTTTAATTTATGAAAGGAGACTAAAAATAACCATAGGGTAGTAGCTAATTTAAAGCATTCTTAGAAGAGGTTTAATTCACAAATCTTGTTGGTAATAACCTCATAAAACTTTTAAGGCCTAAGGAAAATCTTAGAACATAGATTGTTGGCTCTTGTGACTAGATGAAACTCACATCAAATTCATCATCATCACATGGCCGAAATATACATCCATGGGGATGTTTCCATAACCAAACTTTAACTTGAGATAAAAAGGGCAAGTCTTTGAGCTATAGAGTCTTTAAGTGATGACAAAATGTAAACATGCTATGCATTCCATTTTATTCTTCGTTATAAAGTAAAGTGAGAACTTCAAAGTAAATATGCAAGACTTGAAAGTAAATATGCAAGTTCATTTTATCTCTTAGGATTTAAGTGATGACTTGAAATATAAACATGAAGTGCAAAGCTTGATACTTAAACATGATAATGCAAGTTCTTTTCTTTAATCTTTAGAGTTTAGTGATGACATAGAAAAGTAAATATGAGGTGTAAAGCATAAATTTAAACATGGATGCAAGTTCATTTTTACATCTTCACTAGAGCTCTTACAAGACTTTAAAGGAACTTAAACCTCAACCCAACTTATCAAAGCAAGATAAAGCAAGCTTTAGAGTTCTTGTACCAAGGTCTACAAAGAAACCATATGGTATGAACTTGATTATCAAGCTTAAGGAATGGATTTAAAGAAACAAGTTAAACACTAATATTATTTAAAGAACCGAAAATGGATCAAGTTAGAGAATCGAAACCAAAATATCAAAGAAAGGAAACCATGGCTGAAACCATGAAGAAGAAAAGATAAAACTTTGAAACTCTAGAGGCCATGATCTTGATGATACATCAATACCAACATCATGTGCTCTCATCCTTGAGTCATTTTCCAACCAATACAAGTTTTAGAAACCAAAACTAGAACCAAAGAAAGGGGAAGGAAAATCGAATTGCTCCTTGGTTCAAAACTAAGTTTTCAAGCTTTAGAGTTTACACAAGTGGTGATTCTCATGATCAACCCCTTGAACCCTTATCATCAAGCCAATATTTCCTTTAAAGAAAGGCTCCAAGGCCGAAAAACATAGAGGAGGAAAGAAGTTCTAAAAGCCAAGAGAAATCAACAAAACTCATCTTTATCAAAACTTTAAAAGATAAAATTTTAACAAAACAAAAATCCCTACCAAGTGGTGAAGAGGAAAGCTTGTTTCTTGAAGTGAAAAGAGAAGAAAACTTGCTTCCAAGTGGTCCTTGAATTTTCGGTCAAAGAGGAGGAAAAAGGAAGGAAAAGTTTTTGTGTGAGCTTGATTGGTGAGGATGAAAGCTTATATGTTTGAATGGTGATCTAGGGTGGTTGTGTGGTGGTTCTTTGTGTTAGAGGAGGAAGATGAAGAAGAAGAGAATGAGAAAGAACTTTTGAGCTCTTGGAGAAGAAAAGAAACTTAAGACAATTCTCTTTGAAACTTTGATGCACAAAATAAGCAAAAATGGACCAAGTTCTCTCAAGACAAGTATTTATAGAAGAACAAAATGTTAAGGAGTGAATGGGGAGGAAGAATCACGAAATTCATGGCCATGGAGGAGAGAAAATATCTCTTACAAAGTGTCATTCCAAGGTATGGCTTGAGGTATGGCTAGGTGTGGTTCAAGGCATGGCTCAAGGCATGGTCCTAGGCATGGTGTAAGGCATGGTGTAGTATGGGTGGCCATGAGGGAGGTATGGGTGGCCATGCCTTTCTAGAAGAACTTGGGGACAAGTTGCTCCTTAATTGTGGGTTAGAATGTGTGTTAAATGTATCTTGGATTAGGCTTAAGATTAGGAATTGGTAAGTAAGTGTTTAGGTGACTAAGGATGTAATTAAGGATTTCAAGACAAGGTTAGGAAGTGCTCTTGCTTCATTAGTGAGATAAAAACTCATTCTAGTATATAAACAATTCTAGACACAATTCCTTAATTTAAGAAATTGGAGAGAGAAAACACTATTCAAGATTCCAAGACTAGGAATCTTGAGTTTTAAAAAAAGATTTAAGTTTAATCTAAGCAATTTTAGGTTCTAATTAACCTTAATAAATTATTTTGACTCTAGATTAATTATGGAAATTAATTAACCTTCGATTAGAGCCTAATATTGCTTAGGTTTGTTTAATTACATCATTAAGCTCAAACGACACTATTCTAGGGGCAAAATTTTAATTTTGCACAAAAATTACTCGGGATCTTCGGGACTTAAACAAATACTTTTAAACACATGAAAATATCATTTTAAACTTTCGGGGAAAGTTTCGGGTTTGAACAGCACCTTTACCCGCGTAAAAACGCTATAGGGGTATTTTGGTTAGTTTGACCCAAAACAGCAGAAAACAAGATTTTCGTTTCCAAAATCATTCAAAAACCATCTAATCCCCTTCAAACATTGAGTTGACCCTTCAAGGACTGTCGGGTCGGCCATCCTCAAATTCCAAGTGAAAAATGACCTCAAGGGCATTTTTGTCATTTTTCTCTCAGACAGAAAATCAGGACGTTATATCACTAGATGGAGTACGTCTACTACATCTTATCTAGAGTAACCTCGTTATTCTCAGTCATAGTTTTCAAACTCGGACCGCTGATCGACTCGGTCGAGGCACTGAGTCACTGGGTCACTGGTTCAACCGGTGGGTCACTGGTCGAACCGGATTTATACAAAAAAATATAAAAATTTAAATAAAATACAATAAAATGACAAAATTAACAATTTAATACTCTTTAAAGGGTCCAAATATAAATGCATAAATAAATAACAAATTTCAAAATATTATTCATATTTCACATTCATGAATCACAATTAACAAGTTCAAAACATAATTATACAAGCAAACTCATAAAGTTTTACATTACAAACTCATAAATTATGACCATACAAATAAATTTATTACATTTTTCTATAAGTTAAATTAGATTTTTTTTTAAGATTTTTGAAAAAGTCATCATTTAGAACAATAAAGCAAAAAAAAAAAAACAACAAAAAAACTCGACCGGTCCGACCCTGTTTGACCGACCGAGTCAAATCGGGTCGCACCGGTTTTGATGCGGGACCGATCCAAATACTAACTCGGACCGGTTTCATGACTGGTTCACCGATTTTCTGATCAAACCAGCCGGTTCGAACCGGTTTTTAATACATTGTTCTCAGTACGTCCCTTTCTCATAACGATGTAATACTGTCGCGATTACAACCTAATATAGTTCTAAGGGCGTAGAACGTCTACTACTACCCGTGAATCCATGAGCTTACCATTAAGCAATTGATTATTACGTAAAGCTTATTTTTTTGATTTCACTTTCTTTGTGTGGGGCTTATTTTCTTACGTTCCCTCTCCTCTTGAAACTTGATTTCTTATACTTTGCTTTGCGATTTCTTTGAAATTTCATTAAATTCTTATGAGATATTTCCTTAAAGTCTCTTGAATCTTTATGAGATTTTATGTGTAAAGTCTCCTGTTGTCCCATGAGATATTCTGTTAAAATCTCGTGAATATATATGATATATTCTGCCCCAAAAGTCTTTCTTAAAGTCTTATGAGATATTCATATTCTGTTCAAAATCTATCTTTAGTTTTTAGGAGATTTATCAGTACTAAACTTTTTATAAAAGTCTCCTGTAAAATCTATTTTACTGTTACAAGAATTTTTTGTAAAATCTGTTAATCTGTGATGAGATATTTCTGCCAAGTTTGCTAATCTTTTATGAGATTTATTCATTACAAAAACTTATAGGACTTCTTACTTAGTAATTCTTAAAACTTTCAAGAAATTAAACCAAGTGTCTTACTTAGAATCCAAGGCTTTTCTTCTATAGATCAAAATCTCATCATTTTCACAAAACTTTAGTATCGTACATCAAAATACTAATCTTTCAAAATTTATAAAATTATTTCTAATTATATTCTGGTAAAATCTCCAGGTATCTTATTCTTTTAAAGAACCAAAAATCTCTTCTTATACATAGTTAAATCTCTTACATCATTTCAATCAATTCATAAGACTTTTATCCATGACATCTTAAGCATTTATCAAACTTATATATATATACATCTTGAGAATAAATTTTAGATTTCACACATATAATTTCAAACACATCTCAAGGATTTATATTAATAAACTAATCAAATAATCACCAAGTAATAGACATAGGTTTTCCTACCTTCCTTCCAAGCTTTTGTTAAACTTTCTCTAGCTTTTTCTTCTCAAAATCAAGGCTTAAACCCCATTTTCAGCCCTTATTTGAATTGGTGTTTGGACCAGGTTTCAGCGAGGAAAAATAAGGTTTTGACTTGAGTTTGATGTAAAGGAAGTGTTCTTGAAGATTTCATGGAGTTTCAAGAAGAAAACATGAAGATGGTGAAGAGGAGAAGAAAGCAACGTGAAGTTGCTGCCAAGAAAGGAAGAAAACGTGACTTCCTCTTTAATTTTGATTTATATAATAAGCTTTACTTGGAGAGAAAGTAACTAGTGTAACTAGTTCAAGTGTTAGGCTAAGAATGGAGTTCAAGAATTGGTGAGTTTGTGGTGTTTGAGAATTGAAAATGGAAATGAAGAACAAGGGAGAGAAAATGATGTGAAAAAGGTCGCCCAACATAGAAGAAATGTCATTTGTTTTTTTCTTTTTCCTTTATATAATAAAACATACTTGGACAGAAAGTAATAGGTATTTCTATTTGCAGATCAATTTGCCTTGTTTCTGTATTAGAAATATCTATATTTATTTAATTATTCTAATTAAAAATTATATGAGATACGATAATATTCATTATTTACAGCAGATTCAGTGTTTCAGTATACTGGTTATTACCATTTCGGTATACCGATTATTACCATTTCAGTACCCAATTGACATAAAATAAACTTTATCGGGTTGAAATATATAAATACCCTTATCCTTATTTTTATCGAAGTCCTTATACCACTTATAGGGTCTTATCCAT
This sequence comes from Dalbergia cochinchinensis, assembly GCA_031216125.1. NCBI lineage: Eukaryota > Viridiplantae > Streptophyta > Magnoliopsida > Fabales > Fabaceae > Dalbergia > Dalbergia cochinchinensis. The sequence continues at coordinate 10,862,475 of CM062376.1, forward strand.
ATTACGCTATATCTCTGGTTAAAAATATTATTATATTGAATTTTTTAATAATATTAAATTTTTTTTTACAAACTCCTTATATTGTTGCGATCAAAACTGTGTCTGTCAAAATTTTCAAAATCCTTATAAATAATTCACAATTAATTATTTTATCACAACACTAAAAAAGGGGGGTCGTTACAGCTTTGGCTTTTGTGGTTTTTAAAAATGATCTTCCTAAGATCAACATATGCCGATGCACTTCATTATTAGCCATCTCTAGGCCATAAAAATTAGCAAGAAAGATGAAATCATTTACCCTCACTAGGATATCCTCAAGGAGTTTATTTGGCTGCTAAATGCTTCTATTTGCAACTGCAAGATCACCCTGTTGGCTTGAGCTCATCATTATGAAGTGCATGATAAACTGATCATGGCATTGCATTGATGCCCATTCCAAGGTCCATCAAGGCTTACCCAAATTGCATATTCCCAATGGTACAAGGGATAGTCAATGTGCCTAGATCCTTACACTTCTAAGGAAGGCTCAACTTGATGATTGAGGACATACTCACTCCCAAGTTCACCTTCTCATTGCCCTTAAGTGTCATTTTATTAGTACAATTCCTTTAGAAACTTGGCATATTTTGGAATTTTCTTGATTGTATCAACGAGAGTATGTTCACCTCAACCTTCTTGAAAGTCTCCAATAATTCCTTGTCTAGCTCAACCTCAGTTGGCCTTATTGGTGGTGTGGCCTTCTAAGGAAAAGGCAAGGCGATAGGCCTTGTTCTCAGATCAACTAGAGTAGCCAATGGTTTCTTCTTTGCATGGGGAGTCTTCACCCTCATTAATCACCTCCTTAGGCTTCTTATGATCTTCCTATACATGTAGATTCTAAACTTCAGGTAGGACTGCCATAGATCTTAGGGTGAGGGAATCGACATTCTCCTGATTCGGGAGAATCTATGAGGAATTGGGCTTTGGGTTTGTAAGGATGAGCCCTTCAACTGACTGAGCTTTACCTCATCTCTTGCATGCTAGGAAAGAAGCATCGATCTTCTTTTGGTTCTTCACTAGTAAATTTTCATGGTCTATCAACAATTTTATCATCTCTTGGAGGGTCTATTGGTCAGAAGCTAATAGTGAGGATGGTAATGTAGGAACTTAAGAGGACTATAGGAGTGCGAGAGAGGCTGCTAGTGTGCCTCTAATGAGGTGGCTAGTATTTGTACTACTGAAATTAGAGTTGGTTTTGAAACTATTAAGTTGAGGAATTTGTAGGAAGAAAAGCACATGAGAAGAAGGGTTGAATTGTGCTTCGCTTTTTCTTCCTCCTTCTTAGCTTCTGAAAAACAAGTAATATATTATCAAGTTATGAGTTTGAAGTGTAACAAAAATAGCGTTAGTTACTTAGAAAGCTACTTTCTGAATGACAACAAATATAGTAACAATGTGTATAAGAGATTTAAGGAAAAATACAGAATAATAATTAGCAATGCAGTAATATAAAGGAGCTAAAGGAGAGAGAGAGATACTACGGAGATATTTTTATACTGGTTCAGCCAATCTTGCCCACATCTAGTTCTCAACAACAATTAAGTTCTACTAAAATCCTTTCTCAAATGGAGAAAGTTAAGAAATAATCTTTACAGTTCTAAAGCTCTTACCTATAACCACTAGTAAACTCTACTGTTACAAACCATGTAGCCTTTAACCAGTATCTTCAAGTTGAACTAATAACCAGTAAGTACACTTTGTTGTCACAACTTGAGTAGTCTTTAACCAATCTCTCCAAGTTAAACCTGAGTAATATTTGACTAGCCTCTCCAAGCTAAACTTGAGTAGTTTTTGACCAACCTTTCCAAGCTAAACCGTAACCAGTCACTAACTCTACTATCGCATAACTACAAGATTTTTGTTCTTTAGCAAAAACCATGGCTATATATAAGAAAACCGTTGCCTTTAGAATAGGCAACAGTTTTACAACTGTGGAGTATGCAACTATTACCTATTCTTTTAGGCAACAGTTTTATACTTTCAGCCATGGTAAAATAAAAATTGTTGCCTTTGTCAATAGAATAGACAACGGTTTTACACCATTAGTAATATTTGACATTTGGAATATTTTCAAACCATTGCCAAGTTCTAAGCAACGGTTTGCACCTGTTGCTATGATGAATATAAGTAACGATTTAAAAAGCATTGCTAATTATAAGCAACGGTTTTTCATACGTTTACTATTTTAATTGGCAACGATTTTATATTAAGTATTCTTATTGATGGAAAACGATTTTATACGTGTTGTCTGTCCTAATAGATGACACTTTTATACATGATACTAATATTCATAAGAAACAATTTTACAAATGTTGCCTATTTCAATATATATATATATATATATATATATATATATATATATTTTTGATAATATGTTGGTTTAAATAATAATATTACAATAAAAACAAAACATTGTAAATGAATTTATCTATGACAAGCATATACATATAATTATCAAGTCCTATTTTTCAAATCCATAAGATTCATATATACACATTAATAACCTTTAATAGGTGGCACACAAACTAAAGTCATGACAACTACAAAATATTATTTCAAAGTCAGATAATAGAAGGATATAAAACATGATAACATCTAATTAAGTATTGACAGTTACAAAATAATATTCACTATGTACAAAAGGTCATGAAATACAACATTGAAGTCCTTTATCATCACAAAAGATGTTGATTTCTTTCACTCGTTGGGTTCTTCCTCTTTTTCAACATGATTTTGCTGTAGAAAATCATGCAATTAAACATTATAAACATATAATTAATAAAATAAGACAAGGATTAATATAAGCAAAAAAAAAACATAGACACATATATACATGTTTACTTTGCAAAGATTTTAACAATAACAATTGGAGTAAACACTAATCAAGAGAAATAATAAGTAATTTAGTCACCACAACATAAGAGCACATCATGCATTAAAAAATGTCCCACAACACTCGGAACAACAAGCATAGTATAATAAAAACCAAAATCAAATTATAACACAACACTTCTCACTAAAATATACAATATATACTCAGCCAATCTACATTCTTTAATCCACTTCAAACCTTTTTTTTTTCTTTTTTGATCTCATTATGCCCTTTGAGGACAATAATTAAAATTAATAACAAAATAAAACAGAAAGGTAATGTCACTAAACCAGCAACAGAAAAACCATGCCTACATCCTTCTACACAATAATAAAACCAAAGACAAGATGATAGAAGGGGAAGAAATCTATTTATTCATAGCATAATGTCCACATAAAAGTTGATGGCTAAAGCATCAATGACAAGTATAATGAAGTTTAATCAATTTATTCATAGCATAATGTCCACAGATAAATCCTAAAACAATCAAGCTATCACGAAAAGATTAAATTTATAGAGAAAATAAAAAGCTAAATGACTTACAAGTGGTAGAAGCAAAGAAGAGTGTCTCAATTTGTGAGATTCAAGATGCTAAAAAGGCTGTTTAACATCACAAAGAAATAGAAAAAAAAATTAGTTATTTTTACTCATGCTAAGGCTATAGATATAGGATGCAATGAGAGCATTAAATATCACTCAACCCAAACATTACCTACATCAAACTGCTATAGGGCCCAAACAAAGATGCACAAAGCAACAAGAAACATTTTATTGGAAAAAGAAGACCATTGTTCAGTTAACAGAAAAAGATAAGATGACAGGCAAAAGGAAAGAATAACTGTGACATAATTAGACTATTGTATTTGCAAGACAAAAGCCGAATTCCTATATGTGGTAAAGCTTGAAGATAAGATTAATGTTAATGTCAATATCTTCCTTATCCAATGTATAGTACGATTGTTCATGAGCATTAGACTAGAACTTTGACACCATAATGCATGTCTTTTTAACTTAAGAAAACAAATGTGTACCATAATAATATACACAAACCATGTTACCTAACAATGAAATAGTTGTTGAAAGGTACTCTACATGCTAGAGGTCCAAGATGCTGATGTTTGCCAGAACTAGAATTTCATAACACAGTAAACCTTTTATACTTCTGCCACTTGCCAATACTAGATTTTTAATTTTATTCTTTTAATCTAAAGGATAAGTTGACTGATATGGAGAAAGGAACTTTCAACTGCCTTGTCTTCTTCCCATTTTATCCATTGCTTAAAGATGAATAATTGGGTTTCCTGAAATATGAGGTCCAATTCATCATGCTTACTTCTATATAACTTTCTTCTTCTATTATTACATGAAAAAATGATAGATAACAATAATTTTTGTCAGAATACATTCATCATAAGAACACGACATTTTTTTTTCTATTGGTGTAGTGTTACTCTTATTACACTATTATTACATTAGTTTACCCATTCCTTGAATCAAATCAAATATTTTATTGTAAAATGTTTAAAAGGAAAAAAAAATGGCACATTACAAAGGAACTTTATTCTGTTTACTTTTGTCCTTGCCTATCTTCTTTTATTGTTCATGTATATCACAATGAACATCTTTGCTATAAAGTCATATTGACAAGAACAATTGTAGGATATATCAAAGGCTTATACATGAACTTGATTTTTGTTGTTTTCTTTTGTTCCTCTTTTGCCACGCCATGTTTCATCATGACTTCAAAGCAATACAATCTGGAATTATCTCCTAATTAACAGACCCAAATGTACAAAGCAATACATTCTGGAATTTTCTTTTATTGATACAACTTCAACACATTATATAGAAGTATGCTTACAATAAAATTAGGCAAACAGAAGTCAGTGAGTGAGTGATTCTTGCTTTCGTAGCCCATCCCTAGCTAAAATCCCTTCACTCCCATTTATACTTGTTTCATGGATTTTTCTTATTAATCTAAAGCTAGCTAGCAAAAGGCAATTTATATATATATCCCTTCACTCTCATCAGGATTCAGAGCATGGGCAACGAAAGGAAGGGCATCGGGATTCAATACCTCAAAGACGTTCCTTGCGTGAAACAGAGAAAGGCGAAACAGAGAGAGTCTAACCAGATAGAGACCAGAGCAATGAGACAGTGAGAGAGCTGTGTAGAGAGATGGAGGAATCGACCACTACAGGATGATTAGGGAGGATGCCAGAGCAGCAGCGTGAAGCACCACTGCCGGATCAACGAGGACGCGATAGGGCCAAGAGGACGCGACGCTTTCCGGCACGGTGGAAATAGCCGCCACGTTCCCAGGCGAGGTTGAGGCAAGAACAGCGACCAAGTCTCCAGGCGGGTGCGGGTTTGAAGGTGGTGGCAGCGATCCAGGCGATCTAGGCGGTTGCGGGTTTGAAGGAGATGGCCAAGCCTCCTTTCCCCTTTTCAGGCAGGTGAGGGTTTGAAAGGGGTGGCAGGTGTGGGTTTGAAGGAGAACCCAAGTTTCCTGACCCTTTTTTAAGTGTGTGTGGGTTTGAAGAGGGGTGGGCAGAAGTTTCCTTTCCTTTTTTGTTTTGGGCCGAAGTGTGTTCTATTGGCGGGTTGAGAAAGTTTTCACAAATGGTGCTGGGAAAGGGAATTTTGTGACCGCCACACTCAATAGGTGATAAAACATTGGGGAACGGTTTTTACATGTACTCTTAAGTTGCATGTACATTAACAACGGTTTTTAAGTGTATTTATTATAAATTTATATAGGCAACTTTTAAATAACCGTTGTCTAAAATAAAAACAATACAACAATTTATAAACCGTTGCTTATATAGACTAAGAGTACGGTTTTATGTTGTTGCAATAACATATTATATAAATTCATCTACACTAGCAATGGTAAAAAAACTGGTGGCCATAAGCCCTTTTAAGCAACGGTCTTTTAGGCATTGTTAAGTTTGGCATTGCCATAGCCCAGAAATGTTGTAATTGTAAGTAGTCTTTGACTAGCCTCTCCAAAGTAACTCAAATCGATTACTACTAGATCAAGGATACAAAGATTTGTGTTTGGGTTTGCCACTCAAACTAACACACACTCAAGTTTCCATAAGATATACAATGACAAACCTAGGAAAAACTTGAATGACTTCTTTCCATGATTCTTCCTTGGAAGAACGTATGATCCACTAAGAATGTAGAAAGAAGATTTTCATAGACAAGGAAACGGAATATAAGATATACTCAACTTTACATGAGATGAGGAGAAATTTTCACAAATTTTTCAACTCTTATGCAAAGATCAAGATCTGCTTTGCACCACAACATCTCTATTTATATATGGTTTTCATTTATGACTCATGTTCTTGATCGCTTATCCAAGTGACATGTGTTGATGATCTGTTTGTATCATGGAAAAGTAGTCTAAGGGAGTAGCTTATTGTCTATCAGTGCTATTCCGGAAGCTATTGTGAAATAGAGGTTTCTGATGTTACCTTCAGAAACTGCTATTTTCTTTCTAAACAAGGTTTCTGAACTTTTCCTTCTAGAAGTTAAAGTGGATGACCAAGTTAGCAGAAGAGATAGTGTGCCACCCATAATCGATTTAGCTTTAAATTTGAAATTCAAATTTCCCTCCTTTTCTTATAGAGTACACTGTTTCATTGTGAAGTGAACTTTTTGACGTGCAGAATCAGTTTCTTGATGTGTCTATATATATATATATATATATATATACATATGTGTGTGTGTGATCTTCCAGTCTTCAATCAATGCTTGTAGATGATGAGATAATAGTGATCATGATTATTGAAAGTTGTAGAACACACTTGCTTCAGAGCTGGTTTGAAATCTTCATTTGAAGTATTCTTTTTGAAGTCGCATTCTACTTTCTGAAGATTCATGCCTTGGTTTCTTGTATACAATGATTTTCTTCAGTCCATTAAGCATGTATACGTTTAATTTGCGATATAATCATCACTTTCATTGAGTTCCTATCTCTTTAAATGAGATAAATCATGTTTACACATGTAAAGTGAAATTATTTTCGCTTCAAGAAACATGTTATGCATACGAAAGTACCTGTTTGCTATTTCAAGAAACTCAAGGGAAACATTAGTTATTCTTCAAAATATTTTCTCTAACTTGGTTTTGTTATCACTCAAAACATTTTGTATTAATGCTTTTTGAAGGGTTCTGGACCTAACAATCTCTTCTTTTTTTATGATGAAAAACCAATAGAAGAAAATCTTTTGAAGAGTTTTTGAAAGAAATATAAAATCCTATGGAGAATAGATAAAAACAAATTTCTTACAACACATCATAAAATTTGATTTTCAGAGAGTTCTTTTCTTAAGGCATGATAAAAATGTTTAATTGCCTTAAGTGACTCACATGAGCACTGTTTTGATTTCCCTTAAAGTTTCTCGAGTTACTCAGAGTGCTTTGTGAGATGTATCAAAGAGAAAAAAAATATATGATCATTTAAGCTTTCTAAATAAATATAGCCTGATTTTAGTCATTATGACTTTTCTGAAAGACTGTGTTTGAATAAAGCGAGTAATATTGTGATATTAACTCTTGATTAGATTTCTCATTTAGTGCATCTTTATCCAAACTTATTTTTGTGTGTATGAGAACTTCACAAAATCAAACTTTGCACACAAGTGAAGTTTCTGAAGCTCATAGAAATCTTATTTCAAATATGATCAATGAATGGGACATGAGATTTCTAAAGCTCAACAGGGATTGATCCTAGTAGTATCTGAGCATCATTTTTTTGAGCATGTGATATGAAAAAGGAAACTTCATAAAATTGTGTATGAGAGCATATGTTTTTGAAAACTAAGAAAAACTTTTTAAGATCGTATGACATGTGTAACATCCTAATTTTTAACCCAATACTCTAGAACATATTTAGGTTAATCATTAGTTTATTACTCTTTTAGTCTCATTCTTTAAAGCCTTTCATTAAAATACTTAGCGGAAGATATGAATAAATTTTTCTTTTTCAAAACTTGAAAAACAAAAACGCGAGCCGCGTGCTAACCTAATATTTGTCATAACCACATCGTGTAAGAAAATAAATCACACCATTCATAATCATGAAATATAGTATCATAAATAACAATCATAATATCATCACTCCTTCATAAATACATAAATTACTAGCATCATTGTACCATTATTTACATCAAAACATGCCTATATATGAAGTGATCCTTATCCACCTATAAGGTTGGATGAGTATCAATCCAAAAGCTAAACTATCTATGCTTCTGTGGCGACCCTCTACTCCATTTACTAGCATGACCCTTAAGCACGAGCCTTAGAAGAAGTCACGAACCTCGTTGTAATCCTAGTCTAGAGATGACACAGAAGAAGAAAGAGGGATGAGAAACTCATTCAAGATTCTCAATAGGAATTCCCGACTCTAACACGAGTGTCATCGTCGTCGTCCCCAGCCACCTCGGTTTTAATTATGAAAAAGGTGTACATGCATAAGGTTCGGTTTTAAGCTTTCCAAATCTATTTATCCGAAGTGGGTGTTTTTTAGTATGAGTCTTAATAGCGTGGATGCAACAGATATTTGATGAATTCATGACAATACCATATGCACGTTAACATGAACATCATTGCTCTTGGGCTCAACATAAAGAAACATAAATCATATACGTGACATAAAGGCATAGTACTTTTCATGTGACATCTTTCTCATAAGTCGAACTTTTAAGTTCTTTTTCTTTAAGACCACCCTCTTAACATATCCACCAAAAATCCAACCAACTCACCGGCCCGGCGATAATCTGGTCACCAAACTACATCTCACCTATCACTTAGGAATGAGCTCAATCCTAACTAGTCGTCACTAGATTTAATATGGGCTAATAGAGGGGGTATACATAACTTTCTTGGATCACCTATCTTAGGATCATTTCCTTCTTTGAAACGCTCTACTGGTATCTAGTACACAGTGAATTGTCCATTTTGGCAAGCTCAATGTCAATACCCTCACGGATTTGTTTCCTCCCAACCGTAGCGGGAGGAATGCTGCCTCAGATTATATCACATCTGTTCTAGGGGTGCTTGTAACACCCTAGTAATTAACCAAATACACCTAGGTTGAATCTGATTAATGACTAGACTTTACTCCTTGCTTTGGTTCTTTCTTCATAATTTGAAAATACTTAGTGAAATTACGAGCCATTTTTTTTAAAAAAAAACATAATTGAAAACGTGAGCCAAGTACAACGTGAACGAGTAAGCGGAGTATAATAAGACGTTTAAGAATATATCACATCATATCACTTTGGCTCCATCATATAACATCCATAAGCACATTATAACATATATTTACATACAATAACCTCACTCAAAGGGTGGGTTATGATCATACATCATTGTCTTATGCAAACCCATAAAAGAAAATATACATAAGGAAATACATGCCCCTAAACTATATAACTCCATAAGCCGGGAAGGTTATCCTAAAACTAGGGTGCATGAACACACATAAATCTACTAAGAACCTTCTATGGCCACTGTCCTGGAAATGGGGGAATAAATCCGATCCACTGATAAGCTCCCTCGGGAGGGGACACACGAGATGCGCCAGGCTGGGGTCGCATGGACGGCCTTCTTGCTAACCTCGGCTGAACAACTGTTTCCTCACTACCCTCTCTTACGCGTGTGGGAGTAGGAGCAGAGCTCTCGTAATATACATGAGTAGGAGTGTCCTCTCAAGGATCAGTTTCGTAATATCTCGCCTCGAACATACTGAAATCCATGGACAGCAGATGAAGCGGGATAAGAATGTAACATCCTTTCATCAAGTGGACGTGCATGTTCGAAAACCATTTCATCGCCATAGGGAGAAGTCGAAGAAAATCGATAACTAGGGACAGGATGTGCAAATGGACGACCTATGTAAATAAAAACACGAATCACAAGACCTCCTTCAAAATGATACGAGCGATGCACCGGATCATAGTGGAATTCCCAAGTAGGGGTATCAACGAACAGGATGAATGTCGCCATTTAAATCTGGAGACAATGACGGAAATAAAGAAAAGGGAGTGAGAATCTTGCTAAAGAATTCTCAGTAGGGTACCTCTTTCTACAGTGTCATCATCAAGGTCCCCAGGAACCTCGGGATTATTCCAAAATAGTGAGCATGCAAAGATTCATTTTAAGTTCGAACAAATACTTAACCGAGGTACGACAATTTTTAATCATGCGTCTTATAATGCATCATAATCTTAACATGTCATATTTACAATGAACTTTTCCTTTATCATTACATCATATTCCTCATCATCATTATCAAAATAATATGCATAAAAGAACGTCATATAATATTAGCTACACATGGACACAAAGGCACATATTTCATTTCTTTAGTGCCTTAGGTGACTTAAAATCTTATCATCATCATTATTTTCCTTGGGCCACCCTATACTCCACCCTTTTGGGAGTAATTTAGGTTATGAGCTCATACTTTACTAGTCGCCACTAGCATATACTTATCCCTTTTGATAAGCTAAAGTCCCGACTCTACCCTTTTGAGAGAACGGGTTAGGAGTCAAATCACCTTTTCACCACCTATAGTCTGATGGTTCCAAAGGATCATTTTCTTATAAGTTTAAGTCACCATTAAATCTTTGCATGTTATATCATAATACAATTCATAAATATCATAGCATTTTCTCATTTATAGTCTTAAGCTAGAATAATATATATCAACTATAATCATGCATCTGGGAGATTCCCAGGAAAGAGAGGTGGGTCACAATGGACACGCTTAAATACCAAGTCTTTCCTTAGCCGTAACCTTTCCAAATTACACTTTTACAATGATACACTTTCTTCTAGCAACAAAGGTAAATTTTACATAATAAAGAATATTTCATGCATAAGCATTCTCATTATTTGCAACAACAACTATAACATGCAAGCCAGGAAATCATTCAATGATATCAAGTACTTAATAAGCATCCAATACTTACATAGAATTATCAATTATAGAACTAATTAGTTATGCACCTAAGGGATTATTACCATCCTTACGATTATTTATAGGCCTTAAGAACACTATTAAATCAAATGGGGTAGCATAGGTAGTAAGTTGTTCCTAAGGTTTTACGGTATGCTCGAAGTTATGTTTTAAATCCTTTCTTGTTACCAGCTTTCCCTATGATGCTGAAATTAGTTACTAAACCAATTATGAATCATTCTCCCTTATTTAAACATAATAAAACCTGGTTCTTATCGTTGCTAAAGATTCTGGATAGAATGCATAAATTTCATTCCCTAGAGTTCTAGAAATCTTGTTTTTACGATTTTCTAGTTGCTAAGTTCATTTTTAGTGTTCAGGATCAATCCTAGTCTAATTGATACCAAATTTTTCGTGGCTAACTAATCCTAGACAGAATTATAACATACTAAAACAGATTTGGCATTGGCTAAACTTAAAGGGGTCAAAAACTTGGTAAATTCTAGCTCTTCGGTTGTTCTAGGGAGCTAGTTTTATCTCTAACATGCAGTGAATCATTCTCTTAACAATAAACCATAATTATCACAACTTCAATCATATTAAATCATTATCATACATTAATACTAAACTCAGATCAGTGGTCGAATCATGAACCTCATGCAATTACATAGAATCATATTTTAAGTGCATATAAAATACTAGTTCCCCGTAAAATCCTTGCAAAGTCTTAAAACTCATTTAGAAACTAGTTCTTTTGTCAAACTTGGGAGGATCTTCACAATTAAAATTCTCACTTAAGATAAAAGGAGTAAGTCTTGAGCTTTAGAGATTTAGGTGACATCTTAGAATTATAAACATGCTATGCAACCTTATTTTAATCTTATCTTTATAAGGTGATAGCATGGAATTATAAACATGATATGCAATTCCATTTCTTTATCTTTAAGATTTAAGGTGATGACTTGAAAATTAAACATGATGCAGGAACTTGAAATATAAACATGATGCAAGAAACTGGAGCGCAGTATCATCACAGACCAGAGAGAGGGAGAAGAGAATATTAAGAAACCTGAGCGGCAGAGTCCGCACAGACCTGAAGGGAGAAGAGAATTATTATTACATCTTTTTAAGCTCCAATCTCAAGACTTTTTAAAGAATAAATTCTTTAACTCCAATAATCATATTTCTTTGCTTGTGATACATGGCCAAGTCTTTGACCTCTAGGATCTTTAGGTGATGGCATAAAATAAACATGCCATGCTGATTCTTTTTAGCCATTATAAAATAAAGTGAGAGCATAAATTAAATATGAGATGCAACCTCTTTATTATCTTGAAAGATTAAGTGATGACTTGAAACATAAACATGAAATACAAGCTTGGAAAATACATCTTTCAAGTTCTAAACTAAAAATCTTTGTTTTAGCATCATAAAGCATTATTCTTTAAAGTTTTGCATCAAGTGGAATTTTCAAGCTTTAGAGGCCTAACTTGTGATGGATTTACAACCCACCCTCAAGGTCCTCATCATCAAGCCATCATCTTAGTTCCACCTAGGCCATATGGCCGAATTGGTTAAAGAAAAATGAAGAGGAAAACCGAAATGAAAAGCTAAGGTAAGTTCATAATTTCATCATTTTGAGCTAAAAACACAACTCTTCAAAGCATAGAAATAAATTTAGAAACTACTCCCTACCTAATTTGATTTGAAGAAGAGGAAGAGAACTTGATTTCTTGAAGTGAAATGAAACAAAATCTCTTTGAAAAATTGAAGAAAGAATTTAGCCAAAGAGGAGGAAGAAAGAAAGTTTTTGGTGCTCCTAAAAACTAGTTATGAACAAAGCATTCCAAGACCACTCAAGCAAGCCTATTTATAGAAGATTTTGAGGCTTCTAATTGGCCAAAATGAGGAGGTAGTTGGCGGAATTTTGCAGGAGAAATAAGGGAGAAAAAAATCATTTTAGACAAAGTTGTATGAAATTAAGGAATTATGTCTCTTATGGTGACATTTTGGCATTTTGTTTTAGTACAACTTTTGGCAATAATTCAGCTGCATAATGGCATCAATAATTTCATCCATTACAGCCCAAAGAAGTGAAATTTGTGTGTTCCATGCATTATTTAGGTGTAGGCAAGGTATTCATGTAATTTAGAGAGTTTACGGCTAAGGGCTTAAGTGAATTAGGAAGCAATTTGGGTGTTTTTGAGCAATTTTGGGTTCTAATCAATCTAAATACATAATTTTGACTCTAGATTAATATTTAGAATTTAATAAGCTTTAATTTGAGCCTAATATTTCTTAGGTTTCGGTATACTAATCAAAAATCCCGAAATTCACAAAACTGCCCAAAAACAGGGGCAAAATCATACTTTCACTTAAAAACTGCCCGAGGCCATCCGAGCTTAACCAATGGTTAATCATGGCTTAAAAACACATTTTAAAACATTTTAGTGAGGTTCGGGCTCAGTCGGCACGCACATCGGAGTTAAAACACCAAGCAGGGCGTTTTAGTCGTTTGGCTTCAACTCAAAATTGAGATCCTTCTGCTCTATTAACACACATAACACAAACAATCCCTTATTATCCTCAAAACATCCCCTTGAGAATAGGTGGGGCCCACGATCCTCATTTTCTGAGTAAAATAACTTCAGGGGCATTTTGGTCATTTTATACGTACAGAAATTCAGGATTTGCGACTCTCGCATGAATCGCTCCTAACCTCTTTTCTAATGTTATATTCCTTTATTGAGGATTGTTCGGCCTCAAATCTTATGTAATAATTACCTACAATAATTCGGTAATTTCTAATGACAGTAAAAATTACAGTAAAAATTGGGCGCATGCTGCTCGGTGAATCCTGTCGCCCAGGAGTTTTCGCAAACTTTTCTCAAATCCTCAAGTTTGGTGGGAAATTTGGCAGCATAACGGCATACACCGGATTTACTTCAAACTTGCTTTATGCCACGAAACATATTGAACATGCATAGCCATTCCACGTCACCATAAGACATCAAGTCATTCTCATAGTTAAACATACATTCTCATGTAACATTATAGCTCATTATGCTTTTGAACCTACGGTGTCTTATGCTTTGACCCTTACGGGTCTTAGACGTGAGATATGATTATTCCATTATTCTCTATCAACCTCTTATACACCTAAGGGTTCTCAACTAATAATTCTTACCAATATTTATGTCCATCACTGAATCTGGACAGCATCATGCTTTAAGGGCAGAGTTTACATCTTGTGATTACGGGGTTCTAGAAACTACGTTTTAGACCCTTTCTCGGTTCTGTCTTCGCCTAAGGCGCTATAAATTAAATCTAAACCAATTATGAGGCATCCCTATATCTAAGAACTAATTATAAACCATGTTTTCCATATTATGAGGTTGCTGGACAAATTCTAAAAATTAAATGTTCTAAGAGTTCTAGAATTGCATTTTTACGGTTTTCTAGTTACTAGTTTCTCCATAGGTGCTAAAATTCAATCCTACTTCAAATGTAACCAAATTTTTCATGATTATTCAATCCTAAACTGATTGTTATCATACTAAAACAGTTTTGGCATTGATTAAGATTAAAAGGGTTAAACACACGTTAAATTCCAACTTTACGGTTTTCCTATGAAGCTAGTTTCTTCCCTAACATGCATAGAAGTGTTCCTACCTCATCTATATCATTTTCACATATTCTAACACATCAAAACATCATCATTCAGCATCAAACATATCAAGGTAGAACCGAATTGCTCAATGTTCAAAAGACACATAATTTGACATTTCTAAAGCATATAAGTTGCTAGTTTCTCTTGGAATCATTTTAGGACTTCTAAAACTCTTTGCAAACCAATTTATTTGATCGAGAGACTAAAAATAACCATAGGTCAGTAACCAATTTAATACTTCTTTAGAAGAGGAATAGAATCATAAATCTTGTTGGTCATAATTTTATACAACTTATCAAACTTAAAGAAAACACTAGAACATAGGTTGTTGGCCTTTGTAACTAGATGAAACTCATTCCAAGCTCATCATTGTTATTTGGCCAAAATTATGCATTCAAAGAATACTTCCATACTAAACTTTAACTTGAGATAAAATGGGCAAGTCTTTGAGCTTTAAGGTCTTTAAGTGATGACATAATTTAAACATACTATGCACTTCATTTTTATTCTTCGTTACAAAGTAAAGTGGGGACTTTGAAGTAAATATGCAAGACTTAGAATTTAAATATGCAAGACTTGAAATAAATATGCAAGGCTTGGAATTTAAATATGCAAGGCTTAAAATAAATATGCCATGCAAGTTCATTTCTTTATTTTAGTGCTCTAGGCCCAGTAACAATCGACTTTAAGGCCGAAATAGAAAGACTTTGAGAATTAATTAGGTGATAATGCAAGCTCTCATTTTAAATCTTTATGTTCTTTAGTGATGAAAAGTAAATATGTTAGACAATAACGTAAATATGAGATGCACTCCATTTCTCATCCTTTAACTTTAAGTGATAGCTTGGAAAATAAATATGAATGCAAAGCTCAAAGTAAATATGTAATGCATAAGCTTGAATATAAATATGAATGCGAGTTTATTTTATTTCTTATTAGAGCTCATACAAGACTTTTAGAGGAACTTTAACCTCAACCCAAACTTATTATGACAAGGTAAAGCGA
The DNA here is from genome assembly GCA_031216125.1 of Dalbergia cochinchinensis. NCBI lineage: Eukaryota > Viridiplantae > Streptophyta > Magnoliopsida > Fabales > Fabaceae > Dalbergia > Dalbergia cochinchinensis. The sequence continues at coordinate 10,878,042 of CM062376.1, forward strand.
GGTCTAGAGTTCTTAGAACTTGAGAACATTCCTTAAAAATATAACCATAAATGATCTTTATAACACCTTTAGGAAAACTCAAGCTTTAGAGATTTCCTTATGGTGAACACAAAGTCACCAACTAGGACTCTCATCATCAAGCTATCATGTTTGGACCACCAAGGATGGTTGGCCGAAATTTTAGAGAAAAGGAAAGAAAAGAACCCGAAACTTGAGAGCAAGAAAGAACCATTTTGAAACTCTAGAGACCATGATCTTGATGATGTATTAACACCAACATCATGAGTCCTCATCATTGAGTTCATGTAACCATTTTAAAACATCATCAAAGTTAGAGATTTCAAGGTTCAAGGAAGAAAGAACTATAAACATTTTTAACTCAATAACAAAGATCAAGCTTTAGAGGTTTGTTCAAGTGATGAACATCATCATGAAACCCTCATCATCAAGCTCTCATTCCTTTGCTCTTCAAGCCTCATGGCCGAAACAAGAAGGAGGAGGAGAAGAAAAGAAGTTCCCAAAAAGATTCAAGAGAAACTATGAACACATAAAGAGTTTAAGAACTTAAATGAAAGAAACATTTGAAAGAAAATCCCTACCAAGTGATTGAATGTTGGCATGAGAGAAGAGGATAAAGAACTTGAAGAACTTGAACACTTGAACTTTGAGAGAAAAAGGAAACTTTGAAGTGCTTTTTGAAAACTTTCACTTAGCAAATGAACCCAAAATGATGCAAGTTCACCCAAACATACTATTTATAGAGAAATGAAACAAAATGAGAGGTGTAAATGGGAGAGAAGGCTTCGACCATTACAGCACAAGGAGGAGGAAATATCTTCTCCAAGATTTGGTTGAAAGCATGGCTAGGTATGGGTGCAAGTATGGGTGCAAGTATGGTTCTTTGAGTGAAAAACAAATCAACATGTGATGTAAATAGGGGAAGGGATGGCCGAAACTTGCATCATCCATGGGGAGGATTTATTGCATTTTAATTGTGGTTTAGAGTTGTGTTTAGGTGTATCTTTGATTAGGGTTAAGATTAGGAATTTGTAAGAAAGTGTTTAGGTGAGAAAATGGGTAATCAAAGTTGTCAAGACATGTTTAAAGAGTGGTCTTGCATCATTAGTGAGTTATAAACTCATTTTAGTGTATAAACAATTCTAGACACAATTCCATGATTTAAGGAATTGGAGAGAGAAAACACTATTCAAGATTCTAAAAGTGGAATCTTGAGTTTTAAAAAGAGATTTAAATCTAATCTAAGCAATTTTAGGTTCTAATTAATTTTAATAGCTTATTTTGACTCTAGATTAATTATGGAAATTAATTAATCTTCAATAGAGCCTAATATTGCTTAGGTTTGCTTAATTACATCATTAAGCTCAAAATACTATTCTACGGGCAAAATCGTAATTTTGTACTAAAACTGCCCGGGACCACCGGGACTTAAACAGACGCTTTTAAACATGTAAAATCATTGTTTTAAACCTTCGGGGAAAGTTTCGGGCTCAAACGGCACATTTACCCGAGTAAAATCGCTACAGGGGTATTTTGGTCATTTTGACCCGAAACTGCAGAAAATGAGACTTGCGCCTTTGAAACCATTCAAGGGTCATTCAATCCCCTTCAAACATTGAGTTATCCCTTCGAGAATTGTCGGGGCGGCCATCCTCGAATTCTGGGCCGAAAATGACCTCAAGGGCATGTTGGTCATTTTTCTCTCAGACAGAAAAATTGGGGCGTTACAACATGGCTTATATATCAACCCGCACAAGCGTATGTGTGCGTGTATATATGTGTGCGTGTGTGTGTGTGTGTGTATGTGTGTGTGATATGTTCCAGAGCTGATCATTAAGATAGAAACTGATGTAATTAGGCATTAAAGCACAGATGGAACGCTGACTATCGAGCTAATAATATGAGGATGCATACATCAATATCAGTATATTTGATTAGCTAGGCCAAATATATCTATCAGAGTGTGCAGACTATATATGTGCCATGTAAGATCTTATCAAAGCAAAAACAAGACACATCATAAGTGTGCTGAAACTAGATATGTCAAAGCAAGAGAATGAAAAAAAAAAAAACTAGAATATAAACCATAAAGATCAGAGCTAAAAAAATGTAACAGAGCAATAAAAGTTGTTCCCAACAATAAAGTAAATATGCCAATGAAAAAAAAAATCTAAGTTAGTTCCCCTTGAATTTCACAATACAAGATTTTCTTCTTTTTTCTTCTCCCTCTTTTGACATCAGCAAAAAGGAAGTGTGCTGGAAACCAGAAACACCATCATCAGCCTCGATGCCTGACCTCTTGAAGGATTTTCTGAGTGGTCTGAAGAATTTAAAGCAATAATTCTTCATGGCTATGAAGTTAGGCACCTTGCTCGATGTTGGTGGCTTCAACCCAATCCAATATGCAGGCAATGTCTTTTTTGATTTTGCATAAGAATCTGGATCTGTAGAGAAGTTGTTGAAGTCTTGGTTGAAAGCTAGTAAGGCAGGCAGATTGGTGCTATTATGGATGGAGCAGCTCTGGGAGTAAGCTCAGGTATGTCTAGGGGTATGGTGTCCCCAGACCTTGGCGATTTAGCCTTAGCAATAGGATATAGAGCAGTAGGTGGTGGAGAAGATGGAATACCAATAGCGGTAGCAGCAGAAGCAAAAATAGGATCAAGAACGTGATCCGAGGTAGGAGCAGCAGCTTCTTTAGCATGAGGAGCACCAGTCTCCAAAGTCCTATCTTCTTCCTCTTCCTCTTCCACTAGAGAGATATGAATAGAAGGAAGAGGTGAAGTCACCATCAAAATGATAGTAGTCTCTAGTTCTACTGCCTTCTTAGCTGGCTCTTCAATTATTGGCTCAGTAGAAGGTTATTTAGTGATTAGTTCTAGATTAAAGGGAAGCTCATTTACAAAGAAATTGAGTTAATCTAAACCTTCTTCCTTTGGTTGTGATTCTAACTCCATGGACTTCATTATTGATTCTAACATTTGATTGATAGCCATGACGTCATCATTGTTGCTTTGAGAAGCCACTTTAGCCTCAATTGTTATTGTCTTTCTTGGAATGGTGGCTAAATCCGAGGTGGAGCAGGTGTCTGAACCCATCTATCCTCTAGGAAGTGCAATAGGGACTTGGAAGGAGGTGAACCCGAATTGCTGGGTCATAGGCTTTGAAGATTCTTTTTTAATTACTTTAAAGGGTTCAGGGTTCGCAGGTAATCTTCTTCTTCAGCTAGAACCTTGGATTCCTTTAGCCTTTTATAGTCTTTTGGTTTCTTCTAGTCTGCTTTTCTCTTGAAGTATCCTTTGCTCCTTGAGAATGCGTTTTGCTTCTTCCTCATCCTCTGAGGAATTAGTGTCCCTTGTAATAGCTGCAGCTTATTCATCATCACACATGTCCTTTAAAATAAGTGCTGCTCTAGGTACTCCTTTAGGCAGATTTCTATATTTCTACTTGAGATCTTTTTTGCGAATAGGGAGTTTGTTAGGTCTACCCTTAGGAAGCTCATTTTCTGAGGTTTCTTCCTCAGTTTTTGACAGATGAAAAGGCTTTAGAGTTTCTACTTGCTTTTGCTTCTTGGTTAGCCTTCTTTTGCTCTTTTGTGCCATTTTAGTAGGAACCTCCTGAGACATGGTCCTTTTAGAAGTTTGTTTTGCCTCCTCAAAGCTTTTAGAGCTATTGTTAGGGATGACAATATTACTTTTTAGCCTTTTTTCTGAGCTATCTGCTTCTTGTTTTTAGAAGCTTTTTCTGCTTTAGCTTCTCTGATATGGGAGGTTTGTTTTCTAGAGCTTGTCTTTATGGTTCAGATCTTGTTTTCCTTATTATTTTGAAAGAAAGATTGGTGTAGTCTGTACCAATGAGATATTCAAACAATTTTTCAGCAAGAGGGTATTTCATGTGTTGAAAAGTCCTTGTTAGCAGCATTCCATAAGGAACTCCAGCAGTTCTCCTTTTTTCCTTAGTGATACGCTAAGCATGCAGTCCATCACCATTTTGGGCATATTTACTTTTCTCTTGTCCATCAAGTAGAAAAGTAGCATATAATCCATGCCTAGTAAAACATTAGTACTACCTCATATGGGAAGAATAGTAAACTGAATGATTGTGAAAACCTTCCTCACTTTTGCACTTAACATAGCAGTGGTGATATCGCTTAACTAGTATCATGGTGAATCGTGAGACACCTTAAGACTTCCTCAGCATTCACTCGGAGTGGCTTGAACCACTCACTCTCCGCTAGGCAGTTGACTCTGGCAGCTGGAGCCCTAACTACTGTAGATATATCCGACAACCTAATATTTATGGAGGTGCCTCGAATGATAGTTTTTGTAACATCTCCTACTACTTTATGGATTGACGACTGTCTCCACAAACCAACACGAGTTTTTTTAGCGTGCTTTGTCCTCACTCACACACTTCTTATGAAAACTTCTCAGGAGGTCACTCATCCCAAAATTGCTCCAAGTCAAGCACACTTAACTGTGGAGTTCTTTAGTGATGGGCTACCAAAAAGAAGATGCATCTTGTTGGTATAGGTAGTACAAATCGAAACATATAAGCCCTCGTTAACTATATAGTCCCATGCCTACACAGTCTCAGGATCTCTTTCATTCAGGTGTGTAATCGGTTCATTCATGTACCCCTCCGCTTGGAAGTTTGCTAGGAGCCGCTCCTTGTCCGTGCCTTCTTTGCACCAGCGATCACTCCCCAACTTCGTCCCCGGGCGTTACATGACCACCAGCTTCTGCTTGGTTCATCCCCGAACCACACCGTACTGTAATGCCCCGATTTTTGCCCCTATGTACAAAATGACTAAAATGCTCCTGAGGTCATTTTTGCTCAGGAATCGAGGAAAACCGGTCTAGGCAAACCTCGAGTAGATGTTATGATGTTAAATGGAGATTATGTGTGTTATGTGTGCTAATAGAGCAAAAGAATCTCATTTTTGAGTTCCAATGTGCAAAATGACCAAAATACCCCTGCAACCAGTTAACATAGAATTAATTACTGATTGGGCCCGGACTTTACCCGGAAGTTTGGAATGTCGTTTTTAAGAGTTGTTTAATGTCTATATAAGCCTAAGTGGTCCTGTGGAGTTTTTTTTGTAAAATTACCATTTTGCCCCTAATTAAGGGCATAATGAGCTTAATCGTGTGATTAACGAAACCTAAGCATATTAGGCTCTAATTAATGATTAATTAATTTTAATTATTAATCTTGAGTCAAAATAATTAATTGAGGTTGATTAGAGCTTAAGATTGCTTAGAGAAAGTTTAAATCCTTTCTATAATCAAATGGTCTTCAAGTCAAAAAGTAAATACTGTAAATCCCATGATTTAAGGAAATGTGTTAACTTTTGAAATTCAAATTAATTGAGTTTGACTCAAATTAAATGAACTTGACTTTTCTAAATATTTATGACCACTTTTTAACCCTGGTCTTGAGATTCCTAATTTCATGATTATCAACCCAAACACCTAACTACCTATTTCTAACCTTTTTTCCTAATCAAATCCACCTCTAATAAACATCCTAACCTATATTAAAAATGAAACTTGGCTCCCACGTTCTTCTAGAAGGCCATGGTACCCTCCTCCATTTTTCATCCATCACATGTTGAAATTTCAATTAAAATACACTTAAAGAAACCATACGTTGAATCATACTTGACCATATTTCAAGCTATGCCTACACTATACCTTACAAAGAGATATTTTCTTCCTTTTCCCTCCATGTGTGTGTCACGGCCACTCCTCCTCCTCATCCTCTCAATGTTGAAAATTTTCTATAAATACAAGGCAAGCTCACAAGGCCATTTGTTCATTTTCTTGCAATCTTAACTTCAAGAATTCTCAAGCTTTCTATCTAATTATCAAAGAATTCTCTTCTTTTTCTTCTTCATCATTCTTCTAAGAGCCACCACCCTCCACCACTTCTCAACCCCAAACCACTATAGATATTGTAACACCCTAATTCACTTTAGAAATTAAATGAGGTTTATTAATGAGAATTTTAAGATTTTGATAGATGTAGAAATGATGAGAACGATACAAGGAAGCAAAAAAAAAAATGTGAATAGTATTTTGTGGGCCCCGCAAGCTCGTCGGGACAACCAAAATCCTAGAATTGGGCCACAGAGATGCCCAAAATTGAGAAATTATAAGATTATATTTAGAAATAGGTAGGAATAATGATTTTATACCCGGAATTATTTTTCGGGCAATGTTTGATTTCTCGGGTACATTGTTTCGCTCGTTTGATGAAATTTTGGTGTTCGATTTCTAACACCAAAAACTAGTTAATATTTACAAATAATGAAGTATATCCACTTGAATACCAAGTGAATGGCTAGGATTTCATCTTGGATGAAAGATCAAATCCTAGCCATTGATTTTAAACCCTTTTAATGGAAAGAACTATATTTTATTTTTCAACCAATCAAAACACTCCTTAATAGATATATTTAACTCACCTAACCTCATTCTTTTCATCTTCATCCTCGGCCAAAAAGAGAAATAGCAGGGAACCCATTTCTTCTTATCTAAAAACCTTTGCTAACCTTGAATTTCAACCTCCAAAATCCTAGACCAAATCTTGTTAGAATCAAAAACTTCCTTAAGCAAACTTGTTCTACACTTCAACCTCTACAAATATAACCGACTAGATTTTTCAAAACCTCACTTTAATACCTCACCCATCACTGATTAGGGGAGGATCTGAAGGTGTTTCAAGAGTTTTGGGGTGGAGAACAACTACCTTGAAGTATACAAAAGTTAAAGAAACATTAGCTTCCAAGGGTAGGGTTTTCTTGTCCTCTTTTGTTTCAAAATTTACTCTGAAAATTCTGATTGGTTTTGTCCTAAGATTTCTGATTTTATTTGTTGATCATATGTTGATATTGATGTATTAATTTTGGTGAAGTATTTGGTGTTGTGGAAAAATTATTTTTATCAAGAGAGACTTTGAATTAGTTGGCTGGATTTTCGGATTTCAACAAGGCAGGACTTGTTGATAAATTTTTTGGTGCAATTGTGTTCAGTTTTATGAGCTACAAAAATTGTATGTTGAAGGTAACATCCTAAGACAACCCCATGATTTTCGTTGCCCATGTTAAGGATTTTATTTGCTTGAAAAAAATTTATGATTCTTGAACATTGTTGCTGGAAAATCCCGGTTTGAGGCAAGCAGCAAATTTGGTCGAATTTTCTAATATATTTAGAGATCTTAGATTCAGTTGAAAATTTTATGGGAGGTAATTAACATGATAAGGAGTCTGTAATAAAAATTTGGGGTCATTCTGGGTACTTTCTCTATGTTTAAAAATTCAAGAACCGAAGTTGTGACTATACTGCCTGAAATGTTGAAGCTGAGGCAGTAAAATTGTGTGATTTTATTATCATAGCAAAAGATGAAGTTATTCTTTGAAATTTTTATGTGAAGCTGATAACACATTTAACTGCAACTGTGAATTTTATTTTGAGTTGATTTAATCAATTGGTGGGGTTTAAAATTATGAGAGTCCTTAGCTAAGCTGTGAACAAGTGGTCTCTGACCACCAGATTTGCAAAATTTATTTGATAAGGTTAGAGAATATCGTTTGTTTGGGAATTTGTACAGGGCCTTTTAGACACATTGATGTGTTATAAAGAATTTTTATGGCTCTTGAATTGGTCATTTGATGTGGAAATTAAATATTGTTCCTGGAGTAGTAGATCTGCCAGGGTGTTGAAACGGTAAGAATGTCTTAATTTAATAATGGTATGGCATTTAATTCAAGGATATGATATATGTATATAGGGTAGCTATTTTAAAGGAATGCTTATGAGACTCTAATGGAATTAAATACTTATTTGTGATGTAAGAATGCCCTTGAATAAAAGAAATATATGATATGAGTATTATGGTGATAGAAAAGAAAATATGACTGGTAATTGTGTAAGTTTTTAACATATGGGGAAAATAGAGACAAGGCTTATGTAGTTGAAGGGGGAAGGCAAAAGTAAGAGCTTCCCTGGGAATTTGATGAGTCGGTAGACGTATCAACATATAGGAATGAGCTCATGTCCTAGTAGTCAATAGTTCTTGTGGAGTGATTCCACTACAAACATCACTTGATGTGAGATTAAGCCTTCCCCATGTTAATGAGAAAAAGAATAATGCACGAATCATTATTATACTTGTACTTGATTTTACATGATGTATATACCTTGATATTGATACACATAGTTTTGCATGAGTATTCCCACATGAATGAGCTTATCAATTATGTTTCACATTATACCTACGGGAATACCCTACTGAGGATTTTATAATATTCTCATCCCCATGGTTGCATTTACTTTGTGTTAATCAGATCCAGCAGATGCCGTCATTAGTATTTTACCTTGACTCGCCACAGTGGGTGTGGCATTATGATCCTACTCTCGACTCTCTGTATGTAGTAGGTTACTCGCAAGTTCGTGTCTATGTGTTTTTTAGCCATTCTTTTAGTACATCAGTATTTACAGCTGACTTTGACCCTGCTTTCCCTTATGATGGTGTGCCTCTCCACTTGGCACACCCAGTGATATTTGATGTCCCACATGCACTAGCAGCACCCCCTCCAGCAAATGATCTCTCTTCATCCTCGTCTTCAGACTCAGACCCACCGGAGGGTCCTGATGCCCCGGCGGAGGTGAGGCTATCATACCGATGGCCAATGGGTTCATCTAGTAGGATGTGAGATCTTCAGGGACTCCTGACATGTATATAGTGGTAGTTAGTACTAGTGACCCACTAACTTGCAGATTGATCGTATTAAATGTTGTGAGGTTTATTTCTGTTTGTATAAAATTTTGCTAGACCTCAACTTTGAGTAGGTTAGATTAGGTACTGGAGGTGTTCTTTTCTTTTGTGTACTGAGTTCCTGATGAGCCTAGAAGTTAACCAGTGTAGTATCAGTACAATGTACATATTGCAAACTTAAAAATGATGTTCATATATGTATATACGAGTTTGGCGACATATGTGTCTAAATCATTTGATTTCCTTTCTTTCGACTAGCATAGATCATGAATGTAGGTGATACTTTTCTAATTACTATGTTAACGCTCGAGTAAAACATGGTAGTTGGGAGGGTGTTACAGATATTCCTTTAAACACATAACTTCTCCACTTCAAATATCAAACTCAAGACACACATTTCTTCTTCTTTTCTTTCTTAAAGCACCAAGGAAGATTTGTTCTTCTCATCTCATTTTCAAGACCAAGCTTTTCTCTTTTCAAAGAAAAATGCCTTTGGTAGGGAGTTGTTCTAAAGATTGCTTTTCTTTTCTTTTGTTTTACTCTTAGTTTGAGGTATTATAATGTTGATTCTTCCTTCCTCCCCCTCAATTTCAGTTCTTCATTTTCCTTTCCCTTTCTTTTTATTTTCAGCCTTGATGGCCTACATATTGGAGAAACCATGGCTTGATGATGAGGATCTTGGGTGTTGGTTGTAAAACCATAATTTATTTGACCTCTAAAACTTAAAGGTTTCACTTCTAAGAGTTTTTGGCAAACAAAGATATTATATTGTTTTAAAGAGTTAAATGGTAATCTTGAGCCTAGGACTCAAAAAGATAATAAATGGTTTGCTTTCATATTTATATTTCAATTTCTTGCATTACATATTTATATTTAAGCCTTTCATTTTATATTTACATTCATGTTATAACCTAAATAATTAATCTCGAAGCCTATCTATTTCAACCTTAAAGTTGATTGTTGATTTAGAGTGAATACTCTAAGGGGTCTAGAGCACTAAAATAAAGAATTGGACTTGCATTCATATTTATATTTCTTGCCTAGCATATTTACTTTCTAAGCCATCACCTAAACTTAAAGATTAAAACTATAGCTTGCATTTTTATATTATATTCAAGGTTTGCATATCATATTTATGTTTCTCTTGCCATCACCTTATAATGCCAAGATTAAAATGAAACTTGCATTTGCACATTTAAAGTTATGCCATCACCTAATTACTCTAGTGCTCAAGACTTATCCTTTTAACTGACATGAGAACTTTGACTCATGAAATATATATCTTTATAATGTAACTATCCTTTTATTGAGCTCTCTAATTATGCTACTAATTTGAGGTTATTATTTATGTTACTATAAAAATAAGAATTGATTATAACGGAATTCATTGATCTAGAATTAATTCTAAGATTAGTCACTAGAAATACTTATTATTTCAATTTTGCATGCCTTTGGAAAATTAAATTTTGAATTCTGTTGTAACATTTCCAGATCTGATGTATGTTGTTTGGAGTGGTTTAAATGTGTGAGAAATACTATTAATTAATGTGATAATTATTCTTGGCACCTTAGGCAAGTTTAGTAATTAAAAAAGGTAAAAAATGTGACTTCTAAAACTTTCTAAAAACTGAAATTATAGTTTGTTTCAGCATGTTTAAAAATGGTAGAAGCGTATTATATTAGGCGTATATGTGTTAGAATCACTCATAATTGGTTTAGAAATGAATTCTAGTATCTTAGAAAAAGTCAGTAACGAGAAAGGGTAAAAAACATAACTTCTAGAATACTGAAATGGTTCATTTTCACTTTTGTTTCAATTCTATCCAGATTTGTTTAGTAAAATTCTTAAAGTTAACAATTAGTAAAAACCATTAGAATTGATCCCTTAGATATATAAAAGAATAAATATAAAAGTTGGGTTCATCCGATTAGAAGTTTAATCGATTAAAGAATTATTATGAGTGCTTGCTTTATAAAGTGTTATGAATTGATTATGTTTGCATAAAGATTGTTATAGCATGTTATGATTTCACTTAAAATGTTTAAGATGCATGTGTGAAAGTAATATGAAGGCATGTGACATTATATGATAAGTTGTGTTTTTGCATCTTAATATGATGTGCTAATGGTAAGGTGACATAAAACATTTGGAAATGATCCTTTAGACTCTCCGAATTAAAGGTTATGAGAGGTGATCCAAGCAAGTTGCATATTCATAATAAGAAAGGCAAGGAAGTGATATGTTTCTCTTCTTCTATTACCCCAAATCTAGCGACGGCTAGTTAGGTTGAGCTCATCCTAGGTGATTGGTAGGTCGGTTGGTTCTGGTGGTAATTGTAAAAATCGTCCGGGCTGGCATGTTAGTTGGTTTTTGGTGACGACGTAAGAGGGTGGAGTTAATAAGAAAGAAATGTGAGAAATCATTCATGAAGAGTAAATTACCATGGGTTTTCCTGCCTTCCCATGCATGTTATATGATGTTTGACTCATTACATTACCCTATCATGCATCCATTTACTTGCCACTATTTTAGTTTTCTAGATTATCTCCTGCTTATATGCTTAGCCTTATCTTGTGTTTTGAACTTACACATTGTTGATTTATGTTGCATACGCTGAGGCATTGCCATGCATACATGAGATACCTATTGCATTCATGCATTAAGATTCATGCTAAAAGACATGAGCCTCAGATAATGGTATTTGAAAACTTAATAAATGAATCTTATTTATGCCCACTACTTTCATAATTAAACTCGAGATTCCTGAGGATGATGATGGTGACAAGTGTGTGGAGAGGGAAACCCTACTAAGATTCTTGTACAAGTTTCTCACTCCCTCAATCTTTCTTTCCATCTTTGTCTTTAGACAAGGTTGATGGCGGTGACGATGGACTTCCTCGAGATGCTGGCACCGAAGTTGCACGATGATCGAGATTAGAGTGGCGCAACAGAAACAGGGATATAGTCTTTTGTCATCATAACCTTAGAAGTTGCCTCATCCTTGTACAAGTTCATAACTTAGTCGTGAGGGATTTTGTTACACCATAGTTGTGATTTGCTTTTGAGTTATTTGTATGCTCAACCTCCATAGGTGGGCTTAGTATTATTGTTATAGTAAGTATGTGGAATATTCCTATATTGTCACTATTATTATTATTTGACTTTTGATGTTAATGTTATGATATAATGATGTTCTCAATTGATGCTAGACTCTATTGAGATCTGTATGTATGCTATGTGACGAATAATTATATGCTATAACGTATACGTGAATGGCTCATAGTTTGATATTTTTTTAAAAAAAGGGTCATATTTTTTATAGACTTATTTTTGAAGCGCAAAATTAAGTAAAATTCTGAGATGAAAGATTAACCACTAACGATTAACCATTATGCATTCTAGGCGTATTGTATTGAAAGTTAGGATGTTACAGTTTTGAGAGTGGTGTGGTTCTTCGCTTCAAGGAAATAGTAGGAAGCGATTACCATACCTAGAAATACCCTATCTGAGATGTCCAAAACGTCTTGCCAACCTTGAAAGGTGAACACTTCCTTGACTATGAGGACTTAGTTCAATAATGAGTTGTTCAACCTTTTTCCTGGAGCACTACTTCTTTGGAAGAAGCTTTCTTCATAGATCTCCTACATTAGAGATTCATTATATATGATGAAAGGTCCTTTTTTAGTGGAAAGTGATTGAGTTCTCTTCCTTGAGCCATTTGAGTTAAATGTGAAAATGAAAGGAAGATTGAAGTTTGAGAGGGTTTGAGAGAAAGGATGTGGTTGCAGAGAAGATTTGTGAACGAGAGAATATGAAATGGTTTAGGTCTTGGGTGCATGAGGTTGAAGATGAAAGTAAAAGGGTAGCATATGAGAAGTGGGAAGTTATTTAAGTGATAGGACGTGAATGACTGAACGTGAAATGACGTGGGAGAGAGAAACTCAAAAGAATGGGAATTATCTTGCTTTCTTTTATTCTTCTTAGAAAGAGTGGTTTTTGAAGCATGGAATCACTTTCTGAACATGTTTACTTTTCTGAGCTCTGTAACACCCTAATTTTTAACCCAATACTTTAGAACATATTTAGGTTGATCATTAGTTTGTTACGTCATAGTTTCCTTATTACTTTAAAATACTTAGCGGAAATACTGGTAAAATTTTTTTTTTGAATTATAAAAGCAAAGTGAGAGCCGCGCGACACGATAAGCTATGAAGCATGCAAGGAACTAAAGCAAACATCTCATAATCATCATAACATAAAGCAAGTAAAGGCACGTCACAATAAAACTAAATTGCATATTTATATAATATGATATGCCCACTCATGAAGAGTGGGACTTAGTTTAGTACAACATGAGCAAATACATCTAAAAAGAAAATACAAAGGAAAGTGCGACGGAAAGCATAAAAGCAAACTCCCCTGCCCAAGTGCAACTAAAGGGATAACCTCTACACAAAAGAAGGTTTATCCTCATCTAAGTGGTGTGTACACTACCCGGGTACTCGATCGGTCATCTGCCACCACCTACTGATGTCCATCCTGCGAGCGAGGCACATATCCGGCAAACTGGGCGAGCTCCTCCGGCGTGTAAAGGCGAAGCGGGGATCGAGAGTGACCCCCATGACATGGCCGTATCTCTGGTCGTCGTGGTAGCCGAGGCTAAGTCATAGTATCCTCACTGCCCCCTCTCATCAGTGGTGGAGTGGGGGCAGAGCTCCCGTTGTACGGATGGATAGGCAGGTCCTCCGACGGGTCGGTCCCCGAGATGTATGTCCGGGGCACATAGTCGGGATAGTCACACATGGTTGAGGCAGCGGTGTGTATGCAGAGTACTCTCTCATTGTGCGTACGCGGGCACTCAAAAACCCGCTCGTCGTCGCCGTAGGGTGCTGTCAGGGAGAAGCGATGGGTATGTACGGGGTGAGCGAAGGGATGTCCAATGAACATGAAGACTCACACCGTGCACTGTCCCTCAAAATAGTATGATCCGTGCTCCGGATCATAGTACACCTCCCACGTCGGGGTGTCCACAAAAACTACGAACGTCGCCATCTGAAGACGTGACGGGAAGAAAAGATAGAGGGAGTGAGAATCTTGCTAAAGAATCTCAATAGGGTCTCCTACTATCTAGGTGTCATCATTTACATCCTCAGAAACCTTTGGTTTAGTGTACAAAATAAGTGAGCATGCATTAAGTCCATTTTTAAGCTTTTGAAACATAGTTAGCCAAGGTCCATTCATTTTAGTATGATTCTTAATGTCATGGATGCAACATATTAAAGAATGTATGCATGGCTCTACTTAATGCAAGAATAGTAATCATAACATTAAGAACATCATAATAGTGGCATAAAGTGGCAATTGAAATCTCATATGGGAAAACTTTGTGACATAATCATCATACTTTACTTCCTCATAGGCCACCCTAAAAGACATTCGCTCTGGGGGTGCTCAGCCGAATCAGTGTCACCTAGAACGTGTCACATCTCTAGGTTATGAGCTCATACCTTAACTATTCATCACTAGTTCTTACTTATCAATCCCGATAAGCATATCATAATCATAATCATAAACCCGACTTATCCAGTACGGGCTAGGTGGCATTTCTTGGGGGTGCTCGGCCGAACCGGTGTCACCCAAGAATACATCTTGGTACCGATGTCACATGAGTTCTCTGGAGGTGCTCGGCCAAACCGGTGTCATCCGAGAACTCATCTTAGTACCTCATAAATAAAATCTCATAGGTTTTTCAAAAACTTTCTAAGTCCCTACATTTGTCAGAAATTCGGCAAAGATAACATAAGAAAGATGCCGGATTTCTTCTAAATTTACTTTATGCCACATAAGTCAATCAAACATGCATCCTCCATCATAAATTCCATGCGTTCACATAATCATTCTCATATGTTCACATGTAACATTGAAACTCATTATGCTCTTGATCCTACGGTATCTTATACTTTGACCCTTACGAGCCTTAAACTTGAGATGTAATTATTCTATCATTCTCTATCAACCTCTTATGCATATAAAGATTCTCGTCTAACAAATTTTACTATCATTTATGCTCTTTAATAAATCTGGGCAGCACCATTATTTAAGGGCAGAGTTATAATCTTGCAATTACGGGGTTTTAGAACTTACGTTTTAGACCTTTTCTTAGTTTCGTCTTCACCTAAGGTGCTATAAATTAAATCTAAACAAATTATGAGGCATTCCTATGCCTAAGAACTAATTATACACTATGTTTGCCATATAATGAGGTTACTGGACAGATTCTAAAAATTAAATGTTATAAGAGTTCTAGAATTGCTTTTTTACGGTTTTCTAGTTACTAGTTTCTCTATAGGTGCTAAAATTCAATCCTACTTCCAATGTAACCAAATTTTTCATGATTATTCAATCCTAAACTGATTGTTATCATACTAAAATAGTTTTCGCATTGATTAAGATTAAAGGGGTTAAACATACGTTAAATTCCAACTTTACGGTTTTCCTATGAAGCTAGTTTCTCCCCTAACATTCATAGAAGTGTTCCTACCTCATCATATATCATTTTCACACATTCTAACACATCAAAACATCATCATTCAGTATCAAACATATCAAGATAGAACCGAATTGTTTAATGTTCAAAAGACACATAATTTGACATTTCTAAAGCATATAAGTTGCTAGTTTCCCTTGGAATCATTTTAGGACTTCTAAAACTCTTTACAAACTATTTTATTTTATCAAGAGGCTAAAACAACCTTAGGTCAGTAACCAATTTAATACTTTTTTAGAAGAGGAATAGAAATCATAAATCTTGTTGGTCATAACTTTATAAAACTCATCAAACTTAAAGAAAACACTAGAACATAGGTTGTTGGCCCTTGTAACTAGATGGAACTCATTCCAAGCTCATCATTGTTACTTGGCTGAAATTATGCATTCAAAGAATGCTTCCATACTAAACTTTAACTTGAGATAAATTGGGCAAGTCTTTAAGCTCTAAGGTCTTTAAGTGATGATATAATCTAAACATGCTATGCACTTCATCTTTATTCTTTGTTACAAAGTAAAGTGAGAACTTTGAAGTAAATATGCAAGACTTGAAATAAATATGCAAGGCTTGAAATTTAAATATGCAAGACTTGAAGTAAATATGCAAGGCTTGGAATTTAAATATGAAAGACTTAAAATAAATATGCCATGCAAGTTCATTTCTTTATTTTAGTGCTCTAGGCCTAGCAATAATCGACTTTAAGGCCGAAATAGAAAGGTTTTGAGAATTAATTAGGTGATAATGCAACCTCTCATTTTAAATCTTTATGTTCTTTAGTGATGAAAAGTAAATATGCTAGGCAAGAACGTAAATATGAGATGCACTCCATTCCATATCCTTTAACTTTAAGTGATGGCTTGGAAAATAAATATGAATGCAAAGCTCAAAGTAAATATGCAATGCATAAGCTTGAATATAAATATGAATACGAGTTTATTTTATTTCTTATTAGAGCTCATACAAGACTCTTAGAGGAATTTTAACCTTAACCAAAACTCATCATGACAAGGTAAAGTGAGGTCTAGAGTTCTTAGAACTCAAGATAACATTCCTTGAAAACATAACCATAAATGAACTTTATGAAAACTCAAGCTTTACAGATTTCTTTGTGGTGAACATAGAGTTACCAACTAGAACTCTCATTATCAAGCTATCATGTTGGACCACCCAAGATGGTTGGCCAAAATTTTAGAAAAAAAGGAAAGGAAAGAAACCGAAACTTGAGAGCAAGAAAGAACCATTTTGAAACTGTAGAGACCATGATCTTGATGATGTATTAACACCAACATCATGAGTCCTCATCATTGAGTTCATGTAACCATTTTAAAACATCATCAAAGTTAAAGATTTCAAGGTTCAAGAAAGAAAGAACTGTAATCATTTTTAACTCAAGAACAAAGATCAAGCTTTAGAGGTTTATTCAAGTGATGAACATCATCATAAAACCCTCATCATCAAGCTCTCATTCCTTTGCTCTTCAAGCCTCATGTCTGAAACAAAGAAGGAGGAGAAGAGGAAAAGAAGTTCCCAAAAAGATTCAAGAGAAACTATGAACACATAAAGAGATTAAGAACTTAAATGAAAGAAACACTTGAAAGAAAATCCCTACCAAGTGATTGGAGGTTGAGATGAGAGAAGAGGATGAAGAACTTGAAGAACTTGGACACTTGAACTTTGAAAGAAAAGAAAACTTTGAAGTGCTCTTTGAAAACTTACACTTAGCAAATGAACCCAAAATGATGAAAGTTCACCCAAGCATGCTATTTATAGAGAAATGAAACAAAATAAGAGGTGTAAATGGGAGAGGGAGCTTCGACCATTTACAGCACAAGGGAGGAGAAAATATCTTCTCCAAGGTATGATTCAAGGCATGGTAGAAAGCATGGCTAGGTATGGGTTCAAGCACGGGTGCAAGATGGGTGCAAGTATGGGCCAAGCATGGTTCTTTGAGTGAGAAACAAATCAACATGTGATGTAAATGGGGAAGGAGTGGCCGAAAATGCATCAACCATGGGGAAGGGTTTTCTTGCATTTTAATTGTGGTTTAGAGTTGTGTTTAGGTGTATCTTTGATTAGGATTAAGATTAGGAATTTGTAAGAAAGTGTTTAGCTCACGTTTTCATTTTGAAATTTCAAAAAAAAAAAAAAAATTGGCCAGAATTTTCACTAAGTATTTTGACAATTTAAAAGTAAGAGCTGGAACAAAAGAGTAATAACTAATAATTAACTTAAATACATCCTACGCGTGTTGGGTTAAATATTAAAGTGTTACATTTTGGTATCAGAGTAGTTCGGTTCTCACGAAGCCTGAGGGTTGGACTAACTATGCTTCCTAAGCATGATGCGATAGTTATGTCATGTGTGGTCGCCTTATTAATAGGATAAGTCTTAGGATAGAGATGCATGACTGGTGTATGTGAACGTGCCATGGTAACTAGCTCACTTTACATAAAGTATTGAGCCTGATCAACTTAGTATTTGTTGTGATGTGTGCTCAGGAACCAATGGGGCGATCACGACCGACTAGGGTTTCAAGTGTGAATGGTCAGACTAACTATGCTTCCTAAGCATGATGCGATAGTTATGTCATGTGTGGTCGCCTTATTAATAGGATAAGTCTTAGGATAGAGATGCATGACTGGTGTATGTGAACGTGCCATGGTAACTAGCTCACTTTACATAAAGTATTGAGCCTGATCAACTTAGTATTTGTTGTGATGTGTGCTCAGGAACCAATGGGGCGATCACGACAGACTAGGGTTTCAAGTGTGAATGGTCAGGATAACGAGACAGCTAAAGCTCTTCGAGATGTGACCTAGACTATGCGGATGATGTTCGTATGAATGGAGCAACAAGGCAATGCTGGCCATGGTCCCAATACTGTGGAGAATCTCAAGCATGCTAGATTTGGAGAGTTTCGAAGAGTGAACCCTCCATCATTCCGAGGAGCACTAAACCCAAACATCGCTGAAGAATGGATTAAGTAGATGGAAAAGATCTTCTTCGCGATCACCTGTTCAGAGGAGCAAAAGGTGACCTTCGCCACCTACATGTTAGAAGTGGATGCCGAATTCTGGTTGTAACATCCCCTTACTGCTTTACGAGTCTTTCCAGCATGCTTTGTCCTTACTCATACGCTTCCTAGGAAAACTTCCTAGGAGGTCACCCATCCCAAAATTGCTCCAAGTCAAGCACACTTAACTATGGAGTTCTTTCAGTTTGGGCTACTGAAAAGAAGATGCATCTTATTGGTATAGGTAGTACAAATCAATCCATATAAGCCCTCCTTAATTGTATAGTCCTATACCTACACAGTTTTAGGATCCCCCTCATTCGGGTGTATAATCGATTCATTCATGTACCCCTCCACTTTCGAAGTCTGCCAAGAGCAGCTCCTTGTTCGTGCCTCCTTACACCGGCGATCACTTCTCGACTTCGCAATCCCCAAGCGTTACATGCCCACCAGCTTCCGCTTGGTTCGCCCCCGAACCACACCGTACTAGAAGAGGTGCAGGCTCTGATACCATATTGTAACATCCCTTTGCTGCTTTATGGATTAACGACTATCCCCACAAACCAACACGGGTCTTTTTAGCATGCTTTGTCCTCACTCAGATGCTTCCTAGGAAAACTTCCCAGGAGGTCACCTATCCCAAAATTGGTCCAGGTCAAGCATGCTTAACTGTGGAGTTTTTTCAATTTGGGCTACCGAAAAGAAGATACATCTTGTTGGTATAGGTAGTACAAATCAATTCATATAAGCCCTCCTTAACTGTATAGTCCCATACCTATACAGTCTTAGGATCCCTCTCATTCAGGTGTGTAATCGGTTCATTCATGTACCCCTCTGCTTTCGAAGTCTGCCAAGAGCCGCTTCTTGTCCATGCCTCTTTGCACTAGCAATCACTCCCTGACTTCGCAATCCCCGGGCGTTACACTGATGGATCGGCACTTGAAGGTTGCTAGAGGCGTCTGACATGCCAATCTATTGGGAGTTGTTCAAAGCCCACTTTTACGAGAAGTACTTCCCAGAATCTATGAGGAACGCTAAAAACATTGAGTTTGTGCAACTGGTGCAAGGAGGCATGAACATTGCGCAGTACACTATGAAGTTCGAGGAGCTGGGCAAGTTCTCAAGAATATTTTAAGGGAACCCTGATGAAGTATGGAAGTGCATCAAGTACGAAGTCGGAGATCAACATTGTTATCACATACTTAGAGATTAGGGATTTTCCAACCGTAGTCAAGGAGTGCCGTATTATCAAGGATGGCCTGAAGAAGCTGAACGCATCGAGGGCTGACAACTTTGTCAAGAAGCTAGCATCGTAAGCTCCGAGATTCAAGCCACCATACAAACCACCACCTAGACAGTAGTTCAGACTGCATGGTCCCAAGAAGGAGTACCATCAAGGGGGATCTAGTGGCCCTAAAGGCAAGGCACCCCAGAGAGCCCTAGCTACACCTCCAAGACCCGCCGCTGCTACAATTTGCCCTAAGTGCGGGAAACCGCATGGAGATCAACCCTGTTGGTTTGGCCAGGTGATTTGTGTAACATCCCCTGCTGCTTTATGGATTGACGACTGTCCCCACAAACCAACACGAGTCTTTTCAGCATGCTTTGTCCTCACTCCCACGCTTCCTAGGAAAACTTCCCAGGAGGTCACCCATCCCAAAATTGCTCCAAGTCAAGCACGCTTAACTGTGGAGTTCTTTCAGTTTGGGCTACGAAAGAAGATGCATCTTGTTTTCGGTAGCCCTAAATCGAAAGAACTCCACGCTAAGCGTGGCTTGACTTGGAGCAATTTTGGGATTGGTGACCTCCGGGAAGTTTTCCAGAAGCGCAAGGCGAGTGAGGACAAAGCATGCCGAAAAGACTCATGTTGGTTTGTAGGACGATCGTCAATCCATAAAGCAAGAGGATGTTACAGATGGTATCGAGCCTGCACCTCTCCCAAGACGGTGTGGTTCTGGGGGCGAACCAGGCGGAAGTCGAGTGGGCATGTAACGCCCTTGGGGATTGCGAAGTCGGGAGTGATCGCCGGTGCAAGGAGAGCACGGACAAGGAGCGGCTCTGGCAGACCGAGCGGAGGGTACATGAATGAACCGATTACACACCCGAATGAGAGGGATCCTAAGACTGTATAGGTATGGGACTATACAGTTAAGGAGGGCTTATATGAATTGATTTGTACTACCTATACCAACAAGATGCATCTTCTTTTCGGTAGCCCAAACTGAAAGAACTCCACAGTTAAGCGTGCTTGACTTGGAGCAATTTTGGGATGGGTGACCTCCTGGGAAGTTTTCCCAGGAAGCGTGCGAGTGAGGACAAAGCATGCTGAAAAGACTCATGTTGGTTTGTAGGGACAGTCGTCAATCCATAGAGCAGCAGGGGATGTTACACGGGTCTAGGGGGCTAGAATCACCTTATCCCCACCCTTAATCCGGTGGTTCAAGGATCATCCTCTCATGGTCTATGTCACCTTAAGTCTTAGCATGTTAAATGCAAGATGCCACATAATTCATGCATGTCAAACATAATTACATCATAGGCATCTTTGAAGTCTTTAAAGAACAATAACATGCAAACATAAAACTATCATTGAAGAATAATGGTTCACATGGTATCATCATACTTGAGTCATGGAGTAAAATCGTCATAGGGTAAGCAAGAGCAATAAGCCTCTTAACTTGATCATGTTTGAAATCGAACATATAAGATCATGTATTCATGTTAGGCTAAAGCATAGACTCATGTCATAACAATTCTCAGATTCAAGCAATGCAAGATCATATCTTCAAGTGATTAAATCGTAAAAGCATTCGTTTGTAAACTTGGAGTTACGTAATCGATTACATAAATATTGTAATCGATTACAAATTTCTAGATTTCAAAACATGAAGGTCAGGAGTTACGTAATCGATTACATGGGACTTGTAATCGATTACACAGCTTTGAGATTTCAAATCAAGGCAGATAGGGGTTCTGGTAATCGATTACATTTAATTGTAATCGATTATTTTGTTTAAAACACTGCTGGGCCCTTGGAACATCTGGTAATCGATTACATTAATAGGTAATCGATTACTATGTTTAAAAACACTTTGCTGGGCCCCTGGAACATCTGGGTAATCGATTACATTAATAGGTAATCGATTACTAGAATCCAGAATGTGTAATCGATTACACTATATAGTAATCGATTACTTTGGGCAAAAGTTCGTGTTTGAGCTTGTCCGAGTTTTTTGGTAATCAATTACATGGGCTGGGTAATCGATTACAAAGATCTTAAAACTGCGAAATATGGGGTCTAAACATATCTGAGTCATTCCTTTGAAATACTTATGGTGGCTAGTTTCTCTTGGAACAATTTTTGAACTTCAAAAACATCTTGTCAAACATTTTAACTTGTCAAAACCCTTATAAATCTAAGAACATACCCAAAATGTTTTTGAGTACAACATATGTTTTAGAAAGACTTAAAACATGAGCTATAGGCTCTTGTGACTAATAAACTCCTCTTGGAGCTATCTTCATCACATGGCCAAAATGTACATTCCAAGAATGTTTTCCATGGTTAACCTCTTCTCAGGATGAAATGGGCAAGCCTTTGAGCTCTAGTATCTTAGGTGATGACATAAAATAGACGTGCTATGCATTTCATTTTAGAGTCCTTTAGAAAGTAAAGTGATAGCTCAAGGTAAATATGAGGTGCACATCCATTTTCATTCTTTGAGTTTAGTGAGGACTTGAAATATAAAATGAGATGCAAAGCTTGGAATTTTAAACGTGCATAATGCAAGTTCATTCTTAGTCTTGGGGTTTAGTGATTGCATAGAAATAAACGTGCTATGCAAAGCATAAACGTAGCGTGAATGCAAGTTACTTTTATATCTTGTCTAGAGCTCTTGCAAGGCTTTAAGAAGGAACATAGTCCCAACCCAAAACTCATCTTCACAAGAAAAGAAAAACCATTGGTACCAAGGCATCAAGAGGAAACATGACTTCAAGAATCATGAAAGTGGTCAAATCTTAACAAAAGAAAGGAACCATTTTTAAATCTCTAGGGACCAAGATCTTGATGATCCAAGCATCAACATCCTAAGTCCTCATCATTGAGTACATAGCTTCCTTCAAAACAAATATTTAAAACAAAGTTCATGATAAAGAAGAAAGCAAAACCAAAACCATGCTTGGTTTAGGGCCAAAGTTTCAAGCTTTAGAGTTTGTTCATGTGACAAGCATCAACATGAAGCTCTCATCATCAAGCTTACATTTTTCCCATGTAAAAAGGCTTCATGGCCGAAAACATGAGAAGAAGAAGGAAGAAGATCCAAAATGTTCAAGAGAAACATAAACTCTTTTAACTAAACTTATAAAGAATGAAACTTTCTTTAAGAAAAACTCAAGCTTTAGAGGTCTCATGAGAGATGGACTCATGGTCACATCTAGAGAACACTCATCATCAAGCTATCATATTCAAGGCCTTGAGGCCGAAAAATCTAAGGGAGAAAAGGAAGAAACCAAAAAGAAAGCAACATAGAGGTTCAACCATTCATCAACTCCTAAACAAGATTCAAGCATAAGAATCAAAGACATGTTTAGAAAGAGTTCCCTACCTTGTGTCTTGAAAATGAAGGAGAGAACTTGAGCTTGAGGAACTCTTTGAGAGTTTGAGAGAAAAGTGAGAAAGCTTGAGAGGGGGAAATGAGAGAGTTTGAGACTTTGGAGAAGGATCCAAAAGTGATGGAGTTGTGGAGTGTGGTGTATTTATAGGCAAATGAAGGAGTGAAGGGGGAGTTGGTTGAAGCTTCTTGAAGAAGGAAGAGAGAAATATCTTCTTGTGCGGTCATTCTTGGTGTGATTGAAACCATAGGTAGGCATAGGTCATAGGGTAGCTTGAAAGACAACTTGATTGACTACATAAAATAAAATTCTTTTGGATTCTTGCCGGAAGTGGCTGAAAATTATAGGGCCAAGGGAGAGAAAATTTCATGGCCACAAGATAAAATATCTATATGTGTTGTCATTCAAAGGTATGGAAGAAAGTATGGAAGGTATGATTGATTATGAAGCTTGATTGAAAGCTTTGAGTGACAACATAAACAATTTATTCTTTTGAATTTTGAATGACATATATTTTTCAAATGTGATCATGATTATTTGAGAGTGACAACTTTCTTGGAAAAGAGAGTGTCATTGGGAAAGGGAGTGTGAATAGTGAAAACACTATTCATAGTTGCTTTTTCTTTTAAAAGAAAGAAAAGAATTTAGGAAAGAGTTCTAAATTTCCTTAAACAATTCTAGGTTCCAATTAGTTTTTAAATAATGATTTTGGCTCTAGATTAATTATGGAAATTAATTAACCTTCAATTAGAGCCTAAAATCGCCTAGGTTCTGAGTTAGATAACTCATTAAGCCCAGAGTGCACTAAGCAGGGGCAAAATCGTAATTTTACTCAAAAACTGCCCGGGACCACCGGGACTTAACCAAACCTTAAACAATCATAGTTCATGCCTTAAAATCATGGTTTTAAACCTTGGGACAAAGTCCGGGTCAAAACGAAATTTTAAAGCGCACAAATACATCACAGGGGTATTTTGGTCACTTATGTGCTGAAATCTCAGAAATGAGATTTTTCTGCTTTGTTAGGCACTCATGCTCATACAATCCCCTTCATATAACATATGAACCCTTTGAGGATGGCCAAAGTCGGCCGTCCTCGTGTTTCGGGTAAAAATGACCTCAGGGGCATTTTGGTCATTTAAAAGTTTAGAGAAAAACGAGGCGTTACATAATGCAAGCTCTCATTTTAAATCTTTATATTCTTTAGTGATGGCTTGGAAAATAAATATGAATGCAAAGCTCAAAGTAAATATGTAATGCATAAGCTTGGATATAAATATGAATGCGAGTTTTGTAACGCCCCGATTTTTCTGTCTTAGAGGAAAATGACCAAAATGCCCTGAGGACATTTTTCTCGGAGTCGAGGATGGCCGGCCCGACAATCCTCGAAGGGTTAACTCAATGTTTGAAGGGGATTAGATGGCCTTGAGCAGTTTCAGAGGCGAAAACCTCATTTTCTGCAGTTTCGGGTCAAAATGACCAAAATACCCCTATAGCTGTTGAGCTCGAAACCTTCCCCAAAGGTTCAAAAAAATGTTTTCATGTGTTTAAAAGTGTCTATTTAAGTTTCGGTGGTCCCGGGTAATTTTAGTGCAAAATTATGATTTTACCCCTGAATAGTGTTTTTGAGCCTAATTATGTAATTGAGTAAACCTAAGCAATATTAGGCTCTAATGGAAGGTTAATTAATTTCCATAATTAATCTAGAGTCAAAATAAGTTATTAAAATTAATTAGAACCTAAGATTGCTTAGATTAAACTCAAAACCCCTTTTCTTTTAAAGAACTCAAAGCTTCTAGAACATAGAATCTTAAGTAGTGTTTTCACTATTCACCCTCTACACCTCAAAAGGAAGCTTAGGGTATAGTTGAAGGCCTAAGATTAATAGAGATAGACTCCTCTAAAAGGCTAGAATGTCCACTAATCATAACCTACATAGCCTTAATTACCTATCCTTTCACTTACACATTTTACTATAAACTCCTAATCTTAGGCCTAATCCAAAAATACACCTAAACACATCACTAATCCACAATTAATAAAACAATTTCCTCCCCTTGGATTCCCTTATAAGTGGCGCCACCTCATACCCTATACCTCACAAGTTTGTTCACTCATACACTCAAGGAACTATGCCTAAACCTATGCTTAAACCTATGCCTAAATCCATGCCTACAACCTCACCTTGAAATGACACAACCAAGAGACATTTTCCCTCCTTTTTCCCTCAATATTTTGGCCACCTTTCCCTCCACTCACCTCTCCATGTTTTGTTTCTCTATAAATAGCATACATGAGTAAACTTGAGACACCTTTAGTCACTTGGCAAGTTTTAGATTTCTAGAGCACTCAAAGACTTTATTTTTCTCTCAAGTTTCAAGAGTTCCTCTTTTTCAACTTCTTCTTCTTCTTCATCTTCTTCAACCTCATCCCACTAGGTAGGGATTTTGTTCTTTAAAGTTTTTTCTTTTAAAGTTTTGTCAAAAAAATGAGTTTTTACTAGTTTCTCTTGGCTTTTAGATCTCCTTTTCTTCTCTTTGATTTCGGCCTTGGAGCCTTTCTTTTTAAATAAAATGATGCTTGATGATGAGGGTTCAAGATGTAGATCATGAGGATCTTCACTTGTGATACCTCTAGGGCTTAGAACTTGGTTCTTGGACCAAGCACGTTTCGGTTTTTCCTTTTCTTTTCATGCTCTAGTTTCGGTTTCCATTTCTTTTTCATTGGTCCTAGTTTCGATTTTAAAGGCTTATGTTAGTTGGGAAATGACTCAAGGATGAGAGCACATGTTGTTGGTGTTGATGTATCATCGAGATTATGCCCTCTAGAGTTTCAAAGTTTTATTTTTTCTTCTTCATTGTTTTGGCCATGGTCTCCTTTTCTTTGATATTTTGGTTTTGTCACCAAAGACATGGTGAGATGGTTTTTAAAACCCAAAGATTAGTTTTTTAACTTGATCCCTTTTGATTCTTAAAATAAAGTTAGTGTATGATTTGCCTTTCTTTTAATCCATTCCTTAAAGCTTGATGATGATGTTCATACCATATGGTTTCTTTGTAAACCTTGGTGCAAGGAACTCTAAAGCTTGCTTTATCTTGTCATGATATGTTTGGGTTAAGGCTTATATTCCTTTAAAGTCTTAAAAGAGCTCTAGTAAAGATGTAAAAATGAACTTGCATATTTATTTTTCTAGCACCTCATATTTATATTTCAAGTTCTTGCATCTCATATTTACTTTTCTATGTCATCACTAAACTCTAAGGATCTAAGGAAAGAACTTGCATTATCACGTTTAAGTTTCAAGCTTTGCATTTCAGGTTTATATTTCAAGTCATCACCTAAGAACTTAAAGATTAAAACAAGAATTTGCATATCACCTAATTAATCTCGAAGCCTTTCTATTTCGGCCTTAAAGCCGATTGTTGCTGAGCCTAGAGCACTAAAATAAAGAATTGAACTTGCATATTTACTTTGAGCCTTGCATATTTACTTTCAAGCCTTGCATATTTAATTTCAAGTTCTTGCATTTCATATTTACTTTGAAGCTCTCACTTTACTTTCTAATGAAGAATAAAATGGAATGCATAGCACATTTATATTTTGTCATCAATTAAAGAACCTAGAGCTCAAAGACTTGCCCTTTTATCTCAAGTTAAAGTTTGGTTATGGAGACATCCCTATGGATGCATATTTCGGCCATGTAATGATGATGAGCTTGGAGTAAGTTTCATCTAGTCACAAGCGCCAATAACCTATGTCTTAGGATTTTCTTAAGCACAGGTGAACTCAAAGAACGATTCAAGTGCAAAATTTTATGTTTTAAATTCCAACTATGAAAAATTTAAATAAGGTACTGCCCTTACTCATTTTACAATGATTTTAATGAAGTAAAATGGTTTACAAAGAGTTTTAGAAGTCCTAAAATGATTCCAAGGGAAACTAGTAATTTATATGTCTTAAAAATGTGAGATTATGTGCTCTTTGGAACCTATGCTTTTCGATTTTGCCATGGTGTGTTTACTGCTGTATGATGATGTTTTGACATGCTAGAATGTGCAAAAATTATATATGTTAAGGTAGGAACCTTTCTATGCATGTTAGGAAAGAAACTAGTCTTACCGATAAACCGTAAAATTGAGTTTTAGCATAGTTATGACCCATTTATTTTTAGTTTCTACCCAAACTGTTTGGGATAATAATCAGATTAGGATTTTTTAATTATGAAAAACTTGGTAACATTTGATGTAGGATTGATTTGTAGAGCCTATAGAGAAACTAGCAACTAGAAAACCGTAAAAATGCAATTCTAGAACTCTTAGAACATTTTATTTTCTGATTCTGTCCAGCACCCTTATAATGTAGTAAACATGATTTATAATTAGTTCAAGAGCTTAGGAATACCTCATAATTCGTTTAGGTTCAATTTATAGCGCCTTAGGCGAAGACAGAACCGAGAAAGGGTCTAGAACGTAAGTTCTAGAACCCCGTAATTATAAAAGATGTGATTCTGCCCTTAGAGTATGATGCTGGCCAGATTTGTTAATGAACCTTATGACTTCCAGTAGATGTATGATTGATTATAAGAATGACTTGAGCATAGCATATGCATTAGCTGAGCCCAGTCCTTGATTCCGGCAAACTGGTTAGGAGCATGCTATCTTTTGAGAACAATAAAGCAATGATATGATGACGTATATGCTATGGTGAGTTTGACTATATGACTTGATGTCTTATGATGATGTTGAATGGCTATGCATGTCCTATAAGTTTCGTGGCATAAAGTAAGTTTGAAGGAAATCCGGTGTACGCCATTACGCTGCCGAATTTCCCGTCAAACTTGAGAATTTGAGAAAAGTTTGTGAAAACTGGGGGTGACACCTGTTGGTGAGCACCCAGGAAAGGTTCTGGGTGACACCGGTTCAGCCGAGCACCCCCAGAACAGATGTGACGTAACACTGAGACGCATTTCTCCCGCTACGGTGGGGAGGAAACAAATCCGTGAGGGTATTGACATTGAGCTTGCCAAAGCGGACAATTCGTTGTGTACTAGATACCAGTAGAGCGTTTCAAAGAAGGAAATGATCCTAAGATAGGTGATCCAAGAAAGTTATGTATACCCCCTCTATTAGCCCATATCAAATCTAGTGACAACTAGTTAAGATTGAGTTCATTCCTAGGCGATAGGTGAGATGTAGTTTGGTGACCAGATTATTGTCGGGCCGGTGAGTCGGTTGGATTTTTGGTGGATATGTTAAGAGGGTGGTCTTCAAGAAAAAGAACTTAAGAGTTTGACTTATGAGAAAGATGTCACATGAAAAGTACTGTGCCTTTTATACCACGTATATGATTTATGTTTCTTTATGTTGAGCCCAAGAGCAATGACTTTCATGTTAATATGCATATGGTATTGTCATGCATTCATCAAATATCTGTTGCATTCATGCCATTAAGACTCATACTAAAAGACACCCACTTCGGATAAATGGATTTGGAAAGCTTAAAACCGAACCTTATGCATGTACACCTTTTTCATAATTAAAACCGAGGTGGCTGGGGACGACGACGATGACACTCGTGTTAGAGTTGGGAATCCCTACTGAGAATCTTGAATGAGTTTCTCATCCCTCTCTTTTCTTCTGTGTCGTCTCTAGACGAGGATTAGAATGAGGTTCGTGACTTCTTCTAAGGCTCATGCTCAAGGGTCACACTAGCAAATGGAGTAGAGAGTCGCCACGGAAGCATAGATAGTTTAGCTTTTGGATTGATACTCATCCAACCCCATAGGTGGATAAGGATCACTTCATATACATAGGCATATTTTGATGTAAATAATGGTACAATGATGCTAGTAATTTATGTATTTATGAAGGAGTGATGATGTTATGATTGTTATGTATGATACTATATTTCATGATTATGAATGGTATGATTACTTTCTCTTGCACGATGCGGTTATGACGAACGTTAGGTTAGCGCGTGGCTAGCGTTTTGTTTTTCAAGTTTCGAAAAAGAAAAATTTATTCGTATCTTCCGATAAGTATTTTAATGAAAATTTTTAAAGAATGAGACTAAAAGAGTAATAGACTAATGATTAACCTAAATATGTTCTACAGTATTGGGTTAAAAATTAGGATGTTACAAGTTTATTTTATTTCTTATTAGAGCTCACACAAAACTTTAAGAGAAATTTTAATCCTTAACCCAAACTCATCATGACAAGGTAAAGAAAGGTCCAGAGTTCTTAAAACTCAAGATAACATTCATTAAAAATATAACCATAAATAAACTTTATAACACCTTTATGAAAACTCAAGCTTTAGATATTTCTTTGTGGTGAACACAAGGTCATCAACTAGAACTCTCATCATCAAGCTATCATGTTGGACCACCATGGATGGTTGGTCAAAATTTTAGAGAAAAGGAAAGATAAGAAACCGAAACTTGAGAGCAAGAAAGAACCATTTTGAAACTCTAGAGACCATGATCTTGATGATGTATTAACACCAATATCATGAGTCCTCATCATTGAGTTCATGTAACCATTTTAAAACATCATCAAAGTTAAAGATTTCAAGGTTCAAGAAAGAAAGAACTATAAACATTTTTAACTCAAGATCAAAGATCAAGCTTTAGAGGTTTGTTCAAGTGATGAACATCATCATGAAACCCTCATCATCAAGCTCTCATTCCTTTGCTCTTCAAGCGTCATGGCCGAAACAAAGAAGGAGGAGGAGAAGAAAAGAAGCTCCCAAAAAGATTCAAGAGAAACTATGAACACATAAAGAGATTAAGAACTTAAATGAAAGAAACACTTGAAAGAAAATCCCTACCAAGTGATTGAAGGTTAGGATGAGAGAAGAGGATGAAGAACTTGAAAAACTTGGACACTTGAACTTTGAGAGAAAAGAAAACTTTGAAGTGCTCTTTGAAAACTTACACTTAGCAAATGAACCCAAAATGATGCAAGTTCACCCAAGCATGCTATTTATAAAGAAATGAAACAAAATGAGAGGTGTAAATGGGAGAGGGTGCTTCGGCCATTTACAACACAAGGGAGGAGAAAATATCTTCTCCAAGGTATGGTTCAAGGCATGGTAGAAAGCATGGCTAGGTATGGGTTGAAGCATGGGTGCGAATATAGTTCTTTGAGTGAGAAACAAATCAACATGTGATGTAAATGGGGGAGGAGTGGCCGAAAATGCATCAGCCATGGGGGAGGGTTTTCTTGCATTTTAATTGTGGTTTAGAGTTGTGTTTAGGTGTATCTTTGATTAGGATTAAGATTAGGAATTTGTAAGAAAGTGTTTAGATGAGAAAATGGGTAATCAAGGTTGTCAAGACAAGTTTAAGGAGTGGTCTTGCATCATTAGTGAGTTATAAACTCATTTTAGTGCATAAACAATTAGACACAATTCCATGATTTAAGGATTTGGAGAGAAAATACTATTCAAGATTCCAAGATTGGAATCTTGAGTTTTAAAAAGAGATTTAAATCTAATTTAAGCAATTTTAGATTCTAATTAATTTTAATAGTTTATTTTGACTCTATATTAATTATGGAAATTAATTAATCTTCGATTAGAGCCTAATATTGCTTAGGTTTGCTTAATTACGTCATTAAGCTCAAAAACACTATTCTAGGGGCAAAATTGTAATTTTGTACTAAAACTGCTCGGGACCACCGGGACTTAAACATACGCTTCTAAACATGTAAAAACGCTATAAGGGTATTTTGGTCATTTTGACCCGAAACTGTAGGAAATGAGACTTTCACCTCCGAAACCATTCAAGGGCCATCAATCCCCTTCAAACATTGAGTTGGCCCTTCGAGGATCACGGCGGCCATCCTCGACTGCAGGCTAAAATGACCTCAGGGGCATTTTAGTCATTTTTCTCTCAGACAGAAAAATCGGGGCGTTACAAAGCAAGCACGATTCAACCCCCCTTCTCATGCATATTTCCACTCACAAGATGATCGACGTAGATAGAGAAACTGGATGGAGTGGGAAGAAAGGCGCACCGAGAGGCAAGGCGATGACGGTGGGGGGCCAGTGAAAGTTGTGTGAATAAGGGAGATGAATAGAATGTAACGCTTCAATTTTTACTATTATGTAAAAATTACCAAAATGCCCCTAGGTAATTTTTACACGTAATTTGAGGTCAAATAATCCTCAATAAAGGAATATGACATTAGAGAAACATCATAGGAGACTTGATTAGCGATTCGTGCAAAAGTTGCAAACCCCGATTTTTCTGTACATGTAAAATGACCAAAATGCTCCTGAGGTCATTTTTACGTAGAAATCAAGGATAACCAATCTAAATTATCTTTGAGGGGTTAATTTTATGCCTGATGGGGATTATATGTGCCTTAGAGGTAAAAATCTCAATTCTCAATTTTTACTGTAAGTAAAATTACCGTTTTACCCCTGCAGTAATTTTTTATGAAATTATATAATCTTTGAATTTGGTTTTCACCCAAAGGTTCAAAATGACTATTTTAAGTATGATTTGAGATTGTCCAATATTTATAGAGAGTTTTTACGTAAAATTACCTTTCTACCCTTAGTTGTGGTAAATAGGTTTACTTGTGTAATTAAGGTAGTATTAAAGCTCTATTTGAACTCAAATTAATTTTATTCATTAACCTTGAGTTTAAAATTAATTACCCAAGGTTAAAAATAATTACTGAGGTAATTAGAGTCTAAAATTAACTAAGGTAAAATTAAATTATTTTTCCTTAATTATGAAATCTCATAAAATTAGTGATAATTAAGATCAAAGTTAAGATTTCAGTTTAGGTAAAATATTGTACATTTACATTTTCTTATCCTAAGTTTAGAACCTATGTTACAAAGTGATTTTTACTCATTTGAAATTAACCTCATTTACTAGTATATGATTTCTCTTTTTACCTTGTCTTGTATTGTCCTAAACACTTAACCTTTTACCATTTTCACTAATCTATCAATTCCTAATATTTTACCTAAGTAAATACACATTTAATACATGATTTACCACTTGTAAAACATTACCAATCTGATCCTAAAGGAATCAGAAACCAGTGGCCAACTTGTCTCTTTTTTACCATATTTTAATTGTTTTTCCAACAAAGAAACATATTCAACCATAACACCATACCTTTAGCTTTCTTTTGCATTATTTTTGGCAATGTTTATTCAAAAGAAAACCCACCCATTTCAGCCATGCTGTGATCAGCAATAATGTCTCCCATTAGCATCATATTTTAGTGTTTTCATCCATTATGCATGAACCAAATTATTACAAGAATAAAAGCATTCTTTTTCCATGTTTTCTTTAATTGAAAAATGAACTAAAAACTCCATTTTTCCAGCCACAAGGCAGCTGCCATACAGCCCTCCTTGGCCTATAAATATGAGCTCTTCCATTACCTAAATGCACACACAAACATTTCTAGCCTTAGCATTTTCTTACTTGATAGTTTTCTTACTCAAAGTTTGCTCAAAGTTCTCTAATTCTCTCAATACTTCAAGCTTTCTTCTTCTTCCTCATTCATACTCAAAATGTAACATCCTTAAATTCATAAATAACATAAATATCGATTAATGCTAATTAGAAATTAGATAAAATATAGCAAAAACCAAGAGAACCTGGACCAGTTTTATGAAACATAACAAATATTATTAGAATATTCTTGTGTTTCTAGAGAAAAATGCAAAGAATTACAAAAATGCCATCATTTAACAGAAATAACGAAAATACCCTTGCTATGTAAAGGAAATTACCAAACTACCCTTGCTTTATTAGTAAATGACAAAGATACCCTTACTCTGTAAATAGAATTACAAGAATATCATTGTCATTGTATAATTACAAAAGTATCCTTGTCTTAGTTAAAGAAATTACTACAATGACAATTACAACAATGCCATTGCACAAATCCCTAGATTTGTCTTTGGGCAAGAATGAATCTAAGCCATTGGATTAAGATGACAATACAATAATTCAACCACATACATCATACACATTCTTAATCACATACATGCACATAGATAATCTCATGCTAAAAAAATTAAAAACACTTATTAAAGCATAAGAACACATGATATAAATCTATGATGCATACATACATTAAAGGTTAGAAAATTTCCACTAACATTTTTGCATAAAACATGGAACATGATTTCATAAAACTAGGCCAACATGTTTCCATAAAACATGGAGTGTTTTCATCCAAAGTTTGGCCAACATGTTTCCATAAAACATGGAGTGTTTTCATCCAAAGTTTGGCCAACATGTTTCCATAAATCATGCTCCAAGAATTAATTCTCTAAATGTTTCTTGTCTTGATCCTTCCACTATAAATACTCTTCAAACTCTTTTCCATTCCTTACATTTCCAAAACACAAAGAGGCCTTACATGCTTTGCAAGAGATACATTCTCTAGCTCTTGTAAAATACATACACTTTTACTAGTTTTCATGCCTTAGAAACTCCCTAAGTGCTCTTTCTTTCTTATATTTTTTTCTACCATTCTTCTTATGTTCTCCTCTTCAAAGATTTCTCTAACCCTCTAAACCTTATTTTAAACACTTAAATTCTAAACTCAAACCTTCACTAGAGTTACAATCTTTAACTCTGGTGAGAAATATTTTCTTAAGCACTCAAGTTTTAGAGCCAAGATTCAAGGAGGGTCATCTACTCCAAGGACTCTTGCTTAAGCTCAAGAAAGAAGAGAAGGACTCTTTTTAGACCCTACATAAGAGGTAGGAGTTTCTTCTTTATTTGTTCAAGCATTATTGGCTTCTAACCATGGATAGAATGCCTCAACCTTGAGTTATTGTCAAAAGTTTTGAATGATTATTTGTAAAATATATTTTTAGATAGCACAATATATTCCATTATGTTCCTAGCACTTCTATGATGCTATCATACTCAAATATAACATAAAATGATACTATGTGAAACTTGTTTTTTAATAAAAATTACTAAAGACATAAAAATGGTAGGTGCTTTGGAATTTACGGTTGATTAAAGCGTGAGGCACTTGAAATGTAATGATCATAAAATGTGAACTATCCCGAAATAAAAATATTTTTTATTATCTGAAGCTAGACTTATTGTAGAACACTCTCCAAAAATAATCACCCAAAGCGGAGTTCTCTAGCTCAAGATATAAATTTTCAAAGCTAAGCCAAAAGCGAAACTCTACATATGACCTTGCGGTAGTAAAATAAGTGTAACTCACTATATAAAAATCCAAATGGACTGATTTCAACTCCTTAGGAAAGCTAACACATAGAGAAACACATCTATGTATGTTATACATAATGCTTTGCACCACGTAAATATAGGATGAGAAATAAATTTTCAGGACAACTGTCTTTGTGAGAGTGTAGTTTGGAGCAGTTCTGGCTAAGGAAAGACTTGGTATTTAAGCGTGTCCATTGTGACCCACCTCTCTTTCCCTCAGGAACCCTCTCTGCACAGAATAGAGTTGAAGGAATCTAAAACTACCTTTTCTAGGCTCAGATAACAAGTATATAGAGAGCTACAAACTTTTTCTTCTAAAAGATGTTTGAAACTGAAATAAAAGATTCAAGTCTTGCAAGAAAACTTAAATATTTAAGTAGTAATAATTGTCGAGAGGAAATATATATATATATATATATATATATATATATAAAAGTCATAGGGGAGCTTTAAAATATGTAAAGAACATTTAATAATATTTTAAGGTGCGTTAATGTATTACTAAAAATTAAGTGTACAAAGAAGACTAAGAGAATCTATATGAGATCTTATATAAGTCTATCCACTAAATACACTTAACATGAATACTATTTTTTTTATTTACCATGAGACTTAGTATGAAATGTCTACTACTTGATATAAGATTGTGTATGAAATGTTTCTATGATATCCAAGCTGATATATAGTATTATGAATATATATTGATGAGTTATGAAATGATAAAAATGGATGATTGATTGTACCATGATCTATTTATGATTGCATGATTATTATTTTTACTCAATGAGAATAAAGTAAAGCGTGAAAAAGTAGCAATGATAGTCTGGAAAAGTGGACTTGAGCTAAGCTCACGGCTTAACCCCCTAAACCGTTGAGATCACGGCAACGGAAAGAAAACCAAAAGGTTGTGGCGACGGCCCTTTTAGGGTGGTCTAAGGCATTGATGTATTCATCCCGTGAGTAATTATGAGACATGTCAATAAAAGAGAATAAAGTGTCATGCATGAATACTACTAGTAGAAATGCTTGTATGATTACAAAAAAAAAAAGAATGCATGAAATCATTAAGTAATGTGTTGACTTGTAATTGATGAGTTAAGTTAGATATGTATGACTTTGCTAATAAGAATAGTTTAAAAGTAACTCTACCTCGGCTAATCACGTTTGCGAAAATCTTGATAAATGAACCTTTACCTGTCCATCACTTTGTAAATAAACCCGAGGTGGCTGGAGTGACAACGATGACACGATCGATAGCAAGTTGAAATTCCTACTGAGAAATCCAGCATTTCTCACTCCTATGTATGTTCCGTTGTCACCACCAGATACTGATGGATCCCAACTATTCGAGAAGGGGGAAGTCTCGCTTCCCTGAGTCAAGATGCACGAGTCCTGGGAGCTAGGAGAATGACCACTACTAGCCTAGCCTCATTTAGACATCGATAGGCTAAGAACCACCGCCACCACCTCTGTAGTTATCTATGCTAGAAATTTTCACTTCTCCTTGTTGCTATTAGTATCTTTGTACTTTCTTCTATGTACTATTTATTAGAAGTACAAAAAGCCAGTACTGTATTTACCCATGTAGGTGCTACTCTGTAAACTCATGTTGGTAACAATGTATAATTATTCCATGTTATGTTAAGTATTCTAAATTTCTACAATGATATTCTTGCTCGATAAACTTCAATTTTAGAAATTATATTATATCGGAACTATGGCGCACATACCATTCACATTACAGGCTTAGTTTTTAAAAGTAGATTCGTATAAAAAAAAATTACCCTTATCTTCTTATCATTAATTTAAAAATAAAATTGATTAAAGAATATAGGTAACAGCTAATAGAGTCCGGGTCTATTAGGGTGTTACACAAGAGACTCCATTCCCAACCTCCAACCAAGCTCTAAACCTCAAGCATACACATTCCAACCACAAATCAACTCCTAAACATGTAACACCCTGATTTTTCTGTCCGAAGGAAATGACCAAAATGCCCCTGAAGTCATTTCCTGACCCGAATAAGAGGGTAACCAACTCGGTCGTCCTCGAAGGGTCAACTCAATGTTTGAAGGGGATTGAATGGCCTTTGAATGCTTCCGGGAGCGAAAATCTCGGTTTCATGATTTAGGTCAAAATGACCAAAATACCCCTATAGCGTTTTTACGCAGGTAGAAGTGCCGTTTGAGCCTGAAACTTTCCCCAGAGGATTAAAAACATGTTTTCATGTATCTAGAGGTCCCTGTTCAAGTCTCGGTGGTCCCGGGCAGTTTTTGTGCAAAATTACGATTTTGCCCTAGAATAGTATTTTTGAGCTTAATGACGTAATTAAGCAAACCTAAGCAATATTAGGCTCTAAACGAAGATTAATTAATTTCCCTAATTAATCTAGAGTCAAAATAATTTATTAAAGTTAATTAGAATCTAAAATTGCTTAGATTAAACTTAAATCCCTTTTTAGAACTCAAGATTCATAGTCTTGGAATCTTGAATAGTATTTTCTCTCTCCAATTCCTTAAATCAAGGAAGTGTGTCTAGAGTCGTTTAGACTCTAAATTGAGGATCTAGCTCACTAATGGTGCAAGACCACTCCTTAATTATGTCTAGACCACCCTAATTATCCATTTTTCCTTACCTAAACACTTTCTTACAAATTCCTAATCTTAAACATAATCAAAGATACACCTAAACACAACTCTAAATCACAATTAAATTGCAAAACAAACCTCCCCTTGGCTGTAACATGGCTGAACAGCCATGCCCTCTTTGGCCACATGATTGAATTGTTTTCTCACTCCTTGAAGCCATGCTTGAGCCATACCTTGAACCATACCTCACCATGCTTTGAACCATACCTCACCATGCCTCAAGACCACATTATCTCACCTCATGGAACTCATGGATGCCTCCAATTCTGCACACATGGCCGAAGCTCTTCCTCTCCATGAGCACCCTTCATTTGTTTCATTTCTCTATAAATAGAATGCCTTGAGGACCTTGCACCACTTTTAGATCATTTGCTAAGTTTAGGAACACTCAAAGCTTTTCTTTTCTCTCAAAGTTCTAGCATCCTCATCTTCTTCTTCCATCTTCAAGTTCATCACATCAAGTAGGGATTTTCTTTCAAGTATTCCTTTCTTTAAAGTTCTTGTTCTAAGCTTTATGTTTATAGTTTCTCTTGATTCTTTTTAGAACTTCTTTTCTTCTCCTTTTTCTTTCTCATTTTCAGCCATGGGCCTTGAAGGTCAAAGAAATGAGAGCTTCATGATGAGAGTTTCATGATGATGTTCATCACTTGAAACAAACTCTAGAGCTTGATCTTTGTTCTTGAGCAAAAATGTTTCTAGTTTTTCCTTTCTTGAACTCTTGAGAACTTTAGTTTTGATGGTGTTTTAAAAATGGTTCTAAGGATTCAATGATGAGGTCTCATGATGTTGATGTTAATATATCATCAAGATCATGGACTCTAGAGTTTCAAAATGTTCTTTTGTTCCTTCAGATTTCGGCCATTTCTTTTTCTTTTAACATGCAAAATGTTTTGATTTCTAAAAATGTTATGTTGAGTTCTAAGAACCCTAGACTTTACTTTATCTTGGTTTGATGAGTTTGGGTTGAGGTTTATGTTCCTTTAAACTCTTGTTAAGAGCTCTAGAAAGATAAAATGAACTTGCATAATTTATTTTATGCTTGCATTTATATTTACATTCTTGCTATGCATCTTTACTTTCAAGCTATCACCTAAGAACATAAAGATTAAAATGGAACTTGTATCATCACTTAATTTAATTCTCAAAGCCTTTCTATTTCGGTCTTCAAGTCGATTGTTGTTGGGCCTAGAGCACTAAAATAAAGAATTGAACTTGCATCATCACCTAATTAATTTCTCGAATGCCTATCTATTTCGGCCTTAAAGTCGATTGTTGTTGGGCCAAGAGCACTAAAATAAAGAATTGAACCTTGCATATTTACTTTCAAGCTTGCACGTTTAAGTTTATGCCTCACATATTTACTTTCAAGCTTGCACGTTTAAGTTTATACCTTGCATATTTAATTTAAGTCATCACTTTATTTTGTAAGCAAGATTAAAAATAAAAAGCATGAGCACGTTTATTTCATGTCATAACTTAAGAACCTAGAGCTCAAAGACTTGCCCATTTCATTCCAAGTTAAAGTTTAATGTGAAACCATTCTTTGAATGCATATTTTCGGCCAAGTGGTGATGATGGACTTACAATGAGTTTTCATCTAGCTACAAGGACCAATAGTCTATGTTCTAAGTTTTCCTTAAAGTTTTACAAATTTTTTCAAGGTTATGTTGTCATGAGATATGACTTTATTCCCTTTTAGGAGATGAAATATATTTTGGTCATTGACCTAAGGCTTCTCTTAGCCTCTTGATGAATTAAAATGATTTGCAAAGAGTTTTAGAAATTCTAAATTGATTCCAAGAGAAACTAGTTAACTTATGTACATAGAAATGTCAATTTAAATCCTTTACTAAAGCTAAATGTTTTCGGTTCTGAGATGATGAGTGTGATGCTGTATGATGATGTTATGACGTGTTAGAATGTGTGAAAATATCATATGATGATTTAGAAACGATTCTATGCATAATAGGTAAGAAACTAGCTAACTAGAAATACCGTAAAGCTAGAATTTAACATAGTTTTGACCCATTTGTTTTTGGAACTTATCCAAACTGTTTTAATGGAAGCATAATCAGATTAGGATTGTTTAGACATGAAAAACTTGGTAACATTTGGATTAGAATCGAATTCTAGCACCTATAGGGAAACTAGTAACTAGAAAACCGTAAAAGTGCAAGTTTAGAACTCTTAGAATATTTATTTTTCTGGATTTTGTCCAGCACCCTTACAACATGATAAACATGATTAATAATTTGTCCTTAAGCGTAGGAATGCCTCATAATTGATTTAGATCTAATTCTTAGCGCCTTAGGTGAAGACGGAACCAAGAAAGGGTCTAAAACGTAAGTTCTAGAATCCCGTAATCACAAGTTAGGAATTTTGCCCTATGCTATTCAGATTTCAGTGTGAACATGAGGATTATGAATGATGTTTAATTATGAGCCCTTAGGTGTATATAATATGAGCGACGGATGTTAGAGAACCATATCTCATGATTAAGACCCGTAAGGATAAACGGTTGAATGTTCCATGATGATGCATGTGGTATGTAAATGATGATGATGTTATTCATATGAGGAATTCATGAGGATATATGTTTATGTGGCATAAAGCAAATTCGGAAGGAATTCGGCGTAATGCCATCGTGCTTGAATTCAGAGGAATTTGGGGACTTAAAGAGATTTTTGAAAATTAAGGTACTAAGATGGGTTCTAGGATGATACCGGTTCAGCCGAGCACCTCCATAGAACTCATGTGACATCGGTACCCATTTATACTCTTAGGTGACACCGGTTCGGCTGAGCACCCCTAAGAGAATTGCCCCCTAACCCGTACTCAGATAGTCGGGATTTATGATTTATGATACGCTTATCGTTAAGTGGTAAGTAAGAACTAATGACGACTAGTTAAGGTATGAGCTCATAACCTAGATATGTGACACATGCAGGTGACACGGTTCGGCCGAGCACCCCCAGTTCGATTGTCTTTTAGGGTGGCCCATGAGGAAGAGATGTTTCATGATTATGATTATGTCACTAAGTTTGTCCCATATGAATGTTTCTATTGCCACTTTATGCCACCAAGTATGATGATGCTTGATGTTATGTTTTATGTATGTGCATTAGGTAGTGCCATGCATACATTTTCTATTATGTTGCATTCATGACATTAAGATCATCCTAAAATAAATGGACCTTGGCTAAAGTATATTTTAAAGTTTAAAATGAACTTAATGCATGTTGATCATTTTGTATAATTAAACCCAAGCTTCCTGAGGACGTAGATCATCACACTTAGGTAGTAGGAGGCCCTATTGAGATTCTTTAGCAAGATTCTCACTCCTCTATCTCTTTCTTTGCATCACGTCTTGAGATGGCGACATTCGTAGTGTTCGTGGACACGCCCGACATGGGAGGTGCACCATGACCCGGACCACGGGTCATTCCATTTATTAGTCGATGCCGCGGTTAGAGTATTCATGTTCATAGGTCGACCTTCACTCCCCTGTACATTCCCATCGTTTCTCCCCGTCTCACCTTTTGGCAATGACCTGGTGTTCGAGCGCAAGACGTCCCTAGAGGAGAGGCTTCGGCCAGTATCCCACCATCCACATCCGCCTCGAGACTACCCCCAGTATGTGCCCTATTGTCCATCGTCTTTTTCAGAGACGGATCCTTCCGAGGATTCGACAACCCAGGTACCCTCCGAGGGATCTTCCCCCAGCATACCCATGGACCTTGGGGAGGGTAACGAGCCTTCCGTGACTCAGCCGAGGCTTGCATGACGACCGGAGATGAGGCCACGCCGTGGGAGTCGCCAGAGGCCCCATCCCACCTATTCACGCCCGAAGGAGCTTGCTCGACTTCGGTTCGTACCACGCTCGAGGGATAGTCGCCAGTAGGAGGCTATGGATGGCCCGGGTTAGAGCACACACCACTTAGATAGGGATAAACCTTCTTTTGATTTGAGGTTATCCCATTAGATGCACTCGGGTAGGGGGTAGATCATGTTTATGTTTACGTTGTATTTCCTTTCATGTATTTTCCTTGTACTAAATTAAGCCCCACACTTATAAGTGGGCAAGTTATATATATATGAGATGATATTCAGTGTTATTCATGGTGTGCCTTATGCTATGACGTTATGAGATGTATGTTTTGTTCGTTATATGATAAATCACATCACGCGGCTCTCACTTTGTTTTCAAAAAAAAATTTACCCGTATTTTCCGCTAAGTATTTCTAAGTAAAATTGAGAACTATGAAGTAACAAACTAATGATTAACCTAAGTATGTTCTAAAGTATTGGGTTAAAAATTAGGATGTTACATTATGGTATCAAAGCAGTTCGATTCTCATGGAGCCTGAGGATTGGACTGACTATGCTTTCTAAAGCGTAGTACGATAGCTATGTCATGCGTAGAGCTTAGCTAGAGATAAGCTATAGGGTAGAAGTGCATGACCCTTGTCTACTTGCGTGTGCCATGGTAACTAGCTCATTTTACATGGAATATTGAGCCTGATCACTTCAGTGTTTATTGTCTCGTGTGTTTAGGAACCAATGGCACCAAGGAGACAACCTAGGACCAACCGAGAGGACCAAAGCGATGCTCTGCTGCTGCTTTGTTCGTGACATGGCTAGGGCCATGGAGCGGATGTTGAGAGGATGAACCAACAAGGGGACACCGGACGTGCTCCCCTCTTCTGAAATGGTCGAGCAAGCGAGGTTTGGTGAGTTTCGCAAGGCGAACCCACCAACTTTCCGAGGAGCCATGGACCCCGACAAAGCTGATGAGTGGATCAAGAACATGGAGAAGATCTACTCCGTGGTAGCTTGCTCAGAGGAGCAAAAGGTCACATTTACTGCATACATGATGGAGTCCGGCCTTGAGATGCGGTGGTGGGCACCGAAAGCGCTTGAGGCTTGAGACGCTTTGCTATCAACTGGGAGCTGTTCAAGACTTACTTCTACGATAAGTACTTCCCGGAGTTTGTGAAGAATGCAAAGGACATTGAGTTTATGCAACTGACCCAAGGAAGGTTCTTGTCGCCCGATGCAGCGAAATCGAGGAGTGATCAAGTTCTCTAGGGTGTTTCAAGGAAACCCGATGAGGTGTGGAAGTGCGTCAAATATGAGGCGGACTAACGGCAGAGCTCAACTATCTTTGTGGCGCACATGGAGATTAGGGACTTCCCACCCTAGTCAACAAGTGCCGGATCATGGAAGAGGACGAGAAGAAAATCAATGCTTTGCAAGGCGACCGCGGAACAAGGGGCTAGCACCTCAAGCCCCAAAATTCAAGCCCCAATATCCAAACCAATCGCGAAATCACTATAATCCCTACCAAACCAACCAGTTCAAACCACAACAATAACAAAGAACCCCCTTCCACCAACAACCCAAGTAACCACACCGACCACAATTACAAAACAACAACAACCGCAACAACAACAATAACAACAACAATCGACAAGGAGGGTTGGGCGGCCCCCGAAACAACCAAGGAGGATCAAGTGGGGCTAAGAACAAGGCACCTCAAGGAACCCCCGTCAGCTTCGGCCGAGCTACCCGGCCATCTTTGTGCCCCGGTGGAAGGATCATGGCAACCGTCCTGCTGGCGGGCGAGAATGTCTGCTTAGATGTGAAAGCCTGGCCACTACACCTACAACTGCACCAATGGGAGGCCGATGGCGAGAATCGGCCACAACACCAAGGGAGGTCTTCACCCTCAGCGTGACGAAGCGGACACATCCAGCGGTCTCATAGAAGGTAAGTCTGAAATAGATGGTAGGACCTTAAGCATGCTTTATGACTACGGTGCAACACATTCTTTCATTTCATATGCTAGTGTCGAGGCTCTAAATTTGAAAACTTCCAAACTTCCTTTTGATCTTATTGTCTCTACCCCCACAAATCATCCTGTGAATACTTGTAATTGTTGTCTAAACTGTCACCTCACCACAGAAAATAGATCATATGTTGTGGATTTAATTTGTTTACCCATGAAAGGTATAGGAGTAGTTCTTGGCATGGATTGGCTTCACGTAACCGTGTATTGTTAGGCTGTGACACCAAAGCAGGTTGTCTTTCCTTCTTCCCTAGTGAAATAAGCCAACCTTTGAGACTCTATTTCAATGCATGAAGGTCCTTGTAGTGGGAAAAAGACTAAGGGATATGTTCTCCTAGCGCTAGCGAAGTACACTTGACGGAATTTAGATAATATACCGATGGTGAGAGACTATCCGAGGTGTTTTAGGAAGATATGCAGAGTTCCCTCCCGAGAGAGAAGTGGAGTTCTCTATTGAGTTGATTCCTGGAGCGGGACCAATCTCCATTGGCCCCTATAGAATGTCACCCCTAGAACTAGTCGAATTAAAAACCTAACTTGAGGAGCTTTTGGGAAAGAGTTTCATTAGACCTAGTGCCTCACCGTGGGGAGCTCCAGTCCTGTTTGTGAAGAAGAAGGACGGGAGCATGAGGTTGTGTATAGATTATAGGCAATTGAATCGTGTGACAGTGAAAAACAAGTACCCCTTGCCTAGGATAGATGATCTTATGGACCAATTGAAAGGAGCAGTAGTATTTTCCAAGATCGACCTAAGGTCAGGATACCACCAAATTAGAGTGAGAGATCAAGATATACAAAAGACCGCCTTTAGAACTCGGTATGGACACTTTGAGTTCGCGGTGATGGCTTTTGGATTGACGAATGCTCCTGCAGTATTTATGGATTACATGAATAGGATCTTTAGACCCTATTTAGATCAGTTCGTGGTCGTTTTCATAGATGATATACTCATCTATTCGAAGACCCACGAGGAGCATGAGCATCATTTGAGGATAGTTTTGGAGATCTTAAAGGAGAAGAAGCTGTATGCAAAACTCTCTAAGTGTGAATTTTGGTTGGAGGAGGTTAAGTTCTTAGGGCACGTTGTGTCAAAAGGAGGTATAGCTGTTGATCCTAGTAAGGTAGAAACCGTAATGAATTGGGATA
Source organism: Dalbergia cochinchinensis (assembly GCA_031216125.1). Taxonomy (NCBI): domain Eukaryota; kingdom Viridiplantae; phylum Streptophyta; class Magnoliopsida; order Fabales; family Fabaceae; genus Dalbergia; species Dalbergia cochinchinensis. The sequence continues at coordinate 10,921,890 of CM062376.1, forward strand.
AACCGACCACCGTAACGAATCTGGAGCTTTTTGGGTTTAGCAGCCTACTACCGTAGGTTTATCAAAGGATTTTCCCAAATTGCCCTACCCCTAACCAAGCTAACTAAAAAGAATGCACCATTTGAGTGGAATCCCAAGTATAAGAAGAGTTTCCAAAAGCTTAAGGAAAGGTTAACCACGACCCCAGTCTTAGTCTTACCTAGCCCCAATGTACCTTTCGAGGTATATTGCGATGCTTCGGGCAAAGGACTAGGGTGTGTGTTGATGCAAAATAGGCAAGTGGTAGCCTATGCATCTCAACAACTCAAGCCTCACGAGGCTAACTACCCCACCCATGACCTAGAGTTAGCTGGGGTAGTGTTTGCCTTAAAGATGTGGAGACACCATTTGTATGGTGTGAGGTTTGAAGTTTTCTCCGATCATAAGAGTCTCAAGTACCTCTTTGATCAAAAGAAGTTGAACATGAGGCAAAGAAGGTGGATGGAATTCCTCAAAGATTACGATTTCGGTTTAAGTTACCACCCCGGCAAGGCTAATGTAGTCGCCGATCCCTTGAGCCCAAAGTCATTACACGTCGCCCACATGATGATCAAAGAAGTTGAGTTGATAGAGAAGTTTAGGGATACGAATCTAGGGATGTCAGCGATCGATAAAGGGATGAAGATGTGCTATCTTAGTGTAACAAGTGGATTTAAGCAAAGAATCATGTTAGCTGCTTGAGAGAATGAGGAGTTGAAGAGATCATAAATCTTTGTTAAGGTGGGAAAGTTGAGGGGTTTCGAAAGAGGTGAGGATTGGATATGGAGGTTTGAAGGAAGGATCTGCGTACCCCAAGATGGTAACCTCAGAGAAGATCTTGGAGGAGGCTCATAAAAGCTATTTCACCATTCATCCGGTGTTACCAAGATGTATCAAGACTTGAAGAAGATGTTTTGGTGGCAGGAATGGAGAAGGATGTAGTCGCTGGGTTAGTAAGTGCTTGGTATGTCGAGAAAGTGAAAATCGAGCACCAAAACCTTCAGGTTTTGCAACCCCTGTCAATCCCGAATGGAAGTGGGAATGCATATCTATGGATTTTTGACGGGATTGCCTAAGACCCAAGCTGGCCATGATGCTATATGGGTGATAGTGGATCGACTAACCAAGTCGGCACACTTTCTACCTATTAGAGTGACATACTCTTTAGATAAATTGGCTCAGTTATACATCCAAGAGATCGTAAGATTGCATGGAGTACCGTCGACGATAATCTCGGATAGAGATTCGCGGTTTACGTCGCGTTTTTTGGGAGCCTTTCAAAAGGCGTTTGGTTCAAAGCTATGCTTGAGCACTGCTTACCACCCACAAACAGACGGACAATCCGAAAGGACGATCCAAACCCTAGAGGACATGCTAAGAGCCTGTGTGTTAGACCAAAGGGAAGTTGGGATAAGTACTTGCCTTTGATCGAGTTTGCGTATAACACTTGATTATCACGCGAGCATCGGTATGGCACCGTACGAGGCGTTGTATGGAAGGAAGTGCCAATCACCTTTGTGTTGGTACGAGCTTGGGGAGCAAAGTGTCTTAGGACCTGATGTAGTGAGGGAGGCAGCGGAACAAATCAAGAGGATCCGGACGGGATGCTCATTGCTCAAAGTGAACAAAGAGCTATGCGGACAAGCGGCGCAAGCCCTTGGAATTGAAGGAGGGAGAACATGTGTTCCTTAGGATTACCCCCACTACAGGCATAGGGAGTGCCATGAAAGTCAAAAAGTTGAGCCCCGATTCCTTGGTCCCTTCCAAATTCTTCAAAGGATAGGAACAGTTGCCTACAAAATAGCCTTACCCCCTAATCTTTCTAATCTTCATGACGTCTTTCACGTCTCTCAGTTAAGGAAGTATGAGTCCGACCCTAGCCACGTTTTAGAGCCAGAGCATGTTCAGTTAAGGGACGACCTAACTTTCAATCTTCCCCCTACGAGAATCGTGGTCCATGAGTCAAGCGGTGAGGAACAAGTGCATTCCTTTGGTAAAAGTAGCATGGGGACGCGACAAGTCCGAAGAATTTACATGAGAGCTAGAGTCAGAAATGCGAGACAAGTATCCCGAGCTTTTCTAAGGTAACGGATTTTGAGGGCGAAATTCTTTTTAAGGAGGGGAGTAATGTAACACCCTGATTTTTTTGTCCGAGGGAAATGACCAAAATGCCCCTGAGGTCATTTCCTGACTCGAATTCGAGGGTAACCAACTCGGTCGTCCTTGAAGGGTCAACTCAATGTTTGAAGGATTGAATGGCCTTTGAATGCTTAGGGAGCGAAAATCTCGTTTTCCATGATTTGGGTCAAAATGACCAAAATACCCCTATAGCAATTTTACGCGGGTAGAAGTGCCGTTTGAGCCTGAAACTTTCCCCAGAGGATTAAAAACATGTTTTCATGTATCTAGAGGTCCTTGTTCAAGTCCCGGTGGTCCCGGGCAGTTTTTGTGCAAAATTACGATTTTACCCCTACAATAGTGTTTTTGAGCTTAATGACGTAATTAAGCAAACCTAAGCAATATTAGGCTCTAAACGAAGATTAATTAATTTCCCTAATTAATCTAGAGTCAAAATAATTTATTAAAGTTAATTAGAACCTAAAATTGCTTAGATTAAACTTAAATCCCTTTTTAGAACTCAAGATTCCTAGTCTTGGAATCTTGAATAGTATTTTCTCTCTCCAATTCCTTAAATCAAGGAAGTGTGTCTAGAGTTGTTTAGACTCTAAATTGAGGATCTAGCTCACTAATGGTGCAAGACCACTCCTTAATTATGTCTAGACCACCCTAATTATCCATTTTTCCTTACCTAAACACTTTCTTACAAATTCCTAATCTTAAGCATAATCAAAGATACACCTAAACACAACTCTAAATCACAATTAAATTGCAAAACAAACCTCCCCTTGGCTGTAACATGGCTGAACAGCCATGCCCTCTTTGGCCACATGATTGAATTGTTTTCTCACTCCTTGAAGCCATGCTTGAGCCATACCTTGAACCATACCTCACCATGCTTTGAACCATACCTCACCATGCCTCAAGACCACATTATCTCACCTCATGGAACTCATGGATGCCTCCAATTCTGCACACATGGCCGAAGCTCTTCCTCTCCATGAGCACCCTTCATTTGTTTCATTTCTCTATAAATAGAATGCCTTGAGGACCTTGCACCACTTTTAGATCATTTGCTAAGTTTAGGAACACTCAAAGCTTTTCTTTTCTCTCAAAGTTCTAGTGTTCTTCAAGTTCTTCAAGTTCTTCATCATCCTCATCTTCTTCTTCCATCTTCAAGTTCATCACATCAAGTAGGGATTTTCTTTCAAGTATTCCTTTCTTTAAAGTTCTTGTTCTAAGCTTTATGTTTATAGTTTCTCTTGATTCTTTTTAGAACTTCTTTTCTTCTCCTTTTTCTTTCTCATTTTCGGCCATGGGCCTTGAAGTTCAAAGAAATGAGAGCTTCATGATGAGAGTTTCATGATGATGTTCATCACTTGAAACAAACTCTAGAGCTTGATCTTTGTTCTTGAGCAAAAATGTTTCTAGTTTTTCCTTTCTTGAACTCTTGAGAACTTTAGTTTTGATGGTGTTTTAAAAATGGTTCTAAGGATTCAATGATGAGGTCTCATGATGTTGGTGTTAATATATCATCAAGATCATGGACTCTAGAGTTTCAAAATGTTCTTTTGTTCCTTCAGATTTCGGCCATTTCTTTTTCTTTTAACATGCAAAATGTTTTGATTTCTAAAAATGTTATGTTGAGTTCTAAGAACCCTAGACTTTACTTTATCTTGGTTTGATAAGTTTGGGTTGAGGTTTATGTTCCTTTAAAGTCTTGTTAAGAGCTCTAGAAAGATAAAATGAACTTGCATAATTTATTTTATGCTTGCATTTATATTTACATTCTTGCTATGCATCTTTACTTTCAAGCTATCACCTAAGAACATAAAGATTAAAATGGAACTTGTATCATCACTTAATTTAATTCTCAAAGCCTTTCTATTTCGGTCTTCAAGTCGATTGTTGTTGGGCCTAGAGCACTAAAATAAAGAATTGAACTTGCATCATCACCTAATTAATTTCTCGAATGCCTATCTATTTCGGCCTTAAAGTCGATTGTTGTTGGGCCAAGAGCACTAAAATAAAGAATTGAACCTTGCATATTTACTTTCAAGCTTGCACGTTTAAGTTTATGCCTCACATATTTACTTTCAAGCTTGCACGTTTAAGTTTATGCCCTGCATATTTAATTTAAGTCATCACTTTATTTTGTAAGCAAGATTAAAAATAAAAAGCATGAGCACGTTTATTTCATGTCATAACTTAAGAACCTAGAGCTCAAAGACTTGCCCATTTCATTCCAAGTTAAAGTTTAATGTGAAACCATTCTTTGAATGCATATTTTCGGCCAAGTGGTGATGATGGACTTACAATGAGTTTTCATCTAGCTACAAGGACCAATAGTCTATGTTCTAAGTTTTCCTTAAAGTTTTACAAATTTTTTCAAGGTTATGTTGTCATGAGATATGACTTTATTCCCTTTTAGGAGATGAAATATATTTTGGTCATTGACCTAAGGCTTCTCTTAGCCTCTTGATGAATTAAAATGATTTGCAAAGAGTTTTAGAAATTCTAAATTGATTCCAAGAGAAACTAGTTAACTTATGTACATAGAAATGTCAATTTAAATCCTTTACTAAAGCTAAATATTTTCGGTTCTGAGATGATGAGTGTGATGCTCTATGATGATGTTATGACGTGTTAGAATGTGTGAAAATATCATATGATGATTTAGAAACGATTCTATGCATAATAGGTAAGAAACTAGCTAACTAGAAATACCGTAAAGCTAGAATTTAACATAGTTTTGACCCATTTATTTTTGGAACTTATCCAAACTGTTTTAATGGGAGCATAATTAGATTAGGATTGTTTAGACATGAAAAACTTGGTAACATTTGGATTAGAATCGAATTCTAGCACCTATAAGGAAACTAGTAACTAGAAAACCGTAAAAGTGCAAGTTTAGAACTCTTAGAATATTTATTTTTCTGGATTCTGTCCAGCACCCTTACAACATGATAAACATGATTAATAATTTGTCCTTAAGCGTAGGAATGCCTCATAATTGATTTAGATCTAATTCTTAGCGCCTTAGGTGAAGACAGAACCAAGAAAGGGTCTAAAACGTAAGTTCTAGAACCCCGTAATCACAAGTTAGGAATTCTGCCCTATGCTATTCAGATTTGAGTGTGAACATGAGGATTATAAATGATGTTTAATTATGAGCCCTTAGTTGCATATAATATGAGCGACGGATATTAGAGAACTATATCTCATGATTAAGACCCGTAAGGGTCAAAGCATAAGCTACCATAAGGATAAACGGTTGAATGTTCCATGATGATGCATGTGGTATGTAAATGATGATGATGTTATTCATATGAGGAATTCATGAGGATATATGTTTATGTGGCATAAAGCAAATTCGGAAGGAATTCGGCGTAATGCCATCGTGCCGCTGAATTCCCGATCAATTTGGGGACTTAAAGAGATTTTTGAAAATTAAGGTACTAAGATGGGTTCTAGGATGACACCGGTTCGGCCGAGCACCTCCATAGAACTCATGTGACATCGGTACCCATTTATACTCTTAGGTGACACCGGTCGCCGAGCACCCTAAGAGAATTGCCCCCTAACCCGTGACTCGTATAGTCGGGATTTATGATTTATGATACGCTTATCGTTAAGTGGTAAGTAAGAACTAGTGACGACTAGTTAAGGTATGAGCTCATAATCTAGATATGTGACACGTTTTGGGTGACACCGGTTCGGCCGAGCACCCCCAGTTCGATTGTCTTTTAGGGTGGCCCATGAGGAAGAGATGTTTCATGATTATGATTATGTCACTAAGTTTGTCCCATATGAATGTTTCTATTGCCACTTTATGCCACCAAGTATGATGATGCTTGATGTTATGTTTTATGTATGTGCATTAGGTAGTGCCATGCATACATTTTCTATTATGTTGCATTCATGACATTAAGATCATCCTAAAATGAATGGACCTTGCCTAAAGTATATTTTAAAGTTTAAAATGAACTTAATGCATGTTCAGTCATTTTGTATAATTAAACCCAAGGTTCCTGAGGACGTAGATGATGACACCTAGGTAGTAGGAGGCCCTACTGAGATTCTTTAGCAAGATTCTCACTCCCTCTATCTCTTTCTTTCCGTCACGTCTTCAGATGGTGACGTTCGTAGTGTTCGTGGACACGCCGACATGGGAGGTGCACCATGACCCGGACCACGGGTCATTCTATTTTGTGGGTCGATGCACGGTTAGAGTATTCATGTTCATGGGTCGACCCTTCACTCCCCCTGTACATTCCCATCGTTTCTCCCCCGTCTCACCTTTTGACGATGACCTGGTGTTCGAGCGCACACGTTTCCTAGAGGAAAGGCTTCGGCGTACCCCACCATCCACATCCGCCGCTCGAGACTACCCCCAGTATGTGCCCCGTTGTCCGTCGTCTTTTTCGGAGACGGATCCTTCCGAGGATTCTGAACCCAGTACCCTCCGAGGATCTTCCCCACCATACCCATGGACCTTGGGAGGTAGCGAGCCTTCCGTGACTCAGCCGAGGCTTGCATGACGACCAGGAGATGAGGCCTCGCCGTGGGAGGTCACCAGAGGCCCGAATCACTTTATTCACGCCGGAGGAGCTTGCTCAGCTTCCTGGTTATGTACCACGCTCGAGGGATAGTCGCTAGTAGGAGGCTGTGGATGGCCCGGGTTAGAGCATACACCACTTAGATGGGGATAAACCTTCTTTTGATTCGAGGTTATCCCGTTAGATGCACTCGGGTAGGGTGTAACACCCCGATTTTTCTGTCCGAGGGAAATGACCAAAATGTCCCTGAGGTCATTTCCTGACCCGAGCTCGAGGGTAACCAACTCGGTCATCCTCAAAGGGTCAACTCAATGTTTGAAGGGGATTGAATGGCCTTTGAATGCTTTCGGAAGCGAAAATTTCGTTTCGCGATTTGGTCAAAATGACCAAAATACCCTATAGCGTTTTTTACGGGTAAGAGTGCCGTTTGAGCGGAACTTTCCCCAGAGGTTTAAAAACATGTTTTCATGTGTCTAGAGTCTCTGTTCAAGTCCCGTGATCCAGGCAGTTTTAGTGCAAAATTATGATTTTGCCCCTAGAATAGTGCTTTTGAGCTTAATGACGTAATTAAGCAAACCTAAGCAATATTAGGCTCTAAACGAAGATTAATTTATTTCCCTAATTAATCTAGAGTCAAAATAATTTATTAAAATTATTTAGAACCTAGAATTGCTTAGATTAAACTTAAATCCCTTTTTTAGATTTCAAGACTCCTAGTCTTGGAATCTTGAATAGTGTTTTCTCTCTCCAATTCCTTAAATCAAGGAAATGTGTCTAGAGTTGTTTAGACTCTAAATTGAGGATTTAACTCACTAATGGTGCAAGACCACTCCTTAATTATGTCTAGACCACCTTAATTATCCATTTCCCTTGCCTAAACACTTTCTTACAAATTCCTAATCTTAAGCATAATCAAATATACACCTAAACACAAACTCTAAACCACAATTAAAATGCAAAGAACCCTCCCCCATGGGCTGATGCATTTCGGCCACCTCCTCTCCCATTGACCACATGTTTAATTATTTTCTCACTCAAAGAACCATGCTTGAGGCCATACCTTGAACCATACCTCACCATACTTTGAGCCATACCTCACCATGCCTCAAGAACACATTATCTCTGTAACATCCCCTGCTGCTTTATGGATTGACGACTGTCCCCACAAACCAACACGGGTCTTTCCAGCGTGCTTTGTCCTCACTGGCACGCGCTTCCTAGGAAAACCCTAGGAAGCGTGCGAGTGAGGACAAAGCACGCTGGAAAGACCCGTGTTGGTTTGTGGGGACAGTCGTCAATCCATAAAGCAGCAGGGGATGTTACAAATGGTATCAGAGCCTGGACCTCTCCCAGTACGGTGTGGTTCGGGGATGAACCAAGCGGAAGCTGGTGGGCATGTAACGCCCGGGGATCGCGAAGTCGGGGAGTGATCGCCGGTGCAAAGAGGCACGGACAAGGAGCGGCTCCTGGCAGACTTCGAAAGCGGAGGGGTACATGAATGAACCGATTACACATCCGAATGAGAGGGATCCTAAGACTGTATAGATATGGGACTATACAGTTGAAGAGGGCTTATATGAATTGATTTGTACTACCTATACCAACAAGATGCATCTTCTTTTTGGTAGCCCAAACTGAAAGAACTCCACAGTTAAGCGTGCTTGACTTGGAGCAATTTTGGGATGGGTGACCTCCTGGGAAGTTTTCCCAGGAAGTGTGCGAGTGAGGACAAAGCACGCTGAAAAGACTCGTGTTGGTTTGTGGGGACAGTCGTCAATCCATAAAGCAGCAGGGGATGTTACAATCTCACCTCATGGAACTCATGGAATGCCTCCATTCTGCACCTCATGGCCGAAGCCATCCTCCCCCATGAGCACCCTCCATTTGTTTCATTTCTCTATAAATAGAATGCCTTGAGGAGCTTGCACCACTTTTAGATCATTTGCTAAGTTTAGGAAACACTCAAAGCTTTTCTTTTCTCTCAAAGTTCTAGTGTTCTTCAAGTTCTTCAAGCTCTTCAAAGTTCTTCATCACCTTCATCTTCTTCTTCCATCTTCAAGTTCATCACACCAAGTAGGGACTTTCTTTCATGTATTCTTTTCTTTAAAGTTCTTGTTTCAAGCTTGATGTTCATAGTTTCTCTTGATTCTTTTTAGAACTTCTTTTCTTCTCCTTGTTCCTTCCCATTTTCAGCCACAGGCCTTAGAGAACAAAGGAATGAGAGCTTGATTATGAGAGTTTCATGATGATGTTCATCACTTGAAACAAACTCTAGAGCTTGATTTTTGTTCTTGAGCAAAAATGTTTCTAGTTTTTCCTTTCTTGAACTCTTGAGAACTTTAGCTTTGATGACGTTTTAAAATGGCTCTATGAACTCAATGATGAGGACTCATGATGTTGGTGTTAATATATCATCAAGATCATGAACTCTAGAGTTTTAAAATGTTCCTTTTTCTTCTTGAAGATTTCGGCCATTTCCTTAATTTTTCTAAGCTTCATGGTTTGATTTCCTAAGAATATTATGTTGAGTTTTAAGAACTCTAAGCTTGACTTTACCTTGTTTGGATGAGTTTGGGTTATGGTTTAAATTCCTTTAAAGTCTTGTTAAGAGCTCTAGAAAGATAAAATGAACTTGCATAATTTATTTTATGCTTGCATTCATATTTACATTCTTGCTATGCATCTTTACTTTCTAGCTATCACTTAAGAACATAAAGATTAAAATGGAACTTGTATCATCACTTAATTTAATTCTCGAAGCCTTTCTATTTCGGCCTTAAAGTCGATTGTTGTTGGACCTAGAGCACTAAAATAAAGAACTGAACTTGCATTATCACTTAATTAATTCCTCAAATGCCTATCTATTTCGGCCTTAAAGTCGATTGTTGTTGGGCCAAGAGCACTAAAATAAAGAATTGAACCATGTATATTTACCTTCAAGCTTGCACGTTTAAGTTTATGCCTTGCATATTTAAATTCAAGTCATCACTTTACTTTGTAAGCAAGATTAAAAATGAAAAGCATGAGCACGTTTAGTTTATGTCGTAACTTAAGAACCTAGAGCTCAAAGACTTGCCCATTTAATTCCAAGTTAAAGTTTAATGTGAATGCATTCCTTGAATGCATAATTTCGGCCAAGTAGTGATGATGGACTTGCAATGAGTTTTCATCTAGCTACTAGGACCAATAGTCTATGTTTTAAGTTTTCCTTAAAGCTTTACAAATCTTTATAAGGTTATGTCATCACAAGTTGTGATTTTATTATCTTTTAGGGGATGGAATATGTTTTGGTCAGTGACCTGAGGCTTCACTTAGCCTCTTGATGAATTAAAATGGTTTGCAAAGAGTTTCAGAAGTTCTAGATCGATTCCAAGAGAAACTAGTTAACTTATGAACCTAGAAGTGTCAATTTAACTCTCTCATTTAAGTTAAATGTTTTCGGTTCTGATGTGATGAGTGTGATGCTATGATGATGTTTTAAGGTGTTCGAATGTGTGAAAATATCATGTGATGATATAAAAGCGATTCTATGCATGATAGGTAAGAAACTAGCTAACTAGAAATACCGTAAAGCTAGAATTTAACATAGTTTTGACCCATTTGTTTATGGAACTAATCCAAACTGTTTTAATGGGAACATAATCAGATTTAGATTGTTTAGACATGAAAAACTTGGTATCATTTGGATTCGAATTGAATTCTAGCACCTATAGGGAAACTAGTAACTAGAAAACCGTAAAAGTGCAAGTTTAGAACTCTTAGAACGTTTACTTTCTGGATTCTGTCCAGCACCCTTACAACATGATAAATGTGATTAATAATTAGTCCTTAAGCATGGGAATGCCTCATAATTGATTTAGATTTAATATATAGCGCCTTCGGCAAAAACAGAACCGAGAAAGGGTCTAAAACGTAAGTTCTAGAACCCCGTAAATACAAGTTAGAGATTCTGCCCTATGCTTTTCAGATTTAAGTATGAACATGAGGATTAGGAATGATGATTAAATATGAGCCCTTAGGTGCATAAAGATATGAGCGACGGATGTAGAGAACTATATCTCAAAACTAATGTAACACCCTAGTAATTAACCAGATACACCTAGGTTGAATCTGATTAATGACTAGACTTTACTCCTTGCTTTGGTTCTTTCTTCATAATTTGAAAATACTTAGTGAAATTACGAGCCATTTTTTTTTAAACACATAATTGAAAACGTGAGCCGAGTACAACGTGAACGAGTAAGCGGAGTATAATAAGACGTTTAAGAATATGTCACATCATATTACTTAGGCTCCATCATATAACATCCATAAGCACATTATAGCATATATTTACATACAATAACCTCACTCAAAGGGTGGGTTATGTTCATACATCATTATCTTATGCAAACCCATAAAAGAAAATATACTTAAGGAAATTCATGCCCCTAAACTAGATAACTCCATAAGCCGGGAAGGTTATCCTAAAACTAGGGTGCATGATCACACATAAATCTACTAAGAACTCTCTAGGGCCACTGTCCTGGAAATGGGGAAATAAATCCGATCCACTGATGAGCTCCCTCGGGAGGGGACACACGAGATGCACCACGCTGGGGTCGCATGGACGGCCTTCTTGCTAACCTCGGCTGAACAACTGCTTCCTCACTACCCTCTCTTACACGTGTGGGAGTAGGAGCAGAGCTCTCAGAATATACATGAGTAGGAGTGTCCTCTGAAGGATCAGTTTCAGAATATCTCGTCTCGGGAACATACTGAAATCCATGGACAGCAGATGAAGCGGGATAAGAACGTAACATCCTTTCATCAAGTGGACGTGCATGTTCGAAAACCATTTCATCGCCATAGGGAGAAGTAGGAGAAAATCGATAACTAGGGACAGGATGTGCAAATGGACGACCTATGTAAATAAAAACACGAATCAAGCACCTCCCTTCAAAATGATACAAGCGATGCACCGGATCATAGTGAAATTCCCAAGTAGGGGTATCAACGAGCAGAACGCATGTCGCCATCTGAGTCTCGACACAATGACGGAAATAAAGAAAAGGGAGTGAGAATCTTGCTAAAGAATTCTCGAAGGTACCTCCTTCTACGGTGTCATCATCAAAGTCCCAGGAACCTCGGGATTATTGTAAAATAGTGAGCATGCAAGGATTCATATTAAGTTCAGACAAATACTTAACCGAGGTACGTCAATTTTTAATCATCCGTCTTATAATGCATCTTATTCTTAACATGTCATATTTACAATGAACTTTTCCTTTATCATTACATCATATTCCTCATCATCATTATCAAAATAACATGCATAAAAGAACGTCATATAATATTAGCTACACATGGACACAGGGCACATATTTCATTTCTTAGTGCCTTAGGTGACTTAAAATCTTATCATCATCATTATTTTCCTTGGGCCACCCTATACTCCACCCTTTTGGGAGTAATTTAGGTTATGAGCTCATACTTTACTAGTCGTCACTAGCATATACTTATCCCTTTTGATAAGCTAAAGTCCCGACTCTACCCTTTTGAGAGAACGGGTTAGGGGGCTAAAATCACCTTTTCACCACCTATAGTCTGATGGTTCCAAAGGATCATTTTCTTATAAGTTTAAGTCACCATTAAATCTTTGCATGTTATATCATAATACAATTCATAAACATCATAACATTTTCTCATTTATAGTCTTAAGCTAGAATAATATATATCAATCTGTAATCATGCATATGGGAGATTCCCAGAAAGAGGTGGGTCACAATGGACACGCTTAAATACCAAGTCTTTCCTTAGCGTAACCTTTCCAAATTACACTTTTACAATGATACACTTTCTTCTAGCAACAAAGGTGAATTTTTCATAATAAAGAACATTTCATGTATAAGCATTCTTATTATTTGCAACAACAACTATAACATGCAAGCCAGAAATCATTCAATGATATCAAGTACTTAATAAGCATCCAATCCTTACATAGAATTATCAATTATAGAACTAATTAGTTACTAAACCAATTATGAATCATTCTCTTAACAATAAACCATAATTATCACAACTTCAATCATATCAAATCATTATCACACATTGATACTAAACTCGGATCGGTGGTCAATCATGAATCTCATGCAATTACATAGAATCATATTTTATCTCCAAATAAAATACTACTTCCCCCTAAAATCCTTGCAAACCCTTAAAACTCATTTAGAAACTAGTTCTTTTGTCAAATTTGGGAGGATCTTCACAATTAAAATTCTCACTTAAGATAAAAGGAGTAAGTCTTGAGCTTTAGAGATTTAGGTGACATCTTAGAATTATAAACATGCTATGCAACCTTATTTTAATCTTATCTTTATAAGGTGATAGCTTGGAATTATAAACATGATATGCAATTCCATTTCTTTATCTTTAAGATTTAAGGTGATGACTTGAAAATTAAACATGATGCAAGAACTTGAAATATAAACATGATACAAGAAGCTGGAGCGGTAATCCGCACAGACCAAAGAGAGGAGAAGAGAATATTAAGAAACCGGAGCGGCGGTAGTCCGTGTAACATCCTAATTTTTAACCCAATACTCTAGAACATATTTAGGTTAATCATTAGTCTGTTACTTCATAGTTCTCATTTAACTTTGAATTACTTAGCGGAAAATACGGGTAATTTTTTTGAAATGAAAGTGAGAGCCGCGTGATGCGATATAACTTGCGATAGACAAAACATACATGTCATAACGCCACAGCATAAAGCATATAAGGGCACATCATGAGAGACACTGAATAACATCTCATATATAATTATAATTTGCCCACTTATAAGCGTGGGACTTAGTTTAGTACATGGAAATACATGAAAGAAAATACAACATAAACATAAACATAATCTACTCCCCTACCCGAGTGCATCTAATAGGATAACCTCTAAACAAAAGAAGGTTTATCCCCATCTAAGTGGTGTGTGTGCTCTAACCGGGTACTCCATCGGACGATCGTCACCTCCTCTTTGGTGTCCATCTCGCTAACGAGGCAGATATATCCGGAAATCGGGCGAGCTCCTCGGACGTGAAGAGGCGGAATGGGGATCGAGGGTGACCCCCACGGTATGGTCGCATCTCCGGTCATCGCGCAAGCCGTGGCTGAGTCACGGTATCCTCACTGCCCTCCCTTATCTGTGGTGGAGAGGGGGCAGAGTTCTCGCTATACGGATGGGTAGGCGGGTCCTCGGATGGGTCGGTCTTCGAGAAGTAGGTCCGGGGCACGTAGTCAGGATAATCTCGCATGGCTAAGGCGGCAGTGTGCCTACGAAGTACTCTCTCATCATGCGTACGCGCACGCTCAAAAACCCGCTCGTCGTCGCCATAGGGTGCAGTCGGGGAGAAGTGATGGGTGTGCACGGGATGAGCGGGCGGGCGTCCTACGAACATGAAAATCCGCACCGCCTTGCCCTTCAAAATGGTATGACCCGTGAGTCGGGTCATAGTGCACCTCCCATGTCGGGGTGTCCACGAACACTACGGACGTCGCCATCTGAAGACGTGACGGAAAGAAAGAGATAGAGGGAGTGAGAATCTTGCTAAAGAATCTCAGTAGGGCCTCCTACTACCTAGGTGTCATCATCTACGTCCTCAGGAACCTTGGGTTTATTTATACAAAATGACTGAGCATGTATTCGGTTCATTTTAAACTTTAAAATATATTTTAGCCAAGGTCCATTCATTTTAGGATGATCTTAATGTCATGGATGCAACATAATAGAGAATGTATGCATGGCACTACCTAATGCACATACATAAAACATAACATCAAGCATCATCATTCTTGGTGGCATAAAGTGGCAATAGTAACATTCATATGGGACAAAACTTAGTGACATAATCATAATCATGAAACTTCTCTTCCTCATGGGCCACCCTAAAAGACAATCGAACTGGGGGTGCTCGGCCGAACCGGTGTCACCCAGAACGTGTCATACATCTAGGTTATGAGCTCATACCTTAACTAGTCGTCACTAGTTCTTACTTACCACTTAACGATAAGCGTATCATAAATCCCGACTATCTGAGTACGGGTTAGGGGGCAAAACTCTTAGGGGTGCTCGGCCGAACCGGTGTCACCTAAGAGTATAAAATGGTACCGATGTCACATGAGTTCTATGGAGGTGCTCGGCCGAACCGGTGTCATCCTAGAACCCATCTTAGTACCTTAATTTTCAAAATCTCTTTAAGTCCCCAAATTTGTCGGAAATTCGGCGGCCAAAACGGTCATTACACCGAATTTCCTTCCAAATTTGCTTTATGCCACATTAACATATAATCTCATAAGTTCCTCATATGAATAACATCATCATCATTAGCATACTTCATGCATCATCATAAATCATCCAAACGCTTACCCTTACGGTAGCTTATGCTTTGACCCTTACGGGTCTTAATCTTGAGATATAGTTCTCTACATCCGTCGTTCATATTTTAAGCACCTAAGGCTCATAATTAAACATCATTCATAATCCTCTCATTTTACTTTTGAATCTGAATAGCATGGGGTGGAAATTCTAACAGGTGAATACGGGATTCTAGAACTTACGTTTTAGTCCCTTTCTTGGTTCCGTTTTCGCCGAAGGCGCTATGGATTAAATCTAAATCAATTATGAGGCATTCCTATGTTTAAGGACTAATTATTAATCATGTTGTAAGGGTGCTGGACAGAATTCAGAGAATTAAATGTTCTAAGAGTTCTACATTTGCATTTTTACGGTTTTTCTAGTTACTAGTTTCCCCATAGGTGCTAGAATTCAATTCTAACTCAAATGATACCAAGTTTTTCATGTCTAAACAATCTAAATCTGATTATGTCCCCATTAAAACAGTTTGGATTAGTTCCATAAACAAATGGGTCAAAACTATGTTAAATTCTAGCTTTACGGTATCTCTAGTTAGCTAGTTTCTTACCTATCATGCATAGGATCGCTTCCACATCATCATATGATATTTTCACACATTCCAACACATTAAAACATCATCATACAGCATCACATTCATCACATCAGAACCGAAAACATCTTGCCTCAATAAGAGAATTAAATTGACATTTCTAGGTACATAAGTTAACTAGTTTCTCTTGGAATCAATTTAGAATTTCTAAAACTCTTTGCAAAACATTTTAATTCATCAAGAGGCTAAGTGAAGCCTTAGGTCACTGACCAAAACATATTCCATCCCCTAAAAGAGATTGGAATCACAACTTATAATGACATAACCTTATAAAGAATTGTAAAACTTTAAGGAGCACTTAAAACATAGGCTATTGGTCCTAGTAGCTAGATGAAAACTCATTGCAAGTCCATCATCACTACTTGGCCGAAATTATGCATTCAAGGAATACATTCACATTTAACTTTATCTTGGAATGAAATGGGCAAGTCTTTGAGCTCTAGGTTCTTAAGTTACGACATAAACTAAACGTGCTCATGCTGTTCATTTTTAATCTCGCTTACAAAGTAAAGTGATGACTTAAAATTAAATATGCAAGGCATAACTTAAACGTGCAAGCTTGAAAGTAAATATACGAGGCATATACTTAAACGTGCAAGCTTGAAGGTAAATATGCATGGCTCAATTCTTTATTTTAGTGCTCTTGGCCCAACAACAATCGACTTTAAGGCCGAAATAGATAGGCATTCGAGAAATTAATTAGGTGATAATGTAAGTTCAATTCTTTATTTTAGTGCTCTAGGCCCAACAACAATCGACTTTAAGGCCGAAATAGAAAGGCTTCGAGAATTAAATTAAGTGATGATACAAGTTCCATTTTAATCTTTATGTTCTTAGGTGATAGCTAGAAAGCAAAGATGCATAGCAAGAATGTAAATATGGATGCAAGCATAAGATAAATTATGCAAGTTCATTTTATCTCTCTAGAGCTCTTAACAAGACTTTAAAGGAACTTAAACCATAACCCAAACTCATCCAACAAGGTAAAGTCAAGCTTAGAGTTCTTGAAACTCAACATAATATTTTTAGGAAATCAAACCATGAAGCTTAGAAAATTTAAGGTAATGGCCGAAATCTTCAAGAAGAAAAAGGAACATTTTAAAACTCTAGAGTTCATGATCTTGGTGATATATTAACACCAACATCATGAGTCCTCATCATTGAGTTCATAGAGCCATTTTAAAACATCATTAAAGCTAAAGTTCTCAAGAGTTCAAGAAAGGAAAAACTAGAAACACTTTTGCTCAAGAACAAAGATCAAGCTCTAGAGTTTGTTTCAAGTGATGAACATCATCATGAAACTCTCATCATCAAGCTCTCATTTCTTTGAACTCCAAGGCCCATGGCCGAAAATGAGCAAGAACAAGGAAAGGAAAAGAAGTTCTAAAAAGAATCAAGAGAAACTATGAACATTAAGCTTAGAACAAGAACTTTAAAGAAAGAATACATGAAAGAAAATCCCTACTTGGTGTGATGAACTTGAAGATGGAAGAAGAAGATGAAGAAGATGAAGAACTTGAAGAACTCCAAGAACTTGAAGAACACAAAGACTTTGAGAGAAAAAGAAAAGCTTTGAGTGTTTCCTAAACTTAGCAAATGATCTAAAAGTGGTGCAAGCTCCTCAAGGCATTCTATTTATAGAGAAATGAAACAAATGGAGGGAGCTCATGGAGGAGGAGGTTTCGAGCATGAGGGTGCAGATTGGAGGCTTTCCATGAGTTCCATGAGGTGAGATAATGTGTTCTTGAGGTATGGTGAGGTATGGCTTAAGGTATGGTGAGGTATGGTTCAAGGTATGGCCTCAAGCATGGTTCTTTGAGTGAGAAAATAATTAAACATGTGGCCAATGTGGAGTGTGCTGGCCGAAACTTCATTAGCCAAGGGAGGAGAGTTTCTTGCATTTTAATTGTGGTTTAGAGGTGTGTTTAGGTGTATCTTTGATTATGCTTAAGATTAGGAATTTGTAAGAAAGTGTTTAGGTAAGGGAAATGGGTAATTAAGGTGGTCTAGACATAATTAAGGAGTGGTCTTGCACCATTAGAGAGTTAAATCCTCAATTTAGAGTCTAAACAACTCTAGACACATTTCCTTGATTTAAGGAATTGGAGAGAGAAAACACTATTCAAGATTCCAAGACTAGGAATCTTGAGTTCTAAAAAGGGATTTAAGTTTAATCTAAGCAATTTTAGGTTCTAATTAACTTTAATAAATTATTTTGACTCTAGATTAATTAGGGAAATTAATTAATCTTCGTTTAGAGCCTAATATTGCTTAGGTTTGCTTAATTACGTCATTAAGCTCAAAAACACTATTCTAGGGGCAAAATCGTAATTTTGCACTAAAACTGCCCGGGACCTCCGGGACTTGAACAGAGACCCCTAGACACATGAAAACATGTTTTTAAACCTCTGGGGAAAGTTCCGGGCTCAAACGGCACCTTTACCCGCGTAAAAACGCTATAGGGGTATTTTGGTCATTTTGACCAAAGCTAGGAAAAATGAAATTTTCGCTTCCGAAAGCATTCAAAGGCCATTCAATCCCCTTCAAACATTGACTTGACCCTTCGAGGATGACCGAGTTGGTTACCCTCGAGTTCGGGTCAAGAAATGACCTCAGGGGCATTTTGGTCATTTCCCTCGGACAGAAAAATCGGGGTGTTACAGTCCGCACAGGACCAGTAGAGGGAGAAGAGAATATTAAGAAACCGGAGCGGCGGTAGTCCGCACAGGACCAGTAGAGGGAGAAGAGAATTATTATTACATCTTTTTAAGCTCCAATCTCAAGACTTTTTAAAGAATAAATTCTTTAACTCCAATAATCATATTTCTTTGCTTGTGATACATGGGCAAGTCTTTGAGCTCTAGGATCTTTAGGTGATGGCATAAAATAAACATGCCATGCGTTGATTCTTTTAGCCATTATAAAATATAGTGAGAGCATAAATTAAATATGAGATGCAACCTCTTTATTATCTTGAAAGATTAAGTGATGACTTGAAACATAAATATGAAATACAAGCTTGGAATTTAAACATGAGAAATGCAAGTTCATTTATTCATTCTTGAAAATTTAGTGATGACATAGAAGTTAATCATGGATACAAATTCATTTTGTTTCTTTAGTAGAGCTCCTTCAAGACTTTAAAAGAATTATAAATTCAACCCAATACATATCTTAACAAGAAATAAAACATAAAAGGAAAATACATCTTTCAAGTTCTAAACTAAAAATCTTTGTTTTAGCATCATAAAGCATTATTCTTTAAAGTTTTGCATCGAGTGGAATTTTCAAGCTTTAGAGGCCTAACTTGTGATGGATTTACAACCCATGCTCAAGGTCCTCATCATCAAGCCATCATCTTAGTTCCACCTAGGCCATATGGTTGAATTGGTTAAAGAAAAAATTGAAGAGGGAAAACCAAAATGAAAAGCTAAGGTAAGTTCATAATTTCATCATTTTGAGCTAAAAACACAACTCCTCAAAGCATAGAAATAAATTTAGAAACTACTCCCTACCTGATCTGAGTTGAAGAAGAGGAAGAGAACTTGGTTTCTTGAAGTGAAATGAAACAAAATCTCTTTGAAAAAATTGAAGAAAGAATTTAGCCAAAGAGGAGGAAGAAAGAAAGTTTTTGGTGCTCCTAAAAACTAGTTATGAACCAAGCATTCCAAGACCACTCAAGCAAGCCTATTTATAGAAGATTTTGAGGCTTCTAATTGGCCAAAATGATGAGGTAGTGGACGGAATTTTGCAGGAGAAATAAGGGAGGAAAAATCATTTTAGACAAAGTTGTATGAAATTAAGGAATTATGTCTCTTATAGTGACATTTTGGCATTTTGTTTTAGTGCAACTTTTGAAAATAATTCAGCTGCATAATGGCATCAATAATTTCGTCCATTACAGCCCAAAGAAGTGAAATTTGTGTGTTCCATGCATTATTTAGGTGTAGGCAAGATATTCATGTAATTTAGAGAATTTACGGTTAAGGGTTTAAGTGAATTAGTAAGCAATTTGGGTGTTTTTGAGCAATTTTGGGTTCTAATCAATCTAAATACATAATTTTGACTCTAGATTAATATTTAGAATTTAATAAGCTTTAATTTGAGCCTAATATTGCTTAGGTTTCGATATACCAATCAAAAATCCCGAAATTCGCAAAACTCCCCAAAAACAGGGGCAAAATCGTACTTTCACTTAAAAACTGCCCGAGGCCACCCGAGCTTAACCAATGGTTAATCATGGCTTAAAAACACATTTTAAAACATTTTAGTGAGGTTCGGGCTCATCGGCACGCACATCGGAGTTAAAACAACAGCAGGCGTTTTGGTCATTTCGCGGCGTCGAACTCAAAATTGAGATCCTTCTGCTCTATTAACACACATAACACAAACAATCCCTTATTATCCTCAAAATATCCCCTTGAGAATAGGTGGGGCCCACGATCCTCATTTTCTGAGTAAAATAACTTCAGGGGCATTTTGGTCATTTTATACGTACAGAAATTCAGGATTTGCGACTCTCGCATGAATCGTTCCTAACCTCTCTTCTAACGTTATATTCCTTTATTGAGGATTGTTCGGCCTCAAATCTTATGTAATAATTACCTACGGTAATTGAGTAATTTCTAATGACAGTAAAAATTACAGTAAAAATTGGGGCGTTACAACTAAGACCCGTAAGGGTCAAAGCATAAGCTACCGTAAGGGTAAGCGTGTGGATGTTTTATGATGATGCATGAAGTATGCTAATGATGATGATGTTATTCATATGAGGAATTTATGAGACTATATGTTTATGTGGCATAAAGCAAATTTGGAAGGAAATCCGGTGTAATGACCACAGTCGCCGAATTTCCGACAAATTTGGGGACTTAAAGAGATTTTGAAAATTAAGGTACTAAGATGGGTTCTAGGATGACACTGGTTCGGCCGAGCACCTCCATAGAACTCATGTGACATCGGTACCATTTTACACTCTTAGGTGACACCGGTTCGGCCGAGCACCCCTAAGAGTTTTGCCCCCTAACCCGTACTCAGATAGTCGGGATTTATGATTTATGATACGCTTATCGTTAAGTGGTAAGTAAGAACTAGTGACGACTAGTTAAGGTATGAGCTCATAACCTAGATGTATGACACGGTCGGGTGACACCGGTTCGGCCGAGCACCCCCAGTTCGATTGTCTTTTAGGGTGGCCCATGAGGAAGAGAAGTTTCATGATTATGATTATGATTATGTCACTAAGTTTTGTCCCATATGAATGTTGCTATTGCCACTTTATGCCACCAAGAATGATGATGCTTGATGCTATGTTTTATGTATGTGCATTAGGTAGTGCCATGCATACATTTTCTATCATGTTGCATCCATGACATTAAGATCATCCTAAAATGAATGGACCTTGGCTAAAATATATTTTAAAGTTTAAAATGAACCAAATACATGCTCAGTCATTTTGTATAAATAAACCCAAGGTTCCTGAGGACGTAGATGATGACACCTAGGTAGTAGGAGGCCCTACTGAGATTCTTTAGCAAGATTCTCACTCCCTCTATCTCTTTCTTTCCGTCACGTCTTCAGATGGCGACGTTCGTAGTGTTCGTGGACACCCCGACATGGGAGGTGCACTATGACCCGGCTCACGGGTCATACCATTTTGAGGGGCAGTGCACGGTGCGGGTTTTCATGTTCGTAGGGCGCCCCTTCGCTCATCCCGTGCACACCCATCACTTCTCCCCGACTGCACCCTATGGCGACGACGAGCGCGTTTTTGAGCGTGCGCGTACGCATGACGAGAGTGCTCCGCATGCACACCGCCACCTTAGCCATGCGAGACTATCCCGACATGCGTGCCCTGACCTACTTCTGAGACCGACCCGTCCGAGGACCCGCCTACCCATCCGTATAGCGAGAGCTCGCCTCTCTCCACCATTGATGAGGGAGGGCAGTGAGGATACCATGACTCAGCCCCGACTTGCACGACGACCGAAGATGCGGCCACACCGCGGGGGTCACTCTCGATCCCCGTTCCGCCTCTTTACGCCCGAGGAGCTCGCACAGTTTCCTGGATACTTGCCTCGTTCACGAGACGAACGTCAGTAGGAGGTGACGATTGACCGATGGAGTACCCGGTTAGAGCACACACCACTAAGATGGGGATAAACCTTCTTTTGTTTAGAGGTTATCCCATTAGGTGCACTCTGGTAGGGGAGTAGATCATGTTTATGTTTATGTTGTATTTCCTTTCCTGTACTTTCCTTATACTAAACTAAGTCCCATACTTATAAGTGGGCAAATTATATATATATGAGATGATCTTCAGTGTTATTCATGGTGTGCCTTATGTTACGATGTTATGAGACGTTTGTTTTACTATACATGGTTTACCGCTTATCGCATCACGCGGCTCTCACTTTGTATTTCAAAAAAAATTTACCCGTATTTTCCACTAAGTAATTCAAAGTTAAATGAGAACTATGAAGTAATAGACTAATGATTAACCTAATTATGTTATAGAGTATTGGGTTAAAAATTAGGATGTTACATAGGGGGGTAGATCATGTTTATGTTTACATTGTATTTCCTTTCATGTATTTTCCTTGTACTAAATTAAGCCCCACACTTATAAGTGGGCAAGTTATATATATATGAGATGATATTCAGTGTTATTCATGGTGTGCCTTATGCTATGACGTTATGAGATGTATGTTTTGTTTGTTATATGATATATCGCATCACGCGGCTTTCACTTTGTTTTCAAAAAAAAATTTACCCGTATTTTCCGCTAAGTATTTCTAAGTAAAATTGAGAACTATGAAGTAACAAACTAATGATTAACCTAAGTATATTCTAGAGTATTGGGTTAAAAATTAGGATGTTACAAAACACATCACCTTTCCATTATCAAACACAAGAACACAACAAAAATTCTTTCACCAATCCATCATCACTTGGCCGAAGTTACCATCATCATCTAGAGGAGATTTTATTCTCTTTACTTCTTAAGACATCAAGCTTTAACATTTGAGAACAAGAAACAACTTGGTGGGGATTTTATTTCATATTATTTCCTTGTTCTTTGCTTATAATTTAACTTTTAATGAGCTTAATGATGAGACCATGAAATAAGGTTCTTGAAACCATGATAATCAAGGACTCTAATGGTCACTTCCTTTGTTAAGATTAATTGAGGTTAAAGAGTTTAATTCTCTAAAAGTTTTGAGCTTAACAAGATGATAAATGAACTTGCATCCACTGTTTATGTTTCAAGCTCCTGCATATCATATTTAAATTTCAAGCCTTGCATAATCATATTTAATTTCAAGTTATCACCTTAAATCTTGAAGATAATAATATGAATTTGCATTCTCATGTTTAAATTTCAAGTAATGCATTTTATGTTTCAATTTATCACTAAACTTTAAAGATGTAAAATAAACTTGCATCTTCATATTTATATTTGAAGTATTACATATCATGTTTATATTTTCAAGTTATCACCTTATGATGATAAAGATTAAAAATGGATTGCATAGCATATCTATGATTCTTGCTATCACCTAAATCTCTAAAAGCTCAAAACTTACCTCTTTAATCTTAAATAGGAATTCTTATACTTAAATTAAGTTAATTTTAGCCTCTTGATGTTCTTGGTATTAAGATTTGTTTATTTTATTTTTAAGGCTTTGATCTTGTCTTTAAATTACTTAAATAATTCTTGTTAGAGTTAGAAATCCAAAGATGTTAAAGATTGTACTTTTCTCAAGCTTTTTGATTTAAAAATTATGTTACTGACCTGACTTAAATAAAATGGTTAGAATACTATTTTATAAGGTTTGAATGTGTATAAATTACTTATAATTGATGTAAGAATTGTTTTTATCATTTTTGAGATAAACTAATAATTAGAAAGGATCAAAATCGTAATTTTATAAAGCTTTAGACGATGAATTTTCTGGATTAATTCCTCACTAACTTGATACTGATCTTATGGTTTATATACAGTAGAATTATTAGTATTTGCTGTATAAATTGTTTTTGGTATCTTAGAGGTTGAAAAGAATAATTACAAGTATTAATTTTGACCAATTCATAAAATGCGAAAAGTTGTGTCCTAAACTATCAATTATGTAATTTTTTGATTCAAAGGATTTTAATTAGAGTAAATAATGATATCTGATGTGTATATGTGTTTAGAATATCATTTATGATGTTTAGAGAAATTTTTAGAAGTATTGGCTTTTGATAAATGTAAAAAATAAGTAACTTTGTACTTTGACCCCTAAAATATGTTAAATTTAGTCTATGGCCCTAAAAGGTTTTTATGATGAGTTTGAATGGTTTCTGATAGTTATATGTCTCTTAAAATGTATTGGTTAAAGTTAAAGGTCTTTAATTTATGAGTAGATGTTAAAAAGGGGTAATTATGTTTTGACCCGTAACCTTTGAGAAATTGTGATTTGACCCTTTGGGACTTAAACGTAAATATTGATAATTTGATGAGATGAATCTGATTGATATCTTGTGATGGCTATGTTCATATATTGAGATTTATATGGCTTATGGATATGTGCAATGAAATATGATGCATGTTTATGTGATTTGATTTATGGCATGTTACGGTTATGTCTGATTCATTGAGATGTATAAGTTCATAAAATTTATGAGCATGAAATATTAATGATAAGTTATTCATGTTTGTATCTATATATATCACGCCAAGATTTAAGGTGACATAAAACACATGGAAATAATCCTCTAGACTCCTCGAATTAAAGGTTATGAGAGGTGATCCGAATAGGAAGTGATCCTTTGGACTCCCCAAATTAAAGGTTATGAAAGGTGATCCTAATGCCCCCTATCCCGTACCTTAAGAGTCGAAAATTTAACTTATCGAAAGAGATAAGATTACGCTAGTGACGACTAATGAGGTATGAGCTCATTACCTAGAACTCTCGAGAAAATAGAGAATTATAGGGCGGCCCCCAAGGAAAAGAGAATAAAGAAGTTTAAGTCACCTGTAAGAATGATGATCATGATGTTCTTTATATCATATGCATCATTTTATGAATTTTATGATATTATGTATATGATATTGACATGCATCCATGACTAATATGTTGCATTCATGATATTAAGAATCATGCTAAAAGATACGGGCCTCGGCTAATGGTATTTATAACTTAGTAAATGAACCTTATATATATATATATATGTTCACCATTTTCATAATTAAACCCGAGGTTCCTGGGGACGATGACGATGACACTTGTGTTAGAGTCGAGAAGCCCTACTGAGATTCTTATATAAGTTTCTCATCCCTTTTTCTTTTCCATGTCGTCTCCAGACATGAATGATGGTGTAGTTCATGATTTACCTTGAGACTGGATGAAGAGCTACGGAGATAACTTTCCTTTGGATATTTGCCTTTAGAGTGATCGTATCTCATATATCAGTTTGTATTCTATCGATGGATATATATTGATGTCCTTAAGTTTACAAGACATCACTATTATGATACAGTGATTGATATGTTATTATTATTTGAGTTATGTTATGCCATGGTTGTATTATGTATTTATCCATTATTTGTTTCTAACATCTCTCTTACGCAGGCAAGATAAATGACGTTAGATATCTAGTATGCGAGGCTCACGTTTTGGTATTTAAAGTTCCAAAAAAAAATTTACCCATATTTTCACTAAAGTATTTTTCAACAAGTTTTGAATCAAAAATTGAAACAAAAGAGTAATAACTAATACTTAACTTAAACACATCCTAAGCGTGTTGAGTTAAATATTAGGATGTTATATAGAACCCCAACGTGTCAAACCTCCTTTTGTTTTGTGTAAATGGAGGAACATTAGGGCTGTTGGAAGGCCGCCATTTTTTTCCCTAAAATTTTGCCGGACAATAAAACTGCCATAATTCACTGTATATTAGGGCGGTTTTAGAGAACCACCCTAATTTAACAGCCACAATAAACATGATTTTTTGTAGTGTGTTTTTTTTCCCACCTTCCCCATTCACATGCTCTAAGGTTTCCTTTTCATATAAATATGAGCATATGTTTCAAAAAATAAGTTTTGATAAAGATGTGTTGAATAAGCATTTTAATCAAGATAAAATATTACAAGTATTACTTGTCTATTATTCAAGCACGTGATCTTTCATAAATCTCTTTTAATGACTAAAAATCAAACTATTATTGTAAAGTGGGCTTAAAAGATGATATCTTTTTATATATACCGCTCTAACACCTCTCAGAAAGCATACTGAGCTATTTCAAAGATTTCATGAAGAATCATAATAGCTATGATTTAAGTCACTTAAGGATGTAAAACGTTTTGATCTTATACACATCATGCCTTAAGAAAAAGGACAACCTGAAATTTACATCCTATGATGAGTTGAAAGAATATTATTTATCACGAACATTTGCTGTAATATTTCATTCAATATCTTTTCAAAAGATTTTCTTCAAATTGGTTTGTCATCATCAAAAAGGGGGAGATTGTTAGCTCCAGAACCCTTCTAAAGACTTTAATACAATATGTTTTGAATGACAACTGTAACACCCTAACTCTTAAAACCTAATATGCTCGAGTTGCATTTTCGGTTACTTATTAGCTACTACGCCTTTGTTTCAGAAATTGACTTATTCATCTTTTAAAATACGAGTAATAAAAATACAACTATTTTTTTTTTTTTGAATTTTAAAACCCAAATGCGAGCCATGTGGGTATATAGATATCGATTAATACTTGCATAATAATAGCAAATCACATAAACCTCATCACGATATATATATATATAAGCCATATCTTAACAAGTCACATACCAAATTATCGTATCATATCTATAACATAATAGTGATGTCCCATATACATAAAGGACATCCAAAGACATTAAATCCACTAATAAGGTTACACATACACTAAACTAAAACTAAACAGGGTTATCACCAAACTAGCCCAGTCTCAGCTACAAGTCCATTGAGGGACTAGGCTATGGAAAAGTATAAGAGGATGACAAAGAAAAGCTATCTCCATATGTAACGCCCCGATTTTCGCTAAACTTACATAATGACCAAAATGCCCCTGAGGTCATTTTCACCTGAAACACGAGGACGGCCGGCCTTGGCCATCCTCAAAGGGTTCATATGTTATATGAAGGGGATTGTATGAGCATGAGTGCCTAACAAAGCAGAAAAATCTCATTTCTGAGATTTCAGCACATAAGTGACCAAAATACCCCTGTGATGCATTTCGTGCGCTTTTAAAATTTCGTTTTGACCCGGACTTTGTCCCAAGGTTTAAAACCATGATTTTAAGGCATGAACTATGATTGTTTAAGGTTTGGTTAAGTCCCGGTGGTCCCGGGCAGTTTTTGAGTAAAATTACGATTTTACCCCTGCTTAGTGCATGCTGGGCTTAATGAGTTATCTAACTCAGAACCTAGGCGATTTTAGGCTCTAATTGAAGGTTAATTAATTTCCATAATTAATCTAGAGCCAAAATCATTATTTAAAAACTAATTGGAACCTAGAATTGTTTAAGGAAATTTAGAACTCTTTCCTAAATTCTTTTCTTTCTTTTAAAAGAAAAGGCAACTATGAATAGTATTTTCACTATTCACACTCCCTTTCCCAATGACACTCTCTTTTCCAAGAAAGTTGTCACTCTCAAATAATCATGATCACATTTGAAAAATATATGTCATTCAAAATTCAAAAGAATAAATTGTTTATGTTGTCACTCAAAGCTTTCAATCAAGCTTCATAATCAATCATACCTTCCATACTTTCTTCCATACCTTTGAATGACAACACATATAGATATTTTATCTTGTGGCCATGAAATTTTTTCTCCCTTGGTCCTATAATTTTCAGCCACTTCCCCCAAGAATCCAAAAGAATTTTATTTTATGTAGTCAATCAAGTTGTCTTTCAAGCTACCCTATGACCTATGCCTACCTATGGTTTCAATCACACCAAGAATGACCACACAAGAAGATATTTCTCTCTTCCTTCTTCAAGAAGCTTCAACCAACTCCCCCTTCACTCCTTCATTTGCCTATAAATACACCACACTCCACAACTCCATCACTTTTAGATCCTTCTCCAAAGTCTCAAACTCTCTCATTTCCCCCTCTCAAGCTTTCTCACTTTTCTCTCAAACTCTCAAAGAGTTCCTCAAGCTCAAGTTCTCTCCTTCATTTTCAAGACACAAGGTAGGAAACTCTTTCTAGACATGTCTTTGATTCTTATGCTTGAATCTTGTTTGGGAGTTGATGAATGGTTGAACCTCTATGTTGCTTTCTTTTTAGTTTCTTCCTTTTCTTCCCCTTAGTTTTTCGGCCTTAAGGCCTTGAATATGATGGCTTGATGATGAGTGTTCTCTAGATGTGACCATGAGTCCATGAGACCTCTAAAGCTTGAGTTTTTCTTAAAGAAAGTTGCATTCTTTACAAGTTTAGTTAAAGGAGTTTATGTTTCTCTTGAACATTTTGGATCTTCTTCATTTTCCTTCTTATGTTTTCGGCCATGGAGCCTTTTTACATGGGAAAAATGTAAGCTTGATGATGAGAGCTTCATGTTGATGCTTATCACATGAACAAACTCTAAAGCTTGAAGCTTTGGCCCTAAACCAAGCATGGTTTTGGTTTTGCTTTCTCCTTTATCATGAACTTTGTTTAAATATTTGTTTTGAAGGCAGCCATGTACTCAATGATGAGGACTTAGGATGTTGATGCTTGGATCATCAAGATCTTGGTCCCTAGAGATTTAAAAATGGTTCCTTCCTTTGTTAAGACTTGACCACTCCCATGACTCTTGAAGTCATGTTTTCTCTTGATGCCTTGGTACCAATGGTTTTTCTTTTCTTATGAAGATGAGTTTTGGGTTGGGACTATGTTCCTCCTTAAAATCTTATAAGAGCTCTAGACAAGATACAAAAGAAACTTGCATTCACGTTTACTTTACGCTTTGCATAGCACGTTTATTTCTATGCAACCACTAAACCCCAAGACTAAGAATGAACTTGCATTATGCACGTTTAAATTCCAAGCTTTGCATCTCATTTTATATTTCAAGTCCTCACTAAACTCAAAGAATGAAAATGGATATGCATTTCATATTTACTTTGAGCTATCACTTTACTTTCTAAAGGACTCTAAAATGAAGTGCATAGCACGTTTATTTTATGTCATCATCTAAGATACTAGAGCTCAAAGATTTGCTCATTTCATCTTGAGAAGAGGTTAACCATGGAAAATATTCTTGGAATGTACATCTTGGCCATGTGATAAAGATAGCTCCAAGAGGAGTTTATTTAGTCACAAGAGCCTATAGCTCATGTTTTAAGCCTTTCCAAAACATATGTTGTACTCAAAAACATTGTGGGTATGTTCTTAGAATTATAAGGGTTTTGACAAGTTAAAATGGTTGACAAGATGTTTTTTTTTGAAGTTCAAAATTGTTCCAAGAGAAACTAGCCACTATAAGCATTTTAAAGGAATGACTCAAATATGTTTAGACCTCATATTTCGGTTTTTAAGATGCTGGTAATCGATTACCAGAGAGCTCGGATGAGCTCAAACATGAACTCTTGCCCAAAGTAATCGATTACTATATAGTGTAATCGATTACACATTCTGGATTCTAGTAATTGATTACCTAATCATGTAATCGATTACCCAGATGTTCTAGGGGCCCAGCAAAGTGTTTTAAACAAAATAATCGATTACAATTCCATGTAATCGATTACGTAACCCCTATCTCGCTTTGATTCGAAATCTCGAAGCTCACTAATCGATTACAAGTCCCATGTAATCGATTACCAGAACCCCCTGACCTCCATGTTTTGAAATCTCGAGGCTGTGTAATCGATTACAAGACTTATGTAATCGATTACCAGAACCCAAGTTTACAAACAGAATGCTTTTCCGATTTAATGACTTGAAGCTATGATCTTGCATTGCCTGAATCTGAGAATTGTTATGACATTAGTCTATGCTTTAGCCTAACATGAATACATGATCTTATATGTTCGATTTCAAACATGATCAAGTTAAGAGGCTTATTGCTCTTGCTTACCTTATGATGATACCATGTGAACTATTATCCCTATGTGATAGCTTGTATTAACATGTTATTATTTCTGTAAAAGAACTTTAGAGATGCCAAGGTAGTAATTATGTGTTATGCATTAATTATGTGGCATCTTAAAGAATCATGTTAAACTTAGGATGACTTAGAACATAAGAATGTAATCCTTTGAAACCACCGAATTAAGGGTGGGGACAATGTGATGCTAGCCCCCTAAACCCGTACTTAAAGTCGGGAAGTTGACTTATCCAAATGGATAAAGTCTAGATGCTAGTGACGACTAGCGTGGTATGAGCTCATAACCTAGAGTTTTCTCAAAAGGGAGAAATATTAGGGCGGCCCAGTTAAGTAAAGGTTCTTATGTCACCTAAGTAAACCAGTTATATGATTTATGTTTCAAGTACCAGTTATATGATTTATGTTTCATGTACCAGTTATATGATTTATGTTCCATGTACCAGTTATATGATTCCTGTTCTACGTACCAAGCTACATGATTTATGTCTATGATTTTAGTATATAGCATATGTAACATGTAACACCCTAGTAATTAACCAGATACACCTAGGTTGAATCTGATTAATGACTAGACTTTACTCCTTGCTTTGGTTCTTTCTTCATAATTTGAAAATACTTAGTGAAATTACGAGCCATTTTTTTTTTAAACACATAATTGAAAACGTGAGCCGAGTACAACGTGAACGAGTAAGCGGGTATAATAAGACGTTTAAGAATATATCACATCATATCACTTAGGCTCCATCATATAACATCCATAAGCACATTATAGCATATATTTACATACAATAACCTCACTCAAAGGGTGGGTTATGTTCATACATCATTATCTTATGCAAACCCATAAAAGAAAATATACTTAAGGAAATACATGCCCCTAAACTAGATAACTCCATAAGCCGGGAAGGTTATCCTAAAACTAGGGTGCATGATCACACATAAATCTACTAAGAACCTTCTATGGCCATTGTCCTGGAAATGGGGGAATAAATCCGATCCACTGATGAGCTCCCTCGGGAGGGGACACACGAGATGCACCAGGCTGGTGTCGCATGGACGGCCTTCTCGCTAACCTCGGCTGAACAACTGTTTCCTCACTACCCTCTCTTACACGTAGGGAGTAGGAGCAGAGCTCTCAGAATATACATGAGTAGGAGTGTCCTCTGAAGGATCAGTTCCAGAATATCTCGCCTCGGGAACATACTCTGGAAATCCATGGACAGCAGATGAAGCGGGATAAGAACGTAACATCCTTTCATCAAGTGGACGTGCATGTTCGAAAACCATTTCATCGCCATAGGGAGAAGTAGGAGAAAATCGATAACTAGGGACAGGATGTGCAAATGGATGACCTATGTAAATAAAAACACGAATCACAAGACCTCCTTCAAAATGATACGAGCGATGCACCGGATCATAGTGGAATTTCCAAGTAGGGGTATCAACGAACAGGACGAATGTCGCCATTTGAATCTGGAGACAATGACGGAAATAAAGAAAAGGGAGTGAGAATCTTGCTAAAGAATTCTCAGTAGGGTACCTCCTTCTATAGTGTCATCATCAAAGTCCCCAGGAACCTCGGGATTATTCTAAAATAGTGAGCATGCAAAGATTCATTTTAAGTTCGGACAAATACTTAACTGAGGTTCGTCAATTTTTAATTATGCGTCTTATAATGCATCTTATTCTTAACATGTCATATTTACAATGAACATTTCCTTTATCATTACATCATATTCCTCATCATCATTATCAAAATAACATGCATAAAAGAACGCCATATAATATTAGCTACACATGGACACAGTGCACATATTTCATTTCTTTAGTGCCTTTGGTGACTTAAAATCTTATCATCATCATTATTTTCCTTGGGCCACCCTATACTCCACCCTTTTGGGAGTAATTTAGGTTATGAGCTCATACTTTACTAGTCGTCACTAGCATATACTTATCCCTTTTGATAAGCTAAAGTCCCGACTCTACCCTTTTGAGAGAACGGGTTAGGGGCTAAAATCACCTTTTCACCACCTATAGTCTGATGGTTCCAAAGGATCATTTTCTTATAAGTTTAAGTCACCATTAAATCTTTGCATGTTATATCATAATACAATTCATAAACATCATAACATTTTCTCATTTATAGTCTTAAGCTAGAATAATATATATCAACTGTAATCATGCATATGGGAGATTCCCAGGAAAGAGAGGTGGGTCACAATGGACACGCTTAAATACCAAGTCTTTCCTTAGCCAGAACCTTTCCAAATTACATTTTTACAATGATACACTTTCTTCTAGCAACAAAGGTAAATTTTACATAAGAAAGAACATTTCATGTACAAGCATTCTCATTATTTGCAACAAAGAACTATAACATGCAAGCCAGGAAATCATTCAATGATATCAAGTACTTAATAAGCATCCAATCCTTACATAGAATTATCAATTATAGAACTAATTAGTTACTAAACCAATTATGAATCATTCTCTTAACAATAAACCATAATTATCACAACTTCAATCATATCAAATCATTATCACACATTGATACTAAACTCGGATCAAGGCCTAGAATCATGAACCTCATGCAATTACATAGAATCATATTTTAAGTGCATATAAAATACTAGTTCCCCGTAAAATCCTTGCAAAGCCTTAAAACTCATTTAGAAACTAGTTCTTTTGTCAAATTTGGGAGGATCTTCACAATTAAAATTCTCACTTAAGATAAAAGGAGTAAGTCTTGAGCTTTAGAGATTTAGGTGACATCTTAGAATTATAAACATGCTATGCAACCTTATTTTAATCTTATCTTTATAAGGTGATAGCTTGGAATTATAAACATGATATGCAATTCCATTTCTTTATCTTTAAGATTTAAGGTGATGACTTGAAAATTAAACATGATGCAAGAACTTGAAATATAAACATGATACAAGAAAGCTGGAGCGCGGTAATCCGCACAGACCAGAGAGGGAGAAGAAAATATTAAGAAACCGGAGCGATGTAGTCCGCACAGACCAGAGAGAGGAGAAGAGAATATTAAGAAACCTGAGCGGCGGTAGTCCGCACAGACCAAAGAGAGGGAGAAGAGAATATTATTATTACATCTTTTTAAGCTCCAATCTCAAGACTTTTTAAAGAATAAATTCTTTAACTCCAATAATCATATTTCTTTGCTTGTGATACATGGGCAAGTCTTTGAGCTCTAGGATCTTTAGGTGATGGCATAAAATAAACATGCCATGCGTTGATTCTTTTAGCCATTATAAAATATAGTGAGAGCATAAATTAAATATGAGATGCAACCTCTTTATTATCTTGAAAGATTAAGCGATGACTTGAAACATAAACATGAAATACAAGCTTGGAATTTAAACATGAGAAATGCAAGTTCATTTATTCATTCTTGAAAATTTAGTGATGACATAGAAGGTAAACATGGTTATGCAAAGCATAAACTTAATCATGGATGCAAATTCATTTTGTTTCTTTACTAGAGCTCCTTCAAGACTTTAAAAGAATTATAAATTCAACCCAATACATATCTTAACAAGAAATAAAACATAAAAGGAAAAAATACATCTTTCAAGTTCTAAACTAAAAATCTTTGTTTTAGCATCATAAAGCATTATTCTTTAAGGTTTTGCATCAAGTGGAATTTTCAAGCTTTAGACGCCTAACTTGTGATGGATTTACAACCCACCCTCAAGGTCCTCATCATCAAGCCATCATCTTAGTTCCACCTAGGCCATATGGTTGAATTGGTTAAAGAAAAATTGAAGAGGAAAACCAAAATGAAAAGCTAAGGCAAGTTCATAATTTCATCATTTTGAGCTAAAAACATAACTCCTCAAAGCATAGAAATAAATTTAGAAACTACTCCCTACCTAATCTGAGTTGAAGAAGAGGAAGAGAACTTGGTTTCTTGAAGTGAAATGAAACAAAATCTCTTTGAAAAATTGAAGAAAGAATTCAGCCAAAGAGGAGGAAGAAAGAAAGTTTTTGGTGCTCCTAAAAACTAGTTATGAACCAAGCATTCCAAGACCACTCAAGCAAGCCTATTTATAGAAGATTTTGAGGCTTCTAATTGGCCAAAATGATGAGGTAGTGGACGGAATTTTGCAGGAGAAATAAGGGAGGAAAAATCATTTTAGACAAAGTTGTATGAAATTAAGGAATTATGTCTCTTATGGTGACATTTTGGCATTTTGTTTTAGTGCAACTTTTGGCAATAATTCAGCTGCATAATGGCATCAATAATTTCGTCCATTACAGCCCAAAGAAGTGAAATTTGTGTGTTCCATGCATTATTTAGGTGTAGGCAAGGTATTCATGTAATTTAGAGAATTTACGGTTAAGGGTTTAAGTGAATTAGTAAGCAATTTGGGTGTTTTTGAGCAATTTTGGGTTCTAATCAATCTAAATACATAATTTTGACTCTAGATTAATATTTAGAATTTAATAAGCTTTAATTTGAGCCTAATATTGCTTAGGTTAAGTATACTGAATCAAAAATCCCAAATTCGCAAATCGCCCAAAAACAGGGCAAAATCGCACTTTCACTTAAAAATTGCCCGAGGCCACCCGAGCTTAACCAATGGTTAATCATGGCTTAAAAACACATTTTAAAACATTTTAGTGAGGTTCGGGCTCAGTCGGCACGCACATCGGAGTTAAACACCAGGGGCGTTTTGGTCATTTCACAAGGCTTCGAACTCAAAATTGAGATCCTTCGCTCTATTAACACACATAACACAAACAATCCCTTATTATCCTCAAAATATCCCCTTGAGAATAGGTGGGGCCCATGATCCTCATTTTCCGAGTAAAATAATTTCAGGGCATTTTGGTCATTTTATACGCATAAATTCGGGATTTGCGACTCGCATGAATCGTTCCTAACCCCTCTTCTAATGTTATATTCCTTTATTGAGGATTGTTCGGCCTCAAATCTTATGTAATAATTACCTACGGTAATTTGGTAATTGAGTAATTTCTAATGGCAAGAAAATTACAAGAAAATTGGGCGTTACATTTCTGTGATACTGAATCAAAAATCCCGAATTCGCAAAATCGCCAAAAACAGGGCAAAATCGTATTTTCACTTAAAAATTGCCCGAGGCCACCCGAGCTTAACCAATGGTTAATCATGGCTTAAAAACACATTTTAAAACATTTTAGTGAGGTTCGGGCTCACTGGCAAGACGCGACATCGGAGTTAAAACAGCGGGCGTTTTGGTCATTTATTCGTCGAACTCAAAATTGAGATCCTTCGCTCTATTAACACACATAACACAAACAATCCCTTTATTATCCTCAAAATATCCCCTTGAGAATAGGTGGGGCCCACGATCCTCATTTTCCGAGTAAAATAACTTCGGGCATTTTGGTCATTTTATACGCATGAAATTGGATTTGCGACTCTCATGAATCGCTCCTAACCTCTCTTCTAATGTTATATTCCTTTATTGAGGATTGTTCGCCTCAAATCTTATGTAATAATTACCTACTGTAATTCGGTAATTGAGTAATTTCTAATGACAAGAAAATTACAAGAAAAATTGGGCGTTACATTACTCCTCCTTAAAAAGAATTTCGCCTGAATTCGTTATCTGAGAACAACACGGTGGTATTGTGCTTTCATGTTTGATTCCAGCTCCCATGTAAGTTCTTCGATTTCACCTGTCCCATGCTACTTTGACCAGGGTACAACCTTGTTCCTTAATCGCTAACTCCTGGCCGACGATTCTCGTGGGTAGTAAGTTAAATGTCGTTATCTCTTAATTGTACATGTTCTAGCTCTAGTACATGACTCGGTCGATTGATACTTTCTTAATCGAGAGACATGGAAAACATCATGAAGGTTGGATAGACTCGGGGGTAGGGCTATACGGTAAGCTACAGGTCCTACTTTGGTAAGGATTTCAAACGGACCAAGAAATCTGGGGCTCAATTTCTTTACTTTTATTGCTCCGCCTATGCCTGGTGGGGGTGATCCTTAGGAACACGTGGTCCCTTCTTGAAAATCTAGCGGTTTCGCCGCTTGTCCGCATAGTTTTTCTCGACTTTGAGCAAGAAGAATCTTATCCCTAATCTTCTTGATTTGTTCCGCTGTTTCCCTCACAATATCAGTCCGAGTAACCTTTGCTCTCCGGGTTCATACCAACATAAGGAGATTGACATTTCCGTCCATAGAGGGCCTCATACGGTGCCATACCGATACTTGCATGATAATCATTGTTATATGCAAATTCAATCAGTGGCAAGTACTTATCCCAACTTCCCCTTTGATCTAAAACACATGCCCTTAACATATCCTCCAAGGTTTGGATAGTTCTTTCAGATTGACCGTCTGTTTGGGGTGATAGGCGTGCTTAGACACAGCTTTGAACCAAATGCCTTTTGAAAGGCTCCCCAAAATCGTGACGTAAACCGCGGATCCCGGTCCGAGATTATCGTCGACGGCACCCCATGTAACCTTACTATCTCCTGAATATATAATTGTGCTAACCTATCCAAGGAATAAGTCACCTTAATAGGTAAAACGTGGGCTGACTGTCAATCGATCCACGATTACCCATATGGTATCATGATTCATTTGGGTCCTCGGTAATCCAGTCACAAAATCCATGGAGATACTATCCCACTTCCACTCAGGGATCGACAGAGGTTGCAGCATTCCAGAGGGTTTTTGGTGTTCAATCTTCACCTTTTGACACACCAAGCACTTACTCACCTATGTGCACACATCTTTCTTCATTCCAGGCCACCAGAACATCTTCTTCAAATCTTGATACATCTTGGTGGCACCAGGATGAAGGGTAAAATGGCTCTTATGGGCTTCCTCCAAAATATCCTTTGGGAGGCCACCACTAGCAGGTACACATATTGGACCTTTAAACCTCCACAAATCGCCCATTCCTTCGGTAAAACCTATCAACTTTCCCCGCCTTCATCGCCTCTAAAGTCTCTTGAAACTCAAAGATCGTCCCCTTGAGCTTGAACAATCCTTTCTTTGAACTCACTTGTCACTCTAAGATGACAAGCTCTGATGCCCTTAGTGGTCAAAGTCATTCCTAGGTTTAAGTCCCTAAATTGCTCAATCAATTCAACCTTCTTCACCATCAAACGGGACACTTGTAAGGACTTCCTACTCAAAGCATCACCT
This sequence comes from Dalbergia cochinchinensis, assembly GCA_031216125.1. NCBI lineage: Eukaryota > Viridiplantae > Streptophyta > Magnoliopsida > Fabales > Fabaceae > Dalbergia > Dalbergia cochinchinensis. The sequence goes on from CM062376.1 coordinate 10,958,880, forward strand.
ACTACATTAGCTTTACCAGGATGGTAGTTCAATCCAAAATCATAATCTTTCAAGAACTCCATCCATCGCCTTTGCCTCATGTTTAGCTCTTTTTGATCAAAGAGATATTTCAAACTCTTGTGATCGGAAAACACCTCAAACTTAACTCCATATAAATGGTGTCTCCAAATCTTTAGAGCAAACACGACTACAGCCTAACTCAAGGTCATGGGTAGGGTAGTTTGCCTCATGTGGCTTGAGTTGTCTTGATGCATAGGCCACCACTTGCCTATCTTGCATCAATACACAACCTAAACCCTTTTTTGAAGCATCACAATACACCTCGAAAGGCACATTGGGGTCGGGTAACACTAAAACAGGGGTAGAGGTTAGCTTGTGTTTTAACTCTTGAAAGCTCTTTTCACACTCCGTGGTCCATGAAAAAGGGGTGTTCTTCCTAGTCAGCTTGGTCAAAGGTAGGAAAATCTAGGAAAATCCCTTGATAAATCGACGGTAATAACCGGCTAAACCCAAAAAGCTCCTTACTTCAGTTACAGTGGTTGGTCTTTGTAACACCCCGATTTTTCTGTCCGAGGGAAATGACCAAAATGCCCCTGAGGTCATTTCCTGACCCGAACTCGAGGGTAACCAACTTGGTCATCCTCGAAGGGTCAACTCAATGTTTGAAGGGGATTGAATGGCCTTTGAATGCTTTCGGAAGCGAAAATTTCGCTTTTCAGCAGCTGGTCAAAATGACCAAAATACCCCTATAGCGTTTTACGCTGGGTAAAGGTGCCGCTTGAGCCCTAACTTTCCCGAGGTTTAAAAACATGATTTCATGTGTCTAGAGGTCCCTGTTCAAGTCCCGGTGGTCCCGGGCAGTTTTAGTGCAAAATTACGATTTTGCCCCTAGAATAGTGTTTTTGAGCTTAATGACGTAATTAAGCAAACCTAAGCAATATTAGGCTCTAAACGAAAATTAATTTATTTCGCTAATTAATCTAGAGTCAAAATAATTTATTAAAGTTAATTAGAACCTAAAATTGCTTAGATTGAACTTAAATCCCTTTTAGAACTCAAGATTCCTAGTCTTGGAATCTTGAATAGTGTTTTCTCTCTCCAATTCCTTAAATCAAGGAAATGTGTCTAGAGTTGTTTAGACTCTAAATTGAGGATTTAACTCTCTAATGGTGCAAGACCACTCCTTAATTATGTCTAGACCACCTTAATTACCCATTTCCCTTACCTAAACACTTTCTTACAAATTCCTAATCTTAAGCATAATCCAAGATACACCTAAACACACCTCTAAACCACAATTAAAATGCAAGAAACTCTCCTCCCTTGGCTAATGAAGTTTCGGCCAGCACACTCCACATTGGCCACATGTTTAATTATTTTCTCACTCAAAGAACCATGCTTGAGGCCATACCTTGAACCATACCTCACCATACCTTAAGCCATACCTCACCATACCTCAAGAACACATTATCTCACCTCATGGAACTCATGGAAAGCCTCCAATCTGCACCCTCATGGCCGAAACCTCCTCCTCCATGAGCTCCCTCCATTTGTTTCAATTCTCTATAAATAGAATGCCTTGAGGAGCTTGCACCACTTTTAGATCATTTGCTAAGTTTAGGAAACACTCAAAGCTTTTCGTTTTCTCTCAAAGTCTTTGTGTTCTTCAAGTTCTTGGAGTTCTTCAAGTTCTTCATCTTCTTCATCTTCTTCTTCCATCTTCAAGTTCATCACACCAAGTAGGGATTTTCTTTCATGTATTCTTTCTTTAAAGTTCTTGTTCTAAGCTTAATGTTCATAGTTTCTCTTGATTCTTTTTAGAACTTCTTTTTCTTTCCTTTACCTTTTCATTTTCGGCCATGGGCCTTGGAGAACAAAGAAATGAGAGCTTGATGATGAGAGTTTCATGATGATGTTCATCACTTGAAACAAACTCTAGAGCTTGATTTTTGTTCTTGAGCAAAAGTGTTTCTAGATTTTCCTTTCTTGAACCTTTGAGAACTTTAACTTTGATGTTGTTTCAAAATGGTTCTAATGACTCAATGATGAGGTCTCATGATGTTGGTGTTAGTATATCACCAAGATCATGGATTCTAGAGTTTCAAACATTTCTCTTCTTTCCTTGAAGTTTCGGCCATTACCTTTCCTTTTCATGCTAGATGTTTGATTTTTCTAAATATGTTATGTTGAGTTCTAAGAACTCTAGACTTTTACTTTGTCTTGGTTTGATGAGTTTGGGTTGAGGTTTAAGTTCCTTTAAAGTCTTGTTAAGAGCTCTAGAAAGATAAAATGAATTTGCATAATTTATTTTATGCTTGCATTCATATTTACATTCTTGCTATGCATCTTTATTTTCAAGCTATCACCTAAGAACATAAAGATTAAAATGGAACTTGCATCTTCACTTAATTTAATCTCTCGAATGCCTATCTATTTCGGCCTTAAAGTCGATTGTTGTTGGGCCAAGAGCACTAAAATAAAGAATTGAATCTTGCATATTTACTTTCAAGCTTGCACGTTTAAGATTATGCTTCGCATATTTACTTTCAAGCTTGCACGTTTAAATTATGCCTTGCATATTTAATTTCAAGTCATCACTTTACTTTGAAAGCAAGATTAAAAATGAAGAGCATGAGCACGTTTAGTTTATGTCGTAACTTAAGAACCTAGAGCTCAAAGACTTGCCCATTTCATTCCAAGATAAAGTTAAATGTGAATGTATTCCTTGAATGCATAATTTCGGCCAAGTAGTGATGATGAACTTGCAATGAGTTTTCATCTAGCTACTAGGACCAATAGCCTATGTTTTAAGTGCTCCTTAAAGTTTTACAATTCTTTATAAGGTTATGTCATTATAAGTTGTGATTCCAATCTCTTTTAGGGGATGGAATATGTTTTGGTCAGTGACCTAAGGCTTCACTTAGCCTCTTGATGAATTAAAATGTTTTGCAAAGAGTTTTAGAAATTCTAAATTGATTCCAAGAGAAACTAGTTAACTTATGTACCTAGAAATGTCAATTTAATTCTCTTATTGAGGCAAGATGTTTTCGGTTCTGATGTGATGAATGTGATGCTGTATGATGATGTTTTAATGTGTTGGAATGTGTGAAAATATCATATGATGATGTGGAAGCGATCCTATGCATGATAGGTAAGAAACTAGCTAACTAGAGATACCGTAAAGCTAGAATTTAACATAGTTTTGACCCATTTGTTTATGGAACTAATCCAAACTGTTTTAATGGGGACATAATCAGATTTAGATTGTTTAGACATGAAAAACTTGGTATCATTTGAGTTAGAATTGAATTCTAGCACCTACGGGCAAACTAGTAACTAGAAAACCGTAAAAATGCAAATGTAGAACTCTTAGAACATTTAATTTTCTGGATTCTGTCCAGCACCCTTACAACATGATAAACATGATTAATAATTAGTCCTTAAGCATAGGAATGCCTCATAATTGATCTAGATTTAATCCATAGCGCCCTCGGCGAAAACGGAACCAAGAAAGGGTCTAAAACGTAAGTTCTAGAACCCCGTATTCACATGTTAGGATTTCCACCCTATGCTATTCAGATTTAAAAGTAAAATGAGAGGATTATGAATGATGCTTAATTATGAGCCTTAGGTGCTTAAAATATGAACGACGGGTGTAGAGAACTATATCTCAAGATTAAGACCCGTAAGGGTCAAAGCATAAGCTACCGTAAGGGTAAGCGTTTGGATGATTTATGATGATGCATGAAGTATGCTAATGATGATGATGTTATTCATATGAGGAACTTATGAGATTATATGTTAATGTGGCATAAAGCAAATTTGGAAGGAAATTGATTGTAATGACCGCTTTGGCCGAATTTCCGACAAATTTGGGGACTTAAAGAGATTTTGAAAATTAAGGTACTAAGATGGGTTCTAGGATGACACCGGTTCGGCCGAGCACCTCCATAGAACTCATGTGACATCGGTACCATTTTATACTCTTAGGTGACACCGGTTCGGCCGAGCACCCTAAGAGTTTTGCCCCTAACCCGCACTCGGATAGTCGGGATTTATGATACGCTTATCGTTAAGTGGTAAGTAAGAACTAGTGACGACTAGTTAAGGTATGAGCTCATAACCTAGATGTATGACACGCTCGGGTGACACCGTTCGGCCGAGCACCCCGGCCTCGATTGTCTTTTAGGGTGGCCCATGAGGAAGAGAAGTTTCATGATTAGGATTATGTCACTAAGTTTTGTCCCATATGAATGTTACTATTGCCACTTTATGCCACCAAGAATGATGATGCTTGATGTTATGTTTTATGTATGTGCATTAGGTAGTGCCATGCATACATTCTCTATTATGTTGCATCCATGACATTAAGATCATCCTAAAATGAATGGACCTTGGCTAAAATATATTTTAAAGTTTAAAATGAACCGAATACATGCTCACCATTTTGTATAAATAAACTCAAGGTTCCTGAGGACGTAGATGATGACACCTAGGTAGTAAGAGGCCCTACTGAGATTCTTTAGCAAGATTCTCACTCCCTCTATCTCTTTCTTTCCGTCACGTCTTCAGATGGCGACGTCGTAGTGTTCGTGGACACCCGACATGGGAGGTGCACTATGACCCGACTCACGGGTCATACCATTTTGAGGGGCAGTGCGGTGCGGATTTTCATGTTCGTAGGACGCCCTTCGCCATCCGTGCACACCCATCACTTCTCCCGATCGCACCCTATGGCGACGACGAGCGGGTTTTTGAGCCGCGGCGACGCGATGACGAGAGTACTCCGTAGGCACACCGCCGCCTTAGCCATGCGAGATTATCCCGACCACGTTCTCGACCTATTTCTCGGAGAGACCGACCCATCCGAGGACCCGCCTACCCATCCGTATAGCGAGAACTCGCCCTCTCCACCACGTATAAGGGAGGGCGAAGGATACCGTGACTCAGCCACGGCTTGCGCGACGACCGGAGATGCGACCATACCGTGGGGGTCACCCTCGATCCCCATTCCGCCTCTTCACGTCCGAGGAGCTCGCCCAGTTTCCCGGATATCTGCCTCGTTCGCGAGATGGACGCCAGTAGGAGGTGACGATCGTCCGATGGAGTACCCGGTTAGAGCACACACACCACTTAGATGGGGATAAACCTTCTTTTGTTTAGAGGTTATCCTATTAGATGCACTCGGGTAGGGGAGTAGATTATGTTTATGTTTATGTTGTATTTTCTTTCATGTATTTCCATGTACTAAACCAAGTCCCACGCTTATAAGTGGGCAAATTATAATTATATATGAGATGTTATTCAGTGTCTCTCATGATGTGCCCTTATATGCTTCATGCTATGACGTTATGAGATGTATGTTTTGTCCGTCGCAAGTTATATCGCATCACGCGGCTCTCACTTTCATTTCAAAAAAAAATTAGGATGTTACAGTCTTTCCCAGTTTACTACCACTAAGTAATTCAAAGTTAAATGAGAACTATGAAGTAACAGACTAATGATTAACCTAAATATGTTCTAGAGTATTGGGTTAAAAATTAGGATGTTACAGTCTTTCCCAGTTTACTACCGCTTCTACCTTACTAGGATCTACAGCAATTCCTTTCTTAGATACTACATGCCCTAAAAATTGCACCTTATCCAACCAAAACTCACACTTGGAAATCTTGGCATATAGTTTCTTTTCCTTCAAGATCTTCAGTACTATGGTCAGGTGGCATTCATGCTCTTCATGGGTCTTAGAATATATGAGAATGTCATCTATAAAGGCAACTACAAACTGATCTAAATAGAGCCGAAAGATCCTATTCATGTAATCCGTAAAAATAGCTGGAGCATTGGTTAACCCAAAGGACATTACTGCAAACTCAAAATGGCCGTATCGAGTGCGAAAGGCCGTTTTAGGTATGTCTTCATCTCTCACTCTAATTTGATGGTAGCTTGACCTCAAATCTATCTTAGAAAACACTACCGCACCTTTCAGTTGGTCCATCAAATCATCGATCCTAGGCAGAGGATACTTGTTTTTCACCGTTACTTTATTCAACTGCCGATAATCTACACACATCCTCATACTCCCATCCTTTTTCTTTACAAACAACACAGGGGCCCCCCAAGGTGATGCACTAGGCCTAACAAACTTTTTCTCCAATAAATCTTCCAATTGAGTTTTTAACTCGGTCAATTCTAATGGGGACATCCTCAGATCGGGCTATGGATATAGGTCCCGCACCCTAAGCAATTCTATGGAAAACTCTATCTCTCTCTGGGGAAACTCTGGTATCTCATCTGGAAATACTTCAGGATAATTTCTTACTATTGGTATCTCATCGATACTTTGCTCAAAGTCTACATCACTAGCGGCTAAGAAAATGTAACCTTTACTCTCACCCTTACCACAATCCATTTCCACAGCAGCTTATGTAAAGACTTATGGGTTTCTTAGGTTCAATAGGAACAGGAAGAACAGTGATGGTTTTCTCATAACAGCTTAACAGTACACGGTTGGCCTCAAGCCAATCCATGCCAAGAATCACATCTAAACCTCGCATGGGTAAGAAAATAAGATCTAAAACAAAGGATCTATTATCTATAATAAAACTACAATCTAAACAACATTTACAAGTCCTAACGGGTTTTCCAATGGGTAGAAACAATAAGGTCAAAAGGAAGCTCACCATAGGTAAATTAAGGCTTTTAACACATGAATGGGAGATAAAAGAATGAGAAGCGCCAGAATCATATAGTAGAATTAAGTCTTTACCATGCATATTACCCTTACCTTCCACGAGATTTCGTGACTTCGTTGTTTCTTCAAAGATTAACAAGAAATACCCTTCCCTGGTATTGCGGCTTGAGATTGGGGTTGGCGGGTTTCTTTCCGCGGCATTCTCGGAGTAATGACCTGGTTTTCCACAATCGATAGCACACGCTTGTTCCGCTCGACATGGCATGCTCCCATGATTCTTGCCGCACTTGGGACATTCCATGGATGGCGCAGCCGTGGAGGTACCGTTGGACCTCTTTGTGGTGCTTTCCTTTATTGTTGTTATTGTTGTTGTTGTGATTGTTATCGGGTTATTGTTGTAGCGGTTGTTATTATAGCGATTGTTGTTGTTTGGCCTTCCTTGTTGAAAATTTCTTTGTGTCCCTTGTGGTCTTGATTGAGGGGAAATGGAGGTCGACCGCTTCTTGAACTCGACCTTGAGGTGTCAACTTTTTGGTAATATTATCTCGACTTTGGGGTGTTTAGTTTTCTCGACCTTCTTCAATAATCCGACATTTGTTAACTAGGGTAGAGAAATCCTAATCTCCAAATGTGCAATCGCCACATTAAGTTCCGCCTTCAACCCCGACTCGTATTTAATGCATTTCCAAGTACTCATCAGATTTCCTTGGTACATTCTTGAGAACTTAATGAGTTCTTCAAATCTGGTAGTGTACTGGGCCACATTCATATTCCCCTGGACAAATTGCATGAATTCAATGTCCTTGGCATTTCTAGCGACTCTGGAAAGTACTTTTCATAAAAATGGACCTTGAAAAGTTCCCAATCAATGTCCACGTCGGTCGTCTCCAGGAGTCTTTGAACACCCGTCCACCAGAAACCGGCATCACCTTCAAGCATATGAGTAGCGAATGTGACCTTTTGCTCCTGCGAGCATGGGACTACAAAGAAAGACCTTCTCAATATTCCGAATCCATTCATCCGCAATATTTGGATTAGTGTCCCTTGAAAATCTGGTGGGTTTGCCTTTACGAAACTCGAAACAGGCATGTTCAGGAATCTCATGTCCTTGATTCATATTGGCTTGACGATCCCGATCCATTCGCTCCATCATCATTCTCATGGTCCTTGCTACGTCGCGGAGTGCTTCTACTGTCTCGTTGTCTTGATTATTCCGTCGGCTGCGCTCCTAGTCCGTTGTCGACGTGCCATTGGTCCCTATACACACAAAACAAAGAACACCGAGGTGATCAGGCCCGATATTCCATGCAAAGTGAGCAAGTTACCATGGCACTTTCAACATACAATGAGTCATGTATTTCTAATCCTCAAGCTCATCCTAATGATAAACATCTACACATGACGTCACTAACGTATTATGCTTTAGAAGCATAGCTAGTCCAATCCTCGGGCTCCATGAGAATCGAACTCGCCTCGATACCAAAATGTAACACTTAGTAATTAACCAGATACACCTAGGTTGAATCTGATTAATGACTAGACTTTACTCCTTGCTTTGGTTCTTTCTTCATAATTTGAAAATACTTAGTGAAATTACGAGCCATTTTTTTTTAAACACATAATTGAAAACGTGAGCCGAGTACAACGTGAACGAGTAAGCGGGTATAATAAGACGTTTAAGAATATATCACATCATATCACTTAGGCTCCATCATATAACATCCATAAGCACTTTATAGCATATATTTACATACAATAACCTCACTCAAAGGGTGGGTTATGTTCATACATCATTATCTTATGCAAACCCATAAAAGAAAATATACTTAAGGAAATACATGCCCCTAAACTAGATAACTCCATAAGCCGGGAAGGTTATCCTAAAACTAGGGTGCATTATCACACATAAATCTACTAAGAACCTTCTATGGCCATTGTCCTGGAAATGGGGAATAAATCCGATCCATCGATGAGCTCCCTGGAGGACACACGAGATGCACCAGTCGGGTCGCATGGACGGCCTTCTCGCTAACCTCGCTGAACAATCAAGCTTTCTCACTACCCTCTCTTACACGTGGGAGTAGGAGCGAGCTCTCAGAATATACATGAGTAGGAGTGTCCTCGAAGGATCAGTTTCAGAATATCTCGCCTCGAGGAACATACTGAAATCCATGGACGCAGATGAAGCGGGATAAGAACGTAACATCCTTTCATCAAGTGGACGTGCATGTTCGAAAACCATTTCATCGCCATAGGGAGAAGTAGGAGAAAATCGATAACTAGGGACAGGATGTGCAAATGGACGACCTATGCAAATAAAAACATGAATTGCAAGACCTCCCTTCAAAATGATACGAGCGATGCAATCGGATCATAGTGGAATTCCCAAGTAGGGGTATCAACGAACAGACGAATGTCGCCACTTGAATCTGGAGACAATGACGGAAATAAAGAAAAGGGAGTGAGAATCTTGCTAAAGAATTCTCAGTAGGGTACCTCCTTCTATAGTGTCATCATCAAAGTCCCCAGAACCTCGGGATTATTCTAAAATAGTGAGCATGCAAAGATTCATTTTAAGTTAGGAGAAATACTTAACCGAGATTCGTCAATTTTTAATTATGCGCCTTATAATGCATCTTATTCTTAACATGTCATATTTACAATGAACATTTCCTTTATCATTACATCATATTCCTCATCATCATTATCAAAATAACATGCATAAAAGAACGTCATATAATATTAGCTACACATGGACACAAAGTGCACATATTTCATTTCTTTAGTGCCTTTGGTGACTTAAAATCTTATCATCATCATTATTTTCCTTGGGCCACCCTATACTCCACCCTTTTGGGAGTAATTTAGGTTATGAGCTCATACTTTACTAGTCGTCACTAGCATATACTTATCCCTTTTGATAAGCTAAAGTCCCGACTCTACCCTTTTGAGAGAACGGGTTAGGGGGCTAAAATCACCTTTTCACCACCTATAGTCCGATGGTTCCAAAGGATCATTTTCTTATAAGTTTAAGTCACCATTAAATCTTTGCATGTTATATCATAATACAATTCATAAACATCATAACATTTTCTCATTTATAGTCTTAAGCTAGAATAATATATATCAACTGTAATCATGCATATGGGAGATTCCCAGGAAAGAGAGGTGGGTCACAATGGACACGCTTAAATACCAAGTCTTTCCTTAGCCAGAACCTTTCCAAATTACATTTTTACAATGATACACTTTCTTCTAGCAACAAAGGTAAATTTTACATAAGAAAGAACATTTCATGTACAAGCATTCTCATAATTTGCAACAAAGAACTATAACATGCAAGCCAGAAATCATTCAATGATATCAAGTACTTAATAAGCATCCAATCCTTACATAGAATTATCAATTATAGAACTAATTAGTTACTAAACCAATTATGAATCATTCTCTTAACAATAAACCATAATTATCACAACTTCAATCATATCAAATCATTATCACACATTGATACTAAACTCAGATCAGTGGCGAATCATGAACCTCATGCAATTACATAGAATCATATTTTAAGTGCATATAAAATACTAGTTCCCCAGTAAAATCCTTGCAAAGCCTTAAAACTCATTTAGAAACTAGTTCTTTTGTCAAATTTGGGAGGATCTTCACAATTAAAATTCTCACTTAAGATAAAAGGAGTAAGTCTTGAGCTTTAGAGATTTAGGTGACATCTTAGAATTATAAACATGCTATGCAACCTTATTTTAATCTTATCTTTATAAGGTGATAGCTTGGAATTATAAACATGATATGCAATTCCATTTCTTTATCTTTAAGATTTAAGGTGATGACTTGAAAATTAAACATGATGCAAGAACTTGAAATATAAACATGATACAAGAAACTGGAGCATGTAATCTGCACAGACCAGTAGAGGGAGAAGAAAATATTAAGAAACCTGAGCGGCGGTAGTCCGCAAAGAGAGGAGAAGAGAATATTAAGAAACCTGAGCGGCGGTAGTCCGCACAGACCAGAGAGAGGAGAAGAGAATATTATTATTACATCTTTTAAGCTCCAATCTCAAGACTTTTAAAGAATAAATTCTTTAACTCCAATAATCATATTTCTTTGCTTGTGATACATGGGCAAGTCTTTGAGCTCTAGGATCTTTAGGTGATGGCATAAAATAAACATGCCATGCGTTGATTCTTTAGCCATTATAAAATATAGTGAGAGCATAAATTAAATATGAGATGCAACCTCTTTATTATCTTGAAAGATTAGCGATGACTTGAAACATAAACATGAAATACAAGCTTGGAATTTAAACATGAGAAATGCAAGTTCATTTATTCATTCTTGAAAATTTAGTGATGACATAGAAGGTAAACATGGTTATGCAAAGCATAAACTTAATCATGGATGCAAATTCATTTTGTTTCTTTACTAGAGCTCCTTCAAGACTTTAAAAGAATTATAAATTCAACCCAACACATATCTTAACAAGAAATAAAACATAAAAGGAAAAAATACATCTTTCAAGTTCTAAACTAAAAATCTTTGTTTTAGCATCATAAAGCATTATTCTTTAAGGTTTTGCATCAAGTGGAATTTTCAAGCTTTAGACGCCTAACTTGTGATGGATTTACAACCCACCCTCAAGGTCCTCATCATCAAGCCATCATCTTAGTTCCACCTAGGCCATATGGTTGAATTGGTTAAAGAAAAATTGAAGAGGAAAACCAAAATGAAAAGCTAAGGCAAGTTCATAATTTCATCATTTTGAGCTAAAAACATAACTCCTCAAAGCATAGAAATAAATTTAGAAACTACTCCCTACCTAATCTGAGTTGAAGAAGAGGAAGAGAACTTGGTTTCTTGAAGTGAAATGAAACAAAATCTCTTTGAAAAAATTGAAGAAAGAATTCAGCCAAAGAGGAGGAAGAAAGAAAGTTTTTGGTGCTCCTAAAAACTAGTTATGAACCAAGCATTCCAAGACCACTCAAGCAAGCCTATTTATAGAAGATTTTGAGGCTTCTAATTGGCCAAAATGATGAGGTAGTGGACGGAATTTTGCAGGAGAAATAAGGGAGGAAAAATCATTTTAGACAAAGTTGTATGAAATTAAGGAATTATGTCTCTTATGGTGACATTTTGGCATTTTGTTTTAGTGCAACTTTTGGCAATAATTCAGCTGCATAATGGCATCAATAATTTCGTCCATTACAGCCCAAAGAAGTGAAATTTGTGTGTTCCATGCATTATTTAGGTGTAGGCAAGGTATTCATGTAATTTAGAGAATTTACTGTTAAGGGTTTAAGTGAATTAGTAAGCAATTTGGGTGTTTTTGAGCAATTTTGGGTTCTAATCAATCTAAATACATAATTTTGACTCGAGATTAATATTTAGAATTTAATAAGCTTTAATTTGAGCCTAATATTGCTTAGGTTTCAGATACTGAATCAAAAATCCCGAAATTCGCAAAGCGCCAAAAACAGGGCAAAATCGCATTTTCACTTAAAATTGCCCGAGGCCACCCGAGCTTAACCAATGGTTAATCATGGCTTAAAAACACATTTTAAAACATTTTAGTGAGGTTCGCCTCACTGGCACGCACATCTGAGTTAAACAACAGGGCATTTTGGTCATTTCAAGGCCGGAACTCAAAATTGAGATCCTTCTGCTCTATTAACACACATAACACAAACAATCCCTTATTATCCTCAAAATATCCCCTTGAGAATAGGTGGGGCCCACGATCCTCATTTTCTGAGTAAAATAACTTCAGGGGCATTTTGGTCATTTTATACGCATGAAATTCGGATTTGCGACTCTCGCATGAATCGTTCCTAACCTCTCTTCTAATGTTATATTCCTTTATTGAGGATTGTTCGGCCTCAAATCTTATGTAATAATTACCTACGGTAATTCGGTAATTGAGTAATTTCTAATGACAGTAAAAATTACAGTAAAAATTGGGGCGTTACATAACACAAGTGCCATGTTAAAAAGAACGGATTCTCGGAAAATGAGATTTTGGAAAACTCATAATTGAACCTATGTATGTCCATTATTTTATAAATAACCCGAGATTCCTGAGACGATATGATGACACCTAGGATGAAGGAAAACCCTACTGAGTTTCTTTAGTAAGAATCTCACTCCCTCTATCTTTTCCTTTCCATTACGTCTTCAGAGAGAGATGGCGACCTTCGTCCTATTCATTGACACGCCACGGTGGGAGATCCACCATGACCTGGAGCATAGGTCATTTCATTTTGAGGGCCGGTGTACTGTGCGCATCTTCATGTTTGTAGGACGGCCATTCGCACACCCCTTGTACAGTTATCGCTTCTCCCAAAGATCCCCTATGGTGACCCCGCGATCTTTGAGCATGCACGCCACGACATGAGAGGAACCCGCGGACCCACTCGCCGTTCGGCGGACGCCGCCGCAAAGACGCGCCATCATCGCAAAGACTCGAGGAGGAGCCTTCAGAGGAATCCCCATGGACCATGAGGGCTCGCCCCACTCCGCCCTGCGATGATAAGCGGCGAGAGGAGCCACTCGGCGTCGGAGGGCTTTGCGTGCGGACCACGACCCCGACGTGGACGACACGTTCAGTCACAGGGCATGCCTGCACCTGCCGAGCTCCGCCCGTGGATTGGCTACGTTCCTCCGTACCCGTGAGTCTGCTATGGAGATTGGAGGGTAGTCCTTAGTGCACGCACGTCACATAGTATGGATGATACCCCTTTGGTGTTGAGGTTATCCATATTAGGTTGCACATGGGTAGGGATGCTTCTTTCCAGTTCTTTTCCATGTATTCTATTTTTCTGCCGTATTCATGTTACTATGTACTTGAAGAGTCCTGCCCTTTAGGGTAGGCATATTATATATATGAAGTAATTCAGTTGTGATGATGCTATGATATGGAGCCACTTCTATGTTTATAATTCTGCACTTTATGATACCGACCTCGTAAGATACGCGCGGCTTCTATTTTAAGTAATGTTTTTTTAAAAAAGAAAAATTGGCTCGTATTTTCGTTAAGCTATTTGCCCAAGTAAGAAGAACCATGATAGTAAGTAATGACTAATATTTGGCCTAAGTACGTACTAGTAGTATTAGGTCGAATATTAGGGTGTTACACCATACATCCACTACGACCCTCTGATCTTGTTCATAGCGTATCTCCCACGTCCATGCCTCATGGAAGATCACGAGCAACACCATTACCCTTGTCTGGAGATAACACGGAAGAAAAGATAGGGATGAGAAACTTATTCAAGATTCTCAGTAGGGCTTCCCGACTCTAACACAAGTGTCGCCATCATCATCCCCAGCCACTTCGATTTCCATTATGAAAGGGGTGTGTATGCATAAGGTTTAGTTTTAAACTTCTCAAATCTATTTATCAGAAGTAGGTGTCTTTTAGCATGGGTCTTAATGTCATGAGTGCAACAATTATCTCATGTATGCATGACAATACCTCAGGGACATAAGTAACACAAGCAATTAACACAAGCATACAAATTTATAACTCAACATAATGCTAAGTATATAAGCATGGAAAAATTTAGAGGACTAGAGTCACTTAGCACATATCACATGATTAAATGCAATGATGGGAGAATGAGATAAAATATGCATATGCACCTTTGCTTTACTTTCTCATAATCGAATCATAAGTTCTTTTCATAATAACCACCCTCTTAAGTAACCATCCTAAGCCAACCATCTCAACTTCCCAAATGATTTTATAATAGCCACCAAAACTCCACCTCACCGATCACCTAGGATGAGCTCAACCTAACTAGCCGTTGCTAGATTTAATATGGGGTAATAGAGGGGGTAACACATCACTTTCTTATTGGATTACCTCTCATAACCTTTAGTTTGGGGAGTCTTACTTCCTTATTAGATCACCTCTCATAATGTAACATCCTAATTTTTAACCCAATACTCTAGAACATATTTAGGTTAATCATTAGTCTATTACGTCATAGTTTCCTTTTTACCTCAAAATACTTAGCGAAAAAAACTGGTAAATTTTTTTTTTTTTGAATTATAAAAGCAAAGTGAGAGCCGCGCGACTTGACGAACGATGAAGCATGAAAGGAATGAAACGCAACCCAAGTAAACACATCATAAACATCTGATTATAAAGCATATAAATGCACAGAATAATATAGCAAACTGCATAAGTATATATATATATATATATATATATATATCATGCCCACTCAAGAAAGGCGGGACTTAGTTTGGTACAACATGAAGCGAATACAACCGAAATACATAGAAAACAAAAGTACAACAGAAGGCATAAAAAGAAACTCTCCTACTCGAGTGCGCCTTCATCTAGATAGCCTTAAGGCAAAAAAAGGCTATCCTGGTCCAGTCAGAGCTCGAGCACCAGAACACGACTGTCGTCTCCTACTGCGGGCCTCTCTGGAAAGGAGGGACGTATCCGATCCACTAGGCTATCTTTGCTGGGCTAGCTATGTGCTGCATCGGCCGGGCATGAGCTCCACGACGGGGAATCATCCTCGCCCGTCCTCCACGTACCGGCTGAGTGATGGAAGCCTCGCTACCCTCCCCAAGTTTCATCGGGACGGTGGAGGAGGATCCCTCGGAAGGTACCTGAGCAGCAGAGTCCTCTGAAGGGTCTGTCTCGGAAAATGATGAGGGGGAGCGGGGCACGTACTGCAGGTAGTCCCAAATAGCGTAAGTCGTTTGGGTGGTACGGCGGATCTGCTCCTCTCGAGGGCGTGCGCGCTCGAACACGAAGTCATCGCCAAATGGTGAGATAGGAGAGAATCGATGAGTATGTACAGGCTGACTGAAGGGCCGTCCAACGAACATGAATACACGAACGACACAGCGACCCACAAAATGGTATGACCTGTGGTCCGGATCATGATGCACCTCCCATGTCGGGGTGTCCACAAAAATCACAAACGTCGCCATCTGAAGACGTGACGAAGGGAAAAGATAAAGGGAGTAAGAATCTTGCTAAAGAATCTCAGTAAGGCTTCCTACTACCTAAATATCATCATCTATGTCCTCAAGAGCCTTAGGTTTAGTGTATAAAATAAGTGAGCATGTGTTAAGTTCATTTTTGAGCTTTTAAAATATAATTAACCAAGGTCCATTCATTTTAGAATGAATCTTAATGTCATGAATGCAATATAGTAAAGGATGAATGCATGGCACTACTTTATGCAAGGACATTAATCATAACATTAAGAAGCATCATAATGGTGGCATAAAGTGGCAATTGAAATCTCATGTGGGGAAAACTTTGTGACATAATCATCATACTTTACTTTCTCATGGGGCCACCCTAAAAGACATTCGTTCTGGGGGTGCTCGGCCAAACCGGTGTCACCTAGAACGTGTCACATCTCTAGGTTATGAGCTCATACCTAACTAGTCGTCACTAGTTCTTACTTATCAATCCCGATAAGCACATCATAATCATAATCCCGACTATCTAGTACGGGCTAGGGGGTATTTCTTGGGAGTGCTCAGTCGAACCAGTGTCACCCAAGAATACATCTTAGTACTGATGTCACATGAGTTCTTTGGAGGTGCTCGGCCGAACTGGTGTCATCCAAGAAGTCATCTTAGTACCTCATATCTTATAAAGAAAATCTCATAGGTTTTTCAATAACTTTCTAAGTCCCCAAATTTGTCAGAAATTCGGCAGCATAACAGCAGCATGCCGGATTTCTTCCGAATTTACTTTATATCACATAAACAAATAGAACATGTATCCTCAATCATAAATTCATACGTTGACATAATCATTCTCAAATAGAACATACATTCACATGTAACATTGAAACTCATTATGCTCTTGATCCTACGGTATCTTATGCTTTGACCCTTACAGGCCTTAAACTTGAGATGTAATTATTCTATCATTCTCTATCAATCTCTTATGAACCTAAGGATTCTCTTCTAACAAATCTTACTATCATTTATGTTCTTTAATAAATCTGGGAAGCATCATACTCCAAGGGCAGAGTTATATATCTATGATTACGGGGTTCTAGAACTTACGTTTCAGACCTTTTCTCGGTTCCGTCTTCGCCTAAGGCGCTATAAATTAAATCTAAACCAATTATGAGGCATTCCTATGCCTAAGAACTAATTATACAACATGTTTGCCATATTATGAGGTTGCTGGACAGAATCCAGAAATTAAATGTTCTAAGCGCTCTAGGATTGTACTTTTACGGTTTTCTAGTTACTAGTTTCTCTATAGGTGCTAAAATTCAATCCTACTTCAAATGTAACCAAATTTTTCATGATTAATCAATCCCAAACTGATTGTTATTATACTAAAACAATTTTGGTATTGATTAGGATTGAAGGAGTTAAAATCACGTTAAATTCCGACTTTACAATTTTTCTATGAAGCTAGTTTCTCTCCTAACATGCATAGAAGTGTTCCTACCTCATCATATATCATTTTCACACATTTTAACACATCAAAACATCATCATACAGCATCAAACACATCAAGGCAGAACCGAACTGTTCAAATCCAATAAGACACATAATTTGACATTTCTAAAGCATATAAGTTCCTAGTTTCCCTTGGAATCATTTTAAGACTCCTAAAACTTTTTGCAAACCATTTTATTTTATCAAGAGGATAAAAACAACCTTAGGTCAGTAACCAATTTAATTCTTCTTGAGAAAAGGATTAAAATCATAAATCTTGTTGGTCATAACTTTATAAAACTCATCAAGCTTAAAGAAAAATCCTAGAACATAGGTTGTTGGCCCTTGTAACTAGATGGAACTCATTCCAAGCTCATCATTATTACTTGGCCAGAATTATACATTGAAAGAATGCTTCCATATTAAACTTTAACTTAAGATAAAATGGGCAAGTCTTTGAGCTCTAAGGTCTTTAAGTGATGACAAAATATAAATATGCTATGTACTTCGTTTTTATTCTTCATTACAAAGTAAAGTGAGAACATTAAAGTAAATATGCAAGACTTGGAAATAAATATGCAAGGCTTGAAATTTAAATATGCAAGACTTGAAGTAAATATGCAAGGCTTGAAATAAATCTGAATGCAAGTTTATTTCTTTATTTTAGTGCTCTAGGCCCAGCAACAAACGACTTTAAGGTCGATAGAAAGGCTTTGAGAATTAATTAGGTGATAATGCAAGTCTTGTTTTAATCTTTGAGTCCTTAGGTGATGACTTGAAAATAAAGATACAAAGCAAAAATATAAACATGAGTACAACATCAAAATAAATATGCAAGTTCATTTATATCTTATTAGAGCTCATTCAAGACTTTAGAAGAACTTTAACCTTAACCCAAACTCATCATGACAAGATAAAGTGAGGTCTAGAGTTCTTAGAACTCAAGATAACATTCCTTAAAAATATAACCATAAATGAACTTTATAACACCTTTATGAAAACTCAAGCTTTAGATATTTCTTTGTGGTGAACATAAAGTCACCAACTAGAATTCTCATCATCAAGCTATCATGAGGGTTCATCCAACAATTGTTGGCCGAAAATTTTAGAGAGAAAGAAAAGGAAAGAAACCGAAACTTTAAGAGCAAGAAAGAACTATTTTGAAACTCTAGAGACCATGATCTTGATGGTGTATTAACATTGACACCATGGGTCTTCATCATTGAGTTCATGTAACCATTTTAAAACATCATCAAAGTTAAAGATTTCAAGATTCAAGAAAGAAGAAACTATAAACATTTTTAACTCAAGAACAAAGATCAAGCTTTAGAGGTTGTTCAAGTGATGAACATCATCATGAAACCCCCATCATCAAGCTCTCATTCCTTTGTTTTCAAGGGCTCAAGGCCGAAAATGAAAAAGGAAGAGAAGAAGAAAAGAAGTTCCAAAAAGATTCAAGAGAAACCATAAAACACATAACTAGATTAAGAACTTAAATGAAAGAAACACTTGAAAGAAAATCCCTACCAAGTGATTAGAGGTTGAGATGAGTGAAGAGGATGAAGAACTTGAACACTTGAACTTTGAGAGAAAAAGAAAACTTTGAAGTGCTCTTTGAAAACTTACACTTAGCAAATGAACCCAAAATGATGCGAATTCACCTAAGCATGCTATTTATAGAGAAATGAAACAAATGAAGGGTGTTTGGGGAGGGAATGGCTTTGGCCATTACAGCCACAAGGAGGAGAAAAATATCTTCTTCAAGGCATGGTTCAAGGCATGGTGGGAAGCATGGCTAGGTATGGGTTCAAGTATGGGTCAAGCATGGTTCTTTGAGTGAGAAATAAATCAGCATGTGATGGAATTGGGGGAGGGATGGCGGAAACATGCATCAGCCATGGGGGAGGATTTCTTGCATTTTAATTATGGTTTAGAGTTGTGTTTAAGTGTATCTTTGATTAGGATTACGATTAGGAATTTGTAAGAAAGTGTTTAGGTTAGAAAATGGGTAGTCAAGGTTGTCAAGACATGTTTAAGGAGTGGTCTTGCATCATTAGTGAGTTATAAATTCATTTTAGTTCCTAAACAACTCTAGACACAATTCCATGATTTAAGGAATTGGAAAGAGAAAATACTATTCAAGATTCCAAGATTGGAATCTTGAGTTTTAAAAAGAGATTTAAGTTTAATCTAAGCAATTGTAGGTTTTAATTAATTTTAATAGCTTATTTTGACTCTAAATTAATTATGGAAATTAATTAATCTTCGATTAGAGCCTAATATTGCTTAGGTTTGCTTAATTATGTCATTAAGCTCAAAAACACTATTCTAGGGGCAAAATCATAATTTTGCACAAAAACTGCCCGGGACCACCGGGACTTAAACAGACGCTTTTAAACATGTAAAAATATTGTTTTAAACCTTCGGAAAAAGTTTCGGGCTCAAACGGCACCTTCACTCATGTAGAAACGCTATAGGGGTATTTTGGTCATTTTGACCCGAAATTGCAGAAAAATGAGATTTTCACCTCCGAAACCATTCAAGGGCTATCCAATTCCCTTCAAACATTGAGTTGCCCCTTCGAGGACTGCCGGGCCAGCCATCCTCGAATTCCGGGCAGAAAATGACCTCAATGGCATTTTGGTCATTTTCCTCCCAGACAGAAAAATCGGGCGTTACACATAACCTTTAGTCTGAGGAGTCTAGAGGATCATTTCTTCTTCAAAACACATCTACTGGCATCTAGTGCACAATAATACTGTTTGCTTCGGCAGGCTCGATGTCCATACCCCTCACGGTTTTGCTTTATCCTCATCGTAGCAGGAGAAATGTGTCTCAGTATGCTATGCATGAATACAACATAAACACATGTTCTTAAATATCAACATGACATATCACTTAATACTTCATGCTTATAAATTCATTATCATTATAGCATGCCACAATTTACACAAGACTCATGTCTCAGATTCATATATTCTTATGCACACATCATCAGCACTTTCGCAAAGCGATAAACATGCTCCTACCTTGAATGCCAGAGTAAGGGACCGGGCTCAGCTAATGCAATTGCTATGCTTAGCAAGTCACATAAATAAACAATCATACACTTGAAATACTAACTCTCATTGCCTCCCCTATGTTACAGTATTTTATGTTTTTGATCCTTACGGGTCTTAAACTTAAGATCTAATTAACCTAGCGTCCAAGTTAGTTCTTTTATGCACCTAAGGGATCATAACTAATAATTCTCACTAATTTTTATGCTCATGCACAGTACCAAACAGCATCATGCAGTTTGAACAGAAATATTAAACTTCAATTACGGGGTTCTAGAAGTCACCTCCTTGACCCTTTCTAAGTTTCGGCTTTTCCTAAGGTGCTAAAACTAATTGTTACTACCTTTAGGAATTAATCCTGCACTTCTAAACACTTCTAAAACAATTTTATCTCTAATCTTACTCATCCTAAAATAGTAGCTATATCTTAAATTCTAAGGGATCTAAAACTCACATTTTACATCTTATCCACTTACTGGTTGTTCCTAACACTCACCAAATAATTTTTCCTTCACTCAAACATAATTTTTACACATTCTAACACATTAAAACAGCATCATACAGTGGTCATAAATCCAGGGCAGTGGCCGAAACATATATCTCACATAATCACATAAAATTAAATTTCAAGTGCATATAAGTCACTAGTTTACCTTAGAATCATTTTAGAGCCTCAAAACTCTTTTAGAAACTAATTTATTTCATTAAAATCATAAAAATATAAGCCTAGGACAGTAGCTATTTTAAATCACTCTTGAACGAGTTTTAAAACGTAAAATCACACTCAATGTATTCTTTGAGCTTTTCTATGCTTAAGAAAATCTTGAGGCATAGTTTGTTAGTCCTTGTGACTAGATGAAGCCTATGCAAAGCCCATCCTCATCACATGGCCAAAAATAGCATTCTTAGGATGCTTCCATTTTCCAAACTTTACTTGAGATAAAAAGGGCAAGTCTTTGAACTCTAGGATCTTTAGATGATAATATAAACTTAAACATGCTATGCACTTTGTCTTTACTCTTCATTATAAAAGCAAAGTGAGAGCATAAAAATAAATATGAGATGTAAGCTCATTATTATTTTTAAAGTTTAGGTGATGACTAGAAATATAAACATGAAATGCAAAGCTTGGAATATAAACATGAGAATGCAAGTTCATTTCTTTATTCTTGATGTAACATCCCCTGCTACTTTATGGATTGACGACTGTCCCCACAAACCAACACGGGTCTTTTCAGCGTGCGAGTGAGGACAAAGCACGCTGAAAAGACTCGTGTTGATTTGTGGGGACAGTCGTCAATCCATAAAGCAACAGGGGATGTTACAAATGGTATCAGAGCTTGCACCTCTCCCAAGACGCGGTGTGGTTGAGGACGAACCAAAGTGGAAGCCGTGGGCATGTAACGCTTGGGATTGCGAAGTCGGGGAGTGATCGCCGGTGCAAGGAGGCACGGACAAGGAGGGGCTCCTGGCAGACTTCGAAAGTGGAGGGGTACATGAATGAACCGATTATACACCCGAATGAAAGGGATCCTAAGACTGTATAGGTATGGGACTATATAGTTAAGGAGGGCTTATATGAATTGATTTGTACTACCTATACCAACAAGATGCATCTTCTTTTCGGTAGCCCAAACTGAAAGAACTCCACAGTTAAGCGTGCTTGACTTGGAGCAATTTTGGGATGGGTGACCTCCTGGGAAGTTTTCCTAGGAAGCATGCGAGTGAGGACAAAGCATGCTGAAAAGACCCGTGTTGGTTTGTGGGGATAGTCGTCAATCCATAAAGCAGCAGGGGATGTTACACTTGAGATCTTAGTGATGACAAGGAAAAGTAAACATGATATGCATAGCATAAACTTAAACATGGCTGCAAGTTCATTTTATTCTTTACTAGAGCTCATACAAGACTTTAAAGGAATATAAACCTCAACCTAACACATATCTTAACAAGACAAAGTGAGCTTTAGAGTTCTTTATATCAAGGTTTCAAAGAAACCTTATGGTTTGAACATCATCATCAAGCTCAAGGAAATGGATCAAGGGATCAAAATAAATAACAACCTTTCTTGAGAATCAAAAGCAAAGCAAGGAAAAAGGAACCGAAATCTATTCAAAGGAAAAAGGAAAGGAAACCGAAACCATGATCAAAAGAAAAGGAAAGGAAAAACCAAAATGTGTTAAGATCAAAACTAAGTTTCAAGCTTTAGAGGTTTCTCAAATGATAACCATAAGACCATTATCTTGAAACCTCATCATCAAGATAAGAATTTTCCTTTCTAACCAAGCATCATAGCCAAAAATAAAAAGAGAGAAAAGAGTTTGAACTAAGAGAAACTAGAACTTTTCATACTAAAACATCAACATAAAAGTTAAAGCTTTTGAAAAACAAACCCCTACCAAGAATGTAGTCTTTGATGGAAGGAAGAAAGCTTGGTTCTTGGAGCCAAAATAAGAAGACAAAATCTTCTCGGTGGTTAGAGGGTTTCAGCCAAGGGGGAAAGAATGGAAGGAAATGGTTTTCTTGTGAGGTTAGGCTTAGGGGTGGAAAGGTTGTGTATTTAGGAGGTGGTGGTGTGGTGGTTCAAGGTGGTAGAAAAAGTTTCTTGAGGTTGGAAGAGTAGAAAGAAAGCTTCGAAGTTGAGAGAGTTTATGATCACTTTTTTGTACACAAGTGTTTCTCCAAAAAAGTGAATAGTAAAGAATGAAGTTTTTGGGTTAGAAATAAAATAAATATGATGGTAATTTTGGGGGGAGGAAAAATATCTCTTCTAAGTGCATCATCACATGGAATGGTGTAGGAATGGCTAAGTATGGGCATGGGTATGGTGTTTCTTTGAGTTTCTCTGAGCAATCTTAGGCCCTAATTATTCTCAATTAATTGTTTTGATTCTAGATTAATTATTAAAATTAAATTACCTTTAATTAGAGCCTAATGTCACGTATGTTTCCTTAATCGTTTAATTAAGCTCATTATGCACTAATCTAGGGATAAAAAGGTCATTTCACACCAAAACTCTCTGGGACCATCCGGACTCATCCAAACATCAAGCATTTCATAAAAACAACATTTTAAACTCCCGGGAAATCTTTCCGGCTCAGTCGGCACTAAATCCCGCGTAAAAACGCCTCAGAAGCATTTTTGTCATTTTGTGCCGAAAGTCCAAAAAGTGAGATTTTCACCTCTATTACTACTTCTAAGGCATTTAATCCCCTTCAATCAACAAACCAACCCCTCGAGGATGGCCCGGGTCGGCCGTCCTCAAATCCCAGGCAAAAATGACCTCAAGGGCATTTTGATCATTTTCACACGGAAAAATCGCGGATCCCAATTTTCGCACGGATCACTTTCTGATCCTCATGTAATTTATTCCTATTGTAGAAACAAACCTTTGAGGGTGGCCTGGGTTGGCCAGCCTCGGTTTTCATACAAAAATGACCTAGGGGTATTTTGGTCATTTTTGCTAAGCAGGAAAAATTGGGGCGTTACAACAACAAAAGTCAATTCAAGGAAAATATTTTGAAGAATGATTAATGTTTATCTTGAGTTTTTTGAAGCAGAAAACAGGTTTTTTGTTAGCATAACTTGGCTCCTTAAGCGAGAATAATTTCAGTTTATATGTGCAAATATATTTTATCTTATATCAAGAGATGGGAACTAAATGAAAGTGAATATTATATCGTAAATAGAGCATAAAAATGTCTAATAGAGTGAAGAAATACTTTTTGTTCAAGAACCAAGATTTAGGACTTCAGAAAATAGCACTGGACTTCAGAAAGCACGCTTGAAATGAAGATATCATTAAATCTTTGAAGCCAATATGTTCTACAATCTTCAATCATCACATTTGCAATGTTTTGATCATCAACAAACTCAAATTGAAGAGTAGAAGATTAAAGTCTCATCGGGGAAATAATACTACACATAAGAAAGTTCATTTAACAGTGAAACAGTGCACCGTACAAGAAGATGAGGGAAATTCGAAATTCAAATTTCAAAAGTCAAACACAGTGTCAGACTAGCATGTCATCTCTTCTGCTAACTCAGTCAACTACTCCAGCTTCCATGAGCAAGAGTTCAGAAACTATGCTCAGAAAATAGAAGTAGTTTCTGAAAGGACATCAGAAACCTCATTATACAATGGCTTCTGCAACAGCTCTGATAAACAGATAGGCTACTCTTCTATATTGCTTTTCTAAGACACAAATGAATGATTAACATATGTCACTTGGAGATCTGATCAAAGGCAACAGCCATAAGCAAGGCATCTATAAATAAAGATGTTATGCTTTCAAAGACAATGGATACAGATGCTGCACAAAGAGTAAAAACTTTGTGAAAATTTCCCCTAACCTTCATATAAAGTCCATGACATCTTGTAATTATTTTCCTTGTTTGTAAAAATCTTCTTTCTATGTTCCTTCATTATTTATACATTCCTCCAAGGAAGAATAACTAGAAAGAAGTCATTCAAGTTTTCCCAGGTCATTCACTGTACATCTTAAGGAAACTTGAGTATAGGTTAGTTTGAATTGCAAACCCAAACACAAACCTTTGTAACCTCAATCCAATAGTGATTAGAGTGGTTTAGCTTGGATAAGCTAATCAAAGACTACTTGCAATGCTATAATAAAGGTGCTCTACTGGTCATGGTTTAACTTGGAAAGGCTGGTTAAAGACTACTTGCATTTAGCTTGGAGAGGCTGGTCAAAGACTACTCGGTTTAGCTTGAAGAGGCTGGTGAATAACTACTTAGTTTGTGATAGTAGGGGTTGTCTACTAGTCATAGGTGAAAGCTTGGGAAGGCTATTGTAAAGATCATCCTTGTTTCTTTCTCGGGTTTGAGAAAGGTTTAGTGAAACTCAACTGTTGTTGAAAACTGGATGTAGGTAAGTTAGCCGAAGCAGTATAAAAACTCCTGAACAATATCTTTCTTCTCCTTCATCTTTTATTTATTTACTGCATTCAGTTCAAATTCTATGTTTCTTCTAGAAAACTTTCTTTCACATGTTTAGTTAACTTCTCGGTTCAGAAAGCTCACTTTCTAACGTCTCTAATGCTGTTTCTGCTACACTTCAAGCTAACAGCTTGATAATATTTTGATTAAGGTTTTCAAAAGCTAAAAGGAAATTAAAAAATGAAGCACGATTCAACCTCCTCTTTTCGTGCTCTTTTCTACCTAGACAAACAATGCAACATAGAGGCTAAATTCATAGGCATGGCCTCTACCTTGGCTAATATCCTATGGTTGCAAAACCTCATGTCTGAACTCCAACTGAAGTACTCTAGTTCTTCCATAATCTACTATCACAACCAAAGTGTGTAACATCCTCCCAAGTATAACATCATTCTTAAGTCATGACATCATACTCGAGGAGTTGTTACTTTTAACTTAGCAAATATTTCTTAAATATTTATAGCAAGCTCGATTAATGCGTGTAATAACTAAGCATAATTCTATTAGAATATATAATAACAAAACACAACATTTATTGAATACATAGCTAAGTACAAAAGGAAGCTCTTCTAAGAACTTTAATACATATACGTTCATATAACTCCAACTAAGTATAGTAAAGTAAAAACATCAACTACTAAACTACTAAAATCCTGAGTTCTTTAACGTAGCAACTGCATCATTCTCTGTATCAATTTGGAGGCGACACGGGAACACAAAAATACATGGGGGTGAGAATTATACAATTCTCAGTAGGGCAACTCCCCAATTAAACAATCATAATGTCATCATCATCGCCTTGGCCACTTTGGTTTATCAAGAAAACGTGATCATGCAATACATATTAAAGATTCATTTTTAAAGTTCTAAAATCATCCCTCTAGAATAGGTAGCTTTTAACAATTAATCACTTAATGTACACATATCATAAAGCTCGAACATATAGTTAATAATCCTAATCAAGCAATTAAATATGATATGAGTATGCATATGCTAAATGTAGTGAACTTATCTCAAAGTGACCCAGTTTCACTTATGGCTACAGAACTCAACTCGGTGCATTTTTCTCTTTTCATCGACATAGGAAAGACTTAGTTTATATCATGCTGAAAAATTTAAGTCAGTGCATTTTTCTCTTGTCACTGACATAGGAAAGACTTTGTTTATACCCAACGGGTATTTATGGTGGATCACACACCACACAACGAAAATAGACTGCTTATCAGGACCAAGTTCATTCCTATAAGTGATCATCAAACTTCATTTTTTTCCTCTTCCGAATCATACACAGATCTATTCATAGCCGATACGTCTATCAACTCATAATATCTTGGGGGAATTTCCTCTTTTTGCTTTCCCCTCAATTCAACTTAAGTCTTGGTTCTGTTTTCTCCATATGTAAGAACATGCACGATTGAATTTCACATATTCTCTTTTGCCACATGTATGTATTATTCACTTTTCTTTTTCCAAATGCATGCATAAGGCACATATACACATTCATTCACAATATCAATCATGCCTCAAACCAATCCTTAAAGTCATTAGCATGCATTCATATACATCATACTTGAACCAAATGTCATATATCACCAATATAATGCCTTAGCATAAATACAACACATGGGCAGATTTCACACTCATGTAGCACCAATTAACTTGCACATCAAAAAACCAATTTAGAGGCTATAAAAATTACCTATGACACTTCAATGTATCCACAAGGTTCCATAAAAATTTCAGAACAAAAAGATTCTCTAACTATGTTAATAAAATTAGACAAATTTGATGGTTAGAGACTACTTAGTCTCAGCTCAAAACCAAAAATGCATAATTTTTAACCCTAGAAAATAACTGAATCAATTCAAAATAAAAATCATGGTTGAACTTGAAGATGTTTCCAACACTATATAAAAATTTCAAAGGAACAATCAATCATTTGCTGTGGTAACAAAATTAGCAAAATTCGCAGCTTCAGCTTCAACAATTCAGGCAGCACATGCAAAGCTTTGGTTCATGATTTTTTTGACATAGCAAAAGTGCCCATAATGACTCTAAATTTTTACTGGAGACACCTTGACATGTTAGATACATCCCATAAAATTTTCAAGTCAATCCAATGTGTCTAAATAGGTCAGAAAATTCGAACATATTCCCTACTTGTTTAAAATCAGGATTTTCCAGCAACAAGGTTCAAAGTATATTTTGAGAAAAAGGATTTTCAGCATCATCCAAACACCACCAAAATTAATACACCAATATCCATATATTATCAACCAATACAATCAAAAATATCAAATTAAATCAGTGCTTAAAACAGAAAAATGAATTTGAAGCAAAAGAGGTTCAAAATCCCTACTCATTAGAGCTTTAGAGATCTTGGCTCCAAAGGATGCTTCAAGAATTATTTTTCTCACTTCAAACTTTCCAAACAACTCCTAATCCCTCCCTTAAATAGTAAAGGATGATCTCTCAAGGTAGAAAAGGGTGATGAATTCAAATTCTATTTGGTTAGTTTTGTACGTATTGATAAGTAGAACAAATTTTGTAAAGGGAATTTTGTGGTTTTAGCAATTTTAGGCTAGGTCTTTGGAGGTTGAAACCTTGTTCATGGCTGTTTGAGAGGAAGAAAAATGGAGGTTGTGTGTGCTAGAAACATGGCCGAGAATGACAAGCTTAAAGGACAAGCTTGGTGGCTTAAATGATTTTAGTGTACATTGTAAACATTCTATAATATAAAATCTAATTCTTTCTAAAATGAAAACAGGATGAATGGCTATGATTTAATCTTGTAATTCAAGATTAAATCCTAGTCTTATACATGGATTGAATAGATATACATTATTCATTTATAAAATTTAAACTATCTTTTGGTGTTAGAAATCGCACATCGAAATTTTATCAAACAGGTAAAACACCGTACCCGGGTAATCAAACATTGCTTGAAAATTAATTCTAGATATAAAATCCTCTTTTTTAATTATTCCTAACCTTAACCCCATCTTTTCTTTGTTCTAGACATCTCCTAGTCCTAGATCTGGGGTTTTGCTGTCTCGATGGACACATGGGGCCCGCATGGTCACTATTCACCGGCTCGAATTTTTTTTTTTACATCTCCGTTGGGCCATTCTCATCGTTTCCAAAATTATCAGATTTTTAAAATTATAACTAATAAAGCTCAAATTAATTTTTAAATAATTTTTAAAGTGTTACAAAGTGCAGCATTACTTTCAGCAAATCCAGTCTTCTATAACATATCCAAGCATTTTGAGCTAGATCTTCATTTTGTTACAGATCAGCTACTTTAGTATCAAGCATATGTCTAACACATCCCTGCCTATGATCAAGTAGCAAACTTACTCACTAAACTACTCGTAGCATAACCCTTTCACATAGTTAGAAGCAAACTCAGAGTTGTTAATACCACACCCCTATGTTTGAAGGGGGATATTAGGGATAAGATTAGCTGACAATAGCTAACCAAGTCAGTTATTGTAACTGAATACAGTTAGCCAGTTAATGAGATTAGTTAGCCCTTGATGTACGTATAAAGCAAAATACTACAGTAGATGTAATAATTCATTCATTCGGTATTCAATGACAAGTCAATCATTCTGCTTCTTTATTTTCTCTTTCCTTTTCTTCTGAGTTCTTTTCCTCCAAGATTCATTGAGTTCAAGATATCTTACACCAACAAAATGCTAAATTGTTGGAAACCCACTCAAAAGATCTTGGAATAAAGGGGCATCGACAAGAAGATGAAGACCATTCATAAGCTGATCTTGATAGGAAGATGGTTCTCAGGTATCTCCTAATCATTTGATATCTAAAGCAAATCATTCAAATTTTGATATGCTTCTCTCTGAATATCTTTATCTATCAAAAAGTTTCTTTATTTATTTTTTTCATATATACCTATACACTACTTGTTTCATCCAAAAGTTTTTTTTTTCAAATATTGATTTGTCATCATAAAAAAAAAAATATTGTAAGCTTTAAAACCCTTGGAAAACATTCCAGAAGCTTAGTTTTGAATGCTAACAAATCTATCTTTGTAATTTTTTTTTCCCAAGAAACTGACCTTTCTACCCCTTCTCTTCATATTCAGCAGCACATTAGTGTGTACGTTCATTTGCTTTTTCTGCTTGCTTTTGTTTACTTGTTTAGAAATTCTATCTTTACGAAGAATCGAGATTGTTTCCACCCACTATGTTTTAGTAATTTAAGTGGTTTATTCTACTAGTTTCAAAAAGCAAAATAAATTTATTTTACACAACTCAACTTCCCTTTTCGTTCTTTGCTTTCGCCTACACTAGTTTTCTCATCTCAGTTATCCTTACTCCTACAAAAATTAGATGCATCTATGATCAATATCTTCTGAAATGAAGCGCATTATTTACAGAACTTTCCAGTTTTGTTTTTCCCTCCGGATTTTCAAGTGTAAAAGAAAGATGCTACGGATTCCCAAATACAATAATAAAACTAATAAGAAAATTAGCTTATTTGCTTCCTTTTGTGGTTTTCTCTTCTTCTTTTTTCCTGCAAAATGCGCAGGGTCGGATCTCCTACTACTTTGCATTTTGAAGTACATAATTAGTTTCAACTATGTAAAGTACTTAATTTCTTCCTCACACCCAAAATTTTTTTCACTGGAAAAAGTACTTAATTTCTCTTGAGAAATCCGTCGGCTCTCACATCTCAGAAACATTTCTTCTTTTTTCTTGTTTAATAGAAAGTCATTCACCATTGGATCTGCAACAACCTTCTATCAGTGTTAAACTAAATTCATCACTGTTATCCACCCGGTACATTGCAACTTTATCAGCATTCGGCTACAGACCTTTGGATACCTGTCATCACATTATCATAAACTTTCTGCTTTCAAAATTAAAAGTGATCATCAAATACACAGGAATATTTGGATAACTTCATGACCTTTGATCCTTATCGCCTACCACAAAACGATTTCTACTGGCACACAAGCCTGATGAGTGAAGTTGCTTTCTCTTCATTACAAGATGTAATGCAGTTCTCCTATCATCTAGTGCTTCCTCAAAATCAGGCTGCACAAAATATTATAGCTTTATCAAACTATCAACTTGAAAATAGATGGTTGAACTTAAAACTTCGAAAGCCCACACACACTAGCAGAACCGAGTTTTCTGTTAAACCCAACAGGCCCAATATAAGAGAGTAGTTTATGAGCTCGTTTAGTTGTTCCAATCAAAATCTTGATACAAAAACAACTCCAAAGTGCTTATTTAGGATGCTTTTGTTTCAGATTTGAAAAAAATGATTATCAAGCTTAAATTTTATATATAATTTAAAAAGTTGAAAACTGATTTTTTCCAAAAGCAACTTTTTCTAACTTCTGCAAAAAAAACTGAAAATTGATTAATTTTAGATTCCGATTATTTTTAAACAACAATCCATATATATAGAAAGTGATGTTTAGGGGTGAAAAAAACACTTCCTTCACCCTCAAAATCCCAAACAAACGCCCACTTAACCACCTGTTTTGATTAGTAAAACTATTTACCACTGCATTTATCCAATTATATTGGTATGTCAATTATAACCACTCGATCATCTAGTTTCGAAAATTTGAGCACCATCTAACCCAACTACCAAGAGCATCATGAAGACCAACCTTGAGTGCTAAAGCTCTGTCAAAGCTTTCAATAGCGTTATCTGGCTCACCAAAGTTCAGCTGTGCTCTGCCTAGCGTGACCCAAGCCTGGAAAAATCAAAGATAGAATTCAATGCATCAATTTGGAGACTACAAGCAAGCATTGTCCTAGAAGGCATAACTAGGGGAAATCAGTAATTAAGCTTAGATATGTCTTTACTTCTTATAAATATAGGTCATTTAGATCCTCTATTTTTTTTTTTTGTAGGCTTTTATTCCCTGAATTTTTAATATTATATTTTGGCCCATATTGTTACTCTACACTGCTAAGTGGTGATACTATAAGGACCAGATGAAGATTTTAAAGATATTTATGAGGGCCAAAACAAATTTCCAGTATTCATAAGGACTAAATACATAGTCTTAAACTACGTAAAAGGACTTAAATTTAAAACGCAAGGACCAAAAATATAATATTGGAAAAAAAAGGGACCAGAAAGTCAGAAATTAAAAAACAAATGTATAGGCCTAAAACCAAAATGATCTATATTTATAAAGACCAAAAACATACTTAAGCCATCAAACAATAGCATAATAATATTATAATTCAGACCACTTCTACCTTATACATTTCCTACTGTCAGGCACCAATCTCCCACTGAATGAATGTGTATTATGGTTCAATGGGAACTCTCAGCAATGTGCTAAGTACCCGAGTTTTGAATTACAGAAATTATGAACCACCCTAGAGGATAACAGTGTTCCCTAATCTCTCACAACTAACAAATGATTGACCCCTACAATAGAGTCCCTCTCTAACAAAACTATTGTTATTAGTTCCTCTCCTATGCCTTCTAGTATACACTTCACCATACATGGGTCCTTAGACTGACAAATATAATTAGCCAAATATTTGGAGCCAAAACAGAGCACCATGACCATATGAAATCTAAGACAAAATGTAGAAGCCAACCCAGCGTTAAGGAGGTTGAGAGTGAATCAATCAAGCATTTGCAAATTCAAGCTAGACCAGTATATCTTCAGACAACAGAAACATCTAAAGTTTTGAATATGACTACTTGGATTTGCCATGCCAATTCCTCTGCAGTATCAGGTCACTCTTATTAGTTTGAAGAAAGTACATTATAAGATATGAACCAAATTCAAAATTAAAATGATATGCATTCGTAACCTGAGCAATACGACTATTTTTTTTTTTTTCATATACACTAAAGTGCTAAACAAAAGAAAAGGCAGGTACTCAATGATTTTGTTAGAGACCAATTTCCCAAGGGAATACAAGTGTACAAAAGAAAGAATTACAGGGTGCAAAGGGAATATCAGGGAATGTTGATATTGTGGGGCCCTTGGGTCCCAACTGAATTGCTTTTGTGATGTGGCAATATGAGTGTGTGTGTGCTGGCAGGTTGTGGGCATGAGGGGATCGTAAGGAAAAGAGTATAATTGTTAGGAGGGCCAGGAGTAGGAGGCAGGCATTTTTCTAAGAAAAGGCTAGGCATAAGAGAATGAGGGCTGCTTAGTGCTCTTTCGTTTTCTCTCTGTATTGCATTTTGCTAAAGTATATTTTCCTCTAAGTGCTAATAGCACAATTCTCTTCCATTTCTGCTAGTCTATATTTCTGTTTCCTATTATTTGGTATCAGAGCTCTTTCCTGGAGTTGTGGGCTTAGTAATGTGGGAGCTGCAACGTGGAAGGCCGATTGGAGAATGTGGAAAAGACATTGAAGCAGTTGATGCACAACATGAGGGTGCGCCATCGAGGCCGGTCTTCTGCAAGGTCACCGCTGAGGAGAAACCATGGCTGAGTGGTTGCTGTTGACCAGCCCGATGGAACAGGGGTTCGAGAGGCAGTGGAAGGCCTCACAACAAGTCGCAGCCCTCGAGGTCTCGTAACCGAGAGGGTAGCAACTCCCCCCATTCCCGAAGAAGGTTGTCGCGCCATCGGAACTCATGGCAGAGCCAGCTGCTGAACTCGCATAGCCCTCATCCGCCGCGTCAGAACAGAGACAAGAGAATAGAGCTCCCCTAGGATGGCTGGTGAAGATTGAGCGGTATTTCCAAGTGAATGAGATTCAAGGGGAGGAAAGGATGGACGTAGTGGTTCTGGCTCTTGAAGACAGGGCTCTTTATTGGTTTCAAACATGGGAGGAGCAAACGTTGGTTCCTTCATGGCATCCGTTTAAGAATGCTCTGCTGAGAAGGTTTCAACTGGGAATGGTGAAGGACCCGTATGGGCCCTTGCTGCAGGTCAAACAAACCGAGTTAGTGTTGGAGAGTTTGAAAGGATCTCTAGGCCCATGAGAACTTTGGACAGGGAAGTGGTGATAGGGATATTCGTTAATGGGCCCAGGGGGAGATTGGGGCTAAGATTAAGAGCCTCGAATTAGGCTCTCTTTCAGAAATAAAAGACAAGGCCCAAATGCTAGAGCAAAGAAATATTGAGTGGAGAGGGGGTGGAGTACACCCAACAGAAAGGGGAGTGGGCTTCAACAAAGGCCCAAATCTGTTCAAGCCAAGGCCTTCCATACTAAGAAGCTCAGCCACTAAAGATCAGAGAGAAGAAAGCACACCGAAGAGAGAGGATAGGGGTACCGGCGACAAACAGGGGCAAGGAAAGTGGCTTACTCAAGCCAAGATCCAAGAGAGGAGTAGAAAGGGGCTTTGCTTTACGTGTTGGGAACGATGGGGTGTGACCATGTTTGCAAAATGAAGCATTTCTGATTGTTGTTGGTGGAAAATCTAGAGGGTGGAACTTCCGAAGATGAGTCTGGGGCTGATGAAGAAGATAGGTTAGAGGTGGAGCTCAAGGCCCTTCAAATCTCCCTCAGAAGCTTATGGGGCTTCACCTCCCAAAAGTTGTTCAAGTTGAAGGGGACTAAAATCACAATCTTGGTTGACTGTGGCGCCACAAGCAACTTCCTCTCGAGTCTGCGGCTCATGAGCTTGGATTAGAGGTGCAAGATACACTTTGGAGTTCACCGTGGAGCTAGGTACGGGCAAAAAAATAAGAAGCAGAGGGGTTTGTGACAAGGTGCTACTGGAGGTGCAAGGTGTACAGATTAACCAACCTTTCTTCTGGTTGAGCCTGGGGGAAGTAGATGCTGTATTAGGAATGAAATGGTTTGAAAGTCTGGGAACAATTGCTGCAAATTTCCAGAAGTTGTTCATAAGGTGGATCTTTACAAGGCCCATGCTACTTGGAAGACCACCCTTAAGGCTTTGAAAGATGACGGTGAAGGGTATCTTATAACTTCCTCTAAACATGACACAGGGAAAGATCCTGAAATGAAGCTGCCCAAGGAGTTCAAGAAAACTATTGAAGGACTTCAAGGACATTTGCAAATCACTCTCAGGCTTGCCACCACCTAGGGACCACAACCATGCCATTAATTTGAAGGAAGGAACCCCTATACCTCATGTGCGGCCTTACAGCTAACCATACTTTCAAAAAAATGAAATAGAAAAAATTGTGGGTGAAATGCTAAGTGCTGGAATTATTAGGCCCAGTATTAGTCCCTACTCTAGTCCTGTGCTTTTGGTTAAGAAAAAAGATGGCAGCTGGAGGTTTTGCATAGATTATAGGGCGTTGAACAAAATAACTCTCCCTGATAAGTTTCCCATCCCAGTGATTGTGTTAGGGACCGAGTCAGTGACAATTGGGCTTTATTGTAATTACCAGAATGAGAGTTGAGAGAGGAGGAATGGGTGACTCTTATGTAACTAATTGTGCTGAGTTGGCATAGAGAGAGAGAGAGAGAGAGCATGTGAGGAATTGGAGGGAAATTCTGTTATGGATAGAAAATATAGCTTATCAAAAAGGGAGGGCATCAGGAGAGAGAACACCAAAAAAGGTTAGGATTGGCTGGGAGAGAGAGACTCTGGGTTACTTTACATTTTCTATATATGCACTCATCTTCTTTAGTGGATTGTTTTAGCATTTCAATATGTTTCTATCTTGAATGGCTATGTACCTATTAAATGGTATCAGAGCTCCCGATCTTGGGAGCCCTGTGCCAGAACCCATGCCAGCTGCTATTGCGTTGGAGTTAGAGTCAGAGAAGATAAAGCAGATGAAAAAGATGGAGCAAGATCTGAAGAAAATAAAAATTCTAGTAAGAGGCCAGTTCCAACGGCGTGGTCGAGACTCTGTTTGGGACGGAGATGAAGATTGGTGGTGGAGGAGACGAAAAAGATCCTCCATGGCCAATTGGCCTCCTAACGTTCGTGAATTATTTGAAAGCATGCAGCATGAAAGGAAGGAAAAAAGAGCCAGTGCCGATGCACATGAACCTGAGGAAGTGGAGGTCGATCGCCCTTTTCCACCCTCAGATTCATTTCCGATGGAAGAATCGGTGGAAAACGAAGGGATGTGGGAAGTGATTTTTTTTGTTCAAACTTCTGCGAAATCTGTTGGAATGCAAGGGATGGTGGAGACAAAATCCCTCTTTATTAATGGTAGAGAGGCTACCAAGAGGATGGAGGTGGTCGAACAGAAGGAGAAGTAGGTTGCGCAAGGTAGTCTTGTGTGTGAGCAACAGAAGGGAGAAGAGTTTGCTTCGTCTGGAATCTCTTGGTCCCGCGAAAATCGGCCAAGCCTTCGCAAATGCAGTTGCCGGAGCCGCCAAAACCACAGGCACTGCCACAGTCATCACCCAAGCCACCAGAACCGACGACACAGAAACACAGGTAGAAGTCGTGATCAGCGACTGAGATTGGGTTTCCAAGCATGCTAACCAGTCTTCCACTGGAACCACCCAAACCCCCAGATCCAGTGGCAACTGCAACAACAGCGGAGATTGCCAACGCTAGAAGAAAGAAGCTCCCTGGGGGGGGGGGGGTGAGGGGGGGAGTATGCAACTGATATGGAGCATGGTGTTTCGCTAAGGTCGACCAACCACCGCCAACGCCACCCAACACAAACGAAGCTATGGCTGTCACAGTAGAGATGTTGCAATCACCAGACCCAGCTTCATTGGGGGCGACAAGGAAGGCACATGTCATGATGCAGCTCGAACCCTCATGCGCGCCACCCCTGCTTCCACTGACAGAACCGCTAGAGCCATCAAGTCCTGAGACCACAACAACCGACGCCAAGAGGATATGGGCGAAGATCACAACTGTCAAGTCACGGCCGACAGGGAACCAAGAAGAATCGCCAACATGCAAGCGCACAACCAAGCTTAGCGTGAATCAAGGGAAGAAAAGAGTGGAAGTAGGTTATGAAATTGGGTTGTGAAATTGACCCGATGGCTCAAGCCCAAAACCAAGCAAAGGAAAGAAAAGCTTCAGAAAATGGAGAACATGATGTAACGTTGTTGAAGAATTATCTGGAGCAAGCCCTACCTAGGGAGGAGGAGAACTGGGATGCTAATGGAGGGAATTCACTAATGGGCCAAGCCCAAATATGTGAAGTTAGTCTTTCTGATCCCTATATTGCTAATGAAGAGCGCCAAGGATGTTTGGAGAAAGTTTTGAACACCAAAACAGTAAACTATTTTTGTGAAACAAATGGGCCAAGCCCGAAATTGGTTCTGTACAATTGGTGTTTTAATGGGTAATGAAAAAGAATCAAGAAGTGGGCCTGAACTCTTGACTTGGTTTATACTCACCCTTTGGATTCTCTTCACCTTGACTAGAGCGACCAAGGTGTCTTTGGCCTTGGAGCGATCCAGCAATTCACAAGTTAAAAGGCTTATTGAGTATAAAGAACTAGTTAAAAATGTTGTTATGGTTATGAGAGTGAGCATGGAGCTAATAATTCAGGTGGATGAGTTTGTTCAATCAAGTTTGAAGCATATGCATCATAAAAAATCCACTTATTCTGCTGAAGTAGGTACAAAGTATAGGCGGGAAGGAGGTCTCTATGACAGTTCATGGTCATTAATGCTGGAAATTCCAGTTATGAGGATTTTACAACTTTTGGTATTAGGGGTGCTGAGACATATAGTGATGCCTTTGGTATCAATTACTTGAAGGACGAGCAAGCAAACTTGAGACTGACTTCATGAGACCCTGGAGGATATTACAACAATGCAAGGGATCCACAGGAAGTCTTTCTTCAGCACTTAATGTTTTTCCTTTCTAGACATCGCCTTGAGGACAAGGTGATTTTTTTTAAAGGGGGGGGGGGGAATATTGTTAGGGACCGAGTCAGTGACAATTGGGCTTATTGTAATTACCAAAATAAGAGTTGAGAGAAGAGGAATGGGTGACTCTTATGTAACTAATTGTGCTGAGTTGGCATAGAGAGAGAGAGAGAGAGCATGTGAGGAATTGGAGGGAAATTCTGTTATGGATAGAGAATATAACTTATAAAAGAAGGAGGGTATCAGGAGAGAGCACACCAAAAAAGGTTAGGATTGGGTTAGGAGAGTTTTAGGGTCTCTCTAACATTCTGCGTTACTTTGCATTTTCTGTATACACACTCATCTTCTTTAGTGGATTGTTTTAGCATTTCAATCTGTTTCTATCTTGAATGGCTATGTACCTATTAGATTGATGAGCTACTAGATGAGTTGGGGGGAGCCAGAATTTTTTCCAAGCTAGACTTGAAATCTGGCTACCATCAGATAAGAATGAGAGAAGGGATGTTGAGAAAATGGCTTTTAGGACCCATGAAGGGCATCATGAATTCCTAGTAATGCCCTACGGGTTATCTAATGCCCTGTCTACTTTCCAGGCTTTGATGAATCAAATTCTTAAGCCATACTTGCGAAGGTTCGTTCTAGTGTTTTTGGATGACATTCTGGTCTTCAGTAAGTCAATGGAGGAGCATTTAGAACATGTGGAGTAGGTGCTATCCTTGTTGAGAAAAAATCAGCTCTTTATTATCCTGAAGAAGTGTAGTTTTGGGCAGCCAAAGATAGAATATTTGGGGCATACTGTCTCAGAGCAAGGGGTGGCCACTGATCCAAGGAAAATAGAAGCAATAGAATCTTGGCCAGCTCCCACTGATTTGAAGGGGCTGCGTGGATTTTTGGGGTTAACATGCTACTTCAGGAGATTCGTAAAGGGCTATGGGAGAATAGCTTGGCCTTTGACTCAACTACTTAAGAAGGATGCCTTTAATTGGAACCCGGAGGCCCAAATGGCTTTTGAGAAGTTAAAGAAAGCAATGACTTCTCTAGCTGTACTTGCTGTCCCCTGTTTTGAAAGGGAGTTCGTGATAGAAATTGACGCTTCTGAGAAGGATTAGGTGCTATCCTCATGCAAGAAGGTAAACCAGTAGCTTTTTGGAGTCACACTCTCTCAGAAAGAGCTAGGCAAAAGTCAATTTATGAAAGGGAATTGATGACAATGGTAATAGCGGTTCAAAAAAGGAGGCACTACCTACTGGGGAAGAAATTCATAGTAAACAGAGACCAGAGGAGCCTGAAATTTCTGGTTGACCAAAGGATGATGGGGGAAGAGCAGCAAAAATGGGTAGCCAAATTGATGGGGTTTGATTTTGAGATAAGGTACAAGGCGGGGAAGGAGAATAGGGTAGCTGATGCCCTCTCTAGACAGCATTATTTTGCAGCAATTTCAGTTGTCACTTTTCAAGAATGGGAAGGTTCAGAGGAAGAAGTGCAAAAGGACAGCAAGCTTCTAGCCATCATGCAGGGGTTGGTGCAAGGAAACATTGTTCAGCAAGGGTTTGAACTCAAAGGGGGAAGACTACTACTACAAGGGAAGGCAGGTCATTCCCAAGGATTTCCCGATAATCCCTCTGATTTTGCATGAATTCCATGACACCATGTTGGAGGCCACTCCGGACTTTACAGGACCTATAAAAGAATTTCTGGGTTGCTGTGGTGGGAAGGAATGAAGCGTAGGATTTAGCAACACATTCAAGGCTGTAACACATGTAAAAGAAACAAGTATCAAACCCTCTCTCCTGCAGGGTTGTTACAGCCACTGCCTACACCTTCTCAAGTTAGGGATGAAATCACAATGGATTTCATCAGCAGCTTACCAGAAGCTCAAGGCTTAGACACAATCTTGGTGGTAGTTGATAGATTAACAAAATACAGCCATTTCCTTGGCCTAGCTCACCCTTACAACGCCGAAGATGTGGCTGGAATTTTTGTCAAGGAGGTGGTTAAGCTGCATGGGTTCCTTTCCTCCATCATCACTGACAGAGATCGGGTATTTATGAGCCATTTTTGGTCTGAACTCTTTAAAATGGCGGGCACAAAGCTGAAATATAGTTCAGCCTACCACCCACAGACCAACGAACAAACAAAGGTGGTTAATAGATGCTTAGAGACCTACCTGAGGTGTTTCACTGGATCCAAACCAAGGTAGTGGTCAAAATGGTTGAGTTGGGCTAAATTGTGGTTTAACACAACCTATAGTGCCTCAACAAACACTACTACTTTTCGGGCTTTGTATGGCAGGGACCCCCCAGCCTTATGAAAGAGTGGACAGCATCCTTCGACAGGAGAGGGCCTCAATTTACTGCTGGCAGAAAGGGACACGATTTTAGATGATTTGAAGTGGCATATGACCAAGGCCCAAGACCGCATGAAAAGCCAAGTAGACAAAAAGAGAAGAAATGTGCAGCTAGAAGTGGGTGATATGGTGTATCTCAAGTTACAGCCCTATAGGTTGAAGTCACTAGCCAATAGGGTGAATCCGAAGCTTAGTCCAAGGTTCTATGGGCCATATAAAGTGATTGAGAAATACAACAAGTTGCTTATAAGATACAGCTGCCCCTAGATTCATTAGTTCATCCCATCTTTCACGTTTCTCTGCTCAAGAAGTGTATATCCCCTTAGAGTTTGAGTCAACCTCTACCTACTGGCTTAACAGAAGAACTCGAATTGAAGGTGCAACCAGAAGAAGTCTTGGCTGTCAGGCGTTTGCAGCAAGGAGATCAAGAAATCCTCATCAGATGGAAGGACATGCCAGATTTTGAAAGCCCTTGGAAGGTGGCTGAAGATATTAAGGCTAATTTTCCTGAATTCCACTTTGAGGACAAGGTGGTAGTTCAGGGGGGGTATTGTTAGAGACCAATTTCCCAAGGGGATACAAGTGTACAAAGGAAAGAAATACAAGGGTACAAAGGGAATATCAGGGAATGTTGATATTGCGGGGCCCTTGGGTCCCAACTGAATTGCTTGTGCTGTGGCAGTATGAGAGTGTGTGCTGGCAGGCCATGGGCGTGAGTGGATCATAAGGAAAAGGATATAATTGTTAGGAGGGCTAGGAGTAGGAGACAGGCAATTTTTCTAAGAAAAGGCTAGGCACAGGAGAGTGAGGGCTGCTTAGTGCTCTTTCATTTTCTCTTTGTATTGCATTTTGCCGAAGTATATTTTCCTCTAAGCGCTAATAGCACAGTTCTCTTCCATTTCTGCTATTCTATATTTCTGTTTCCTATTAGATTTGTTCAAATTGCCACCAGTTTTGTTAAACACTGGAATCAAAGAAGGCATGAATGGAATCACTACGTATTATTAAGACACTGATTGTATTAAATGTTGTAATAACATATATTCAGCCCAAGCCAACAAATCAAGCCATTGTTTAGGTATAGAATCCACAAAGCAACAAAGATACTGACTAGTCACCTCTGTTTGACCATGCGGATGTTAGGAAGTACTACTATGCATGAGCTTTGTCCCAACTTGCTGAAAAAGTGCATACCAGAAATGACAAAGAAATATGGGGTCACGCTTTGATATAATGATCACTTGGGGAAACCCATGTAAAGGAACTATCTCCTTCACAAGATGAGCAACATCCTCAGCCGTGAATGGGTGAGAAAGAGCAATTTCGCAAGACGGTCAACAACAACCATTATAGCATCCTTGCCCTAGCCCAAGGCAATCCAGAGATGAAATCCACGGAAACTTCTGTCCAGACCTGTGTAGGAGTGTTCAGGGGCTGCAGCAATCCACTGGGGGATGGACCTTGATACTTGCTAGTTTGGCACACCTGACAGCTAGCAACGTAATCCTTCACCTTCCTCTTCATCCCCTTCCAATATTCTACAAGCTAGTTTCTTGTAAGTCCTCAAAAAACCAGAATGGCCTCTTGTGGCAGAATCATGAAACTCAACCAGGAGAAGTGGGCAAACTCTCCACACTTTGATCACAGGGCAAACTCTCCACACTTTATGGGCCAAGCCCAACTCGGAGTCACAATCGAGGAAGCACAAAAGTTGTATTTGAGTCAATTTTTGTTTTTGACCAACAACCTCTCTTCAGTGACAAAAGGACCATCATTTTGGGCCTTGATAATGAGAATGATTTGATGTATTTTACTATTTTGGGCCCAATAAGGGAAGAAAATTTCAGCCTCTTATTTTCTTTTTATTTTCTAAGCAATGGAACCCTGGTGGATTTTTATATAAATTTATTTACCCCACCTTGAGGACAAGGTGGATCTCTTGGGGGGGAGTAGTGTTAGGATGCCATTAGTCAGCAGTTAGTTAGGGGATAAGTTGACTATAAATAAAAGGAGTCAAGATTAGTTAGCCGTCCTTGATTACTTGTAATTGAGTCCAAGACATTAGAGAGAGCAAAGGAGTCTCCCTCATACCATTGTAAATCTTTCTAGGGTTCTTGGGGATTTACTAAGGATTCCATCAATAAGAGAGATTAGTTTCCATTCATATCCTCTTCAAGATACCAGTGCCAACATTATCCTACGTGATTGTATGTCAAAACCCTACTGTAAAATGTGTTATTGGGCTGAGTAAGGTGAGCTATTAGGTTGGGTCTAATGGGTTAAATTATTGGGTTGTGATCATCTACTAGTGTTCATTATTGAGGAGTTGCATTTGAAACATTGACCCTCTATTCATATTTGGTCTATATCATGCATATAATTGGTTGCTCACGTTGTGATCAACAAACAGGTGGCAATTTGAACAAATCATTGAGCACTTGCCTTTTCTTTTGTTTAGTGTATGTTAGAAATAAGGAAATATTTATTAATATCTCCATTATATCTTAAGATTATTTCATATCATAT
Source organism: Dalbergia cochinchinensis (assembly GCA_031216125.1). Classification (NCBI taxonomy): domain Eukaryota; kingdom Viridiplantae; phylum Streptophyta; class Magnoliopsida; order Fabales; family Fabaceae; genus Dalbergia; species Dalbergia cochinchinensis. The sequence goes on from CM062376.1 coordinate 11,000,650, forward strand.
CTTAAGATTGATTTATATTTATTTAAGTTGATTCTATCATTATGATTAGATTTTATCTTTAGCTTATAAATAGGATTATCTTATTGTATTATAAACACAATATATCAAATATACTTTCATATTATTGAGTCTTTATTCTCTCTCTTATCTTCCTCCACTGTCTAAAACCCTCAATTTCAACATGTTATCAGAGCAATACCATCCACCATGACCTATGTCCATTGTTCCGCTGCAGAGATTCCACTAATTTGGAACTCACTTGTACTGTATCCCTGCTATCTTTACTCTTCTTTCTATCCCACCATCGGTCTGCCTATCAAGCCCTTCAATGTTCTTTTCGGTTTGACGATGTTCTTGCTTTCCAGGAATTAGAAAACCATCGTGCACCACCTGCCACTACCTCCGGCGACCTTTTTCCGGCGCCAATCCTGGCCAAAGAGCCCACCACCGTGCTCACCTCTTCCTGCGCGGCCAATCCTTGAAAGCCACACATGGAAACACTTTTTCCCTGCTGTGTGTCACTTCCAGCGGTAAAACATAACCCCTATCCACGCTCTTCTTCACTGCCAGCGAGTTTTCCAACTATGATTCTGGCCTCCAACACCACCCCGGACATTGCCTCTCCCTGTGGGCCGACCCCCATCAACCGTGTCTCCAGAGCAGCCTCCACGCGCCCCCACGCGCCGCTCCCTTCTTCTGCAGTATTTTCAGCCACAGCTTCTTCTGGCAGCGCGTGGTGGCGCATGCCACCTCCTTTCCAGCTGCCGCCTCCTGCATTGGGCTCGCATTGCCCTCCTCATTCTGGATTTGTCCTTTGTTTCGCAATTCGTGCTCTCCGGCGACGTGACTTTTGGTAATTCCCATTCTGCCCTTGTCCTTTTGTGACCCATGGCTATGAGTAATGAATATTTGGTTGTGCTTCCTACCATCCTCCCATTATGAATCATACCAATGGTGATATTTGTCTTCACTCAGTCATGACGGTGATATGCTCTTTTGGCTTTGGATCTCCAATCGTTCAACTGTTCAAGGCTTCCATATGTTGTCATTGCGATTTATTGTTGCATATATAGGGAATTTCCACCGCCTTCATTGCGTTTTTTCCATTGCTGATAGCTATGTGTGTCTCTTCTTTTCCCAATCGTGCAACTATCCAACAAGCTGTTCAAACTAATGTTCATTCCAACTGCCTTGTTGTGTTATCTTTTTTGGACGTATTCAGCATCCCTAAGTTGCCTTCATAGTCCTCAATGGAGATCATTTTTTTTTATATTTCAAGGGTTTAATTGTAACAAGCTTAAAGTTTAGTAAGCTTTAGCTTGAGGGAATGTGTTAGAAATAAGGAAATATTTAGTAATATCTCCATTATATCTTAAGACTATTTCATATCATATCTTAAGATTGATTTATATTTATTTAGGTTGATTCTATCATTATGATTAGATTTTATCTTTAGCTTATAAATAGGATTATCTCATTGTATTATAACAATACAGTATATCAAATATACTTTCATATTATTGAGTCTCTATTCTCTCTCTTTTCTTCCTCCACTATCTAAAACCCTCAATTTCAATAGTGTATATGAAAAAAATGTAGTACTGCTCAGACTATGAATATATATCATATTAACCTAGACAGATTAATGGCAATGATTGAAATCAAACAGTTTTGAAAATGCTTGGATTGAAACCAAAATGAAAAATTTAGGGATCAGAATTGCTTATTTTTCAAAGAAAAACATATTTAAGCATTTTTATTATTATTTTACTAAAACGTTACTGAAAAATGCTGTCAAAATGGTAATAAACTATAGAGCTTTACATAAAACAAGTCTTCAGAAAGGGCCAGTTAGATCTAGCACTTTAAAAGAGTTTCATCTAGAGTTATGCTTAGGCATAGGCAGACCTACAAATTTAAAGTACTCAGAGCATAAGAATGATAGAATATAAATAATGTCAAAAAACATAATGTTGCAGTGTACAAAGCATAGCAAATAATGAGTTATCATACCTCAGCCCACGATGGTTCCAGTTCAGTAGCTCCTGCCAAATGGAGACAATAAATTATGTTTCAAGCACTAAGCCACTATTGACTGAAATTCATTATCACATCACCAACAAAACCTCAAACATAAATAAGATCAGAAATTGACCCAGAAAAGACTACCTCCAAGCCAAAATTAAATTGATCACAAATTGTTGAATATAATGTAAATTAGGAAGGAGGAACTTTTAAATTCATCACTAAAAACAATGAACACCTAACACTTAAAAGAGGATTAAATAATTTACAGAATACCTCAAGAAACAGTTCATTTGTTATACATAAATTGGGAACTTAGCAATTTCATTCAGTATACAATAAATAGTCAAGAATAAAAAGTATATGGATCATAGACGCACGTGTAGCGGCCTTTAAAGCATTCCAGGCATCTCCAATTTCTAATAATACTTGGGCCTTTTGTTCATGCAGTACTGAAACATCAGGGGTCAAAGTAAGAGCAGATTCCCATTTACCCAGCGCTTCCCGGTACTTCCCATCCTGCAAAAAGAATGTTGTATTAAACATGATGATATTGATTTCAACGCACAAAGTCCAAAGCCACGTAGAATCAACATCAATCAAGAAAGAAAGCAGACTAAACCAATCGCACGTTACATGCCATTTTTATAATGATGTGATCGATCACACTCATGACTGTTATTGTCATAACATACAAATTTCAACTAGGAATATACCTCATAGCTAAATAAAAGGTGCTAAATTCAGTGGCAAAAGTTAATCTGAAACCAAACATTAGGGCATGGAAGCATTCAGAATGAAGAGAGAAGATTCAAATTAGATCACCGAAAGAAAATGCAAGAAACAGAAGCACTAGTTAAGATAAGACTCACGACTCTCGTATAAATATTTTTTCCAGAACTATCCAACCAAGAGGAAATAAAGAAATAAAGGAATAAGGTTTCCCTTCCCCGACCAAAATAAATAAGTAAATAAAAATAAACGAATTGGAAGATAACACAACTATATGTGACCATATGTGGGTAAGATAATACTTATATTATACCACAGCAAGCATGTCTCCCTGAGCTTGAAATTCCTTAGCCAGTTGTCCTGCTTCCTCCAAGTCCAAGTGCTGGTGGGATCGTTCTGGGATGGAAGCACGATCTTCAGCGTCCTTGTTACAAGGAGGTCGGGGTTGCTCGTCTTGATCGCGCTCGAAAGGGAGGTCACTGAAGTGAGGCAGCGCGGTCGGACCACGCTTCTTCTTGCCGTGCTTCCAAGTTACTTTCATTTCCCTTCTCTCTTCAGCCAACGGATACTCTCCTACTGCTCCCGGCCCCTTCTATTCAGCTCAAGTTTGGGCCTTCCGGCTTACAGTATGTCGATTATACGAGCTTGATTGGTCCGAATGTCCAAAAATTCTCAAAGCGAGCCCGGGCCTGCCACAGCACTATCCTCCTTGTACTGGATACCAGTAAGTTTGCCCTGCAAGCTTCCACTGCGAACTGCCCATCCTATCCTTCTTGGTGTTGCCGCTGCACCGCGTTTTGATCAGAAGGATGGAAACGTCTTTGGGCATTGAAAATGTGTACGTGTCGAGAAGAGAGGTGCGCTGACACTTTCTAAGGTTACTCTCTCTCGGTCTTCTGTTTCATCTTTCTTACTCTCTCCCAGTAAAATGTCAAGCGTGCCCTTGTTTATACTGGTATTTTTGTGCGTTGCATAGAGTGGTGAAATGGTCTTTTCATTTGTGGCTATCCACGTGTTGATGTCACATAAGTGGACACACTATATTCCAGATGCTCTCCCTTTCCCTTCTTTTATACTCTCTTTTCCTGACACTTAAAAACATGTTTAGTTTGAGCTTTTCATTTTTATTTTAAACTTTTTAGTTTTCTAAATTTTATAAATAAAATATTAAAAATTTTAAAAATTATAAATTTTAATTTTCAGTTTTCAATATTTCGTTCACAAAATTTTGAAAACTGAAAAACTAAAAATTAAAAACTCAAAACAAATTAAAATGTGTTTGGTCTGTGAAAATATTTCCTATTTTTATTTTTTATTTTTATTTTTTGAAAACCATTTTTTTGCATTGTATAGAGTGGTAAAGTGGTCTTTTTGCTTGTGCTTATCCACGTGTTGATGTCACATGTGTTGTGTGCAAATATACTCGAAGAGCATGATATTTTTTTAAGTACTTGATTTACAAAAAACAAAACCATACGCTGATATCTATGTGAAGAGTTTCTTAACTCTATATATATGCTCTAATACTTATGAGAAGAGTTTCTTAACTCTTTATACATATGCTCAATATTGCTCTTACTCTAATTTATCTAGAGATTAATCTCTATTGAGCTTCAGAAACTCAAAATAACATGGATTGTTTCAATTTTTAAGGTCTCTTTGAACATCAGAAACTGCATAAGTATCAATCTATTGTTCTGTCTGCTAAAAAAGCTCTCATGCATTTTGTATATAAATATAAACATGAACATTCATTTCTTTTGAAAAATATGTTTGGATAAAAAAGTGTTAAATACAGAAAGTAATCAAGATAAAATATCACAAGTATCTTTTGTCAGGTATTCAAGCATGTAAATCTTCAGAAAGTTTCTTTTATGACTAAAAATCAAGCTGATTCTATAGACAAGGCTTAAACGATATTTCCTCTGACATATTGTTTTGATACCCTTAAAAAAGTACGTTAAGCCTGTCCAATGTTTAAAGAAAAATAATAATAACTATTATTCAAGTCACTTAAGGCCAAAAAATGTTTTTCTATTACTAATATCATGCCTAAAGGAAAGAATCTTCTGAAAATCACTTTCCGGTATAAGTTGAAAGAATATTAATCATCATGCTATACTTTCAGTAATATTTCTTTCAATATCTCTTTAAAAGATTTTCTTCAAATTGGTTTGTCATCATCAAAAAGGGAGAAATTGTTAGCTCCAGAACTAAAAGCTTTAATGAAATTTGTTTTGATTGACAATAAAGCCAATCTAAAAAAAATACTTTGAGAAATGACTAATGATTATCTCGATTTTCTTGAAGTAAGAAACAGGTTCTATCGTTAGCATAACAAAGCTTATTTAAGCAAGAATAATTTCATTTTAAATGTGCGAGCATGCTTAATCTCATTTCAAGAGATATGGACTAAATGAAAGTGATAATTATGCCCAAAATATGAGCTTAAAATGCCTAACGATTGAAGAAAAGCAACCAGTACAAGAAACCAAAATTCAAGACTTCAAAAAGTAGCACTGAACTTCAAAAGTACACCTTAAATGAAGATATCAATCAAATATTAAAGCCAAAGTGTTCTACTATCTTCAATCATCACGCTCGTAACGATTCGTTCATCAAACAAGCTCTGATTGAAGACAAGAAGATCAAAAAATTCATCAACGAAATGATACTATACATCAAAAAGTTCACTTACAGTGAAATAGTACGCTATATAAGAAAATGGGGGAAATTTGAAATTCAAATTTGAATTTGAAAAGTCAAAACCCAATGTCAGAACTGGTATGACATCTCTTCTGCTTTTGTGGTCAACTACCCCAGCTTTTACAAGAAAGAATTTAGAAACCACGTTCAGAAAATAAGAGTGGTTTCTAAAGAGATATCAGAAGCCTCAAAATTGCAATGGCTTCTACATCTGCTTTGACAAATAGACAGGCTACTCTTCTAGACTATTTTTCCAATACATAAATGGATGATCAACACATCACTTGGAGATCTGATCAAAGGAAACGATCACAAGCAAGACCATCTATAAATAAAAATGTTGTGCTTTCAATGAACAAGTGACAAAACACAGAACAAGAGAGATGAAACTCTGTAAAATAATCTCTCTTCTTCTTGTAATCATTTCCTTTGTTTGTAAAAATCTTCTTTCTCCGTTCCTTCATTATTCATATGTTCTTCCAAGGAAGAATAGGTGGAAAGAAGTCAAGAAGTCATTCAATTTATCTCAGGTTCTTCACTATAAATCTTAAGGAAACATTAGTGTAACTTAGTTTGAGTTGCAAATCCAAACATAAACCTTTGTAACCTTGATCTAGTAGTAATCGGTGTGAGTTAGCTTGGAGAGGCTAGTCAAAGACTACTTGTAATGGGACAGTAAAGGTGTTTTATTGGTCATAGTTTAGCTTGGAGGGGCTGGTTAAAGACTACTCAGTTTAGCTTGGAAAGGCTAGTCAAAGACTACTCAATTTAGCTTGAAGAGGTTGGTGAATAACTGCTTATTTTTTACAATAGGGTTTGTCTACTGTTCACTAGCGAAAGCTTAGGAAGACTATTGCAAAGACTATCTTTGTTCTTTCTCTGGTGAGAAAAAGGTTTAGTAGAACTTAATGGTTGTTGAGAATTGGATATAGGCAGGTTGCCAAACTAGTATAAAAACTCTTGAGCAGTATCTATTTTCTCCTTAATCTATTATTTTATTTCTGCATTTGGTTTATTTTACTATGTCATTTCTAGAAACCTCTCTTTCATGCGTTTATTTCGTATCTAGTTCAGAAAGTATACTTTTTGAAGTCACTAACTCTATCTCCGTTGCACTTCAAACTCATAGCTTGATAGCATTTTGATTGAGTTTTTCAGGAGTAAAATAGGGAAAGAAAAGGCAAAGCACTATTCAACCCCCTTCTCGTGCGCATTCTTACCTATATAAAGTTATTTTTATTTGGTGTAAAAATTATATCTTGGGTTTTATGTATCAATTAATCTTTGGAAGTGTTATAAACTTATAATATGCAAAATGTGAATTTTTAAAACTCTGATGCTAAAAGAGGTTAGAATTATTTTTATCCATTGCAAAAATTATAAATTGTTTCTCATATATATGTTTAATATAATTTTGAAAGCATTGGTACCTAGAAAATTTACAAAAAAATAATTTTAAATCATTTTGCCCCTAAATATGTGTTTTTGGCCAAGGACCACAATTTGGGTTTCAAAGTTGTTTTAATAGATGTAACATTTGTATTATGTCTTCTAAGTGTTTAAGATAAATTTTATGCAATTAGAAGCTTAAAAAGTGACAAATAAAGAAGATCCTAATTGTTTCCCCTCATTTATCTTACAATTTGTCCAAGGGCCATCTTTATGGCTAGGATGTGAGATTAATCGATCTAATATCCTTATTGTGTTTGATAAATACTTAGAATGATGAATAGTTGATAGTCATGGAAATATGTTAAAGTATGTTATCTCTTGCATAATATGCTTATGATTTGGATTATGGAATTATGAATTAGCATTGATGCATGATTTAGTATATGTGGCACACTTGATGAGCTATTGGACATGTTCTATTATGGTCTAACGTATGCATTAGCCCAGCCCAGTCCATTGAACTGTGGTAATTGGTTAGAATGCATTGACATAAAAGAAGGAATATAATTATTATCTATGATTGGTTGATATTAAGATGCATTATTTTATGTGATATATGGTGTAAAGTTTGGTGAAGCTCCATTTATTGCCATTATGTTGCCGAAATTTCATCAAGTTTCTGAACTCAGAAGAATTTATGAAAGTTATGAGCATATGATAATGATAGTTAAATGTAACGCCCCAATTTTTACTGTAATTTTTACTGTCATTAGAAATTACTCAATTACCATAGGTAATTATTACATAAGATTTGAGGCCGAACAATCCTCAATAAAGGAATATAACGTTAGAAGAGAGGTTAGGAACGATTCATGCGAGAGTCGCAAATCCGAATTTGCAGACGTATAAAATGACCAAAATGCCCTGGGTTATTTTACTCAGAAAATGAGGATCGTGGGCCCCACCTATTCTCAAGGGGATATTTTGAGGATAATAAGGGATTGTTTGTGTTATGTGTGTTAATAGAGCAGAAGGATCTCAATTTTGAGTTCGACGCCAGAAATGACCAAACGCCTCAAGGTCGCTTTAACTCCGACAAAGTGCCGACCGAGCCCGAACCTCACTAAAATGTTTTAAAATGTGTTTTTAAGCCATGATTAACCATTGGTTAAGCTCGGGTGGCCTCGGCGCTTTTAAGTGAAAGTACGATTTTGCCTGCTTTTGGGCGCTTTTAATTTCGGGATTTTTGATTGGTATACCGAAACCTAAGCAATATTAGGCTCAAATTAAAGCTTATTAAATTCTAAATATTAATCTAGAGTCAAAATTATGTATTTAGATTGATTAGAACCCAAAATTGCTCAAAAACACCCAAATTGCTTACTAATTCACTTAAACCCTTAACCGTAAATTCTCTAAATTACATGAATATCTTGCCCACACCTAAATAATGCATGGAACACACAAATTTCACTTCTTTGGGCTGTAATGGACGAAATTATTGATGCCATTATGCAGCTGAATTATTGCCAAAAGTTGCACTAAAACAAAATGCCAAAATGTCACCATAAGAGACATAATTCCTTAATTTCATACAACTTTGTCTAAAATGATTTTTCCTCCCTTATTTCTCCTGCAAAATTCCATCCACTACCTCATCATTTTGGCCAATTAGAAGCCTCAAAATCTTCTATAAATAGGCTTGCTTGAGTGGTCTTGGAATGCTTGGTTCATAACTAGTTTTTAGGAGCACCAAAAACTTTATTTCTTCCTCCTCTTTGGCTGAATTCTTTCTTCAATTTTTTCAAAGAGATTTTGTTTCATTTCACTTCAAGAAACCAAGTTCTCTTCTTCTTCTTCAACTCAGATCAGGTAGGGAGTAGTTTCTAAATTTATTTCTATGCTTTGAGGAGTTGTGTTTATTTCAAAATGATGAAATTATGAACTTACCTTAGCTTTTCATTTTGGTTTTCCCTCTTCAATTTTTTCTTTAACCAATTCAACCATATGGCCTAGGTGGAACTAAGATGATGGCTTGATGATGAGGACCTTGAGGGTGGGTTGTAAATCTATCACAAGTTAGGCCTCTAAAGTTTGAAAATTCCACTTGATGCAAAACTTTAAAGAATAATGCTTTATGATGCTAAAACAAAGATTTTTAGTTTAGAACTTGAAAGATGTATTTTCATTTTATGTTTTATTTCTTGTTAAGATATGTATTGGGTTGAATTTATAATTCTTTTAAAGTCTTGAAGGAGCTCTAGTAAAGAAACAAAATGAATTTGCATCCATGATTAACTTCTATGTCATCACTAAATTTTCAAGAATGAATAAATGAACTTGCATTTCTCATGTTTAAATTCCAAGCTTGTATTTCATGTTTATGTTTCAAGTCATCACTTAATCTTTCAAGATAATTAAGAGGTTGCATCTCATATTTAATTTATGCTCTCACTATATTTTATAATGGCTAAAAGAATCAACGCATGACATGTTTATTTTATGCCATCACCTAAAGATCCTAGAGCTTAAAGACTTGCCCATGTATCACAAGCAAAGAAATATGATTATTGGAGTTAAAGAATTTATTCTTTAAAAAGTCTTGAGATTGGAGCTTAAAAGATGTAATAATAATTCTCTTCTCCCTCTATCGGTCCTGCATGGACTACCGCTCCGGTTTCTTAATATTCTCTTCTCCTCCTCTATCGTCCTGTGCGGATTACCGCCGCTCCAGTTTCTTGTATCATGTTTATATTTCAAGTTCTTGCATCATGTTTAATTTTCAAGTCATCACCTTAAATCTTAAAGATAAAGAAATGGAATTGCATATCATGTTTATAATTCCAAGCTATCACCTTATAAAGATAAGATTAAGATAAGGTTGCATAGCATGTTTATAATTCTAAGATGTCACCTAAATCTCTAAAGCTCAAGACTTACTCCTTTTATCTTAAGTGAGAATTTTAATTGTGAAGATCCTCCCAAATTTGACAAAAGAACTAGTTTCTAAATGAGTTTTAAGGCTTTGCAAGGATTTTACGGGGAACTAGTATTTTATATGCACTTAAAATATGATTCTATGTAATTGCATGAGGTTCATGATTCGGCCACTGATCTAAGTTTAGTATCAATGTGTGATAATTATGGTTTATTGTTAAGAGAATGATTCATAATTGGTTTAGTAACTAATTAGTTCTATAATTGATAATTCTATGTAAGGATTGGATGCTTATTAAGTACTTGATATCATTGAATGATTTCTGCTTGCATGTTATAGTTCTTTGTTGCAAATAATAAGAATGCTTATACATGAAATGTTCTTTATTATGAAAAATTCACCTTTGTTGCTAGAAGAAAGTGTATCATTGTAAAAGTGTAATTTGGAAAGGTTACGGCTAAGGAAAGACTTGGTATTTAAGCGTGTCCATTGTGACCCACCTCTCTTTCCTCGGGAATCTCCCATATGCATGATTACGCTGATATATATTATTCTAGTTTAAGACTATAAATAAGAAAATGTTATGATGTTTATGAATTCTATTGTGATATAACATGCAAAGATTTAATGGTGACTTAAACTTATAAGAAAATGATCCTTTGGAACCATCGAACTATAGGTGGTGAAAAGGTGATTTTAGCCCCTAACCCATTCTCTCAAAAGGGTAGAGTCGGGACTTTACCTTATCAAAAGGGATAAGTATATGCTAGTGACGACTAGTAAAGTATGAGCTCATAACCTAAATTACTCCCAAAAGGGTGGAGTATAGGGTGGCGTAAGGAAAATAATGATGATGATAAGATTTTAAGTCACCTAAGGCACTAAAGAAATGAAATATGTGCATTATGTCCACGTGTAGCTAATATTATATGACGTTCTTTTATGCATGTTATTTGATAATGATGATGAGGAATATGATGTAATGATAAAGGAAAAGTTCATTGTAAATATGACATGTTAAGATTATGATGCATTATAAGACGCATGATTAAAAATTGACGAACCTCGGTTAAGTATTTGTCCGAACTTAAAATGAATCTTTGCATGCTCACTATTTTAGAATAATCCCGAGGTTCCTGGGGACTTTGATGATGACACTGTAGAAGGAGGTACCCTATTGGGAATTCTTTAGCAAGATTCTCACTCCCCTTTCTTTATTTCCGTCATTGTCTCCAGATTCAGATGGCGACATTCGTCCTGTTCGTTGATACCCCTACTTGGGAATTTCACTATGATCCTGCATCGCTTCGTATCATTTTGAAGGGAGGTCTTGTGATTCGTGTTTTTATTTACATAGGTCGCCCATTTGCACATCCTGTCCCTAGTTATCGATTTTCTCCTACTTCTCCTATGGCGATGAAATGGTTTCGAACATGCACGCCCACTTGATGAAAGGATGTTACGTTCTTATCCCGCTTCATCTGCTGTCCACTGATTTCCAGTATGTTCCCGAGACGAGATATTCAAACCGATCCTTCGTGAGGACACTCCTACTCATGTATATTCTCGAGAGCTCTGCTCCTACTCCCCACACGTAAGAGAGGGTAGTAAGGAAACAGTTTGTTCACCGAGGTTAGCAAGAAGGCCGCCCATGCGACCCCAGCCTGGTGCATCTCGTGTGTCCCCTCCCGAGGGAGCTCATGAGTGGATCGGATTTATTCCCCCATTTCCAGTGACAAAGGTGGCCATAGAGGGTTCTTAGTAGACTTATGTGTGATCATGCACCCTAGTTTTAGGATAACCTTCCGCTTATAGAGTTATCTAGTTTAGGGGCATGTATTTCCTTATGTATATTTTCTTTTATGGGTTTGCATAAGACAATGATGTATGAACATAACCCACCCTTTGAGTGAGGTTATTGTATGTAAATATATGCTATAATGTGTTTATGGATGTTATATGATGGAGCCGAAGTGATATGATGTGATATATTCTTAAACGTCTTATTATACTCCACTTACTCGTTAACGTTGTACTCGGCTCACGTTTTCAATTATGTTTTTTTTTTTAAAAAAAAAATGGCTCGTAATTTCACTAAGTATTTTCAAATTATGAAGAAGGAACCAATGTAAGGAGTAAAGTCTAGTCATTAATCAGATTCAACCTAGGTGTATTTGGTTAATAACTAGGGTGTTACATTTTGGTATTAGAGCAGTTTGATTCTCATGGAGCCTGAGGATTGGACTAGCTATGCTTCTAAAGCATAATACGTTAGTGACGTCATGTGTTGATGTTTATCATTAGGATGAGCCTAAGGATTAGAAATACATGACTACTGTATGTTGAAAGTGCCATGGTAACTTGCTCACTTTGCATGGAATATTGGGTCTGATCACCTCAGTGTTGCTGTTTTGTGTGTATAGGGACCAATGGCACGTCGACAACAGACTAGGAGCGCAGCACAGAATAATCAAGACAATGAGGCACCCGAAGCACTCCGCGATGTAGCAAGGACCATGAGAATGATGATGGAACGAATGGATCAGGATCGTCAAGCCAATATGAATCAAGGACATGAAATTCCTGAACATGCCCGTTTCGGAGAGTTTCGTAAGGCGAACCCACCAGTTTTGAAGGGGACCCTGAATCCAAACATTGCAGATGAATGGATTCGGAATATTGAGAAGGTCTTTGCTGTAGTCCCATGCCTGAGGAGCAAAAGGTCACCTTCGCTACTCATATGCTTGAGGGTGATGCTAGTTTCGGTGGAGAGGTGTTCAAGACTCCTCGAGACGACCGACATGGACATTGATTGGGAACTATTCAAGGTCCATTTTTATGAAAAGTACTTTCCAGAGTCAGTTAGAAATGCCAAGGACATTGAATTCATGCAACTTGTCCAGGGGAATATGAATGTGGCCCAGTACACTGCCATATTTGAAGAACTCATTAAGTTCTCAAGAATGTACCAAGGAAATCCTGATGAGTATTGGAAATGCATTAAATACGAGTCAGGGTTGAAGGCGGAACTTAATGTGGCAGCTGCACATTTGGAGATTAGGGATTTCTCTACCCTAGTTAACAAATGTCGGATTATTGAAGAAGGTCAGAGAAAACTAAGTACCCCAAAGTCAGATAATATTACCAAAAAGTTGACACCTCAAAGTCGCTAGCTCAAGAGGCGAATCGACCTCCATTTCCTCAATCAAGACCACAAGGGCCACAAAGAAATTTTCAACAAGGAAGGCCAAACAACAACAACCGCTATAATAACAATCGCTACAACAATAACCTCAGTAACAATCACAACAACAACAATAACAACAATAAAGGGAAAGCACCACAAAGAGGTCCAACAGTACCTCCACAGCCTGTGCCATCCATGGATTGTCCCAAGTGTGGTAAGAATCATGGGAGCATGCCATGTCGAGCCGGAACAAACGTGTGCTATCGGTGTGGAAAACCAGGTCATTACTCCCGAGAATGCACTAAAGGAACCCGCCAACCCCCAATCCCAAGCCGCAATACCAGGGAAGGGTATTTACTGTTAATGCTGAAGAAACAACGAAGTCACGAAATCTCATGGAAGGTAAGGGTAATATGCATGGTAAAGACTTAATTGTACTATATGATTCTGGCGCTTCTCATTCTTTTATCTCCCATTCATGTGTTAAAAGCCTTAATTTACCTATGACTGAGCTTCCTTTTGACCTTATTGTTTCTACCTGATCGAAAACCCGTTAGGACTTGTAAATGTTGTTTAGATTGTAGTTTTATTATAGATAATAGATCCTTTATTTTAGATCTTATTTGCTTACCCATGCGAGGTTTAGATGTGATTCTTGGCATGGATTGGCTTGAGGCCAACCGTGCTGTTAAATCATATGAGAAAACCATCACTTTTCTTCCTGCTCCTATTGAACCTAAGAAACCCATAAGTCTTTACATAATCCTGTGGGAAATGGACTGTGGTAAGGGTGAGAGTAAAGGTTATATTTTCTTAGCCGCTAGTGATGTAGACTTTGAGCAAAGTATCGATGAGATACCAATAGTAAGAAATTATCCTAAGTATTTTCAGATGAGATACCAGAGTTTCAAGAGAGAGATAGAGTTTTCCATAGAATTGCTTCCAAAAGTGACCTATATCCATAGCCCCATGTGATGTCCCCATTAGAATTGACCGAGTTAAAAACTCAATTGGAAGATTTATTGGAGAGAAAGTTTGTTAGGCCTAGTGCATCACCTTGGGGAGCCCCTGTGTTGTTTGTAAAGAAAAAGGATGGGAGTATGAGGATGTGTGTAGATTATAGGCGCTTGAATAAAGTAACGGTGAAAAACAAGTATCCTCTGCTTAGGATCGATGATTTGATGGACCAACCGAAAGGTGCGGTGGTGTTTTCTAAGATAGATTTGAGGTCAGGCTACCATCGAATTAGAGTGAGAGATGAAGACATACCTAAAACGGCCTTTCGCACTCGATACGGCCATTTTGAGTTTACAAAGAATGTCCTTTGGGTTAACCAATGCTCCAGCTATTTTTATGGATTACATGAATAGGATCTTTCGGCCCTATTTAGATCAGTTTGTAGTTGTCTTTATAGATGACATTCTCATATATTCTAAGACCCATGAAGAGCATGAATGCCACCTGACCATAGTAATCGAGACCTTGAAGGAAAAGAAACTATATGCCAAGATTTCCAAGTGTGAGTTTTGGTTGGATAAGGTGCAATTTTAGGGCATGTAGTATCTAAGAAAGGAATTGTCAGAGATCCTAGTAAGGTAGAAGCGGTAGTAAACTGGGAAAGACCAACCACTGTGAATCAAGTAAGGAGCTTTTTGGGTTTAGCCGTATTACCGCGATTTATCAAAGGATTTTCCCAGATTTCCTACCTTTGACCAAGCTGACTAGGAAGAACACCCTTTTCATGGACCTGAGCGTGAAAAGAGCTTTCAAGAGTTAAAACACAAGCTAACCTCGACCCCTGCTTTAGTGTTACCCGACCCCAATGTGCCTTTCGAGGTGTATTGTGATGCTTCAAAAAAGGGTTTAGGTTGTGTATTGATGCAAGATAGACAAGTGGTGGCCTATGCATCAAGACAACTCAAGCCACATGAGGCAAACTACCCTACCCATGACCTTGAGTTAGTCAGATGCTGTGTTTGCTCTAAAGATTTGGAGACACCATTTATATGGAGTTAAGTTTGAGGTGTTTTCCGATCACAAGAGTTTGAAATATCTCTTTGATCAAAAAGAGCTAAACATGAGGCAAAGGCGATGGATGGAGTTCTTGAAAGATTATGATTTTGGATTGAACTACCATCCTGGTAAAGCTAATGTAGTAGCCGATGCTTTGAGTAGGAAGTCCTTACAAGTGTCTCGTTTGATGGTGAAGGAGGTTGAATTGATTGAACAATTTAGGGACTTAAACCTAGGAATGACTTTGACCACTAAGGGCATCAGAGCTTGTCATCTTAGAGTGACAAGTGAGTTCAAAGAACGGATTGTTCAAGCTCAAGGACGATCTTTGAGTTTCAAAAGACTTTAGGGGCAGTGAAAGCAGGAAAGTTGATAGGTTTTACCCAAGGAATGGACGATTTATGGAGGTTTAAAGGTCGAATATGTGTACCTGCTAATGGTGACCTCCGAAAAGATATTTTGGAGGAAGCCCATAAGAGCCATTTTACCCTTCATCCTGGTGCCACCAAGATGTATCAAGATTTGAAGAAGATGTTCTGGTGGCCTGGAATGAAGAAAGATGTGTGCACATGGGTGAGTAAGTGCTTGGTGTGTCAAAAGGTGAAGATTGAACACCAAAAACCATCTGGAATGCTGCAACCTCTCGCCGATCCCAGAGTGGAAGTGGGATAGTATCTCCATGGATTTTGTGACTGGATTACCGAGGACCCAAATGAATCATGATACCATATGGGTAATCGTGGATCGATTGACGAAGTCACCCCACTTTTTACCTATTAAGGTGACTTATTCCTTGGATAGGTTAGCACAATTATATATTCAGGAGATAGTAAGGTTACATGGGGTGCCGTCGATGATAATCTCTGACCGATCCGCGGTTTACGCCACGATTTTGGGGAGCCTTTCAAAGGCATTTGGTTCAAAGTCGTGTCTAAGCCCGGCCTATCACGCCCAAACAGACGGTCAATCTGAAAGAACTATCCAAACCTTGGAGGATATGTTAAGGGCATGTGTTTTAGATCAAAGGGGAAGTTGGGGTAAGTACCCGCCACTGATTGAATTCGCATATAACAACAAATATCATGCAAGTATCTCCAGATGGCACCGTATGAGGCCCTATGGATGTAAATGTCAATCTCCCTTATGTTGGTATGAACCCTGAGAGCAAAGTTTACTTTGACCTGATATTGTGAGGGAAACAACGGAACAAATCAAGAAGATTAGGGATAAGATTCTTACCGCCAAAGTCGACAGTAAAACTATGCGGACAAGCGCTAAAATCGCTAGATTTTCAAGAAGGGGACCACGTGTTCCTAAGGATCACCCCACCACAGCATAGGCCGAGCAATAAAAGTAAAGAAATTGAGCCCTGATTTCTTGGTCCGCTTGAAATCCTTACCAAAGTAGGACTCAGAGCTCACCGTATAGCCCTCCCCCCGAGTCTATCCAACCTTCATGATGTTTTCCATGTCTCTCAGTTAAGAAAGTATCAATCTGACCCGAGTCATGTACTAGAGCCAGAACATGTACAATTAAGAGATAACCTGACATTTAACTTACTACCCACGAGAATCGCCGACCGAGGAGTTAAGCAGCTTATGAACAAGGCTCTACCCCTGGTCAAAGTAGCATGGGGACAGGGTGAAACCGAAGAACTTACATGGGAGCTGGAATCAAACATGAAAGCACAATACCCCGAGTTGTTCTCGTGCAATTTCGGGCGAAATTCTTTTAAGGAGGGAGTAATGTAACGCCCCAATTTTTACTGTAATTTTTATCATCATTAGAAATTACTCAATTACCGTAGGTAATTATTACATAAGATTTGAGGCCGAACAATCCTCAATAAAGGAATATAACGTTAGAAGAGAGGTTAGGAACGATTCATGCGAGAGTCGCAAATCCCGAATTTCTGTACGTATAAAATGACCAAAATGCCCCTCAAGTTATTTTACTCAGAAAATGAGGATCGTGGGCCCCACCTATTCTCAAGGGGATATTTTGAGGATAATAAGGGATTGTTTGTGTTATGTGTGTTAATAGAGCAGAAGGATCTCAATTTTGAGTTAGATGCGCTGAATGACCAAAACGCCCTCAAGTTCGCTTTAACTCCGATGTGCGTGCCGACTGAGCCCGAACCTCACTAAAATGTTTTAAAATGTGTTTTTAAGCCATGATTAACCATTGGTTAAGCTCGGGTGGCCTCGGGCAGTTTTTAAGTGAAAGTACGATTTTGCCCCTGTTTTAAGTGAATCATACCTCACCATACTTTGAACCATACCTCACTATGCCTCAAGACCACATTATCTCACCTCATGGAACTCATGGGTTCCCTCCATTCTGCATGGCCAAAGCCTCCCCCCTCAAATGCACCCTTCATTTGTTTCATTTCTCTATAAATAACTTGCTTGGGTGAACTTGTATCATTTTGGGTTCATTTGCAAAGAGTAAGTTTTCAAAGAAATACTTCAAAGCTTCCTTTTTCTCTCAAGTTCAAGTCTTCAAGTTCTTCATCCTCTTCTCTCATTCCAACCTCCTAATCTCTAGGTAGGGATTTTCTTTCAAGAGTTATTCCATTTAAAGTTCACAATTTCTTTAAGTGTTCATAGTTTCTCTTGAATCCTTTTTAGAACTTCTTTTCTTCTTCCACTCCTCTTTGTTTTTCAGCCATGAGGCTTGTGAATCAAAGAAATGAGAGCTTGATGATGAGAGTTTCATGATGATGTTCATCACTTGAACAATCTCTAAAGCTTGATCTTTGATCTTGAGTTAAAGGTGTTTTTAGTTTTCTTCTTAAATCTTTGAAACCTTTCACTTTGATGATATTTTAAAATGGTTAACATGAACTCAATGACGAGAGCTCATGATGTTGGTGTTAATGCATCATCAAGATCATGATCTCTAGAGTTCCAAATGTTTCTTTTCTTCTCCAACACTTTCGGTTCTTCTTCTTTTTCTTTCTTTGTGGTTTCGACCATGTTGGCCAAGGGAACTCACAATGGCTTGATGATGAGAGCTCCTAGATGATGACTATGTGTTCATCACAATGAGGCCTCTAGAGCTTGAGTTTCAATAAGAATGCTATCTATGTTTACATTTCAAGAAAAGAAACTTTGTGTTTAAAGAACCCTTGAGGTTCACCCTTGTTTTTCTTTATCTTGTCATGATGAGTTTGGGTTGAGGTTTAAGTTCCTTTAAAGTCTTATATGAGCTCTAATAAGAAATAAAATGAACTAACATTCATATTTAAATTTGAGCATATGTGTAACGCTCCAATTTTTACTGTCATTAGAAATTACCTAACTACTGTAGGTAATTATTACATAAGATTTGAGGCCGAACAATCCTCAATAAAGGAATATAACATTAGAAGAGAGGTTAGGAGCGATTCATGCGAGAGTCGCAAATCCAGAATTTTTGTACGTATAAAATGACCAAAATGCCCCTGAAGTTATTTTACTCAGAAAATGAGGATCGTGGGCCCCACCTATTCTCAAGGGGATGTTTTGATGATAATAAGGGATTGTTTGTGTTATGTGTGTTAATAGAGCAGAAGGATCTCAATTTTGAGTTCCGACGCGCGAAATGACCAAAACGCCCCTGCGGCTGTATCAAGATTTGAAGAAGATGTTCTGGTGGCCTGGAATGAAGAAAGATGTGTGCACATGGGTGAGTAAGTGCTTGGTGTGTCAAAAGGTGAAGATTAAACACCAAAAACCCTCTGGAATGCTGCAACCTTTGTCGATCCCTGAGTGGAAGTGGGATAGTATCTCCATGGATTTTGTGACTGGATTACCGAGGACCCAAATGAATTATGATACCATATGGGTAATCGTGGATCGATTGACGAAGTCAGCCCACTTTTTACCTATTAAGGTGACTCATTCCTTGGACAGGTTAGCACAATTATATATCCAGGAGATAGTGAGGTTACATGGGGTGCCGTTGACGATAATCTCGGACCGGGATCCGCGGTTTACGTCACGATTTTGGGGAGCCTGTCAAAAGGCGTTTGGTTCAAAGCTGTGTCTAAGCACGGCCTATCACCCCCAAACAGATGGTCAATCTGAAAGAACTATCCAAACCTTGGAGGATATGTTAAGGGCATGTGTTTTAGATCAAAGGGGAAGTTGGGATAAGTACTGCCATCGATTGAATTTGCATATAACAACAGTTATCATGCAAGTATCGGTATGGCACCGTATGAGGCCCTCTATGGACGGAAACGTCAATCTCCCTTATGTTGGTATGAACCCGGAGAGCAAAGTTTACTCGGACCTGATATTGTGAGGGAAACAATGGAACAAATCAAGAAGATTAGGGATAAGATTCTTACTGCTCAAAGTCGATTAAAAACTATGCGGACAAGCGGCGAAAACCGCTAGATTTTCAAGAAGGGACCACGTGTTCCTAAGGATCACCCTACCACAGGCATAGGCCGAGCAATAAAAGTAAAGAAATTGTGCCCCAGATTTCTTGGTCCGTTTGAAATCCTTACCAAAGTAGGACACAGAGCTCACCGTATAGCCCTACCCCCGAGTCTATCCAACCTTCATGATGTTTTCCATGTCTCTCAGTTAAGAAAGTATCAATCCGACCCGAGTCATGTACTAGAGCCAGAACATGTACAATTAAGAGATAACCTGACATTTAACTTACTACCCACGAGAATCGTCGACCGAGGAGTTAAGGCTTATGAACAAGGCTCTACCCTGGTCAAAGTAGCATGGGGACAGGGTGAAACCGAAGAACTTACATGGGAGCTGGAATCGAACATGAAAGCATAATACCCCGAGTTGTTCTCAGGTAACGAATTTTCGGGGTGAAATTCTTTTTAAGAAGGGGAGTAATGTAACGCCCCAATTTTTACTGTAATTTTTACTGTCATTAGAAATTACCTAACTACTGTAGGTAATTGTTACATAAGATTTGAGGCCGAACAATCCTCAATAAAGGAATATAACATTAGAAGAGAGGTTAGGAGCGATTCATGCGAGAGTCGCAAATCCCGAATTTTTGTACGTATAAAATGACCAAAATGCCCCTGAAGTTATTTTACTCAGAAAATGAGGATCGTGGGCCCCACCTATTCTCAAGGGGATGTTTTGATAATAAGGGATTGTTTGTGTTATGTGTGTTAATAGAGCAGAAGGATCTCAATTTTGAGTTACGCCTTGAAATGACCAAAACGCCCCTCAAGGTTGTTTTAACTCCGATGTGCATGCCGACTGAGCCCGAACCTCACTAAAATGTTTTAAAATTTGTTTTTAAGCCATGATTAACCATTGGTTAAGCTCGGGTGGCCTCGGGCAGTTTTTAAGTGAAAGTACGATTTTGCCCCTGTTTTTGGGCAGTTTTGCGAATTTCGAAATTTTTGATTCGTATATCGAAACCTAAGCAATATTAGGCTCAAATTAAAGCTTATTAAATTCTAAATATTAATCTAGAGTCAAAATTATGTATTTTGATTGATTAGAACCCAAAATTGCTCAAAAACACCCAAATTGCTTACTAATTCACTTAAACCCTTAACCGTAAATTCTCTAAATTACATGAATACCTTGCCTACACCTAAATAATGCATGGAACACACAAATTTCACTTCTTTGGGCTGTAATGGACGAAATTATTGATGCCATTATGCAGCTGAATTATTGCCAAAAGTTGCACTAAAACAAAATGCCAAAATGTCACCATAAGAGACATAATTCCTTAATTTCATACAACTTTGTCTAAAATGATTTTTCCTCCCTTATTTCTCCTGCAAAATTCCGTCCACTACCTCATCATTTTGGCCAATTAGAAGCCTCAAAATCTTCTATAAATAGGCTTGCTTGAGTGGTCTTGGAATGCTTGGTTCATAACTAGTTTTTAGGAGCACCAAAAACTTTCTTTCTTCCTCCTCTTTGGCTGAATTCTTTCTTCAATTTTCAAAGAGATTTTGTTTCATTTCACTTCAAGAAACCAAGTTCTCTTCCTCTTCTTCAACTCAGATTAGGTAGGGAGTAGTTTCTAAATTTATTTCTATGCTTTGAGGAGTTGTGTTTTTAGCTCAAAATGATGAAATTATGAACTTGCCTTAGCTTTTCATTTTGGTTTTCCTCTTCAATTTTTCTTTAACCAATTCAACCATATGGCCTAGGTGGAACTAAGATGATGGCTTGATGATGAGGACCTTGAGGGTGGGTTGTAAATCCATCACAAGTTAGGCCTCTAAAGCTTGAAAATTCCACTTGATGCAAAACTTTAAAGAATAATGCTTTATGATGCTAAAACAAAGATTTTTAGTTTAGAACTTGAAAGATGTATTTTTTCCTTTTATGTTTTATTTCTTGTTAAGATATGTATTGGGTTGAATTTATAATTCTTTTAAAGTCTTGAAAGAGCTCTAGTAAAGAAACAAAATGAATTTGCATCCATGATTAAGTTTATGCTTTGCATAACCATGTTTACCTTCTATGTCATCACTAAATTTTCAAGAATGAATAAATGAACTTACATTTCTCATGTTTAAATTCCAAGCTTGTATTTCATATTTATGTTTCAAGTCATCACTTAATCTTTCAAGATAATAAAGAGGTTGCATCTCATATTTAATTTATGCTCTCACTATATTTTATAATGGCTAAAAGAATCAACGCATGGCATGTTTATTTTATGCCATCACCTAAAGATCCTAGAGCTCAAAGACTTGCCCATGTATCACAAGCAAAGAAATATGATTATTGGAGTTAAAGAATTTATTCTTTAAAAGTCTTGAGATTGGAGCTTAAAAGATGTAATAATAATATTCTCTTCTCCCTCTCTTTGGTCTGTGCGGACTACACCGCTCCGGTTTCTTAATATTCTCTTCTCCTCTCTTGGTCTGTGCGGACTACATCGCTCCGGTTTCTTAATATTTTCTTCTCCTCTCTTGGTCTGTGCGGATTACGCGCTCCAGTTTCTTGTATCATGTTTATATTTCAAGTTCTTGCATCATGTTTAATTTTCAAGTCATCACCTTAAATCTTAAAGATAAAGAAATGGAATTGCATATCATGTTTATAATTCCAAGCTATCACCTTATAAAGATAAGATTAAAATAAGGTTGCATAGCATGTTTATAATTCTAAGATGTCACCTAAATCTCTAAAGCTCAAGACTTACTCCTTTTATCTTAAGTGAGAATTTTAATTGTGAAGATCCTCCCAAATTTGACAAAAGAACTAGTTTCTAAATGAGTTTTAAGGCTTTGCAAGGATTTTACAGGGAACTAGTATTTTATATGCACTTAAAATATGATTCTATGTAATTGCATGAGATTCATGATTCGGCCACTGATCTGAGTTTAGTA
Organism: Dalbergia cochinchinensis; assembly: GCA_031216125.1. Classification (NCBI taxonomy): domain Eukaryota; kingdom Viridiplantae; phylum Streptophyta; class Magnoliopsida; order Fabales; family Fabaceae; genus Dalbergia; species Dalbergia cochinchinensis. Next base: position 11,022,976 of record CM062376.1, read on the forward strand.
TCAATGTGTGATAATGATTTGATATGATTGAAGTTGTGATAATTATGGTTTATTGTAAAGAGAATGATTCATAATTGGTTTAGTAACTAATTAGTTCTATAATTGATAATTCTATGTAAGGATTGGATGCTTATTAAGTACTTGATATCATTGAATGATTTCTGGCTTGCATGTTATAGTTCTTGTTGCAAATAATGAGAATGCTTGTACATGAAATGTTCTTTATTATGTAAAATTTACCTTTGTTGCTAGAAGAAAGTGTATCATTGTAAAAGTGTAATTTGGAAAGGTTACGGCTAAGGAAAGACTTGGTATTTAAGCGTGTCCATTGTGACCCACCTCTCTTTCTGGGAATCTCCCATATGCATGATTATGATTGATATATATTATTCTAGCTTAAGACTATAAATGAGAAAATGTTATGATGTTTATGAATTGTATTATGATATAACATGCAAAGATTTAATGATGACTTAAACTTATAAGAAAATGATCCTTTGGAACCATCGGACTATAGGTGGTGAAAAGGTGATTTTAGCCCCTAACCCGTTCTCTCAAAAGGGTAGAGTCGGGACTTTAGCTTATCAAAAGGGATAAGTATATGCTAGTGACGACTAGTAAAATATGAGCTCATAACCTAAATTACTCCCAAAAGGGTGGAGTATAGGGTGGCCCAAGGAAAATAATGATGATGATAAGATTTTAAGTCATCAAAGGCACTAAAGAAATGAAATATGTGCACTTTGTGTCCATGTGTAGCTAATATTATATGACGTTCTTTTATGCATGTTATTTTGATAATGATGATGAGGAATATGATGTAATGATAAAGGAAATGTTCATTGTAAATATGACATGTTAAGAATAAGATGCATTATAAGGCATGATTAAAAATTGACGAACCTCGGTTAAGTATTTGTCAGAACTTAAAATGAATCTTTGCATGCTCACTATTTTAGAATAATCCCGAGGTTCTGGGGACTTTGATGATGACACTGTAGAAGGAGGTACCCTCTTGAGAATTCTTTAGCAAGATTCTCACTCCCTTTTCTTTATTTCCGTCATTGTCTCCAGATTCAAATGGCGACATTCGTCTGTTCGTTGATACCCTACTTGGGAATTCCACTATGATCCGGTGCATCGCTCGTATCATTTTGAAGGGAGGTCTTGTGATTCGTGTTTTTATTTACATAGGTCGTCCATTTGCACATCCTGTCCCTAGTTATCGATTTTCTCCTACTTCTCCCTATGGCGATGAAATGGTTTCGAACATGCACGTCCACTTGATGAAAGGATGTTACGTTCTTATCCCGCTTCATCTGCTTGTCCATGGATTTCAGTATGTTCCGAGACGAGATATTACGGCTGATACTTGAGGACACTCCTACTCATGTATATTGCCGAGAGCTCTGCTCGTACTCCCACACGTGTAAGAGTGGGTAGTGAGGAAACAGTTGTTCAGCCGAGGTTAGCGAATAGGCCCTCCATGCGACTGACTGGTGCATCTCGTGTGTCCGTCCCGAGGAGCTCATCGATGGATCGGATTTATTCCCCATTTCGGGGACGGTGGCCATAGAAGGTTCTTAGTAGATTTATGTGTGATCATGCACCCTAGTTTTAGGATAACCTTCCCGGCTTATGGAGTTATCTAGTTTAGGGGCATGTATTTCCTTAAGTATATTTTCTTTTATGGGTTTGCATAAGATAATGATGTATGAACATAACCCACCCTTTGAGTGAGGTTATTGTATGTAAATATATGCTATAATGTGCTTATGGATGTTATATGATGGAGCCTAAGTGATATGATGTGATATATTCTTAAACGTCTTATTATACCCCGCTTACTCGTTCACGTTGTACTCGGCTCATGTTTTCAATTATGTGTTTTAAAAAAAAAAATGGCTCGTAATTTCACTAAGTATTTTCAAATTATGAAGAAAGAACCAAAGCAAGGAGTAAAGTCTAGTCATTAATCAGATTCAACCTAGGTGTATCTGGTTAATTACTAGGGTGTTACATTTTGGTATCAGAGCAGTTCGATTCTCATGGAGCCTAAGGATTGGACTAGCTATGCTTCTAAAGCATAATACGTTAGTAACGTCATGTGTAGATGTTTATCATTAGGATGAGCTTGAGGATTAGAAATACATGACTCTTTGTATGTTGAAAGTGCCATGGTAACTTGCTCACTTTGCATGCAATATTGGGCCTGATCACATCAGTGTAGTTGGTTTGTGTGTATAGGGACCAATGGCACGTCGACAACAGACTAGGAGCGCAACACAGAATAATCAAGACAACGAGACAGCCGAAGCACTCCGCGACGTAGCAAGGACCATGAGAATGATGATGGAACGAATGGATCAGGATCGTCAAGCCAATATGAATCAGGGACATGAGATTCCTGAACATGCCTGTTTCGGGGAGTTTCGTAAGGCAAACCCACCAGTTTTCAAGGGGACACTGAATCCAAATATTGCAGATGAATGGATTCGGAATATTGAGAAGGTCTTTGCTGTAGTCCCATGCTCGGAGGAGCAAAAGGTCACCTTCGCTACTCATATGCTTGAAGGTGATGCCGGTTTCTGGTGGACGGGTGTTCGAAGACTCCTGGAGACGACCGACATGGACATTGATTGGGAACTTTTCAAGGTCCATTTTTATGAAAAGTACTTTCCAGAGTCAGTTAGAAATGCCAAGGACATTGAATTCATGCAAGTTGTCCAGGGGAATATGAATGTGGCCCAGTACACTGCCAGATTTGAAGAACTCATTAAGTTCTCAAGAATGTACCAAGGAAATCCTGATGAGTACTGGAAATGCATTAAATACGAGTCAGGGTTGAAGGCGGAACTTAATGTGGCAGTTGCACATTTGGAGATTAGGGATTTCTCTACCCTAGTTAACAAATGTCGGATTATTGAAGAAGGTCAGAGAAAACTAAACACCCCAAAGTCAGATAATATTACCAAAAAGTTGACACCTCAAGGTCGAGTTCAAGAGGCAGAGTCGATCTCCATTTCCCCCTCAATCAAGACCACAAGGGACACAAAGAAATTTTCAACAAGGAAGGCCAAACAACAACAATCACTATAATAACAACCGCTACAACAATAACCTCAATAAGAATCACAACAACAACAATAACAACAATAAAGGAAAGCACCACAAAGAGGTCGGCGGTACCTCCACGGCTGCGCCATCCATGGAATGTCCCAAGTGCGGCAAGAATCATGGGAGCATGCCATGTCGAGCGGAACAAGCGTGTGCTATCGGTTGTGGAAAACCAGGTCATTACTCCCGAGAATGCACGGAAAGAAACCCGCCAACCCCAATCCCAAGCCGCAATACCAGGGAAGGGTATTTCTGTTAATCTTTGAAGAAACAACGAAGTCATGAAATCTCGTGGAAGGTAAGGGTAATATGCATGGTAAAGACTTAATTGTACTATATGATTCTGGCGCTTCTCATTCTTTTATCTCCCATTCATGTGTTAAAAGCCTTAATTTACCTATGGTGAGCTTCCTTTTGACCTTATTGTTTCTACCCATTTGGAAAACCCGTTAGGACTTGTAAATGTTGTTTAGATTGTAGTTTTATTATAGATAATAGATCCTTTGTTTTAGATCTTATTTGGTTACCCATGCGAGGTTTAGATGTGATTCTTGGCATGGATTGGCTTGAGGCCAACCGTGTACTGTTAATCTGTTATGAGAAAACCATCACTTTTCTTCCTGTTCCTATTGAACCTAAGAAACCCATAAGTCTTTACATAACTGCTGTGGAAATGGATTGTGGTAAGGGTAAGAGTAAAGGTTACATTTTCTTAGCCGCTAGTGATGTAGACTTTGAGCAAAGTATCGATGAGATACCAATAGTAAGAAATTACCCTGAAGTATTTCCAGATGAGATAGAGTTTCCCAAGAGAGAGATAGAGTTTTCCATAGAATTGCTTAGGGTGCGGGACCTATATCCATAGCCCCATACAGGATGTCCCCATTAGAATTGACCGAGTTAAAAACTCAATTGGAAGATTTATTGGAGAAAAAGTTTGTTAGGCCTAGTGCATCACCTTGGGGAGCGCCTGTGTTGTTTGTAAAGAAAAAGGATGGGAGTATGAGGATGTGTGTAGATTATCGGCAGTTGAATAAAGTAACGGTGAAAAACAAGTATCCTCTGCCTAGGATCGATGATTTGATGGACCAAGCTGAAAGGTGCGGTAGTGTTTTCTAAGATAGATTTGGGGTCAGGCTACCATCAAATTAGAGTGAGAGATGAAGACATACCTAAAACGGCCTTTCGCACTCAATACGGCCATTTTGAGTTTGCGATAATGTCCTTTGGGTTAACCAATGCTCCAGCTATTTTTATGGATTACATGAATAGGATCTTTCGGCCCTATTTAGATCAGTTTGTAGTTGTTTTTATAGATGACATTCTCATATATTCTAAGACCCATGAAGAGCATGAATGCCACCTGACCATAATCTTGGAGATCTTGAAGGAAAAGAAACTATATGCCAAGATTTCCAAGTGTGAGTTTTGGTTGGATAAGGTGCAATTTTTAGGGCATGTAGTATCTAAGAAAGGAATTGTTGTAGATCCTAGTAAGGTAGAAACGGTAGTAATCGGGAAAGACCAACCACCATGAATCAAGTAAGAAGCTTTTTGGGTTTAGCGGTTATTACCGTCGATTTATCAAGGGATTTTCCCAGATTTCCCTACCTTTGACCAAGGTGACTAGGAAGAACACCCTTTTTCATGGATCCCGGAGTGTGAAAAGAGCTTTCAAGAGTTAAAACACAAGCTAACCTCTACCCCTGTTTTAGTGTTACCCGACCCCAATGTGCCTTTCGAGGTGTATTGTGATGCTTCAAAAAGGGGTTTAGGTTGTGTATTGATGCAAGATAGGCAAGTGGTGGCCTATGCATCAAGACAACTCAAGCCACATGAGGCAAACTACCCTACCCATGACCTTGAGTTAGGCTGTAGTCGTGTTTGCTCTAAAGATTTGGAGACACCATTTATATGGAGTTAAGTTTGAGGTGTTTTCCGATCACAAGAGTTTGAAATATCTCTTTGATCAAAAAGAGCTAAACATGAGGCAAAGGCGATGGATGGAGTTCTTGAAAGATTATGATTTTGGATTGAATTACCATCTGGTAAAGCTAATGTAGTAGCTGATGCTTTGAGTAGGAAGTCCTTACAAGTGTCCCGTTTGATGGTGAAGGAGGTTGAATTGATTGAGCAATTTAGGGACTTAAACCTTGGAATGACTTTGACCACTAAAGGCATCAAAGCTTGTCATCTTAGAGTGACAAGTGAGTTCAAAGAAAGGATTGTTCAAGCTCAAGGGGACGATCTTGAGTTTCAAAGAGACTTTAGAGGCGTGAAGGCGGGGAAAGTTGATAGGTTTTACCCAAGGAATGGATGATTTGTGGAGGTTTAAAGGTCGAATATGTGTACTGCTAGTGGTGGCCTCCGAAAGGATATTTTGGAGGAAGCCCATAAGAGCCATTTTACCCTTCATCCTGGTGCCACCAAGATGTATCAAGATTTGAAGAAGATGTTCTGGTGGCCTGGAATGAAGAAAGATGTGTGCACATGGGTGAGTAAGTGCTTGGTGTGTCATAAGGTGAAGATTGAACACCAAAAACCCTCTAGAATCTTTGCAACCTCTGTCGATCCCTGAGTGGAAGTGGGATAGTATCTCCATGGATTTTGTATTTGGATTACCGAGGACCCAAATGAATCATGATACCATATGGGTAATCGTGGATCGATTGACGAAGTCAGCCCACTTTTTACCTATTAAGGTGACTTATTCCTTGGATAGGTTAGCACAATTATATATTCAGGAGATAGTAAGGTTACATGGGGTGCCGTCGACGATAATCTCGGACCGGGATCCGCGGTTTACGTCACGATTTTGGGGAGCCTTTCAAAAGGCATTTGGTTCAAAGCTGTGTCTAAGCACGGCCTATCACCCCCAAGCAGACGGTCAATCTGAAAGAACTATCCAAACCTTGGAGGATAGGTTAAGGGCATGTGTTTTAGATCAAAGGGAAGTTGGGATAAGTACACTTCGATTGAATTTGCATATAACAACTTGATTATCATGCAAGTATCGGTATGGCACCGTATGAGGCCCTCTATGGACGAAATGTCAATCTCCCTTATGTTGGTATGAACCCGGAGAGCAAAGGTTACTCGGACCTGATATTGTGAACGAAACAACGGAACAAATCAAGAAGATTAGGGATAAGATTCTTCTTGCTCAAAGTCGAACGAGAAAAACTATGCGGACAAGCGGCGAAAACCGCTAGATTTTCAAGAAGGGGACCACGTGTTCCTAAGGATCACCCCCACCACAGGCATAGGCCGAGCAATAAAAGTAAAGAAATTGAGCCCCAGATTTCTTGGTCCGTTTGAAATCCTTACCAAAGTAGGACCTGTAGCCTACCGTATAGCCCTACCCCCGAGTCTATCCAACCTTCATGATGTTTTCCATGTCTCTCAATTAAGAAAGTATCAATCGACCAGTCATGTACTAGAGCGAACATGTACAATTAAGAGATAACCCGACATTTAACTTACTACCCACGAGAATCGTCGACCGAGGAGTTAGCGGTTAAGGAACAAGGTACCCTGGTCAAAGTAGCATGGGGACAGGGTGAAACCGAAGAACTTACATGGGAGCTGGAATCAAACATGAAAGCACAATACCATGAGTTGTTCTCAGGTAACGAATTTCCGGGGCGAAATTCTTTTTAAGGAGGGGAGTAATGTAACGCCTCAATTTTTACTGTAATTTTTACTGTCATTAGAAATTACTCAATTTCTGAATTACCGTAGGTAATTATTACATAAGATTTGAGGCCGACCAACCCTCAATAAAGGAATATAACATTAGAAGAGAGGTTAGGAATGATACATGCGAGTCGCAAATCCCGAATTTACATGCGTATAAAATGACCAAAATGCCCTGAAGTTATTTTACTGAGAAAATGAGGATCGTGGGCCCCACCTATTCTCAAGGGGATATTTTGAGGATAATAAGGGATTGTTTGTGTTATGTGTGTTAATAGAGCAGAGGGATCTCAATTTTGAGTTAGGCCTTGTGAAATGACAAAGCAGCGCCCTGTTGTTTAACTCCGATGTGCGTGCCGACTGAGCCCGAACCTCACTAAAATGTTTTAAAATGTGTTTTTAAGCCATGATTAACCAATGGTTAAGCTCGGGTGGCCTCGGGCAATTTTTAAGTGAAAGTACGATTTTGGCCCTGTTTTTGGGCGAGTTTGCAAATTTCGGGATTTTTGATTCGTATATCGAAACGTAAGCAATATAAGGCTCAAATTAAAGCTTATTAAATTCTAAATATTAATCTAGAGTCAAAATTATGTATTTAGATTGATTAGTACCCAAAATTGCTCAAAAACACCCAAATTGCTTACTAATTCACTTAAACCCTTAACCGTAAATTCTCTAAATTACATGAATACCTTGCCTACACCTAAATAATGCATGGAACACACAAATTTCACTTCTTTGGGCTGTAATGGACGAAATTATTGATGCCATTATGCAGCTGAATTATTGCCAAAAGTTGCACTAAAACAAAATGCCAAAATGTCACCATAAGAGACATAATTCCTTAATTTCATACAACTTTGTCTAAAATGATTTTTCCTCCCTTATTTCTCCTGCAAAATTCCGTCCACTACCTCATCATTTTGGCCAATTAGAAGCCTCAAAATCTTCTATAAATAGGCTTGCTTGAGTGGTCTTGGAATGCTTGGTTCATAACTAGTTTTTAGGAGCACCAAAAACTTTCTTTCTCCCTCCTCTTTGGCTGAATTCTTTCTTCAATTTTTCAAAGAGATTTTGTTTCATTTCACTTCAAGAAACCAAGTTCTCTTCCTCTTCTTCAACTCAGATTAGGTAGGGAGTAGTTTCTAAATTTATTTCTATGCTTTGAGGAGTTGTGTTTTTAGCTCAAAATGATGAAATTATGAACTTGCCTTAGCTTTTCATTTTGGTTTTCCTCTTCAATTTTCTTTAACCAATTCAACCATATGGCCTAGGTGGAACTAAGATGATGGCTTGATGATGAGGACCTTGAGGGTGGGTTGTAAATCCATCACAAGTTAGGCCTCTAAAGCTTGAAAATTCCACTTGATGCAAAACTTTAAAGAATAATGCTTTATGATGCTAAAACAAAGATTTTTAGTTTAGAACTTGAAAGATGTATTTTTTCCTTTTATGTTTTATTTCTTGTTAAGATATGTATTGGGTTGAATTTATAATTCTTTTAAAGTCTTGAAAGAGCTCTAGTAAAGAAACAAAATGAATTTGCATCCATGATTAAGTTTATGCTTTGCATAACCATGTTTACCTTCTATGTCATCACTAAATTTTCAAGAATGAATAAATGAACTTACATTTCTCATGTTTAAATTCCAAGCTTGTATTTCATATTTATGTTTCAAGTCATCACTTAATCTTTCAAGATAATAAAGAGGTTGCATCTCATATTTAATTTATGCTCTCACTATATTTTATAATGGCTAAAAAGAATCAACGCATGGCATGTTTATTTTATGCCATCACCTAAAGATCCTAGAGCTCAAAGACTTGCCCATGTATCACAAGCAAAGAAATATGATTATTGGAGTTAAAGAATTTATTCTTTAAAAAGTCTTGAGATTGGAGCTTAAAAGATGTAATAATAATATTCTCTTCTCCCTCTCTCTGGTCTGTGCGGACTACCGCTCAGGTTTCTTAATATTCTCTTCTCCTCTCTTGGTCTGTGCGGACTACCGCCGCTCCGGTTTCTTAATATTTTCTTCTCCTCTCTTGGTCTGTGCGGATTACCGCTCAGTTTCTCGTATCATGTTTATATTTCAAGTTCTTGCATCATGTTTAATTTTCAAGTCATCACCTTAAATCTTAAAGATAAAGAAATGGAATTGCATATCATGTTTATAATTCCAAGCTATCACCTTATAAAGATAAGATTAAAATAAGGTTGCATAGCATGTTTATAATTCTAAGATGTCACCTAAATCTCTAAAGCTCAAGACTTACTCCTTTTATCTTAAGTGAGAATTTTAATTGTGAAGATCCTCCCAAATTTGACAAAAGAACTAGTTTCTAAATGAGTTTTAAGGCTTTGCAAGGATTTTACTGAGGAACTAGTATTTTATATGCACTTAAAATATGATTCTATGTAATTGCATGAGATTCATGATTGACCCTTTGATCTGAGTTTAGTATCAATGTGTGATAATGATTTGATATGATTGAAGTTGTGATAATTATGGTTTATTGTTAAGAGAATGATTCATAATTGGTTTAGTAACTAATTAGTTCTATAATTGATAATTCTATGTAAGGATTGGATGCTTATTAAGTACTTGATATCATTGAATGATTTCTGGCTTGCATGTTATAGTTCTTTGTTGCAAATAATGAGAATGCTTGTACATGAAATGTTCTTTATTATGTAAAATTTACCTTTGTTGCTAGAAGAAAGTGTATCATTGTAAAAGTGTAATTTGGAAAGGTTACGGCTAAGGAAAGACTTGGTATTTAAGCGTGTCCATTGTGACCCACCTCTTTCTGGGAATCTCCCATATGCATGATTACAGTTGATATATATTATTCTAGCTTAAGACTATAAATGAGAAAATGTTATGATGTTTATGAATTGTATTATGATATAACATGCAAAGATTTAATGATGACTTAAACTTATAAGAAAATGATCCTTTGGAACCATCGGACTATAGGTGGTGAAAAGGTGATTTTAGCCCCTAACCCGTTCTCTCTAAGGGTAGAGTCGGGACTTTAGCTTATCAAAAGGGATAAGTATATGCTAGTGACGACTAGTAAAATATGAGCTCATAACCTAAATTACTCCCAAAAGGGTGGAGTATAGGGTGGCCCAAGGAAAATAATGATGATGATAAGATTTTAAGTCATCAAAGGCACTAAAGAAATGAAATATGTGCTCTGTGTCCATGTGTAGCTAATATTATATGGCGTTCTTTTATGCATGTTATTTTGATAATGATGATGAGGAATATGATGTAATGATAAAGGAAATGTTCATTGTAAATATGACATGTTAAGAATAAGATGCATTATAAGGCGCATGATTAAAAAATTGTAGAACCTCGGTTAAGTGTTTGTCGGAACTTAAAATGAATCTTTGCATGGTCACTATTTTAGAATAATCCCGAGGTTCCTGGGGACTTTGATGATGAAACTGTAGAAGGCGGTACCCTCCTGAGAATTCTTTAGCAAGATTCTCACTCCCTTTTCTTTATTTCCGTCATTGTCTCCAGATTCAAATGGCGACATTCGTCCTGTTCGTTGATACCCCTACTTGGGAATTCCACTATGATCCGGTGCATCGCTCGTATCATTTTGAAGGAGAGTCTTGTGATTCGTGTTTTTATTTACATAGGTCGTCCATTTGCACATCCTGTCCCTAGTTATCGATTTTCTCCTACTTCTCCCTATGGCGATGAAATGGTTTCGAACATGCACGTCCACTTGATGAAAGGATGTTACGTTCTTATCCCGCTTCATCTGCTGTCCATGGATTTCAGTATGTTCGAGATGAGATATTCAAACTGATCCTTGAGAGGACACTCCTACTCATGTATATTAGAGAGCTCTGCTCCTACTCCCACACGTGTAAGAGAGGGTAGTGAGGAAAGCAGTTGTTCAGTAGAGGTTAGCGAGAAGGCCGTCCATGCGACTGACTGGTGCATCTCGTGTGTCCGTCAGAGGAGCTCATCAGTGGATCGGATTTATTCCCCATTTCGGGACGGTGGCCATAAAAGGTTCTTAGTAGATTTATGTGTGATCATGCACCCTAGTTTTAGGATAACCTTCCCGGCTTATGGAGTTATCTAGTTTAGGGGCATGTATTTCCTTAAGTATATTTTCTTTTATGGGTTTGCATAAGATAATGATGTATGAACATAACCCACCCTTTGAGTGAGGTTATTGTATGTAAATATATGCTATAATGTGCTTATGGATGTTATATGATGGAGCCTAAGTGATATGATGTGATATATTCTTAAACGTCTTATTATACCCCGCTTACTCGTTCACGTTGTACTCGGCTCATGTTTTCAATTATGTGTTTTTTAAAAAAAAAAATGGCTCGTAATTTCACTAAGTATTTTCAAATTATGAAGAAAGAACCAAAGCAAGGAGTAAAGTCTAGTCATTAATCAGATTCAACCTAGGTGTATCTGGTTAATTACTAGGGTGTTACAGGTACCCTACTGAGAATTCTTTAGCAAGATTCTCACTCCCTTTTCTTTATTTCCGTCATTGTCTCCAGATTCAAATGGCGACATTCGTCCTGTTCGTTGATACCCCTACTTGGGAATTCCACTATGATCCGGTGCATCGCTCGTATCATTTTGAAGGGAGGTCTTGTGATTCGTGTTTTTATTTACATAGGTCGTCCATTTGCACATTCTGTCCCTAGTTATTGATTTTCTCCTACTTCTCCCTATGGCGATGAAATGGTTTTCGAACATGCACGTCCACTTGATGAAAGGATGTTACGTTCTTATCCCGCTTCATCTGCTGTCTATGGATTTCCAGAGTATGTTCCCGAGATGAGATATTCTAAAACTGATCCTTCAGAGGACACTCCTACTCATGTATATTCTGAGAGCTCTGCTCCTACTCCCACACGTGTAAGAGAGGGTAGTGAGGAAACAGTTGTTCAGCGGAGGTTAGCAAGAAGGCCGTCCATGCGACCCCAGCCTGGTGCATCTCGTGTGTCCCCTCCCGAGGGAGCTCATCAGTGGATTGGATTTATTCCCCCATTTCGGGACGATGGCCATAGAAGGTTCTTAGTAGATTTATGTGTGTTCATGCACCCTAGTTTTAGGATAACCTTCCCGGCTTATGGAGTTATCTAGTTTAGGGGCATGTATTTCCTTATGTATATTTTCTTTTATGGGTTTACATAAGACAATGATGTATGATCATAACCCACCCTTTGAGTGAGGTTATTGTATGTAAATATATGTTATAATGTGCTTATGGGGTGATATGATGTGATATATTCTTAAACGTCTTATTATACTCTGCTTACTCGTTCACGTTGTACTCGGCTCACGTTTTCAATTATGTTTTTTTTTTAAAAAAAATGGCTCGTAATTTCACTAAGTATTTTCAAATTATGAAGAAAGAACCAAAGCAAGGAGTAAAGTCTAGTCATTAATCAGATTCAACCTAGGTGTATTTGGTTAATTACTAGGGTGTTACATTATGCATTACATATTTATTTTGAGCTTTGCATTCATATTTAATTTACAAGCCATCACCTAAAGTTAAAGGCTAAAGAATGGAGTGCATCTCATACTTATATTCTTGTCTAGCATATTTACCTTTCATCACTAAAGAATGTAACACCCCGATTTCTCTGTCCGAGGGAAATGACCAAAATGCCCCTGAGGTCATTTCCTGACCCGAACTCGAGGGTAACCAACTCGGTCGTCCTCAAAGGGTCAACTCAATGTTTGAAGGGGATTAAATGGCCCTTGAATGCTTTCGGAAGCGAAAATTTCGTTTTCCACAGTTTCGGGCCAAAATGACCAAAATACCCCTATAGCGTTTTTACGCGGGTAAAGGTGTCGTTTGAGCCCGGAACTTTCCCCAGAGGTTTAAAAACATGTTTTCATGTGTCTAGAGGTCTCTGTTCAAGTCCCGGTGGTCCCGGGCAGTTTTAGTGCAAAATTACGATTTTGTCCCTAGAATAGTGTTTTTGAGCTTAATGACGTAATTAAGCAAACCTAAGCAATATTAGGCTCTAAACGAAGATTAATTTATTTCCCTAATTAATCTAGAGTCAAAATAATTTATTAAAGTTAATTAGAACCTAAAATTGCTTAGATTAAACTTAAATCCCTTTTTAGAACTCAAGACTCCTAGTCTTGGAATCTTGAATAGTGTTTTCTCTCTCCAATTCCTTAAATCAAGGAAATGTGTCTAGATTTGTTTAGACTCTAAATTGAGGATTTAACTCTCTAATGGTGCAAGACCACTCCTTAATTATGTCTAGACCACCTTAATTACCCATTTACCTTACCTAAACACTTTCTTACAAATTCCTAATCTTAAGCATAATCAAAGATACACATAAATACAACTCTAAACCACAATTAAAATGCAAAGAACCCTCCCCCATGGGCTGATGCATATTCGGCCATCTCTCTCCAATTACCACACATATTAAATTGTTTTCTCACTCAAAGAGCCATGCTTGAGCCATACCTTGAGCCATACCTCACCATGCTTTGAACCATACCTCACCATGCCTCAAGAACACATTATCTCACCTAATGGAACTCATGGAATGCCTTGAGGAGCTTGCACCACTTTTAGATCATTTGCTAAGTTTAGGAAACACTCAAAGCTTTTCTTTTCTCTCAAAGTTCTAGTGTTCTTCAAGTTCTTCAAGCTCTTCAAAGTTCTTCATCATCTTCATCTTCTTCTTCCATCTTCAAGTTCATCACACCAAGTAGGGATTTTCTTTCATGAATTCTTTTCTTTAAAGTTCTTGTTTCAAGCTTGATGTTCATAGTTTCTCTTGATTCCTTTTAGAACTTCTTTTCTTTTCCTTCTCCCTCTTTATATTTCGGCCATAGGCCTTGAAGAACAAAGGAATGAGAGCTTGATGATGAGAGTTTCATGATGATGTTCATCACTTGAAACAAACTCTAGAGCTTGATCTTCGTTCTTGAGCAAAAATGTTTCTAGTTTTTCCTTTCTTGAACTCTTGAGAATTTTAGCTTTAATGATGTTTTAAAATGGCTCTATGAACTCAATGATGAGGACTCATGATGTTGGTGTTAATATATCATCAAGATCATGAACTCTAGAGTTTTATAATGTTCCTTTTTCTTCTTGAAGATTTCGGCCATTTCCTTAATTTTTCTAAGCTTCATGGTTTGATTTCCTAAGGATATTATGTTGAGTCTTAAGAACTCTAAGCTTGACTTTACCTTGTTTGGATGAGTTTGGGTTATAGTTTAAATTCCTTTAAAGTCTTGTTAAGAGCTCTAGAAAGATAAAATGAACTTGCATAATTTATTTTATGCTTACATCCATATTTACATTCTTGCTATGCATCTTTGCTTTCTAGCTATCACCTAAGAACATAAAGATTAAAATGGAACTTGTATCATCACTTAATTTAATTCTCGAAGCCTTTCTATTTCGGCCTTAAAGTCGATTGTTGTTGGGCCTAGAGCACTAAAATAAAGAATTGAACTTGCATTATCACCTAATTAATTTCTCGAATGCCTATCTATTTCGGCCTTAAAGTCGATTGTTGTTGGGCCAAGAGCACTAAAATAAAGAATTGAACCATGCATATTTACCTTCAAGCTTGCACGTTTAAGTTTATGCCTCGCATATTTACTTTCAAGCTTGCACGTTGAAGTTATGCCTTGCATATTTAACTTTAAGTCATCACTTTACTTTGTAAGCAAGATTAAAAACGAAAAGCATGAGCACGTTTAGTTTATGTCATAACTTAAGAACCTAGAGCTCAAAGACTTGCCCATTTCATTCCAAGTTAAAGTTTAATGTGAATGCATTCCTTGAATGCATAATTTCGGCCAAGTAGTGATGATGGACTTGCAATGAGTTTTCATCTAGCTACTAGGACCAATAGTCTATGTTCTAAGTTTTCCTTAAAAGCTTTACAAATCTTTATAAGGTTATGTCATCACAAGTTGTGATTTTATTATCTTTTAGGGGGTGGAATATGTTTTGGTCAGTGACCTAAGGCTTCTCTTAGCCTTTTGATGAATTAAAGTGTTTTGCAAAGAGTTTTAGAAGTTCTAGATCGATTCCGAGAGAAACTAGTTAACTTATGTACCTAGAAACGTCGATTTAACTCTCTCATTTAAGTTAAATGTTTTCGGTTCTGATATGATGAGTGTGATGTTGTATGATGATGTCTTGATGTGTTGGAATGTGTGGAAATATCATATGATGATGTAGAAGCGATCCTATGCATGATAGGTAAGAAACTAGCTAACTAGAAATACCGTAAAGCTAGAATTTAACATAGTTTTGACCCATTTGTTTTTGGAACTTATCCAAACTGTTTTAATGGGAACATAATCAGAGTTAGATTGTTTAGACATGAAAAACTTGGTATCATTTGGATTAGAATCGAATTCTAGCACCTATGGGGAAACTAGTAACTAGAAAACCGTAAAAATGCAAATGTAGAACTCTTAGAACATTTAATTTTCTAGATTCTATCCAGCACCCTTACAACATGGTAAACATGATTAATAATTAGTCCTTAAGCATAGGAATGTCTCATAATCGATTTAGATTTAATCCATAGCCTTAAGTAAAAGCGGAACCAAGAAAGGGTCTAAAACGTAAGTTCTAGAACCCCGTATTCACATGTTAGGATTTCCACCCTATGCTATTCAAATTTAAAAGTAAAATGAGAGGATTATGAATGATGTTTAATTATGAGCCTTAGGTGCTTAAAATATGAACGACGGATGTAGAGAACTATATCTCAAGATTAAGACCCGTAAGAGTCAAAGCATAAGCTACCGTAAGGGTAAGCGTTTGAATATTTTATGATGATGCATGAAGTATGCTAATGATGATGATGTTATTCATATGAGGAATTTATGAGGTTATATGTTTATGTGGCATAAAGCAAATTTGGAAGGAAATTCGGTGAAATGACCGTTGTGCCGCCGAATTTCTGACAAATTTGGGGACTTAAAGAGATTTTAAAAATTAAGGTACTAAGATGGGTTCTAGGATGACACCGGTCCGGCCGAGCACCTCCATAGAACTCATGTGACATCGGTACCATTTTATACTCTTAGGTGACACCGGTTCGGCCGAGCACCCCTAAGAGTTTTGCCCCCTAACCCGTACTCAGATAGTCGGGATTTATGATTTATGATACGCTTATCGTTAAGTGGTAAGTAAGAACTAGTGACGACTAGTTAAGGTATGAGCTCATAACCTAGATGTATGACACGTTCTGGGTGACACCGGTTCGGCCGAGCACCCCCAGTTTGATTGTCTTTTAGGGTGGCCCATGAGGAAGAGAAGTTTCATGATTATGATTATGTCACTAAGTTTTGTCCCATATGAATGTTACTATTACCACTTTATGCCACCAAGAATGATGATGCTTGAGGTTATGTTTTATGTATGTGCATTAGGTAGTGTCATGCATACATTTTCTATTATGTTGCATTCATGACATTAAGATCTTCCTAAAATGAATGGACCTTGGCTAAAATATATTTTTAAGTTTAAAATGAACTTAATACATGCTCAGTCGTTTTGTATAAATAAACCCAAGGTTCCTGAGGACGTAGATGATGACACCTAGGTAGTAGGAGGCCCTACTGAGATTCTTTAGCAAGATTCTCACTCCCTCTATCTCTTTCTTTCCGTCACGTCTTCAGATGGCGACGTTCGTAGTGTTCGTGGACACCCCGACATGGGAGGTGCACTATGACCCGGCTCACGGGTCATACCATTTTGAGGGGCAGTGCACGGTGCGGGTTTTCATGTTCGTAGGACGCCTCTTCGCTTATCCCGTGCACACCCATCGCTTCTCCCCGACTGCACCCTATGGCGACAACGAGCGGGTTTTTGAGCGTGCGCGTACGCATGACGAGAGAGTGCTCCGCATGCACACCGCCACCTTAGCCATGCGAGACTATCCCGATTACGTGCCCCGGACCTACTTCTCGGAGACCGACCCGTCCGAGGACCCGCCTACTCATCCGTATAGCGAGAGCTCTGCCCCCTCTCCACCATTGATGAGGGAGGGCAGTGAGGATACCGTGACTCAGCCAAACTTGCCCGACGGCGGAGATGCGGCACACCGCTGGGGTCACTCTCGATCCCGTTCGCCTCTTTACGCGAGGAGCTCGCCACGGTTTCCGGATACTTGCCTCGTTGGCGAGGCGGATGTCGATGGAGGTGACGATCGACCGATGGAGTACCCGGTTAGAGCACACACCACTTAGATGGGGATAAACCTTCTTTTGTTTAGAGGTTATCCTATTAGGTGCACTCGGGTAGGGGAGTAGATTATGTTCATGTTTTATGTTGTACTTTCTTTTATGCATTTCCCTTGTACTAAATTAAGACCCACACTTATAAGTGGGCAAGTTATATATATATATATGAGATGATATTCAGTGATGTTCATGTTGTGCCTCATGTTATGATGTTGTGAGATAATTGTTTCACTTTACATGGTGTATTGCTTATCGCATCACGCGGCTCTCACTTTTATTTCAAAAAAAAATTACCCGTATTTTCCGCTAAGTAATTCAAAGTTAAATGAGAACTATGAAGTAACAGACTAATGATTAACCTAAATATGTTCTAGAGTATTGGGTTAAAAATTAGGATGTTACAAAGAACGTAAAGATTTAAAATGACGTTTGCACTATCACCTAACTAAAATCTCAAAGCCTTTCTATTTCGGCCTTAAAGTCGATTGTTGTTGGGCCTAGAGCACTAAACTAAAGAATTGAACTTGCATATTTATATTCCAATTCTTGCATATTTATTTTAAGCCTTGCATTTTTATATTCAAGTCTAGTATGTTTACTTTAAAGTTCTCACTTTATTTTGTAAATGAAGAATAAAAATGAAATGCATAGCATGTTTAAATCATGTCATCACTTAAAAGACCTTAGAGCTCAAAGACTTGCCCATTTTATCTCAAGTTAAAGTTTAATGAGGGAGCATTCTTTGAATGCATGATTTCGGCCATGATGTGATGATGAACTTGGAATGAGTTTCATCTAGCTTCAAGGACCAATAAGTCAAGTTTTAAGGAATCCTTTTAAAGCTCATGAATTTGTTTAAGTTTAAGACCAACAAGGTTCTATGAATTTAACACTCTTTCAAGGAGGGATTAAGTAGTCACCAACCTAAGGATGTTTTAGTCTCTTTGACATGATAGAATGGTTTGCAAAAGAGTTTTAGAAGTTGTGAAAATAATTCCAAGAGAAACTAGTAACTTATGTGTTTTAAAAATATCAAGTTATGTGTCTTTTTGAGATTTAATGTTTCGGTTCTTCCATGATGTGTTTGCTGCCATGTGATGATGTTTGATGTGTTTGGATGAGTGAAAAATTATGTATGACGAAGTAGGAACAATTCTATGCAAGTTAGGAAAGAAACTAGCTTTCTAGGAAAACCGTAAAGTCAAGATTTAGCATAGTTTTATCCCATTTAATTATGGACACTGCCCAAACTGTTTTAATGGGGATATAATCAGATTAGGATTAATTAATTATAAAAAATTTGGTTTCATTTGAAGTAGGAATGAATTTTGGCACCTATAGAGAAACTAGTAACTAGAAAACCGTAAAACCGCAATTCTAGAACTCTTAGAACATTTAATTTTTAGAAATCTGTCTAGCAACCTTATAATGTAGATAACATGGTTTAAAATTAGCTCTTTGTTATAGGAATGACTCATAATTGGTTTAGGTTTAACTAATAGCGCCTTGGGCGAAGACAAAACCAAGAAAGGGTCTAAAACGCAAGTTCTAGAACCCCGTAATCATAAGTTTATAACGCTGCCCCTAAGGAATGGTGATGTTCAGATTTATTAGATAGCATACATAAATGATAAGGTTTGATAAGAGAGAACCCTTAGGTGCACAAAAGTTTGATAGAAGATGATAGGTTAACTACATCACAAGTTTAAGGCCCGTAAAGGTCCGCACATAAGATACCGTAGGATCGAGCGCATAACGAACTTTTAATGTTGCTTGTGAAAGTATGAGGATGATTATGTGATTGCATGAAAGCATGATGAAGGATGCATGTTTGATTGACTTACGTGACATAAAGAAGAATTTTGAAGAAATTCGGTATGCCACGTTATGCTGCCGAATTTCTGACAAATTCGGGACTCAGAAAGTTTTTGAAAAACTATGAAATTTTATGAGGTACTAAGATGGGTTCTCGGATGACACTGGTTCTGCCGAACACCCCCAAGAAATGCCCCCTAGCCCGTACTGGATAAGTCGAGATTATGTTTATGATTATGTTACGCTTATCGAGATTGATAAATAAGAACTAGTGACGACTAGTTGAGGTATGAGCTCATAACCTAGAGATGTGACACGTTCTGGGTGACATCGGTTCGGCCGAGCACTCCCAGAGCGCTTGTCTTTTAGGGTGGCCTATGAGGAAGTTATGATGATTATGTCACAAAGAGAATTTATTTGCCACTTAATGCCACTAATATGATGTTCTTAAGTATATGATGATTATTCTTGCATTAAGTAGAGCCATGCATATATTCTTTAATATGCTTGCATCCATGACATTAAGAACCATGCTAAAATGAACGGACCTTGGCTAAACTATGTTTTAGAACCTAAAAATGGACTTAATGCATGCTCACTTATTTTGCATAACTAAACCCAAGGTTCCTGAGGACGTAGACGATGACACCTAGGTAGTAGGAGGCCCTATTGAGATTCTTTAGCAAGATTTTCACTCCCTCTATCTCTTTCTTTTCGTCACGTCTTCAGATGGCGACATTCGTGGTATTCGTGGACACCTCGACATGGGAGGTGCACTATGACCCGGCTCACGGGTCATACCATTTTGAGGGACAATGCACGGTGCGAGTTTTCATGTTCGCAGGACGTCCCTTTGCTCATCCCGTGCACACCCATCGCTTCTCCCCGACTGCACCC
The DNA here is from genome assembly GCA_031216125.1 of Dalbergia cochinchinensis. Taxonomy (NCBI): domain Eukaryota; kingdom Viridiplantae; phylum Streptophyta; class Magnoliopsida; order Fabales; family Fabaceae; genus Dalbergia; species Dalbergia cochinchinensis. Next base: position 11,042,760 of record CM062376.1, read on the forward strand.
TACGGCGACGATGAGCGGGTTTTTGAGCGTGTGCGTACGCATAACGAGAGAGTGCTCCACATGCACACCACCGCCTCAGCCATGCGAGACTATCCTGATTATGTGCCCCGGACCTACTTCTCAGAGATCGACCCATCCGAGGACCCGCCTACCCATCCGTATAGCGAGAGCTCTGCCCCCTCTCCACCATTGATGAGGGAGGGCAGTGAGGATACCGTGACTCAGCCATGGCTTGCACGACGACTGGAGATGCGGCCACACTGCGAGGGTCACTCTCGATCCCCGTTCCGCCTCTTTACGCCCGAGGAGCTCGCCCAGTTTCCTGGATATGTGCCTCGCTCGTGAGATGGACGTCAGTAGGAGGTGACGATCGACTGATGGAGTACCCGGGTAGAGCATACACCACTTAGATGGAGATGAACCTTCTTTTGTTTTAGAGGTCATCCAGTCAGTTGCACTTAGGTAGGGGAGTTGCTCTTATAGTTTCCATTGCACTTTCTCTTGTATTTCCTTTTTAGTTGTATTGCTCATGTTGTACTAAACTAAGTCCCACTCTACCTAAGTGGGCATATTATATAAATATGTAGTTCCATGTTATTATGATGTGCTTTTATGTGCTTATGTCATGTTACTATGCGACGCTTGCTTTATTACCTTTGTGCATTACTAGTTAACGTGTCGCGCGACTCTCACTTTCCTTTTATAATTCAAAAAAAAATTACCAGTATTTCTGCTAAGTATTTTAAAGTAATGAGAAAGCTATGACGTAACAGACTAATGATTAACCTAATTATGTTCTAGAGTATTGGGTTAAAAAAATTAGGATGTTACACATTAGCATAAATTTCTGAATTTCCTAATGCTTCAAACATATACGTTATTCATTTATCACCTTTCTTTTTACCAAAGCATGCTTCAAGAACATATAAATTATTCATTCCTCATAAGTCAATCTTTAAATCATGTAGCATGTGTAATATCCCGATTTTTATGTTTGAGAGAAAATGATGAAAATGCCCCTGAGGTCATTTTTCACCCGGAATTCGAGGATAACCGGCTCGGCAATCCTCGAAAGGTCAACTCGATGTTTGAAGGGGATTAGATAGTCCTTGAGTGATTTTAGAAACAAAAATAATGTTTTCTACAGTTTTGGGTCAAAATGACCAAAATACCCCTATAGAGTTTTATGTGGGTAAAGGTGTTGTTCGAGCCTGAAACTTCCCCAAAGGTTTAAAACGCTGTTTTCATGTGTTTAAAAATATCTGTTTAAGTCCCGGTGGTCCTAGGCAGTTTTTGTGCAAAATTATGATTTTTGCCCCTAGCATAGTGCCATTTGAGCTTAATGATGTAATTAAGCAAACCTAAACAATATTAGGCTCTAATCGAAGATTTATTAATTTTCATGATTAATCTAGAGTCAAAATAAGTTATTAAAATTAATTAGAATCTAAGATTGCTTAGATTAAACTCAAAAACTCCTTTTTCTTTTAAAAATTCAAGTTCCCAAGACATAGAATCTTGAATAGTATTTTCACTATTCACTCTCCATACTCCAAGAAGCCTAGGTAGAGTAGGATTTTGACTCCACTAATGGGTTAGAGTGCTCACTAATCATGCCTTAAAATAGTCTTGATTACCTACCCTTTCACTTACACATCTACTTGCAAGTTCCTAATCCTAAGCCTAATCAAAGCTACACTTAAACACACCTCTAAACCACAATTAAATGAAAGATTTCCCTCCCCTTGGATCCCCAAAAAGTGGCCACCTCATCCCTTCTTTCATCACAAATTTGTTCACTCACACACTCAAAGAAGCATGCTACACCATGCCTAAACCTATGCCTACACCTTACCTTGAAATGACATAACCAAGAGATATTTCCTCCCTCATTCCTTCCCTAAAAATGGCGCCATTCTTCCCCCCATTTTCACCCCTCATGTTTCCTTCCTCTATAAATAGCATGCTTGGATGAACTTGAACTACTTTTGGTTCATTTGCTAAGTTGAGTATCCAAGAGCACCTCAAAGCTTTTCTTTTTCTCTCAAGCTCAAGAGTTCCTCTTCTTTAACTTCTTCATCTTCCTTCCTCATCTCAACTTCCAAATCACTTGGTAGGAATTTTATTTTAAGTGTTTCATTCATTAAAAGTTGTTGTTCAGTTATGTGCTTTATGATTTCTCTTGAATCTTTAGTTCTTCCTTCCTTCTCTTTTCTTTCTCTTTTTGGTCTCTTGGCTTCCTTTCTCTTCCTTTTTGATTTTGGCTATGATGGCCTATCTTGAAAGAAAAACCATGGCTTGATGATGAGGTTTCAAGATAATGGACTCATGATTATCATTTGAGAAACCTCTAAAGCTTGAAACTTAGTCTTAATCTCAACACATTTTGGCTATCCTTTTCTTTTCTTTCAATAGTTTGGGTTCCTTTTCCCTTTTCCTTTTCTTGTTGGTTTCGATTTTTCCTTCTCTTTTCCCTGCTATGGTTTCGGTTTTTGATGGTTTGTTTTTGGATAAAATGACTCAAGAATGAGAGCACATGATGTTGGAGTTTATGTGTCACCAAGATCATGGCCTCTAGAGTTTTAAAGTTTTGTTCTTTTCCTCCTCATGGCTTTGGCCTTGTTTTCCTTTCCTTTGGTGTTCAAGGTTTTGTTTTGAATTATGTTGGTTGTTAGTTATTTTGATCTCTTGATCCATTTCCTTGAACTTGATGATGATACTCAAACCATAAGGTTTCTTTGACACCTTGGTACAAAGAACTCTAAAGTTCACTTTATTTTGCTATGATAAGTTTGGGTTGAGGTTTAAGTTCCTTTAAAGTCTTGCAAGAGCTCTAGTGAAGAATGAAAAATGAACTTGCATTCATATTTATTTTCCTTGCCTAGCATATTTATTTTTGAGCTAATCACCTACAGCGTAAAAATTAAAACAAGAGTTGCATTCTCATATCACCTAATAATCAATCTCAAGCTCACCAATTTGGAGTCTAGAGCACTAAAATATAGAACCGGACTTGCATTCATATTTATATTTCAAGACATCACTTAAATCCTAAAAGATAAAATGAACTTGCATATTTATTTTCAAGTCTTGCATATTTACTTTCAAGTTTTGCATATTTACTTTTAAGTCTTGCATATTTATTTTCAAGTCTTGCATATTTTCTTTCAAGTTTTACATATTTATTTTCAAGTTTTGCATATTTATATTCCTAGCACCTCATGTTTATGTTTCAAGTTCTTGCATCTCATATTTACTTTGAAGCTCTCACTTTACTTTATAATAAAGAATAAAATGGAATGCATAGCATGTTTACTTTTGTCATCACTTAAAGATCCTAGAGTTCAAAGACTTGCCCTTTTATCTCAAGCTAAAGTTTGGTTATGGAAGCATTCCCTTGAATGCACAATTCGGCCATGTGATGATGATGACCTTGGTGTGAGTTTCATCTAGTCACAAGTGCCCATAATCTATGTCTTAGGATTTTCTTAAGCATAGGAGAACTCAAGGAATATTTCAAGTATGATTTTACGTTTTAAAATTTCAATCTTGGGCCAACTCAAATGGTTGCTGCCCTTGTTTAGTTTATGATGATTTTTGTGAAATAAGTTGGTTTCCAAAGAGTTTTAGAAATCCTAAAGTGAATCCATGAGAAACTAATGACTTATGTGTATTGAAAATGAAATTTCAAGCTTGGTATGATGATGAGGGAATTCGATTTTGCCTTGATGATTCAGTTGCTGTTTGATGATGATTTTAATATGTTAGAATGTGTAAAAAATTATAAATATTGAAGTGGGAGCCTTTCTATGCATGTTAGGAAAGAAACTAGCCTTATAGAGAAACCGTAAAGTTGAGTTTTAGCATAGTTTTGACCCATTTATTTTTAACCACTGCCAAAAATGTTTTAATGTAACGCCCCAATTTTTACTGTAATTTTTACTGTCATTAGAAATTACTCAATTACCGAATTACCGTAGGTAATTATTACATAAGATTTGAGGCCGAACAATCCTCAATAAAGGAATATAACATTAGAAGAGAGGTTAGGAACGATTCATGCGAGAGTCGCAAATCCCGAATTTCTGTACGTATAAAATGACCAAAATGCCCCTGAAGTTATTTTACTCAGAAAATGAGGATCGTGGGCCCCACCTATTCTCAAGGGGATATTTTGAGGATAATAAGGGATTGTTTGTGTTATGTGTGTTAATAGAGCAGAAGGATCTCAATTTTGAGTTCCGACGCGCGAAATGACCAATACGCCCCTGCGGCTGTTTTAACTCCGATGTGCGTGCCGACTGAGCCCGAACCTCACTAAAATGTTTTAAAATGTGTTTTTAAGCCATGATTAACCATTGGTTAAGCTCGGGTGGCCTCGGGCAATTTTTAAGTGAAAGTACGATTTTGCCTTTGTTTTTGGGCGGTTTGCGAATTCGGGATTTTTGATTAGTATAAGAAACCTAAGCAATATTAGGCTCAAATTAAAGCTTATTAAATTCTAAATATTAATCTAGAGTCAAAATTATGTATTTAGATTGATTAGAACCCAAAATTGCTCAAAAACACCCAAATTGCTTACTAATTCACTTAAACACTTAACCGTAAATGCTCTAAATTACATGAATACCTTGCCTACACCTAAATAATGCATGGAACACACAAATTTCACTTCTTTGGGCTGTAATGGACGAAATTATTGATGCCATTATGCAGCTGAATTATTGCCAAAAAGTTGCACTAAAACAAAATGCCAAAATGTCACCATAAGAGACATAATTCCTTAATTTCATACAACTTTGTCTAAAATGATTTTTCCTCCCTTATTTCTCCTGCAAAATTCCGTCCACTACCTCATCATTTTGGCCAATTAGAAGCCTCAAAATCTTCTATAAATAGGCTTGCTTGAGTGGTCTTGGAATGCTTGGTTCATAACTAGTTTTTAGGAGCACCAAAAACTTTCTTTCTTCCTCCTCTTTGGCTGAATTCTTTCTTCAATTTTTCAAAGAGATTTTGTTTCATTTCACTTCAAGAAACCAAGTTCTCTTCCTCTTCTTCAACTCAGATTAGGTAGGGAGTAGTTTCTAAATTTATTTCTATGCTTTGAGGAGTTGTGTTTTAGCTCAAAATGATGAAATTATCAACTTGGCTTAGCTTTTCATTTTGGTTTTCCTCTTCAATTTTCTTTAACCAATTCAACCATATGGCCTAGGTGGAACTAAGATGATGGCTTGATGATGAGGACCTTGAGGGTGGGTTGTAAATCCATCACAAGTTAGGCCTCTAAAGCTTGAAAATTCCACTTGATGCAAAACTTTAAAGAATAATGCTTTATGATGCTAAAACAAAGATTTTTAGTTTAGAACTTGAAAGATGTATTTTTCCTTTTATGTTTTATTTCTTGTTAAGATATGTATTGGGTTGAATTTATAATTCTTTTAAAGTCTTGAAGGAGCTCTAGTAAAGAAACAAAATGAATTTGCATCCATGATTAAGTTTATGCTTTGCATAACCATGTTTACCTTCTATGTCATCACTAAATTTTCAAGAATGAATAAATGAACTTGCATTTCTCATGTTTAAATTCCAAGCTTGTATCTCATGTTTATGTTTCAAGTCATCACTTAATCTTTCAAGATAATAAAGATGTTGCATCTCATATTTAATTTATACTCTCACTATATTTTATAATGGCTAAAAGAATCAACGCATGGCATGTTTATTTTATGCCATCACCTAAAGATCCTAGAGCTCAAAGACTTGCCCATGTATCACAAGCAAAGAAATATGATTATTGGAGTTAAAGAATTTATTCTTTAAAAAGTCTTGAGATTGGAGCTTAAAAAGATGTAATAATAATATTCTCTTCTCCCTCTCTTGGTCTGTGCGGACTATCGCCATCTCAGGTTTCTTAATATTCTCTTCTCCTCTCTGGTCCCGTGCGGACTACCGCCGCTCGGTTTCTTAATATTCTCTTCTCCCTCTCTGGTCTGTGCGGACTACCAGCTCAGGTTTCTTAATATTTTCTTCTCCCTCTCTGGTCTGTGCGATTACGCGCTCAGTTTCTTGTATCATGTTTATATTTCAAGTTCTTGCATCATGTTTAATTTTCAAGTCATCACCTTAAATCTTAAAGATAAAGAAATGGAATTGCATATCATGTTTATAATTCCAAGCTATCACCTTATAAAGATAAGATTAAAATAAGGTTGCATAGCATGTTTATAATTCTAAGATGTCACCTAAATCTCTAAAGCTCAAGACTTACTCCTTTTATCTTAAGTGAGAATTTTAATTGTGAAGATCCTCCCAAGTTTGACAAAAGAACTAGTTTCTAAATGAGTTTTAAGGCTTTGCAAGGATTTTACGGGCAACTAGTATTTTATATGCAGTTAAAATATGATTCAATGTAATTGCATGAGGTTCATGATTCGCCACTGATCTGAGTTTAGTATCAATGTGTGATAATGATTTGATATGATTGAAGTTGTGATAATTATGGTTTATTGTTAAGAGAATGATTCATAATTGGTTTAGTAACTAATTAGTTCTATAATTGATAATTCTATGTAAGGATTGGATGCTTATTAAGTACTTGATATCATTGAATGATTTCTGGCTTGCATGTTATAGTTCTTTGTGGCAAATAATGAGAATGCTTATACATGAAATGTTCTTTATTATGTAAAATTTACCTTTGTTGCTAGAAGAAAGTGTATCATTGTAAAAGTGTAATTTGGAAAGGTTACGGCTAAGGAAAGACTTGGTATTTAAAGCGTGTCCATTGTGACCCACCTCTCTTTCTGGGAATCTCCCATATGCATGATTACAATTGATATATATTATTCTAGCTTAAGACTATAAATGAGAAAATGTTATGATGTTTATGAATTGTATTGTGATATAACATGCAAAGATTTAATGGTGACTTAAACTTATAAGAAAATGATCCTTTGGAACCATCGGACTATAGGTGGTGAAAAAGGTGATTTTAGCCCCTAACCCGTTCTCTCAAAAGGGTAGAGTGGGACTTTAGCTTATCAAAGGGATAAGTATATGCTAGTGACGACTAGTAAAGTATGAGCTCATAACCTAAATTACTCCCAAAGGGTGGAGTATAGGGTGGCCTAAGGAAAATAATGATGATGATAAGATTTTAAGTCACCTAAGGCACTAAAGAAATGAAATATGTGCACTATGTCCACGTGTAGCTAATATTATATAGCGTTCTTTTATGCATGTTATTTGATAATGATGATGAGGAAAATGATGTAATGATAAAGGAAAAGTTCATTGTAAATATGACATGTTAAGATTATGATGCATTATAAGGCGCATGATTAAAAATTAGCGAACCTCGGTTAAGTATTTGTCGAACTTAAAATGAATCTTTGCATGCTCACTATTTTAGAATAATCCTGAGGTTCTGGGGACTTTGATGATGACATTGTAGAAGGAGGTACCTTCTTGAGAATTCTTTAGCAAGATTCTCACTCCCTTTTCTTTATTTACATCATTGTCTCAGATTGAGATGGTGACATTCGTCCTGTTCGTTGATACCCCTACTTGGGAATTTCACTATGATCCGATTGCATCGCTCGTATCATTTTGAAGGAAGGTCTTGTGCATTCGTGTTTTTATTTACATAGGCCGTCCATTTGCACATCCTGTCCCTAGTTATCCATTTTCTGCTACTTCTCCCTATGGCGAGGTAAAGGGTTGCGAACATGCACGTCCACTTGATGAAAGGATGTTACGTTCTTATCCCGCTTCATCTGCTTTGTCCATGGATTTCAGTATGTTCCCAAACGAGATATTCTGAAACTGATCCTTGAGGACACTCCTACTCATGTATATTCTGAGAGCTCTGCTCCTACTCCCACACGTGTAAGAGAGGGTAGTGAGGAAACAGTTGTTCAGCCGAGGTTAGCAAGAAGGCTGTCCATGTGACCCCAGCCTGGTGCATCTCGTGTGTCCCCTCCCGAGGGAGCTCATCAGTGGATCGGATTTATTCCCCCATTTCCAGGACAGTGGCCATAGAGGGTTCTTAGTAGATTTATGTGTGATCATGCACCCTAGTTTTAGGATAACCTTCCCGGCTTATGGAGTTATCTAGTTTAGGGGCATGTATTTCCTTAAGTATATTTTCTTTTATGGGTTTGCATAAGATAATGATGTATGAACATAACCCACCCTTTGAGTAAGGTTATTGTATGTAAATATATGCTATAATGTGCTTATGGATGTTAAATGATGGAGCCTAAGTGATATGATGTGATATATTCTTAAACGTCTTATTATACTCCGCTTACTCGTTCACGTTGTACTCGGCTCACGTTTTCAATTATGTGTTTAAAAAAAAAATGGCTCGTAATTTCACTAAGTATTTTCAAATTATGAAGAAAGAACCAAAGCAAGGAGTAAAGTCTAGTCATTAATCAGATTCAACCTAGGTGTATCTGGTTAATTACTAGGGTGTTACAAAAATAGAGACAAGGCTTGTATGGTTAATGGGGGAAGGCAAAAGTAAGGCTTCCCTAGGAATTTGATGAGTCAATAGATGTATCGACATATAGGAATGAGCTCATGTCGTAGTAATCAATAGTTCTTGTGGAGTGACTCCACTACAGATACCACTTGATATGAGATTAAGCCTTCCCTATATTAATGAAAAGAGATATTGCACTAAATTGAATTCCACGAGTTGCAAAAGAAAGATACTTGATTACTACCCCTTTTGCATCCGACTTTATATGATTTTGCCCTTGTTTTTGGGCAGTTTTGCGAATTTCGGGATTTTTGATTCGTATACCGAAACCTAAGCAATATTAGGCTCAAATTAAAGCTTATTAAATTCTAAATATTAATCTAGAGTCAAAATTATGTATTTAGATTGATTAGAACCCAAAATTGCTCAAAAACACCAAAATTGCTTACTAATTCACTTAAACCCTTAACCGTAAATTCTCTAAATTACATGAATACCTTGCCTACACCTAAATAATGCATGGAACACACAAATTTCACTTCTTTGGGCTGTAATGGACGAAATTATTGATGCCATTATGCAGCTAAATTATTGCCAAAAGTTGCACTAAAACAAAATGCCAAAATGTCACCATAAGAGACATAATTCCTTAATTTCATACAACTTTGTCTAAAATGATTTTTCCTCCCTTATTTCTCCTGCAAAATTCCGTCCACTACCTCATCATTTTGGCCAATTAGAAGCCTCAAAATCTTCTATAAATAGGCTTGCTTGAGTGGTCTTGGCTTGCTTGGTTCATAACTAGTTTTTAGGAGCACCAAAAACTTTCTTTCTTCCTCCTCTTTGGCTGAATTCTTTCTTCAATTTTTTCAAAGAGATTTTGTTTCATTTCACTTCAAGAAACCAAGTTCTCTTCCTCTTCTTCAACTCAGATTAGGTAGGGAGTAGTTTCTAAATTTATTTCTATGCTTTGAGGAGTTGTGTTTTTAGCTCAAAATGATGAAATTATGAACTTACCTTAGCTTTTCATTTTGGTTTTCCTCTTCAATTTTTCTTTAACCAATTCAACCATATGGCCTAGGTGGAACTAAGATGATGGCTTGATGATGAGGACCTTGAGGGTGGGTTGTAAATCTATCACAAGTTAGGCCTCTAAAGCTTGAAAATTCCACTTGATGCAAAACTTTAAAGAATAATGCTTTATGATGCTAAAACAAAGACTTTTAGTTTAGAACTTGAAAGATGTATTTTCCTTTTATGTTTTATTTCTTGTTAAGATATGTATTGGGTTGAATTTATAATTCTTTTAAAGTCTTGAAGGAGCTCTAGTAAAGAAACAAAATGAATTTGCATCCATGATTAAGTTTATGCTTTGCATAACCATGTTTACCTTTTATGTCATCACTAAATTTTCAAGAATGAATAAATGAACTTGCATTTCTCATGTTTAAATTCCAAGCTTGTATTTCATGTTTATGTTTCAAGTCATCACTTAATCTTTCAAGATAATAAAGAGGTTGCATCTCATATTTAATTTATGCTCTCACTATATTTTATAATGGCTAAAAGAATCAACGCATGGCATGTTTATTTTATGCCATCACCTAAAGATCCTAGAGCTCAAAGACTTGCCCATGTATCACAAGCAAAGAAATATGATTATTGGAGTCAAAGAATTTATTCTTTAAAAAGTCTTGAGATTGGAGCTTAAAAAGATGTAATAATAATTCTCTTCTCCCTCTCTTCGGGTCTGTGCGGATTACCGCCGCTCGATTTCTTGTATCATGTTTATATTTCAAGTTCTTGCATCATATTTAATTTTCAAGTCATCACCTTAAATCTTAAAGATAAAGAAATGGAATTGCATATCATGTTTATAATTCCAAGCTATCACCTTATAAAGATAAGATTAAAATAAGGTTGCATAGCATGTTTATAATTCTAAGATGTCACCTAAATCTCTAAAGCTCAAGACTTACTCCTTTTATCTTAAGTGAGAATTTTAATTGTGAAGATCCTCCCAAGTTTGACAAAAGAACTAGTTTCTAAATGAGTTTTAAGGCTTTGCAAGGATTTTACGGGGAACTAGTATTTTATATGCACTTAAAATATGATTCTATGTAATTGCATGAGGTTCATGATTTCGCCTTTGACCTGAGTTTAGTATCAATGTGTGATAATGATTTGATATGATTGAAGTTGTGATAATTATGGTTTATTGTTAAGAGAATGATTCATAATTGGTTTAGTAACTAATTAGTTCTATAATTGATAATTCTATGTAAGGATTGGATGCTTATTAAGTACTTGATATCATTGAATGATTTCTGGCTTGCATGTTATAGTTCTGTTGCAAATAATGAGAATGCTTGTACATGAAATGTTCTTTATTATGTAAAATTTACCTTTGTTGCTAGAAGAAAGTGTATCATTGTAAAAGTGTAATTTGGAAAGGTTACGGCTAAGGAAAGACTTGGTATTTAAGCGTGTCCATTGTGACCCACCTCTCTTTCTCGGGAATCTCCCATATGCATGATTCTGATTGATATATATTATTCTAGCTTAAGACTATAAATGAGAAAATGTTATGATGTTTATGAATTGTATTATGATATAACATGCAAAGATTTAATGATGACTTAAACTTATAAGAAAATGATCCTTTGGAACCATCAGACTATAGGTGGGGAAAAGGTGATTTTAGCCCCCTAACCCGTTCTCTCAAAAGGGTAGAGTCGGGACTTTAGCTTATCAAAAGGGATAAGTATATGCTAGTGACGACTAGTAAAATATGAGCTCATAACCTAAATTACTCCCAACAGGGTGGAGTATAGGGTGGCCCAAGGAAAATAATGATGATGATAAGATTTTAAGTCATCAAAGGCACAAAAGAAATGAAAAATGTACTCTGTGTCCATGTGTAGCTAATATTATATGACGTTCTTTTATGCATGTTATTTTGATAATGATGATGAGGAATATGATGTAATGATAAAGGAAATGTTCATTGTAAATATGACATGTTAAGAATAAGATGCATTATAAGACGCATGATTAAAAATTGACGAACCTCGGTTAAGTATTTGTCCGAACTTAAAATGAATCTTTGCATGCTCACTATTTTAGAATAATCCCCAGGTTCTGGGGACTTTGATGATGACACTTTGTAGAAGGAGGTACCCTCTGAGAATTCTTTAGTAAGATTCTCACTCCCTTTTCTTTATTTCCGTCATTGTCTCCAGATTCAAATGGCGACATTCGTCACTGTTCATTGATACCTACTTGGGAATTCCACTATGATCCGGTGCATCGCTCGTATCATTTTGAAGGGAGTCTTGTGATTCGTGTTTTTATTTACATAGGTCGTCCATTTGCACATCTGTCCCTAGTTATCGATTTTCTCCTACTTCTCCCTATGGCGATGAAATGGTTTCGAACATGCACGTCCACTTGATGAAAGGATGTTACGTTCTTATCCCGCTTCATCTGCTGTCCATGGATTTCAGTATGTTCGAGGCGAGATATTAAACTGATCCTTCAGAGGACACTCCTACTCATGTATATTCGAGAGCTCGCTCCTACTCCCTGCGTGTAAGAGAGGGTAGTGAGGAAGCAGTTGTTCAGCCGAGGTTAGCGAGAAGGCCGTCCATGCGACCCGACTGATGCATCTCGTGTGTCCCGTCCCAGGGAGCTCATCGATGGATCGGATTTTTCCCCATTTCGGGGACGGTGGCCATAGAAGGTTCTTAGTAGATTTATGTGTGATCATGCACCCTAGTTTTAGGATAACCTTCCCGGCTTATGGAGTTATCTAGTTTAGGGGCATGTATTTCCTTAAGTATATTTTCTTTTATGGGTTTGCATAAGATAATGATGTATGAACATAACCCACCCTTTGAGTGAGGTTATTGTATGTAAATATATGCTATAATGTGCTTATGGATGTTATATGATGGAGCCTAAGTGATATGATGTGATATATTCTTAAACGTCTTATTATACCCCGCTTACTCGTTCACGTTGTACTCGGCTCATGTTTTCAATTATGTGTTTAAAAAAAAAATGGCTCGTAATTTCACTAAGTATTTTCAAATTATGAAGAAAGAACCAAAGCAAGGAGTAAAGTCTAGTCATTAATCAGATTCAACCTAGGTGTATCTGGTTAATTACTAGGGTGTTACATTTAACGGGATAACATTCATTTTAGGATTGATTAATCATGAAAAACTTGGTAACATTTGATGTAGGATTGATTTTTAGTGCCTATAGAGAAACTAGTATAGAAAACCGTGAAAGTGCAATTCTAGAACACTTAGATTGTTAAATTTTCTAATTCTGTCCAGAAACCTTATAATATAGTAAATATGGGTTATAATTAGTTCAAAGGCATAGGAATACCTCATAATTGGTTTGGATTTAATTTATAGCGTCCTAGGCGAAGACGGAACGTAGAAAGGGTTTAAAACGTAATTTCTAGAACCCCGTAATCACAAGTTTTAGAAAATGATAGATCTGTATGGGGCTGTTAGGTTTTTCTCCTAGGCATAAAAATTAGTGTGGATATTAGTTGTGAACCCATAGGTGCATAAAAGATTAATAGCAGATGTTAGAATAATTATATATCAAGTTTAAGACCCGTAAGGGTCAAAGCATAAGACACCGTAGGTTTAGGAGCATAATGAACTCTAGTACTTCATGTGGGTGCATGATTTTATTATGGAAATTTATGATGACTGTGATGCTCATGATCGTGTACATATATATGAATGTGGCATAAAGCAAATTTGGAAGAAATTTGGTGTGCCATGGTTATCTTCACGATTTTTGACAAATTTGAGGAACTTGGAAAGTTTTCAAAAAGATATGAGTTTTGAATGTGACATAGCATCGTGACAGCAGCGTTACGGGGGCGGCGATACATAATGCCCTAGAAACAAATCCTTGAGGGGACGCGATACGTAACGCTTGAAGAGGACAATATTCACCGTGTTCTTGATCTTGGTCTGCGCGTTCTGTTATAATTATTATTATTATTGAGATTTTGCTTATCAGATGATAAGTAAGAACTAGTGACGACTAGTTAAGGTATGAGCTCATAACCTAGAGATGTGACACATTCTGGGTGACACCAATTCGGCCAAGCACCCCCAGATCGATTGTCTTTTTAGGGTGATCCCTATGTACAGTACGATGCTTTGAATGTCACACAGTTACAAAAAGGAGAAATTCTTTTACATGAGAAGTATATGCCACTTTATGCCACCTGTATGATGTTGATAGCTCTATAAATGTTTAGTTAATTCTGCCTGTTGCATCTTCATGCATTCATGCTTTATTATGTTACATCCATGACATTAAGACTCACCCTAAAAGAAACGGACCTTGGATAATTAAGTTTAAAACCTAATAAGTGAATTTTATGTATGCTCACCTTTTTCAAAGAAACCCAAGGTTCCTGAGGACGTAGATGATGACACCTAGATAGGAGGCTACCCTACTGAGATTCTTTAGCAAGATTCTCACCCCCTCTATCTTTTCTTCTCGTCACGTCTTCAGATAGTGACGTTTGTGGCTTTTGTGGATTCCCCGATGTGGGAAGTGCACCATGATCCGGAGCATGGATTGTACCATTTTGAGGGTCGATGCACTGTTTGTGTCTTCATGTTTGTTGGACAACCTTTCGCCCACCCTGTACCATATGGTGACGACGATCTAGTTTTTGAGCATGTCCGCACGCATAACGAGAGGGTGCTTCATGTGCACACCGCCGCCTCGGCCGTGCGTGACTACCCTGACTATGTGCCGCGTACATACTTCTCGGAGACTAATCCGTCGGAGGACCCGCCTATCCACTTGTACAGTGAGAGCTCTGCTCCCACTCCACAGCTGATCGGAGAGGGCATCGAGGAGACTGTCACTCAGCCGAGGCTGGCTCGGAGGCAGTCCATGTTCCCCCGTCGAGGAGCTCATGTCCAAAGAAGAACGAGTGCCCACTCCAGATATGCTTCGTCCTTGGATTGGATATGTCCCACCCTTTCTGGGATCCCAGCAATAGCAGCTCATGGGTAGAGATAGTGCACACACACTACATAGATGAGAATAAACCTTCTTTTGTTTAGAGGTTATCAACTCTAGATGCACTTGGGTTGGGAGTTTTCTATTTCGCTTTCTGTTGTATTTTCCTTTCCATTGTACTTTCCTTTCAGCTGTAATTGCTCTGCGTTGTACTAAACTAAGTCTCGTTTTTCTTGAGTGGGCATATTATATATCTATATATGTGGGTTGTTTTATCATGCTGTGCAACTATATGTTTTATGATCGGATGTTCATGAGGTGTTTATTTGGATTTGTGTTTTATTGCTCTTATACTTCATTGTTCGCCAGGTTGTGCAGCTCTCACTTTGCTTTTACATTTCAAAAAAAAAATTTATCTGTATTTTCCGCTAAGTATTTTAAAGTAAAAAGGAAACTATGACGTAATAGACTAATGATTAACCAAAATATGTTCTGGAGTATTGGGTTAAAAATTAGGATGTTACATTATGGTATCAGAGCAGTTTGATTCTCATGGAGCCTGAGGATTGGACTGACTATGCTTTCTGAGCGTAGTACAATAGCTATGTCATGCGTAGTGCTTGGATAGTAGAGATAAGCTGCAGGATAGAAATGCATGACCTTTGTTTGCTTGCGTGTGCCATGGTAACTAGCTCATCTTACATGGAATATTAAGCTTGATCACCTCAGTGTTTGTTGTTAGTGTGTTTAGGAACCAATGGCACCCAAGAGATAGCCTAGGACCCCGACAAAAGATAACCAAGAAAATGTAACTGATGCCGCCGTTCGTGACATGGCAAGGGCCATGGAAGATGAACCAGCAGGGAGAAGCTGGTCGTACTCCCCCTACGGCGGAGATGGTCGAGCAAGCTCGGTTCGTTGAGTTCCACAAGGCGAACCCACCAGCCTTTAGGGGAGCCATGGACCCCACCAAGGTAGATGAATAGATCAAGAACATAGAAAAGATCTATTTGGTGGTCGCCTGCTCAAAGGAGTAAAAGGTCACGTTCACGGCCAATATGATGGAGTCTGATGCCTAGTTCTGGTGGATCGGCACGCGAAGGCTGTTGGAAGCTCCGGTATTGCCATTGACTGGGAGTTATTCAAGACATACTTCTACGAGAAGTACTTCCCCGCGTAGGTTAGAAATGCAAGGGACATTGAGTTTATGCAGCTAACCCAAGGAGGGATGTCTATTGCCCAATACAAAGCAAGGTTTGAATAGTTGATCAGGTTCTCGCAGGTGTTCCAAGGGAACCCCGATGAGATATGGAAGTGCATGATGTACGAGGCCGGATTAAAGCCGGAGTTGAACTACGCCGTGGCGCATATGGAGATCAGTGTAACATCCTAATTTTTAACCCAATACTCTAGAACATATTTAGGTTAATCATTAGTTTGTTACATCATAGTTTCCTTATTACTTTAAAAAACTTAGCGAAAATACTAGTAAATTTTTTTTTTGAATTCTAAAAGCAAAGTGAGAGCCGCGCGACTTGACAAACAATGAAGCATGAACGGAATGAAACGCAATTCAAATAAACACATCATAAACACCTGATCATGAA
Source organism: Dalbergia cochinchinensis (assembly GCA_031216125.1). Classification (NCBI taxonomy): domain Eukaryota; kingdom Viridiplantae; phylum Streptophyta; class Magnoliopsida; order Fabales; family Fabaceae; genus Dalbergia; species Dalbergia cochinchinensis. The sequence continues at coordinate 11,058,870 of CM062376.1, forward strand.
ACATGTAAATGCACAGGATAATTTAGCAAACTGCATAAGTATATATATATATATATATATCATGCCCACCTCAAAAGGCGAGGCTTAGTTTGGTACACTAGCAATACATGGAAAACGAAAGTATATCAGAAGGAATAAAAAGAAACTCTCCTAACTCTAGTGCGCCTACAAATAGATAGCCCCAAGACAAAAGGAGACTATCCTGGTCTAGTCAAAGCTCGGGCACCAAAACGCGACGATCGTCTCCTATTGTAGGCCTCTCTGGAAAGGAGGGATGTATCCGATCCACTGGGCTATCTCGGTAAGGATGGCTATGCGCTACATCGGTCGGGCATGAACTCCACGGCAGGGAATCATCCTCACTCGTCCTCCACGTATCGGCTGAGCGACAGAAGCCTTACTACCCTCCCCAACTTCCATCGGCACAGTGGGGGAGGATCCCTCGGAAGGTACCTGAGTGGTAGAGTCCTCCGAAGGGTCCGTCTCGGAGAATGATGAGGGCGAGCAGGGCATATACTGTGGGTAGTCCCGGATGGCAGAAGCTATCGGTGAGGTGCGGCGGATCCGCTCCTCTCGAGGGTTGTGCGTGCTCGAACACGAAGTCATCACCGAAAGGTGAGGCAAGAGAGAATCAATGACTATGTATACGGTGATTGAAGGGCCGTCCAACGAACATAAATACACGAACGACTCAAAAAAATGGTATGACCCATAGTCCGGATCATGATGCACCTCCCATGTCGGGGTATCCACAAAAATCATCAACGTCGCCATCTGAAGACGTGACAAAAAGAAAGAGATAGAGGGAATGAGAATCTTGCTAAAAAATCTCAGTAAGGCCTCCTACTATCTAGGTGTCATCATCTACGTCCTCAAGAACCTTGGGTTTAGTGTACAAAATAAGTGAGCATGCATTAGGTCCATTTTTAAGCTTTTGAAACATAGTTAGCCAAGGTCCATTCATTTTAGTATGATTCTTAATGTCATGGATGCAACATATTAAAGTATGTATGTATGGCTTTACTTAATGCAAGAATAGTAATCATAACATTAAGAACATCATAATAGTGGCATAAAGTGGCAAATGAAATCTCATATAGGAAAACTTTGTGACAAAATCATCATACTTTTCTTCCTCATGGGCCACCCTAAAAGACAATCATTCTAGGGGTGCTCGGCCGAACCAGTGTCACCCAGAACGTGTCACATCTCTAGGTTATGAGCTCATACCTTAACTAGTTGTCACTAGTTCTTACTTATCAATCCCGATAAGCGTATCATAATTATAATCATAATCCCGACTTATCCAGTACGGGCTAGGGGGCATTTCTTGGGGGTGCTCGGCCGAACCGGTGTCACCCAAGAATACATCTTGGTACCGATGTCACATGAGTTCTTTGGAGGTGCTCGGCCGAACCGGTGTCATCCGAGAACCCATCTTAGTACCTCATATCTCACAAAAAGAACCTCATAAGTTTTCAAAAACTTTCTAAGTCCCCAAATTTGTCAGAAATTCAAAGAATATGAACAAAGAAGATGCCGGATTTCTTCCAAATTTACTTTATGCCACATAAACAAATAAAACATGCATCCTCAATCATCATTCCATATGTTTACATAATCATTCTCAATTAACACATACGTTCGCATGTAACATTGAAACTCATTATGCTCTTGATTCTACAGTATCTTATGCTTTGACCCTTACGGGACTTAAACTTAAGATGTAATTATTCCATCATTCTCTATCAGCCTCTTATGCACATAAGGATTCTCTTCTAGCAAATCTTACTATCATTTACGCTCTTTAATAAATCTGGGCAGCACCATTCTTTAAGGGCAGAGTTATAAACTTACAATTATGGGGTTCTAGAACTTACGTTTTAGACCCTTTCTTGATTCCGTTTTGCTTTAAGCGCTACAAATTAAATCTAAACCAATTATGGGGCATTCCTATGCCTAAGAACTAATTATAAACCATGTTTTCCATATTATGAGGTTGCTGGACAGATTCTAAAAATTAAATGTTCTAAGAGTTCTAGAATTGCATTTTTACGGTTTTCTAGTTACTAGTTTCTCTATAGGTGCTAAAATTCAATCCTACTTCAAATGTAACCAAATTTTTCATGATTATTCAATCCTAAACTGATTGTTATCATACTAAAACAGTTTTGGCATTGATTAAGATTAAAGGGGTTGAACACACGTTAAATTCCAACTTTACGATTTTTCTATGAAGCTAGTTTCTCCCTTATCATGCATAGAAGTATCCCTACCTCATCATATATCATTTTCACACATTGTAACACATCAAAACATCATCATTCAGCGTCAAACATATCAAGATAGAACCGAATTTTTCAATGTTCAAAAGACACGTAATTTGACATTTCTAAAGTATATAAGTTGGTAGTTTCCCTTGGAATCATTTTAGGACTTCTAAAACTCTTTACAAACCATTATATTTTACCAAGAGGCTAAAAATAACCTTAGGTCAGTAACCAATTTAATACTTCTTTAGAAGAGGAATAAAAATCATAAATCTTGTCGGTCATAACTTTATAAAACTCATCAAACTTAAAGAAAACACTAGAACATAGGTTGTTGGTCCTTGTAACTAGATGGAACTCATTCCAAGCTCATCATTGTTACTTGGCCGAAATTATGCATTCAAAGAATGCTTCCATATTGAACTTTAACTTGAGATAAAATGGGCAAGTTTTTTAGCTCTAAGGTCTTTAAGTGATGACATAACTAAACATGCTATGCACTTCATTTTTATTCTTCGTTACAAAGTAAAGTGAGAACTTTAAAGTAAATATGCAAGACTTAGAATTTAAATATGCAAGACTTGAAATAAATATGCAAGGCTTGAAATTTAAATATGCAAGACTTGAAGTAAAGATGCAAGGTTTGGAATTTAAATATGCAAGGCTTAAAATAAATATGCCATGCAAGCTCATTTCTTTATTTTAGTGCTTTAGGCCTAGCAACAATCGACTTTAAGGCTGAAATAGAAAGGCTTTGAGAATTAGTTAGGTGATAATGCAAGCTCTCATTTTAAATCTTTATGTTCTTCAGTGATGAAAAGTAAATATGCTAGACAAGAACATAAATATGAGATGCACTCCATTCCTTATCCTTTAACTTTAAGTGATGGCTTGGAAAATAAATATGAATGCAAAGCTCAAAGTAAATATGCAATGCATAAGCTTGAATATATAATATGAATGCAAGTTTATTTTATTTCTTATTAGAGCTCATACAAGACTTTTAGAGGGATTTTAACCTTAACCCAAACTCATCATGACAAGGTAAAGTAAGGTCTAGAGTTCTTAGAACTCAAGATAACATTCCTTAAAAATATAACCATAAATGAACTTTATAACACCTTTATGAAAACTCAAGCTTTAGAGATTTCTTTGTGGTGAACACAAAGTCACCAACTAGAACTCTCATAATCAAGTTATCATGTTTGGACCACCTAAGATGGTTGGCCGAAATTTTAGAGAGAAGGAAAGAAAAGAAACTGAAACTTGAGAGTAAGAAAGAACTATTTTGAAATTCTAGAGATCATGATCTTGATGATGTATTAACACCAACATCATGAGTCCTTATCATTGAGTTCATGTAACCATTTTAAAACATCATCAAATTTAAAGATTTCAAGGTTCAAGAAAGAAAGAACTATAAACATTTTTAACTCAAGAACAAAGATCAAGCTTTAGAGGTTTGTTCAAGTGATGAACATCATCATGAAACCCTCATCATCAAGCTCTTATTCCTTTGCTCTTCAAGCCTCATGGCCGAAACAAAGAAGGAGGAGGAGAAGAAAAGAAGTTCCCAAAAAGATGCAAGAGAAACTATGAACACATAAAGGGATTAAGAACTTAAATGAAAGAAACACTTGAAAGAAAATCCCTACCAAGTGATTGGAGGTTGAGATGAGAGAAGAGGATGGAGAACCTGAAGAACTTGAACACTTGAACTTTGAGAGAAAAAGGCAACTTTGAAGTGCTTTTTGAAAACTTACACTTAGCAAATGAACCCAAAATGATGCAAGTTCACCCAAGCATGCTATTTATAGAGAAATGAAACAAAATGAGAGGTGTAAATGGGGAGGAAGGCTTTGACCATTTACAGCACTAAGAGGAGAGAAAATATCTTCTCTAAGGTATGGTTCAAGGCATGGTGGAAGGCATGGCTAGGTATGGATTCAAGTATGGGTCAAGCATGGTTCTTTGAGTGAGAAACAAATCAACATGTGATGTAAATGGGGGAGGAGATGGCCGAACTTGCATCAGCCATGGGGAGGGTTTCTTGCATTTTAATTATGGTTTAGAGTTGTGTTTAGGTGTATCTTTGATTAGGATTAAGATTAGGAATTTGTAAGAAAGTGTTTAGGTGAGAAAATGGGTAATCAAGGTTGTCAAGACATGTTTAAGGAGTGGTCTTGCATCATTAGTGAGTTATAAACTCATTTTAGTGCATAAACAATTCTAGACACAATTCCATGATTTAAGGAATTGGAGAGAGAAAATACTATTCAAGATTCTAAGATTGGAATCTTGAGTTTTAAAAAGATTTAAATCTAATCTAAGCAATTTTAGGTTCTAATTAATTTTAATAGCTTATTTTGACTCTAGATTAATTATGGAAATTAATAAATCTTCGATTAGAGCCTAATATTGCTTAGGTTTGCTTAATTACGTCATTAAGCTCAAAACACTATTCTAGGGGCAAAATCGTAATTTTGCACTAAAATTGCCCGGGACCATAGGGACTTAAACAGACGCTTTTAAACATGTAAAAACATTGTTTTAAACCCTCGGGGAAAGTTTTGGGCTCAAACGGCACCTTTACCCGCATAAAAACGCTATAGGGGTATTTTGGTCATTTGGACCCAAAACTGTAGAAAATGAGACTTTCGTGTCCGAAACCATTCAAGGGCCATCCAATCCTCTTCAAACATTGAGTTTGCCCTTTGAGGACTGCCCGGCCGGCCATCCTCGAATTCCGGGCAGAAAATGACCTTAGGGGCATTTTGGTCATTTTCCTCTTAGACAGAAAAATTGGGGCGTTACAATCAGGGTCTTCCCTACTGTGGTCAACAAGTGCTGCATTCTAGCGGAAGCACAGGGAAAGCTCCATGCTGCAAGGGCGGAACATGCCAAAGGGCTAGGACCTCAAGCCTTGAGGTTCAAACCGCAACACCAAAACCAATTACGAAGTCACTACAACCCTTACCACACCAACCAGTTCCAGCCACAACAACACCAACAAAGACCACGCTTCCACCAACAAAGGCAACATCAGAGAATGCCATTCAGGAACAACAACAACAACCCCAGAAATAACAACAACAACAACAATAATAACCAACAAGAAGGGTCGGGTGGCCCATGGAGCAACTATCAACAAGGAGGGTTTAGCGGGGCCAAGAACAAGGCACCTCAAGGAGCCCCCGCTACCTTCCCCAACCTTGCAATGGCCGCAGTGTGCCCCTGATGCAGGAGGATTCAAGGTGATCGCCCCTGCATGGCTGGGCAGGGAGTCTGCTTTAGGTGCGGAAAGCCAGGCCATTACGCCAACAAATGCACCAATAGGAGGCTAGCAAACCAAAACCCCAGGCCACAACACCAAGGGAGGGTCTTCACCCTCAATGCGGACGATGCGGAAAAGTCCAATGACCTCATAGAAGGTAAGTACGAAATAAATGGTAAAACCTAAACTGTACTATATGACTTTGGTGCAACACATTCTTTCATTTCATATGCTAGTGTCGAGTCTCTAAATTTGAAAGCTTCCAAACTTCCTTTTGATCTTATTGTTGCTACCCCCACAAATCATCCTATAAATACCTATTTTTGTTGTTTAAACTGTCATCTTACTACAGAAAATAGATCCTTTGTCATAGATTTGATTTGTTTGCCCATGAAAGGTATAGGTGTAGTCCTTGGCATGGATTGGCGCCATGCCAACCATGTAATGTTAGATTGTAATACCAAACTGTTGTTTTTCCTTCTCCCCCTAGCGAAACTAGTCAAACCTTAAACCTTTACCTTAATACCGTAGAGGTCAATTGTAGTGGGCAAAAGACTAAGGGATATGTTCTCCTAGCCACTAGTGACGTAGATTTTGAGCAAAGCTTGGATAGCATACCAGTAGTAAGAGACTATCCCGAGGTATTCTCGAATGAGATACCCGAGTTCCCTCCCGAGAGAGAGGTGGAGTTCTCCATTGAGTTGGTTCCTGGAGCAAGACCAATCTCTATAGCCCCTTATCGAATGTCGCCCTTGGAGTTAGCCGAGTTGAAAACCAAGCTTGAAGAACTTTTAGAGAAGAGTTTCATAAGACCTAATGCCTCACCTTGGGGAGCCCCGGTGTTGTTTGTTAAAAAGAAGGATGGGAGTATGAGGTTATGCATAGACTATAGGCAATTGAATCATGTAACGGTAAAAAACAAGTACTCTTTGCCTAGGATTGATGACCTTTTGGACCAATTAAGAGGAGCGGTGGTATTTTCCAAGATTGACCTAAGGATGGGATACCACCATATTAGGGTGAGAGATCAAGATATACCAAAGACTACCTTTAGGACTCGGTATGGACACTTCGAGTTCACCGTGATATCTTTTGGGTTGACGAATGCTCCTGCAGTGTTTATGGATTACATGAATAGGATCTTTAGACCCTATTTAGACCAATTCGTGGTTGTTTTCATAGATGACATACTCGTTTATTCGAAGACCCCTAGGAGCATGAACGTCACTTAAGGTTGGTTTTGGAGATCTTGAAGGAGAAGAAGCTGCATGCCAAGCTCTCTAAGTGTGAATTTTGGTTGGAGGAGGTGAAGTTTCTAGGGCATGTTGTATCAAAAGGAGGCATAGCAGTTGATCCCAGTAAGGTGGAAACAGTGATGAATTGAGGTAGGCCAACCACCGTAACGGAAATATGGAGTTTCTTAGGCTTAGCAGACTATTACCGTAGGTTTATAAAAGGTTTTTCCTAGGTTGCCTTTCCTCTGAATAAGCTAACTAGGAAGAACACCCCTTTCGTATGGAATCCCGAGTATGAGAAGAGCTTCCTAGAGCTAAAGGAAAAGCAAACCAAAACCCCAGTCTTGGTTTTACCTAGCCCCAATGTACCCTTCGAGGTATATTGTGATGCCTCGAGCAAGGGTTTAAGCTGTGTGTTGATGCAAAATAGGCAAGTGGTAGCCTTTGCGTCAAGGCAACTTAAGCCGCATGAAGCAAACTACCCACCCATGACCTGGAGTTAGCAGCCATCGTGTTCGCCTTGAACATGTGGAGACGCCATTTATATGGTGTGAGGTTCAAAGTTTTCTCCGATCACAAGGGTCTCAAGTATCTCTTTGATCAAAAGGAGCTAAACATGAGGCAAATGAGGTGGATGGAGTTTCTAAAGGACTACGATTTCAGCTTAAGTTACCACCCTGGCAAGGCTAATGTAGTCGCCGATGCATTGAGCCGAAAATCGTTGTACCTATCTCACATGATGGTCAAGGAAGTTGAGCTGATAGAGAAGTTTAGAGATATGAATCTAGGGATGTCCGTGACTAACGAAGGCATGAAGATGTGTTACCTGACTGTGACAAGTGGATTTAAGTAGAGAGTCATGCTAGCACAACGGGAAAATGAGGAGTTTGGGGAAATCATAAATGCAGTAAAGGCGGGAAAGTTAAAAGGTTTTGAACGAGGTTATGATAATATATGGAGGTTTGAAGGTACAATCTGCATGCCATACGATGGTGACCTTCGAGAGAAGATCTTGGAGGAGGCCTACAAAATCCATTTCACCATCCATCTAGGTGTGACCAAGATGTACCAGGATTTAAAGAAGATGTTTTGGTGGCCTGAATTGAAAAAGGATGTGGTCACCTAGGTTAGTAAGTGCTTGGTGTGTCAGAAAGTGAAGATTAAGCACCAAAAGCCTTCAGGTTTGTTGCAACCCCTGTCAATCCTCAAATGGAAGTGGGAGTGTATATCTATGGATTTTGTGACGGGATTGCCTAAGACCCAAGCTGGCCATGATGCTATATGGGTAATAATGGATCGACTAACTAAGTCGGCTCACTTCTTACCATTAGAGTGACATACTCTTTGGATAGATTGGCACAGCTATATATCCAAGAGATCGAAAGGTTGCATGGTATACCGTCGACGATAATCTCGGATAGAGATCCGCGGTTTACTTCACATTTTGGGGAGCCTTTCAAAAGGCATTCGGTTCAAAGCTCTGCTTAAGCACAACTTACCACCCACAAACAGACGGGCAATCAGAAAGAACGATCGAAACCCTAGAGGATATGTTAAGAGCCTGTGTTTTAGACCAAAGGGGAAGCTGGGATAAGTATCTTCCGCTGATCGAGTTTGCGTATAACAACAGTTATCATGCAAGCATCGGCATGACACCCTACGAAGCCTGATATGGACGCAAGTGTCAATCCCCTCTGTGTTAGTATGAACCAGGAGAACAAAGCGTGATTGGACCCGATGTAGTGAGGGAAACCAAGTAGACAAAAGAGCTATGCGGACAAGCGGCACAAGCCGTTAGAGTTTAATGAGGGAAAACATGTATTCCTTAGGATCACCCCCAATACAGGCATAGGGAGAGCTATGAAGGTCAAAAAGTTGAGCCCCCGATTCCTTGGTCCCTTTGAGATTCTTTAAAGAGTAGGGCTAGTAGCTTACAAAATAGCCTTACCCCTAAACCTTTCCAATCTTCATGACGTCTTCCACGTTTCTCAGCAGAGGAAGTACGAGTCCGACCCTAGCCATGTCTTAGAGTTAGAGCATGTATAGTTAAGGGAAGACCTGACTTTCAATCTGCCACCTACGAGGATCATGGATCGCGGAGTCAAGCAGTTGAGAAACAAGTATGTTCCTTTGGTAAAAGTAGTATGGTGACAAGACAAGTCCGAGGAATTTACATGGGAACTGGAATCAGAGATGAAGACCAAGTATCCAGAGCTTTTCTAAGGTACAAATTTTGAAAGCGAAATTCTTTTTATGGAGGGGAGTAATGTAACGCTTCGATTTTTATGTTTGAGAGAAAATGACCAAAATGCCCCTAAGGTCATTTTCATCCTGGAATTCAAGGATAACCGGCTCGGCAGTTCTTGACGGGTCAACTCGATGTTTGAAGGGGATTAGATAGTCCTTGAGTGATTTCGGAAACAAAAATTGTAACACCCCGATTTTTCTATCTAAGAGAAAATGACCAAAATGCCCCTGAGGTCATTTTCTGCCCGGAATTCGAGGACAGTCGGACCGGCAATCCTCGAAGGGTCAAAAGGGGATTAGATGATCCTTGAATGGTTTCGGAACCAAAAATCATGTTTTCGGCAGTTTCGAGTCAAAATGACCAAAATACCCCTATAGTGTTTTACGCGAGTAAATGTGCCGTTTGAGCCCGAAACTTCCCTCAAAAGTTTAAAATGACGTTTTACTGTATTTAAAAGTATCTGTTTAAGTCTCGGTGATCCCGGATGCTTTTAAGAAAATTATGATTTTGCCCCTGGCATAGTGCCATTTGAGCTTAATGATGCAATTAAACAAACCTAAGCAATATTAGGCTCTAATCGAAGATCAATTAATTTCCATAATTAATCTGGAGTCAACATAAGTCATTAAAATTAATTAGAACCTAAGATTGCTTAGATTAAACTCAAAACCTCTTTTTCTTTTAAAATTTCAAGTTTCTAGAATATAGAATCTTGAATAGTGTTTTCACTATTCACCCTCTACACCTAAAAAAGGAAGCCTAGGATGTAATTGAAAGCCTAGGATGAGTAGAGATGGACTCCCCTAAAAGGCTAGAATACCCACTAATCATACCCTACATAGCCTTAATTACCTATCCTTTCACTCACACATTTCACTATAAACTCCTAATCTTAGGTCTAATCCAAAAATACACCTAAACACATTACTAACCCACAATTAATAAAACAATTTTCTCCCCTTGGATTCCCCTAAATATGGCGCCACCTCATACCCTATACCTCACAAGTTTGTTCACTCACACACTCAAAGAACTATGCCTAAACCTATGCCTAAACCCATGTCTACAACCTCACCTTGAAATGACACAACCAAGAGACATTTTCCCTCCTTTTCCCCCTCAACATTTCGACCACTCCCTCCATTCTATCACCCTTGATTTGTTTTTCTATAAATAACACACTTGAGTGAACTTGAAACACCTTTAGTTCATTTGCTAAGTTTAGAGCACCTTAAAGCTTTTCTTATTCTCTCAAGCTCAAGAACTTTTTTTCTTCCTCATCTTCTTCAACTTCTTCAAGCTCACATAGAGCCACCACACCTCAACCTCATACCACCACCTCTCAACCATACAACATCCTTTAAACACAAAAGCTGTAACACCCTAGTAATTAACCAAATACACCTAAGTTGAATCTGATTAATGACTAGACTTTACTCCTTGCTTTGGTTCTTTCTTCATAATTTGAAAATACTTAGTGAAATTACGAGCCATTTTTTTTTTTTAAAAAAACATAATTGAAAATGTGAGCCGAGTACAACGTGAACGAGTAAGCGGAGTATAATAAGACGTTTAAGAATATATCACATCATATCACTTTGGCTCCATCATATAACATCCATAAGCACATTATAACATATATTTACATACAATAACCTCACTCAAAGGGTGGGTTATGATCATACATCATTGTCTTATGCAAACCCATAAAAGAAAATATACATAAGGAAATACATGCCCCTAAACTAGATAACTCCATAAGCCGGGAAGGTTATCCTAAAACTAGGGTGCATGAACATACATAAATCTACTAAGAACCTTCTAGGGCCACTGTTTTGGAAATGGGGGAATAAATCCGATCCACTGATGAGCTCCCTTGGGAGGGGACACACGAGATGCACCAGGCTGGGGTCGCATGGACAGCCCTTCTTGCTAACCTCGGCTGAACAACTGTTTCCTCACTACCCTCTCTTACACGTGTGGGAGTAGGAGCAGAGCTCTCAGAATATATGAGTAGGAGTGTCCTCTGAAGGATCAGTTTCAGAATATCTCGTCTCGGGAACATACTCTGGAAATCCATGGACAGCAGATGAAGCGAGATAAGAACGTAACATCCTTTCATCAAGTGGGCGTGCATGTTTGAAAACCATTTCATCGCCATAGGGAGAAGTAGGAGAAAATCGATAACTAGGGACAGGATATGCAAATGGACGACCTATGTAAATAAAAACACGAATCACAAGACCTCCTTCAAAATGATACGAGCGATGCACCGGATCATAATGGAATTCCCAAGTAGGGGTATCAACGAACAGGACGAATGTCGCCATTTGAATCTGGAGACAATGACAAAAATAAAGAAAAGGAAGTGAGAATCTTGCTAAAGAATTCTCAGTAGGGTACCTCTTTCTACAGTGACATCATCAAAGTCCCCAGGAACCTCGGGATTATTCTAAAATAGTGAGCATGCAAAGATTCATTTTAAGTTCGGACCGGTGAAGGGAGAAGAGAATTATTATTACATCTTTTTAAGCTCCAATCTCAAGACTTTTTAAAGAATAAATTCTTTAACTCCAATAATCATATTTCTTTGCTTGTGATACATGGCCAAGTCTTTGACCTCTAGGATCTTTAGGTGATGACATAAAATAAACATGCCATGCGTTGATTCTTTTAGCCATTATAAAATAAAGTGAGAGCATAAATTAAATATAAGATGCAACCTCTTTATTATCTTGAAATATTAAGTGATGACTTGAAACATAAACATGAAATACAAGCTTGGAAAATACATCTTTCAAGTTCTAAACTAAAAATCTTTGTTTTAGCATCATAAAGCATTATTCTTTAAAGTTTTGCATCAAGTGAAATTTTCAAGCTTTAGAGGCCTAACTTGTGATGGATTTACAACCCACCCTCAAGGTCCTCATCATTAAGCCATCATCTTAGTTCCACCTAGGCCATATGGCCGAATTGGTTAAAGAAAAATGAAGAGGAAAACCGAAATGAAAAGCTAAGATAAGTTCATAATTTCATCATTTTGAGCTAAAAACACAACTCCTCAAAGCATAGAAATAAATTTAGAAACTACTCCCTACCTAATCTGAGTTGAAGAAGAGGAAGAGAACTTGATTTCTTGAAGTGAAATGAAACAAAATCTCTTTGAAAATTGAAGAAAGAATTCAGCCAAAGAGGAGGAAGAAAGAAAGTTTTTGGTGCTCCTAAAAACTAGTTATGAACAAAGCATTCCAAGACCACTCAAGCAAGCCTATTTATAGAAGATTTTGAGGCTTCTAATTGGCCAAAATGAGGAGGTAGTTGGTGGAATTTTGCAGGGGAAATAAGGGAGGAAAAATCATTTTAGACAAAGTTGTATGAAATTAAGGAATTATGTCTCTTATGGTGACATTTTGGCATTTTGTTTTAGTGCAACTTTTGGCAATAATTCAGCTGCATAATGGCATCAATAATTTCGTCCATTACAGCCCAAAGAAGTGAAATTTGTGTGTTCCATGCATTATTTAGGTGTAGGCAAGGTATTCATGTAATTTAGAGAATTTACGGTTAAGGGCTTAAGTGAATTAGTAAGCAATTTGGGTGTTTTTGAGCAATTTTGGGTTCTAATCAATATAAATACATAATTTTGACTCTAGATTAATATTTAGAATTTAATAAGCTTTAATTTGAGCCTAATATTGCTTAGGTTTTGCATACTAATCAAAAATCCCGAATTGCAAAACCGCCAAGAATAGGGCAAAATCGCACTTTTCATTTAAAAGTCGCCGAGGCCACCCGAGCTTAACCAATGGTTAATCATGGCTTAAAAATAAATTTTAAAACATTTTAGTGAGGTTCGCTCACCGGCACGCACATCGTAGTTAAACAACTGCAGGGCTGCTTTGGTCATTTCTGCCTAACTCAACATTGAGATCCTTCTGCTCTATTAACACACATAACACAAACAATCCCTTATTATCATCAAAACATCCCCTTGAGAATAGGTGGGGCCCACAATCCTCATTTTCTGAGTAAAATAACTTCAGGGGCATTTTGGTCATTTTATACGCATGTAAATTCGGGATTTGCGACTCTCGCATGAATTGCTCCTAACCTCTCTTCTAATGTTATATTCCTTTATTGAGGATTGTTCGGCCTCAAATCTTATGTAATAATTACCTACAGTAATTCGGTAATTTCTAATGATAGTAAAAATTACAGTAAAAATTGGGGCGTTACAAAAGCTCAAGGCAAACACCTCACCTTCCTTTTCTTCCTCCTTTGGCCGAATCTCCTAGCTCACTTGGAAGGAAGTTTTTCTTATCACTTCACTTCAAGAACCAAGCTTTCCTCTTCACCACTTGGTAGGGATTTTGTTCTTTAAAGTTTTGTCTTTTAAAGCTTTACTAAAAATGAGTTTTGTTAGTTTCTCTTGGCTTTTAGAACTTCTTTTCCTCTCTTTGATTCTTAGCCTTGGAACCTTTTTCTCTAAAGGAAATGTTGGCTTGATGGTGAGGTTTCAAGATAATGGACTCATGATTACCCTTGAGAAACCTTTAAAGCTTGAAACTTGGTTTTGATCTTAACACATTTTGGTTATTCCTTTTCCTTTTCTTGGAACAAGTTTGGTTCCTTTTCTTTCTTCCCCTTTGATTTTCGGTTTCTTTTCCTTTCCTTTGCAAGGATTTCGGTTCCTTTTTCCATTGCTTTGCTTTTGTTTCTCAAAGAAAGGTTGTTAGTTGTTTTGATCTCTTGATCCATTTCCTTGAACTTGATGATGATGTTTAAACCATAAGGTTTCTTTGACACCTTGGTATAAAGAACTCTAAAGTTCACTTTATCTTGCTATGATAAGTTTGGGTTGAGGTTTAAGTTCCTTTAAAGCCTTGGAAGAGCTCTAGTAAAGATATAAAAATGAACTTGCATATTTATATTTCTAGCCCCTTATATTTATATTCCAAGTTCTTGCATATCATATTTACTTTTCTATGTCATCACTAAATTCTAAAGATTAAAGAAAAGAACTTGCATTATCACGTTTAAGTTTCAAGCTTTGCATTTCATGTTTATATTTCAAGTCATCACTGAAGAACTTAAAGATTTAAAACTAGAGCTTGCATATCACCTAAAATAATCTCAAAGCCTTTCTATTTCGGCCTTAAAGTCGATTGTTGCTGGGCCTAGAGCACTAAAATAAAGAATTGAACTTGCATATTTACTTTCAGGTTTTGCATATTTACTTTGAGCCTTGCATATTTACTTTGAAGCCTTGCATATTTAATTTCAAGTTGTTGCATTTCATATTTACTTTGAACCTCTCACTTTACTTTCTCATGAAGAATAAAATGGAATGCATAGCACATTTACTTTTTGTTATCATTTAAAGATCCTAGAGCTCAAAGATTTACCCTTTTATCTCAAGCTAAAGTTTGGTTATGGAAGCATTCCCTTGAATGCACAATTCGGCCAAGTGATGATGATGAGCTTGGTGTGAGTTCATCTAGTCACAAGTGCCCATAATCTATGTCTTAGGATTTTTCTTAAGCATAGGAGAACTCAGAATATTTCAAGTATGATTTTACGTTTTAGAACTCCAATCTTGGGCCAACTCAAATGGTTGCTGCCCTTGTTTGGTTTATGAGGATTTTAAGGAAATAAGTTGGTTTTCAAAGAGTTTTAGAAGTCCTAAAATGATTTCAAGAGAAACTAGTAACTTACATGTGTTAAGGACACAATTTTTGAATGATGCCTGAGCTTTAATGTAATACCCCGATTTTTCTGTCCGAGGGAAATGACCAAAATGCCCCTGAGGTCATTTCCTGACCCGAGTTCGAGGGTAACCAACTCGGTCATCCTCGAAGGGTCAACTCAATGTTTGAAGGGGATTGAATGGCCTTTGAATGCTTCCGGAAGCGAAAATTTCGTTTTCCGCTTAGCTGGTCAAAATGACCAAAATACCCCTATAGCGTTTTTACGCGGGTAAAGGTGCCGTTTAAGCCCGGAACTTTTCCCAGAGGTTTAAAATCATGTTTTCATGTGTCTAAAGGTCTCTGTTCAAGTCCCGGTGGTCCCGGGCAGTTTTAGTGCAAAATTACGATTTTGCCCCTAGAATAGTGCTTTTGAGCTTAATGACGTAATTAAGCAAACCTAAGCAATATTAGGCTCTAAACGAAGATTAATTTATTTCCCTAATTAATCTAGAGTCAAAATAATTTATTAAAGTTAATTAGAACCTAAAATTTCTTAGATTAAACTTAAATCCCTTTTTAGAACTCAAGACTCCTAGTCTTGGAATCTTGAATAGTGTTTTCTCTCTCCAATTCCTTAAATCAAGGAAATGTGTCTAGAGTTGTTTAGACTCTAAATTAAGGATTTAACTCACTAATGGTGCAAGACCACTCCTTAATTATGTCTAGACCACCTTAATTACCCATTTTCCTTACCTAAACACTTTCTTACAAATTCCTAATCTTAAGCATAATCAAAGATACACCTAAACACAACTCTAAACCACAATTAAAATGCAAACTAATCCTCCCCATGGGCTGATGCATTTCGGCCACATCCTCCCCCTTTGACAACATATTAAATTGTTTTCTCACTCAAAGAACCATGCTTGAAGCCATACCTTGAACCATACCTTAAGCCATACCTCACCATACCTTAAGAACACATTATCTCACCTCATGGAACTCATGGAATGCCTCCAATCTGCACCTCATGGCCGAAGCTCTTCATCACCATGAGCTCCCTCCATTTGTTTCATTCCTCTATAAATAGAATGCCTTGAGGAGCTTGCACCACTTTTAGATCATTTGCTAAGTTTAGGAAACACTCAAAGCTTTTCTTTTCTCTCAAAGTTGTAGTGTTCTTCAAGTTCTTCAAGCTCTTCAAAGTTCTTCATCATCTTCATCTTCTTCTTCCATCTTCAAGTTCATCACACCAAGTAGGGATTTTCTTTCATGTATTCTTTTCTTTAAAGTTCTTGTTTCAAGCTTGATGTTCATAGTTTCTCTTGATTCTTTTTAGAACTTCTTTTCTTCTCCTTATTCCTTCCCATTTTCGGCCATAGGCCTTAGAGAACAAAGGAATGAGAGCTTGATGATGAGAGTTTCATGATGATGTTCATCACTTGAAACAAACTCTAGAGCTTGATCTTTGTTCTTGAGCAAAAATGTTTCTAGTTTTTCCTTTCTTGAACTCTTGAGAACTTTAGCTTTGATGAGGTTTTAAAATGGCTCTATGAACTCAATGATGAAGACTCATGATGTTGGTGTTAATATATCATCAAGATAATGAACTCTAGAGTTTTAAAATGTTCCTTTTTCTTCTTGAAGATTTCGGCCATTTCCTTAATTTTTCTAAGCTTCATGGTTTGATTTCCTAAGAATATTATGTTGAGTTTTAAGAACTCTAAGCTTGAATTTACCTTGTTTGGATGAGTTTGGGTTATGGTTTAAATTCCTTTAAAGTCTTGTTAAGAGCTCTAGAAAGATAAAATGAACTTGTATAATTTATTTTATGCTTGTATTCATATTTACATTCTTGCTATGCATCTTTACTTTCTAGCTATCACTTAAGAACATAAAGATTAAAATGGAACTTGTATCATCACTTAATTTAATTCAAGCCTTTCTATTTCGGCCTTAAAGTCGATTGTTGTTGGGCCTAGAGCACTAAAATAAAGAATTGAACTTGCATTATCACCTAATTAATTTCTCGAATGCCTATCTATTTCGGCCTTAAAGTCGATTGTTGTTGGGCCAAGAGCACTAAAATAAAGAATTGAACCATGCATATTTACCTTCAAGCTTGCACGTCTAAGTTTATGCCTCGCATATTTACTTTCAAGCTTGCACGTTTAAGTTTATGCCTTGCATATTTAAATTTAAGTCATCACTTTACTTTGTAAGCAAGATTTAAAATGAAAAGCATGAGCACGTTTAGTTTATGTCGTAACTTAAGAACCTAGAGCTCAAAGACTTGCCCATTTCATTCCAAGATAAAGTTAAATGTGAATGTATTCCTTGAATGCATAATCTCAGCCAAGTAGTGATGATGGACTTGCAATGAGTTTTCATCTAGCTACTAGGACCAATAGTCTATGTTTTAAGTTTTCCCTAAAGCTTTACAAATCTTTATAAGGTTATGTCATCACAAGTTGTGATTCTATTATCTTTTAGGGGATGGAATATGTTTTGGTCAGTGACCTAAGGCTTCTCTTAGCCTTTTGATGAATTAAAATGATTTGCAAAGAGTTTTTAGAAATTCTAAATTGATTCCGAGAGAAACTAGTTAACTTATGTACCTAGAAATGTCAATTTAACTCTCTCATTTAAGTTAAATGTTTTCGGTTCTGATATGATGAGTGTGATGTTGTATGATGATGTCTTGATGTGTTGGAATATGTGAAAATATCATATGATGATGTAGAAGCGATCCTATGCATGATAGGTAAGAAACTAGCTAACTAGAAATACCGTAAAGCTAGAATTTAACATAGTTTTGACCCATTTGTTTTTGGAACTTATCCAAACTATTTAATGGGAACATAATCAGATTTAGATTGTTTAGACATGAAAAACTTGGTAACATTTGGATTAGAATTGAATTCTAGCACCTACGGGGAAACTAGTAGCTAGAAAACCGTAAAAATGCAAATGTAGAACTCTTAGAACATTTAATTTTCTGGATTCTATCCAGCACCCTTACAACATGATAAACATGATTAATAATTAGTCCTTAAGCATAGGAATGCCTCATAATTGATTTAGATTTAATATATAACGCCTTCGGCGAAAATAGAACCGAGAAAGGGCCTAAAACGTAAGTTCTAGAACCCCGTAAATACAAGTTAGAGATTCTGCCCTATGCTTTTCAGATTTAAGTATGAACATGAGGATTAGGAATGATGATTAAATATGAGCCCTTAGGTGCATAAAGATATGAGCGACGGATGTAGAGAACTATATCTCAAGATTAAGACCCGTAAGGGTCAAAGCATAAGCTACCGTAAGGGTAAGCATTTGAATGTTTTATGATGATGCATGTAGTATGCAAATGATGATGATGATTATTCATATGAGGAATTCATGAGGTTATATGTTAATGTGGCATAAAGCAAATTTGGAAGGAAATTCGGTGTAATGACCGTTGTCACTTAATTTCTGACAAATTTGGGGACTTAAAGAGATTTTGAAAATTAAGGTACTAAGATGGGTTCTAGGATGACACCGGTTCGGCCGAGCACCTCCATAGAACTCATGTGACATCGGTACCGTTTTACACTCTTAGGTGACACCGGTTCGGCCGAGCACCCCTAAGAGTTTTGCCCCTAACCCGTACTCAGATAGTCAGGATTTATGATTTATGATACGCTTATCGTTAAGTGGTAAGTAAGAACTAGTGACGACTAGTTAAGGTATGAGCTCATAACCTAGATGTATGACACGTTCTGGGTGACACCGGTTCGGCCGAGCACCCTCAGTTCGATTGTCTTTTAGGGTGGCCCATGAGGAAGAGAAGTTTCATGATTATGATTATGTCACTAAGTTTTGTCCCATATGAATGTTACTATTGCCACTTTATGCCACCAAGAATGATGATGCTTGATGCTATGTTTTATGTATGTGCATTAGGTAGTGCCATGCATACATTTTCTATTATGTTGCATTCATGACATTAAGACCATCCTAAAATGAATGGACCTTGGCTAAAATATATTTTAAAGTTTAAAATGAACTTAATACATGCTCAGTCACTTTGTATAAATAAACCCAAGGTTCCTGAGGACGTAGATGATGACACCTAGGTAGTAGGAGGCCCTACTGAGATTCTTTAGCAAGATTCTCACTCCGTCTACCTCTTTCTTTCCGTCACGTCTTCAGATGGCGACGGTCGTGGTGTTCGTGGACACGCCGACATGGGAGGTGCACCATGACCCGGACCACGGGTCATTCCATTTTGTGGGTCGATGCACGGTTAGAGTATTCATGTTTATGGGTCGACCCTTCACTCCCCCTGTACATTCCCATCGCTTTCTCCCCGCCTCACCTTTTGGTGATGACACAGTGTTTGAGCGCCAAGACGTCCCCTAGAGGAGAGGCTTCGCCGTACCCCATCCTCCACGTCCGCCGCTCGAGACTACCCCCAGTATGTGCCCCGTTGCCCATCGTCTTTTTCGGAGACCGATCCTTCCGAGGATTCGGCAACCCAGGCACCCTCCGAGGGATTTTCCTCCACCATACCCATGGACCTTGGGGAAGGTAGTGAGCCTTCCGTGACTCAGCCGAGGCTTGCACGACGTCCGAGCCCCGTCCCGTCTATTCACGCCGGAGGAGCTTGCTCAGTTTCCTGGTTTCTTGCCACGCTCGAGGGATAGTCGCCAGGAGGAGGTCAGATGGCCGAGATAGAGCACACACCACTTAGATGGGGATAAACCTTCTTTTGTTTAGAGGTTATCCTATTAGGTGCACTCGGGTAGGGGAGTAGATCATGTTTATGCTTATGTTGTATTCCTTTTCATGTGTTTTCCTTGTACTAAACTAAGTCCCACACTTATAAGTGGGCAAATTATATATATATGAGATGATCTTCAGTGTTACTCATGGTGTGCCTTATGTTATGATGTTGTGAGACATTTGTTTACCATACATGGTTTACCGCTTATCGCATCACGCGGCTCTCACTTTGTTTTTCAAAAAAAATTTACCCGTATTTTCCGCTAAGTAATTCAAAGATAAATGAGAACTATGAAGTAACAGACTAATGATTAACGTAAATATGTTCTAGAGTATTGGGTTAAAAATTAGGATGTTACATTTAATATTTCGATTCTGCCCTCATGTGCTTGCTGCTATATGATGATGTTTTGACATGTTAGAATGTGTAAAAATTATGTATGTTGAGGTAGGAGCCTTTCTATGCATGTTAGGAAAGAAACTAGTCTTATCGATAAACCGTAAAGTTGAGTTTTAGCATAGTTTTGACCCATTTATTTTTAGTTACTGCCAAAACTGTTTTAATGGGATAATATTCAGTTTAGGGTTGATTAATCATGAAAAATTTGGTTACATTTGAAGCAGGATTGAATTTTAGCACCTATAGAGAAACTAGTAACTAGAAAACCGTAAAAATGCAATTCTAGAACTCTTAGAACATTTAATTTTCTGATTCTGTACAGCACCCTTCTAATGTAGTAAACATGATTCATAATTAGTTCAAGGGCTTAGGAATACCTCATAATTGGTTTAGATTTAATTAATAGCGCCTTAGGTGAAGACATAACTTAGAAAGGGTCTAAAACGTAGATTCTAGAATCCTGTAATCACATGAGCTTAAAACTGTCCAAATCTGCATAGTGCTGTTTGGATTAGTTCCTAAGCATAAAAATTATTGAGAATAATTAGTTATGAACCTGTAGGTGTATAAAAAAATAAAAACGGATGTTAGCATAATTGGTTTTCAAGATTAAGACCCGTAAGGGTCAAAGCATAAGACACCATAGGTCCCAAGACATAATGAGCCTTATGACTTCAAGTAGATGTATGTTCAATTATGAGAATGACTTGAGCATGGCATATGCAATAGCTGAGCCCGGTCCTTGATTCTGGTAAACTGGTTAGGAGTATGCTATCTTTTAAAAATGTTAAAGCAATAATGTGATGACGTATATGCTATGATGAGTTTGACTATATGACTTGATGTCTTATGGTGATGTTAAATGGCTATGCATGCTCTATATGTCTCGTGGCATAAAGCAAGTTTGAAGGAAATCCGGTGTATGCTGTTATGCTGCCGAATTTCCCATCAAACTTGAGGATTTGAGAAAAGTTTGTGAAAACTCCTGGGTGACATTGGTTCAGCCGAGCACCCCCAGAAAAGGTTCTGGGTGACACTGGTTCAGCCGAGCACCCCCAAAACAGATGTGATATAACACTGAGACACATTCCTCCCGCTATAGTGGGGAGGAAACAAATCCGTAAGGGTATTGACATTGAGCTTGCCAAAGCGGACAATTCGCTGTGTACTAGATACCAGTAGAGCTTTTCAAAGAAGGAAATGATCCTAAGATAGGTGATCCAATGAAGTTATGTATATCCCCTCTATTAGCCCATATTAAATCTAGTGACGACTAGTTAGGATTGAGCTCATTCCTAGGCGATAGGTGAGATGTAGTTTGGTGGCCAGATTATCGCCGGGCCGATGAGTCGGTTGGATTTTTGGTGGATATGTTAAGAGGGTGGTCTTTAAGAAAAAGAACTTAAGAGTTCGGCTTATGAGAAATATGTCACATGAAAAGTACTGTGCCTTTTATGCCACGTATATGATTTATGTTTCTTTATGTTGAGCCCAAGAGCAATGATTTTGATGTTAATATGCATATGGTATTGTCATGCATTCATCAAATATCTGTTGCATTCATGCCATTAAGACTCATACTAAAAGACACCCACTTCGGATAAATGGATTTAGAAAGCTTAAAATCGAACCTTATGCATGTACACCTTTTTCATAATTAAAACCGAGGTGGCTGGGGACGATGATGATGACACTCATGTTAGAGTCGGGAATCCCTACTGAGAATCTTGAATGAATTTCTCATCCTTCCCTTTTCTTCCGTGTCGTCTCTAGACGAGGATTACAACGAGGTTCGTGACTTCTTCTAAGGCTCGTGCTTAAGGGTCACGCTAGCAAATGGAGTAGAGGGTCACCGCAGAAGCATAGATAGTTTAGGTTTTGAATTGATACTCATCCAACCCCATAGGTGGATAAGGATCACTTCATATATATAGGCATGTTTTGATGTAAATAAGGTACAATGATACTAGTAATTTATGTATTTATGAAGGAGTGATGATATTATGAATGTTATGTATGATACTATATTTCATGATTATGAATGGTATGATTACTTTTCTTGCACGATGTAGTTATGATGAATGTTAGGTTAGCGCGCGGCTCGCATTTTGTTTTTCAAGTTTTGAAAAAGAAAAATTTATTCGTATCTTCCGCTAAGTATTTTAATGAAAGGTTTTGAAGAATGAGACTAAAAGAGTAATAGACTAATGATTAACCTAAATATATTCTAGAATATTGGGTTAAAAATTAGGATGTTACAAAAATCATGTTTTCTGCAATTTCGGGTCAAAATGACCAAAATACCCTTATAGAGTTATACGCGGGTAAAGGTGCCGTTCGAGCCCGAAACTTCCCCCAAAGGTTTAAAACGACGTTTTCATGTGTTTAAAAATATCTGTTTAAGTCCCGGTGGTCTCGGGAAGTTTTTGTACAAAATTACGATTTTTGCCCCTAGCATAGTGCCATTTGAGCTTAATGATATAATTATGCAACCCTAAGCAATATTAGGCTCTAATCGAAGATTTATTAATTTCCATAATTAATCTAGAGTCAAAATAAGTTATTAAAATTAATTAGAACCTAAGATTGCTTAGATTAACCTCAAAAACCCCTTTTTCCTTTAAAAATTCAAGTTCCCAAAACATAGAATTTTGAATAGTGTTTTCACTATTCGCTTTCCATACTCCAAGAAGCCTAGGTAGAGTAGGATTTTGACCCCACTAATAGGCTAGAGTGCTCACTAATCATGCCTTAAAATAGCCTTGATTACTTACCCTTTCACTTACACACTTACTTATAAGTTCCTAATCCTAAGCCTAATCAAAGCTACACCTAAACACACCTCTAAACCATAATTAAATGAAAGATTTTCCTCCCCTTGGATCCCTAAAAAGTGGCACCACCTTATCCCCTCTTTCATCACAAATTTGTCACTCACACACTCAAAGAAGCGTACTACACCATGCCTAAACCTATGCCTACACCTTACCTTGAAATGACATAACTAAGAGATATTTCCTCCCTCCTTCCTTCCCTAAAAATGGCACCATTCTTCCCCTCCATTTTCACCCCTCATGTTTTCTTCCTCTATAAATAGCATGCTTGGATGAACTTTGTAATGCCCGGGGATTGCGAAGTTGGGGAGTGATCACCGGTGCAAGGAGGCATGGATAAGGAGCGGCTCCTGGCAGACTTCGAAAGCGAAGGGGTACATGAATGAACCTATTACACGCCCGAATGAGAGAGATCCTGAGACTGTATAGGTATGGGACTATACAGTTAAAGAGAGCTTATATGAATTGATTTGTACTACCTATACCAACAAGATGCATCTTCTTTTTCGTAGTCCAAACTGAAAGAACTCCACAGTTAAGCGTGATTGACTTGGAGCAATTTTGGGATAGGTGACCTCCTAGGAAGTTTCCCCAGGAAGCGTGTAAGTGAGGATAAAGCACGCTGAAAAGACCCGTGTTGGTTTGTGGGGACAGTTGTCAATCCATAAAGCAGCAGGGGATGTTACAAACTTGAACCACTTTTAGTTCATTTGCTAAGTTGAGTTTCTAAGGGCACCTCAAAGCTTTTCTTTTTCTCTCAAGCTCAAGAGTTCCTCTTCTTCAACTTCTTCATCTTCCTCCCTCATCTCAACCTCCAAATCACTTGGTAGGGATTTTATTTTAAGTGTTTCATTCATTAAAAGTTATTGATTAGTTATGTGCTTTATGATTTCTCTTGAATCTTTAGTTCTTTCTTCCTTCTCTTTTCTTTCTCTTTTCGGTCTCTTGGCTTCCTTTCTCTTCCTTTTTGATTTCGGCCATGATGGCCTATCTTGGAAGAAAAACCATGGCTTGATGATGAGGTTTCAAGATAATAGACTCATGATTATCATTTGAGAAACCTCTAAATCTTGAAACTTAGTCTTAATCTCAACATATTTTGGCTATCCCTATCCTTTTCTTCAATGGTTTCGGTTCCTTTTCCTTTTTCCTTTTCTTGTTGGTTTCGGTTTTTCCTCCTCTTTTCCTTGCTATGGTTTTGGTTTTTGAAGGTTTGTTTTTGGATAAAAATGACTCAAGGATGAGAGAACATGATGTTGGAGTTTATGTGTTACCAAGATCATGGCCTCTAGAGTTTTAAAATTTTGTTCTTTTCCTCTTTATGGCTTCGGCCTTGTTTTCCTTTCCTTTGGTATTCAAGGTTTTGTTTTGAATAATGTTGGTTGTTAGTTATTTTGATCTCTTGATCCATTTCCTTGAACTTGATGATGATATTCAAACCATAAGGTTTCTTTGACACCTTGGTACAAAGAACTCTAAAGTTCACTTTATCTTGCTATGATAAGTTTGGGTTGAGGTATAAGTTCCTTTAAAGTCTTGCAAGAGCTCTAGTGAAGAATGAAAAATGAACTTGTAGTCATATTTATTTTCCTTGCCTAGCATATTTATTTTTGAGCTAATCACCTACAACGTAAAGATTAAAATGAGAGTTGCATTCTCATATCACCTATTAATCAATCTCGAAACTCACCTATTTCGGCCTTAAAGTCAATTGTTGTTGAGTCTAGAGTACTAAAATAAAGAACCGGACTTGCATTCATATTTATATTTCAAGTCATCACTTAAATCCTAAAAGATAAAATGAACTTGCATATTAATTTTCAAGTCTTGCGTATTTACTTTCAAGTTTTACATATTTATTTTCAAGTCTTGCATATTTATATTCCTAGCACCTCATGTTTATGTTACAAGTTCTTGCATCTCATATTTACTTTGAAGCCTCACTTTACTTTATAATGAAGGATAAAATGGAATGCATAGCATGTTTACTTTTGTCATCACTTAAAGATCCTAGAGCTCAAAGACTTGCCCTTTTATCTCAAGCTAAAGTTTGGTTATGGAAGCATTCCCTTGAATGCACTATTCGGCCATGTGATGATGATGAGCTTGGTGTGAGTTTCATCTAGTCACTAGTGCCCATAATCTATGTCTTAGGATTTTCTTAAGCATAGGAGAACTCAAGGAATATTTCAAGTATGATTTTACGTTTTAAAATTTCAATCTTGGGCCAACTCAAATGGTTGCTGCCTTTATTTAGTTTATGATGATTTTTGTGAAATAAGTTGATTTCCAAAGAGTTTTTAGAAATCCTAAAGTGAATCCATGAGAAACTAGTGACTTATGTGTATTGAAAATGAAATTTCAAGCTTGGTATGATGATGAATGAATTCGATTCTACCTTGATGATTCAGTTGCTGTTTGATGATGATTTTAATATGTTAGAATGTGTAAAAAATTATATATGTTGAGGTAGGAGACTTTCTATGTATGTTAGGAAAGAAACTAGCTTTACAAAGAAACCATAAAGTTGAGTTTTAGTATAGTTTTGACCCATTTATTTTCAGCCACTGCCAAAACTGTTTTAATAGGATAACATTCAGCTTAGGATTGATTAATCATGAAAAACTTGGTAACATTTGATGTAGGATTGATTTTTAGTGCCTATAGAGAAACTAGTAACAAGAAAATCGTGAAAGTGCAATTCTAGAACACTTAGATTATTAAATTTTCTAATTCTGTCCAGCAACCTTATAATGTAGTAAATATGGGTTATAATTAGTTCAAAGGCATAGGAATACCTCATACTTGGTTTGGATTTAATTTATAATACTGTGCAAGACGAACATATAAAGGGTTTAAAACGTAGTTTCTAGAACCTAGTAATCACAAGTTTTAGAAAATGGCATATCTGTATGGGGCTGTTTGTAACATCCTAATTTTTAACCCAATACTCTAGAACATATTTAGGTTAATCATTAGTCTATTATGTCATAGCTTCCTTTTTACTTTAAAATATTTAGCGGAAAATATTGGTAATTTTTTTTTGAATTATAAAAGCAAAGTGAGAGCCGCGCTGTAACGCCCCAATTTTTACTGCTATGTGAAAATTACCAAAATACCCCTAGGTAATTTTTACACGTAATTCAAGGTCAAATAATCCTCAATAAAGGAATATGACATTAGAGAAATATCACAGGAGACTTGATTAGCGATTCGTGTGAAAGTCGCAAACCCCGATTTTTCTGTACGTGTAAAATGACCAAAATGCCCCTGAGGTTATTTTTACCTAGAAATCAAGGATAACCAATCCAAATTATCTTTGAGGGGTTAATTTTATGCCTGATGGGGATTATATGTGCCTTAGAGGTAAAAATCTCAATTCTCAATTTTTACCGTAAGTAAAATTGCCGTTTTACCCCTACAGTAATTTTTCATGAAATTATATAATCTTTGAATTTGGTTTCCACCCAAAGGTTCAAAATGACTATTTTAAGTATGATTTGAGATTGTCCAATATTTACAGGGAGTTTTTACGTGAAATTACCTTTTTACCTCTAGTTATACCAAATAAGTTTACTTGCGTAATTAAGGTAATGTTAAAGCTCCAATTGAACTCGAACTGATTATATTCATTAACCTTGGGTTAAAAATAATTACTTGAGGTTAAAAATAATTACCTAAGGTTAAAAATAATTACTAGAGGTAATTAGAGCCTAAGGATTGTTTAGGAAAATTTAATTTCCTTTCTTAATTACAAAGAACTCATGAAACCTATAATGTTAAAGATTAGGGTAAATGTAATGCATTTACTTTCTTTACCTTGAGATTAAAATTTAAATTACTAATTGATTTTCAACTCAATTGAGATTAACTCTATTATTTAAAATAAAGATTATCTTTTTACCTAGTCTTGAGTTATCTTACACACCTAGTTTTACCTTTTAAACAAAATTACCAATTTCTAAATCTACCACCTAATTAAATAAGCTATCCTTGTGTCCTACCATGAATAATAAATGAAATTTTGTCCCCCAAATTCCTTGAATCAGCCGTGACATTCCATGCTTCACATGATCCTTATATTTTAAAATTTCATTTGTAACGCCCCAATTTTTACTGTAATTTTTACTGTCATTAGAAATTACTCAATTACCGAATTACCGTAGGTAATTATTACATAAGATTTGAGTAGAACAATCCTCAATAAAGGAATATAACATTAGAAGAGAGGTTAGGAACGATTCATGCGAGAGTCGTAAATCCCGAATTTCTGTACGTATAAAATGACCAAAATGCCCCTGAAGTTATTTTACTCAGAAAATGAGGATCGTGGGCCCCACCTATTCTCAAGGGGATATTTTGAGGATAATAAGGGATTGTTTGTGTTATGTGTGTTAATAGAGCACAAGGATCTCAATTTTGAGTTCCGACGCGCGAAATGACCAAAACGCTCGCCAGTGTTTTAACTCCGATGTGCGTGGGGACTGAGTCCGAACCTCACTAAAATCTTACAAAATGTGCTATTAACCCATGATTAACGATTGGTTAAGCTCGCGTGGCCTCGGGCGCTTTTAAGTGAAAGTACGATTTTGCCCCTGTTTTTGGCCAGTTTTCCGAATTTTGGGATTTTTGATTCGTATACCCAAACCTAAGCAATATTAGGCTCAAATTAAAGCTTATTAAATTCTAAATATTAATCTAGAGTCAAAATTATGTATTTAGATTTATTAGAACCCAAAATTGCTCAAAAACACCCAAATTGCTTACTAATTCACTTAAACCCTTAACCGTAAATTCTCTAAATTACATGAATACCTTGCCTACACCTAAATAATGCATGGAACACACAAATTTCACTTCTTTGGGCTGTAATGGACGAAATTATTGATGCCATTATGCAGCTGAATTATTGCCAAAAGTTGCACTAAAACAAAATGCCAAAATGTCACCATAAGAGACATAATTCCTTAATTTCATACAACTTTGTCTAAAATGATTTTTCCTCCCTTATTTCTCCTGCAAAATTCCGTCCACTACCTCATCATTTTGGCCAATTAGAAGCCTCAAAATCTTCTATAAATAGGCTTGCTTGAGTGGTCTTAGAATGCTTAGTTCATAACTAGTTTTTAAGAGCACCAAAAACTTTCTTTCTTCCTCCTCTTTGGCTGAATTCTTTCTTCAATTTTTTCAAAGAGATTTTGTTTCATTTCACTTCAAGAAACCAAGTTCTCTTCCTCTTCTTCAACTCAGATTAGGTAGGGAGTAGTTTCTAAATTTATTTCTATGCTTTGAGGGGTTGTGTTTTTAGCTCAAAATGATGAAATTATGAACTTACCTTAGCTTTTCATTTTGGTTTTCTTCTTCAATTTTTCTTTAACCAATTCAACCATATGGCCTAGGTGGAACTAAGATGATGGCTTGATGATGAGGACCTTGAGGGTGGATTGTAAATCCATCACAAGTTAGGCCTCTAAAGCTTGAAAATTCCACTTGATGCAAAACTTTAAAGAATAATGCTTTATGATGCTAAAACAAAGATTTTTAGTTTAGAACTTGAAAGATGTATTTTCCTTTTATGTTTTATTTCTTGTTAAGATATGTATTGGGTTGAATTTATAATTCTTTTAAAGTCTTTAAGGAGCTCTAGTAAAGAAACAAAATGAATTTGTGTAACACCCTAGTAATTAAGTTCGGACAAACACGTAACCGAGGTTCGTCAATTTTTAATTATGCGTCTTATAATGCATCTTATTCTTAACATGTCATATTTACAATGAACATTTCCTTTATCATTACATCATATTCCTCATCATCATTATCAAAATAACATGCATAAAAGAACGTCATATAATATTAGCTACACATGGACACAGTGCACATATTTCATTTCTTTAGTGCCTTTGGTGACTTAAAATCTTATCATCATCATTATTTTCCTTGGGCCACCCTATACTCCACCCTTTTGGGAGTAATTTAGGTTATGAGCTCATACTTTACTAGTCGTCACTAGCATATACTTATCCCTTTTGATAAGCTAAAGTCCCGACTCTACCCTTTTGAGAAAACGGGTTAGGGGGCTAAAATCACCTTTTCACCACCTATAGTCTGATGGTTCCAAAGGATCATTTTCTTATAAGTTTAAGTCACCATTAAATCTTTGCATGTTGTATCATAATACAATTCATAAACATCATAACATTTTCTCATTTATAGTCTTAAGCTAGAATAATATATATCAACTGTAATCATGCATATGGGAGATTCCCAGGAAAGAGAGGTGGGTCACAATGGACACGCTTAAATACCAAGTCTTTCCTTAGCCAGAACCTTTCCAAATTACACTTATACAATGATACACTTTCTTCTAGCAACAAAGGTAAATTTTACATAATAAAGAACATTTCATGTACAAGCATTCTCATTATTTGCAACAGCAACTATAACATGCAAGCCAAGAAATCATTCAATGATATCAAGTACTTAATAAGCATCCAATCCTTACATAGAATTATCAAGAATTATCAATTATAGAACTAATTAGTTACTAAACCAATTATGAATCATTCTCTTAACAATAAACCATAATTATCACAACTTCAATCATATCAAATCATTATCACACATTGATACTAAACTCAGATCAGTGGCGAATCATGAACCTCATGCAATTACATAGAATCATATTTTAAGTGCATATAAAATACTAGTTCCCCGTAAAATCCTTGCAAAGCCTTAAAACTCATTTAGAAACTAGTTCTTTTGTCAAATTTGGGAGGATCTTCACAATTAAAATTCTCACTTAAGATAAAAGGAGTAAGTCTTGAGCTTTAGAGATTTAGGTGACATCTTAGAATTATAAACATGCTATGCAACCTTATTTTAATCTTATCTTTATAAGGTGATAGCTTGGAATTATAAACATGATATGCAATTCCATTTCTTTATCTTTAAGATTTAAAGTGATGACTTGAAAATTAAACATGATGCAAGAACTTGAAATATAAACATGATACAAGAAAGCTGGAGCGTGTAATCCGCACAGACCAGAGAGAGGGAGAAGAAAATATTAAGAAACCTGAGGCGGTAGTCCGCACAGGACCAGAGAGGAGAAGAAAATATTAAGAAACCGGAGCGGCGGTAGTCCGCACAGACCGATAGAGGAGAAGAGAATATTATTATTACATCTTTTAAGCTCCAATCTCAAGACTTTTTAAAGAATAAATTCTTTAACTCCGATAATCATATTTCTTTGCTTGTGATACATGGGCAAGTCTTTGAGCTCTAGGATCTTTAGGTGATGGCATAAAATAAACATGCCATGCGTTGATTCTTTTAGCCATTATAAAATATAGTGAGAGCATAAATTAAATATGAGATGCAACCTCTTTATTATCTTGAAAGATTAAGCGATGACTTGAAACATAAACATGAAATACAAGCTTGGAATTTAAACATGAGAAATGCAAGTTCATTTATTCATTCTTGAAAATTTAGTGATGACATAGAAGGTAAACATGGTTATGCAAAGCATAAACTTAATCATGGATGCAAATTCATTTTGTTTCTTTACTAGAGCTCCTTCAAGACTTTAAAAGAATTATAAATTCAACCCAATACATATCTTAACAAGAAATAAAACATAAAGGAAAAATACATCTTTCAAGTTCTAAACTAAAAATCTTTGTTTTAGCATCATAAAGCATTATTCTTTAAGGTTTTGCATCAAGTGGAATTTTCAAGCTTTAGAGGCCTAACTTGTGATGGATTTACAACCCACCCTCAAGGTCCTCATCATCAAGCCATCATCTTAGTTCCACCTAGGCCATATGGTTGAATTGGTTAAAGAAAAATTGAAGAGGAAAACCAAAATGAAAAGCTAAGGCAAGTTCATAATTTCATCATTTTGAGCTAAAAACACAACTCCTCAAAGCATAGAAATAAATTTAAAAACTACACCCTACCTAATCTGAGTTGAAGAAGAGGAAGAGAACTTGGTTTCTTGAAGTGAAATGAAACAAAATCTCTTTGAAAAATTGAAGAAAGAATTCAGCCAAAGAGGAGGAAGAAAGAAAGTTTTTGGTGCTCCTAAAAACTAGTTATGAACCAAGCATTCCAAGACCACTCAAGCAAGCCTATTTATAGAAGATTTTGAGGCTTCTAATTGGCCAAAATGATGAGGTAGTGGACGGAATTTTGCAGGAGAAATACGGGAGGAAAAATCATTTTAGACAAAGTTGTATGAAATTAAGGAATTATGTCTCTTATGGTGACATTTTGGCATTTTGTTTTAGTGCAACTTTTGGCAATAATTCAGCTGCATAATGGCATCAATAATTTCGTCCATTACAGCCCAAAGAAGTGAAATTTGTGTGTTCCATGCATTATTTAGGTGTAGGCAAGGTATTCATGTAATTTAGAGAATTTACGGTTAAGGGTTTAAGTGAATTAGTAAGCAATTTGGGTGTTTTTGAGCAATTTTGGGTTCTAATGAATCTAAATACATAATTTTGACTCTAGATTAATATTTAGAATTTAATAAGCTTTAATTTGAGCCTAATATTGCTTAGGTTTCAGATACGAATCAAAAATCCCAATTCGCAAAGCGCCCAAAACAGGCGGAAAATCGTACTTTCACTTAAAAATTGCCCGAGGGCACCCGAGCTTAACCAATGGTTAATCATGGCTTAAAAACACATTTTAAAACATTTTAGTGAGGTTCGGGCTCAGTCGGCACGACATCGGAGTTAAAGCAAATTGCAGGCGTTTTGGTCATTTCGCGCGTCGGAACTCAAAATTGAGATCCTTCTGCTCTATTAACACACATAACACAAACAATCCCTTATTATCCTCAAAATATCCCCTTGAGAATAGGTGGGGCCCACGATCCTCATTTTCTGAGTAAAATAACTTCAGGGGCATTTTCGTCATTTTATACGTCATGTAAATTCGGATTTGCGACTCTCGCATGAGTCGTTCCTAACCTCTCTTCTAATGTTATATTCCTTTATTGAGGATTGTTCGGCCTCAAATCTTATGTAATAATTACCTACGGTAATTCGGTAATTGAGTAATTTCTAATGACAGTAAAAATTGGGGCGTTACAATTTGCATCCATGATTAAGTTTATGCTTTGCATAACCATGTTTACCTTCTATGTCATCATTAAATTTTCAAGTCATCACTTAATCTTTCAAGATAATAAAGAGGTTGCATCTCATATTTAATTTATGCTCTCACTATATTTTATAATGGCTAAAAGAATCAACACATGACATGTTTATTTTATGCCATCACCTAAAGATCCTAGAGCTCAAAGACTTGCCCATGTATCACAAGCAAAGAAATATGATTATTGGAGTTAAAGAATTTATTCTTTAAAAAGTCTTGAGATTGGAGCTTAAAAAGATGTAATAATAATTCTCTTCTCCTCTATCGTCTGTGTGGACTACCGCCAGCTCAGGTTTCTTAATATTCTCTTCTCCTCTCTCGTCCTATGGATTACACGCTCAGCTTTCTTGTATCATGTTTATATTTCAAGTTCTTGCATCATGTTAAATTTTCAAGTCATCACCTTAAATCTTAAAGATAAAGAAATGGAATTGCATATCATGTTTATAATTCCAAGCTATCACCTTATAAAGATAAGATTAAAATAAGGTTGCATAGCATGTTTATAATTCTAAGATGTCACCTAAATCTCTAAAGCTCAAGACTTATTCCTTTTTATCTTAAGTGAGAATTTTAATTGTGAAGATCCTCCCAAATTTGACAAAAGAACTAGTTTCTAAATGAGTTTTAAGGCTTTGCAAGGATTTTACAGAACTAGTATTTTATATGCACTTAAAATATGATTCTATGTAATTGCATGAGGTTCATGATTCGCCACTAATCTGAGTTTAGTATCAATGTGTGATAATGATTTGATATGATTGAAGTTGTGATAATTATGGTTTATTGTTAAGAGAATGATTCATAATTGGTTTAGTAACTAATTAGTCCTATAATTGATAATTCTATGTAAGGATTGGATGCTTATTAAGTACTTGATATCATTGAATGATTTCTGGCTTGCATGTTATAGTTCTTTGTTGCAAATAATGAGAATGCTTATACATGAAATGCTCTTTATTATGTAAAATTTACCTTTGTTGCTAGAAGAAAGTGTATCATTGTAAAAGTGTAATTTGGAAAGGTTCTGCAGCTAAGGAAAGACTTGGTATTTAAGCGTGTCCATTGTGACCCACCTCTCTCTGGGAATCTCCCATATGCATGATTCTGATTGATATATATTATTCTAGCTTAAGACTATAAATGAGAAAATGTTATGATGTTTATGAATTGTATTATGATATAACATGCAAAGATTTAATGGTGACTTAAACTTATAAGAAAATGATCCTTTGGAACCATCAGACTATAGGTGGTGAAAAGGTGATTTTAGCCCCTAACCCGTTCTCTCAAAAGGGTAGAGTCGGGACTTTAGCTTATCAAAAGGGATAAGTATATGCTAGTGACGACTAGTAAAGTATGAGCTCATAACCTAAATTACTCCCAAAAGGGTGGAGTATAGGGTGGCCTAAGGAAAATAATGATGATGATAAGATTTTAAGTCATCTAAGGCACTAAAGAAATGAAATATGTACACTATGTCCACATGTAGCTAATATTATATGACGTTCTTTTATGCATGTTATTTGATAATGATGATGAGGAAAATGATGTAATGATAAAGGAAAAGTTCATTGTAAATATGACATGTTAAGATTATGATGCATTATAAGGGGCATGATTAAAACTTGACGAACCTCGGTTAAGTATTTGTCCGAACTTAAAATGAATCTTTGCATGCTCACTATTTTAGAATAATCCCGAGGTTCCTGGGGACTTTGATGATGACACTGTAGAAGGAGGTATCTTACTGAGAATTCTTTAGCAAGATTCTCACTCCCTTTTCTTTATTTCCGTCATTGTCTCCAGATTCAAATGGCGACATTCGTCCTGTTCGTTGATACCCTTACTTGGGAATTTCAGTATGATGCGGTGCATCGCTCGTATCATTTTGAAGGAAGGTCTTGTGATTCGTGTTTTTATTTACATAGGTCGTCCATTTGCACATCTGTCCCTAGTTATCGATTTTCTCCTACTTCTCCTATGGCGATGAAATGGTTTCGAACATGCACGTCCACTTGATGAAAGGATGTTACGTTCTTATCCCGCTTCATCTGCTGTCCATGGATTTCCAGAGTATGTTCCCGAGATGAGATATTCTGAAACTGATCCTTCAGAGGACACTCCTACTCATGTATATTCTGAGAGCTCTGCTCCTACTCCCACACGTGTAAGAGAGGGTAGTGAGGAAGCAGTTGTTCAGTGAGGTTAGCAAGAAGGCCGTCCATGCGACCCGACTGGTGCATCTCGTGTGTCCCTCCCGAGGAGCTCATCGATGGATCGATTTAATCCCCCATTTCAAGGCAGTGGCCATAGAGGGTTCTTAGTAGATTTATGTGTGATCATGCACCCTAGTTTTAGGATAACCTTCTGGCTTATGGAGTTATCTAGTTTAGGGGCATGTATTTCCTTAAGTATATTTTCTTCTATGGGTTTGCATAAGATAATGATGTATGAACATAACTCACCTTTTGAGTGAGGTTATTGTATGTAAATATATGCTATAATGTGCTTATGGATGTTATATGATGGAGCCTAAGTGATATGATGTGATATATTCTTAAACGTCTTATTATACTCCGCTTACTCGTTCACGTTGTACTCGGCTCACGTTTTCAATTATGTGTTTAAAAAAAAAAAATGGCTCGTAATTTCACTAAGTATTTTCAAATTATGAAGAAAGAACCAAAGTAAGGAGTAAAGTCTAGTCATTAATCAGATTCAACCTAGGTGTATCTGGTTAATTACTAGGGTGTTACATTTTGATATCAAAGCAGTTCGATTTTCATGGAGCCTGAGGATTGGACTAGCTATGCTTCTAAAGCATAATACGTTAGTGACGTCATGTGTAGATGTTTATCATTAGGATGAGCTTAAGGATGAGAAATACATGACTACTGTATGTTGAAAGTGCCATGGTAACTTGCTCACTTTGCATGGAATATTGGGTCTGATCACCTCAGTGTTCTTTGTTTTGTGTGTATAGGGACCAATGGCGCGTCGACAACGGACTAGGAGTGCAAAGACAGAATAATCAAGACAACGAGGCAATTTGAAGCACTCCGTGGCGTAGCAAGGACCATGAGAATGATGATGGAGCGAATGGATCGGGATCGTCAAGCCAATATGAATCGGGGACATGAGATTCTGAACATGCCTGCTTCGGGAGTTTCGTAAGGCAAACCCACCGGTTTTCAAGGGGACACTTTGAATCCAAATATTGCGGATGAATGGATTCGGAATATTGAGAAGGTCTTTCTTTGTAGTCCCATGCTCGGAGGAGCAAAAGGTCACCTTCGCTACTCATATGCTTGAGGGTGATGCAGGTTTACGGTGGGCGGTGTTCGAAGACTCCTGGAGACGGCCAAGCGTGGACATTGATTGGGAACTATTCAAGGTCCATTTTTACGAAAAGTACTTTCCAGTGGAGTTAGAAATGCTAAGGACATTGAATTCATGCAACTTGTCCAGGGGAATATGAATGTGGCCCGATCTGCTGCGGTTTGAAGAACTCATTAAGTTCTCAAGAATGTACCAAGGAAATCCTGGCGATCTGAAATGCATTAAATACGAGTCGGGGTTGAAGGCGGAACTTAATGTGGCGAGTTGCACATTTGGAGATTTGGGATTTACGTACCTTAGTTAACAAATGTCGGATTATTGAAGAAGGTCGAGAAAACTAAACACCCCAAAGTCGGATAATATTACCAAAAAGTTGACACCTCAAGGTCGGCCAGTTCAAGAGGCAGAATCGACCTCCATTTCCCCCTCAATCAAGACCACAAGGGACACAAAGAAATTTTCAACAAGGAAGGCCAAACGACAACAACCGCTATAATAACAACCGCTACAATAATAACCCCAAAGAACAATCGCAACAACAACAATAACAACAATAAAGGAAAGCACCACAAAGAGGTCCAAAGTACCTCCACGGCTGCGCCATCCATGGAATGTCCCAAGTGCGGCAAGAATCATGGGAGCATGCCATGTCGAGCGAACAAACGTGTGCTATCGGTGTGGAAAACCAGGTCATTACTCTCGAGAATGCACGGAAAGGAAGCCGCCAACCCCCAATCCCAAGCCGCAATACCAGGGAAGGGTATTTACTGTTAATGCTGAAGAAACAACGAAGTCACGAAATCTCGTGGAAGGTAAGGGTAATATGCATGGTAAAGACTTAATTGTACTATATGATTCTGGCGCTTCTCATTCTTTTATCTCCCATTCATGTGTTAAAAGCCTTAATTTACCTATGGTGAGCTTCCTTTTTGACCTTATTGTTTCTACCCATTTGGAAAAACCCGTTAGGACTTGTAAATGTTGTTTAGATTGTAGTTTTATTATAGATAATAAATCCTTTGTTTTAGATCTTATTTGCTTACCCATGCGAGGTTTAGATGTGATTCTTGGCATGGATTGGCTTGAGGCCAACCGTGTCTTTGTTAAGCTGTTATGAGAAAACCATCACTTTTCTTCTGTTCCTATTGAACCTAAGAAACCCATAAGTCTTTACATAAGCTTCTTTGTGGAAATGGGTGTGGTAAGGGTGAGAGTAAAGGTTACATTTTCTTAGCCGCTAGTGATGTAGACTTTGAGCAAAGTATCGATGAGATACCAATAGTAAGAAATTATCCTGAAGTATTTCGGATGAGATACGAGTTTCCCAGAGAGAGATAGAGTTTTCCATAGAATTGCTTAGGGTGCGGGACCTATATCCATAGCCCCATACAGGATGTCCCTATTAGAATTGACCGAGTTAAAAACTCAATTGGAAGATTTATTGGAGAAAAAGTTTGTTAGGCCTAGTGCATCACCTTGGGGAGCCTCTGTGTTGTTTGTAAAGAAAAAGGATGGGAGTATGAGGATGTGTGTAGATTATAGGTAGTTGAATAAAGTAACGGTGAAAAACAAGTATCCTCTGCCTAGGATCGATGATTTGATGGACCAACTGAAAGGTGCGGTAGTGTTTTCTAAGATAGATTTGAGGTCAGGCTACCATCAAATTAGAGTGAGAGATGAAGACATACCTAAAACGGCCTTTAGCACTTCGATACGGCCATTTTGAGTTTGCAAAGAATGTCCTTTGGGTTAACCAATGCTCCAGCTATTTTTATGGATTACATGAATAGGATCTTTCGACCTTATTTAGATCAGTTTGTAGTTGTCTTTATAGATGACATTCTCATATATTCTAAGACCCATGAAGAGCATGAATGCCACCTGACCATAGTACTGGAGATCTTGAAGGAAAAGAAACTATATGCCAAGATTTCCAAGTGTGAGTTTTGGTTGGATAAGGTGCAATTTTTAGGGCATGTAGTATCTAAGAAAGGAATTGCTGTAGATCCTAGTAAGGTAGAAGCGGTAGTAAGCGGGAAAGACCAACCACTGTGAATCGAAGTAAGGAGCTTTTTGGGTTTAGCGGTTATTACCGTCGATTTATCAAGGGATTTTCCTGATTTCCCTACCTTTGACCAAGTTGACTAGGAAGAACACCCCTTTTCATGGACCTGGAGTGTGAAAAGTGCTTTCAAGAGTTAAAACACAAGCTAACCTCGACCCTGTTTTAGTGTTACAGACCCCAATATGCCTTTCGAGGTGTATTGTGATGCTTCAAAAAAGGGTTTAGGTTGTGTATTGATGCAAGATAGGCAAGTGGTGGCCTATGCATCAAGACAACTTAAGCCACATGAGGCAAACTACCCTACCCATGACCTTGAGTTAGCTGCCGTCGTGTTTGCTCTAAAGATTTGGAGACACCATTTATATGGAGTTAAGTTTGAGGTGTTTTCCGATCACAAGAGTTTGAAATATCTCTTTGATCAAAAAGAGCTAAACATGAGGCAAAGGCGATGGATGGAGTTCTTGAAAGATTATGATTTTGGATTGAACTACCATCTGGTAAAGCTAATGTAGTGGTGATGCTTTGAGTAGGAAGTCCTTACAAGTGTCCCGTTTGATGGTGAAGGAGGTTGAATTGATTGAGCAATTTAGGGACTTAAACCTAGGAATGACTTTGACCACTAAGGGCATGTGAGCTTGTCATCATAGAGTGACAAGTGAGTTCAAAGAACGGATTGTTCAAACTCAAGGGGACGATCTTTGAGTTTCAAGAGACTTTAGAGGCGATGAAGGCGGGAAAGTTGATAGGTTTTACCCAAGGAATGGGCGATTTGTGGAGGTTTAAAGATCGAATATGTGTACACTGCTAGTGGTGGCCTCAGAAAGATATTTTGGAGGAAGCCCATAAGAGCCATTTTACCCTTCATCCTGGTGCCACCAAGATGTATCAAGATTTGAAAAAGATGTTCTGGTGGCCTGGAATGAAGAAAGATGTGTGCACATGGGTGAGTAAGTGCTTGGTGGGTCAAAGGTGAAGATTGAACACCAAAAACCCTGCGGAATGCTGCAACCTCTGTCAATCCCTGAGTGGAAGTGGGATAGTATCTCCATGGATTTTGTGGTGGATTACAGGGACCCAAATGAATCATGATACCATATGGGTAATCGTGGATCGATTGGCAAGTCGACCCACTTTTACCTATTAAGGTGACTTATTCCTTGGATAGGTTAGCACAATTATATATTCAGGGAGATAGTAAGGTTACATGGGGTGCCATCGACGATAATCTCGGACCGGGATCCGCGATTTACGTCACGATTTTGGGGAGCCTTTCAAAAGGCGTTTGGTTCAAAGCTGTGTCTAAGCACGGCCTATCACCCCCAAACAGATGGTCAATCTGAAAGAACTATCCAAACCTTGGAGGATATGTTAAGGGCATGTGTTTTAGATCAAAGGGAAGTTGGGATAAGTACACACTTCGATTGAATTTGCATATAACACTTGATTATCATGCAAGTATCGGTATATGGCACCGTATGAGGCCCCCTATGGACGGAAATGTCAATCTCCCTTATGTTGCTATGAACCCGGAGAGCAAAGTTTACTCGGACCGATATTGTGAGGAAACAACAGGAACAAATCAAGAAGATTAGGGATAAGATTCTTCTTGCTCAAAGTCAAACGGAAAAACTATCCGGACAAGCAGCGAAAACCGCGAGATTTTCAAGAAGGGGACCACGTGTTCCTAAGGATCACCCCCACCACAGGCATAGGCCGAGCAATAAAAGTAAAGAAATTGAGCCCTAGATTTCTTGGTCCGTTTGAAATCCTTACCAAAGTAGGACACGTAGCCTCTCAGTATACCCCTACCCCCGAGTCTATCCAACCTTCATGATGTTTTCCATGTCACTCAGTTAAGAAAGTATCAATCTGACCCGAGTCATGTACTAGAGCCAGAACATGTACAATTAAGAGATAACGACATTTAACTTACTACCCACGAGAATCGTCGACCGAGGAGTTAAGCAGTTAAGGAACAAGGCTGTACCCCTGGTCAAAGTAGCATGGGGACAGGGTGAAACCAAAGAACTTACATGGGAGCTGGAATCAAACATGAAAGCACAATACCCCGAGTTGTTCTCAGAATCTTGAATTCAGGCGAAATTCTTTTTAAGGAGGAGTAATGTAACCCCCAATTTTCTTGTAATTTTTCTTGTCATTAGAAATTACTCAATTACCGAATTCAGTAGGTAATTATTACATAAGATTTGAGGCCGAACAATCCCCAATAAAGGAATGTAACATTAGGAGAGAGGTGAGGAACGAGCCATGCGAGAGGCATAAATCCAGATTTACATGCGTATAAAATGACCAAAATGCCCCTGAAGTTATTTTACTCAGAAAATGAGGATCGTGGGCCCCACCTATTCTCAAGGGGATATTTTGAGGATAATAAGGGATTGTTTGTGTTATGTGTGTTAATAGAGCACAAGGATCTCAATTTTGAGTTAGACGCGAAATGACCAAGCAGCCCTGTGGTTTTTTAACTCAGATGTGCGTCGCGAGTGAGCCCGAACCTCACTAAAATGCTATACAATGTGTTTTTACGCCATGATTAACCATTGGTTAAGCTCGGGTGGCCTCGGGCGATTTTTAAGTGAAAATACGATTTTGCCCCTGTTTTGGGCGAGTTTGCGAATTTTGGGATTTTTGGTTCGTATACCGAAACCTAAGCAATATTAGGCTCAAATTAAAGCTTATTAAATTCTAAATATTAATCTAGAGTCAAAATTATGTATTAGATTTATTAGAACCCAAAATTGCTCAAAAACACCCAAATTGCTTACTAATTCACTTAAACCCTTAACCGTAAATTCTCTAAATTACATGAATACCTTGCCTACACCTAAATAATGCATGGAACACACAAATTTCACTTCTTTGGGCTGTAATGGACGAAATTATTGATGCCATTATGCAGCTGAATTATTGCCAAAAGTTGCACTAAAACAAAATGCCAAAATGTCACCATAAGAGACATACTTCCTTAATTTCATACAACTTTGTCTAAAATGATTTTTCCTCCCTTATTTCTCCTGCAAAATTCCGTCCACTACCTCATCATTTTGGCCAATTAGAAGCCTCAAAATCTTCTATAAATAGGCTTGCTTGAGTGGTCTTAGAATGCTTAGTTCATAACTAGTTTTTAAGAGCACCAAAAACTTTCTTTCTTCCTCCTCTTTGGCTGAATTCTTTCTTCAATTTTTTCAAAGAGATTTTGTTTCATTTCACTTCAAGAAACCAAGTTCTCTTCCTCTTCTTCAACTCAGATTAGGTAGAGAGTAGTTTCTAAATTTATTTCTATGCTTTGAGGGGTTGTGTTTTTAGCTCAAAATGATGAAATTATGAACTTACCTTAGCTTTTCATTTTGGTTTTCTTCTTCA
The DNA here is from genome assembly GCA_031216125.1 of Dalbergia cochinchinensis. Classification (NCBI taxonomy): domain Eukaryota; kingdom Viridiplantae; phylum Streptophyta; class Magnoliopsida; order Fabales; family Fabaceae; genus Dalbergia; species Dalbergia cochinchinensis. Next base: position 11,099,547 of record CM062376.1, read on the forward strand.
ATTTTTCTTTAACCAATTCAACCATATGGCCTAGGTGGAACTAAGATGATGGCTTGATGATGAGGACCTTGAGGGTGGATTGTAAATCCATCACAAGTTAGGCCTCTAAAGCTTGAAAATTCCACTTGATGCAAAACTTTAAAGAATAATGCTTTATGATGCTAAAACAAAGATTTTTAGTTTAGAACTTGAAAGATGTATTTTCCTTTTATGTTTTATTTCTTGTTAAGATATGTATTGGGTTGAATTTATAATTCTTTTAAAGTCTTTAAGGAGCTCTAGTAAAGAAACAAAATGAATTTGTGTAACACCCTAGTAATTAAGCTAGGACAAAGACGTAACAGGTTCGTCAATTTTTAATTATGCGTCTTATAATCCATCTTATTCTTAACATGTCATATTTACAATGAACATTTCCTTTATCATTACATCATATTCCTCATCATCATTATCAAAATAACATGCATAAAAGAACGTCATATAATATTAGCTACACATGGACACAAAGTGCACATATTTCATTTCTTTAGTGCCTTTGGTGACTTAAAATCTTATCATCATCATTATTTTCCTTGGGCCACCCTATACTCCACCCTTTTGGGAGTAATTTAGGTTATGAGCTCATACTTTACTAGTCGTCACTAGCATATACTTATCCTTTTGATAAGCTAAAGTCAGACTCTACCCTTTTGAGAGAACGGGTTAGGGGGCTAAAATCACCTTTTCACCACCTATAGTCGATGGTTCCAAAGGATCATTTTCTTATAAGTTTAAGTCACCATTAAATCTTTGCATGTTGTATCATAATACAATTCATAAACATCATAACATTTTCTCATTTATAGTCTTAAGCTAGAATAATATATATCAAGTGTAATCATGCATATGGGAGATTCCCAGGAAAGAGAGGTGGGTCACAATGGACACGCTTAAATACCAAGTCTTTCCTTAGCGTAACCTTTCCAAATTACACTTTTACAATGATACACTTTCTTCTAGCAACAAAGGTAAATTTTACATAATAAAGAACATTTCATGTACAAGCATTCTCATTATTTGCAACAGCAACTATAACATGCAAGCCAAGAAATCATTCAATGATATCAAGTACTTAATAAGCATCCAATCCTTACATAGAATTATCAAGAATTATCAATTATAGAACTAATTAGTTACTAAACCAATTATGAATCATTCTCTTAACAATAAATCATAATTATCAAGATAATAAAGAGGTTGCATCTCATATTTAATTTATGCTCTCACTATATTTTATAATGGCTAAAAGAATCAACACATGACATGTTTATTTTATGCCATCACCTAAAGATCCTAGAGCTCAAAGACTTGCCCATGTATCACAAGCAAAGAAATATGATTATTGGAGTTAAAGAATTTATTCTTTAAAAAGTCTTGAGATTGGAGCTTAAAAAGATGTAATAATAATTCTCTTCTCCCTCTACTAGTCCTGTGCGGACTACATCGCTCAGGTTTCTTAATATTCTCTTCTCCTCTCTCTTGGTCCATGCGGACTACCGTCGCTCAGTTTCTTAATATTCTCTTCTTCCTCTCTTGGTCTGTGCGGATTACCGCTCCGATTTCTTGTATCATGTTTATATTTCAAGTTCTTGCATCATGTTAAATTTTCAAGTCATCACCTTAAATCTTAAAGATAAAGAAATGGAATTGCATATCATGTTTATAATTCCAAGCTATCACCTTATAAAGATAAGATTAAAATAAGGTTGCATAGCATGTTTATAATTCTAAGATGTCACCTAAATCTCTAAAGCTCAAGACTTATTCCTTTTATCTTAAGTGAGAATTTTAATTGTGAAGATCCTCCCAAATTTGACAAAAGAACTAGTTTCTAAATGAGTTTTAAGGCTTTGCAAGGATTTCTGAGGGAACTAGTATTTTATATGCACTTAAAATATGATTCTATGTAATTGCATGAGGTTCATGATTCGCCACTAATCTGAGTTTAGTATCAATGTGTGATAATGATTTGATATGATTGAAGTTGTGATAATTATGGTTTATTGTTAAGAGAATGATTCATAATTGGTTTAGTAACTAATTAGTCCTATAATTGATAATTCTATGTAAGGATTGGATCTTTGATTAAGTACTTGATATCATTGAATGATTTCTGGCTTGCATGTTATAGTTCTTTGTTGCAAATAATGAGAATGCTTATACATGAAATGCTCTTTATTATGTAAAATTTACCTTTGTTGCTAGAAGAAAGTGTATCATTGTAAAAGTGTAATTTGGAAAGGTATTGGCTAAGGAAAGACTTGGTATTTAAGCGTGTCCATTGTGACCCACCTCTCTTTCCTGGGAATCTCCCATATGCATGATTACAGTTGATATATCTTATTCTAGCTTAAGACTATAAATGAGAAAATGTTATGATGTTTATGAATTGTATTATGATATAACATGCAAAGATTTAATGGTGACTTAAACTTATAAGAAAATGATCCTTTGGAACCATCAGACTATAGGTGGTGAAAAAGGGAATTTTAGCCCCTAACCCGTTCTCTCATAAGAGTAGAGTCGGGACTTTAGCTTATCAAAAGGGATAAGTATATGCTAGTGACGACTAGTAAAGTATGAGCTCATAACCTAAATTACTCCTAAAAGGGTGGAGTATAGGGTGGCCTAAGGAAAATAATGATGATGATAAGATTTTAAGTCATCTAAGGCACTAAAGAAATGAAATATGTGCACTATGTCCACATGTAGCTAATATTATATGCCGTTCTTTTATGCATGTTATTTGATAATGATGATGAGGAAAATGATGTAATGATAAAGGAAAAGTTCATTGTAAATATGACATGTTAAGATTATGATGCATTATAAGTCGCATGATTAAAACTTGACGAACCTCGGTTAAGTATTTGTCCGAACTTAAAATGAATCTTTGCATGCTCACTATTTTAGAATAATCCCGAGGTTCTGGGGACTTTGATGATGACACTTTGTAGAAGGAGGTACCTTCTTGAGAATTCTTTAGCAAGATTCTCACTCACTTTTCTTTATTTCCGTCATTGTCTCCAGATTCAAATGGCGACATTCGTCCTGTTCGTTGATACCCCTACTTGGGAATTCCACTATGATCTGGTGCATCGCTCGTATCATTTTGAAGGGAGTCTTGTGATTCGTGTTTTTATTTACATAGGTCGTCCATTTGCACATCCTGTCCCTAGTTATCGATTTTCTCCTACTTCTCCCTATGGCGATGAAATGGTTTTCGAACATGCACGTCCACTTGATGAAAGGATGTTACGTTCTTATCCCGCTTCATCTGCTGTCCATGGATTTCCAGAGTATGTTCCTGAGATGAGATATTCTGAAACTGATCCTTCAGAGGACACTCCTACTCATGTATATTCTGAGAGCTCTGCTCCTACTCCCACACGTGTAAGAGAGGGTAGTGAGGAAAGCAGTTGTTCGGCCGAGGTTAGCAAGAAGGCCGTCCATGCGACTGACCTGGTGCATCTCGTGTGTCCCCTCCCGAGGGAGCTCATCAGTGGATCGGATTTAATCCCCATTTCGGGGCAGTGGCCATAGAGGGTTCTTAGTAGATTTATGTGTGATCATGCACCCTAGTTTTAGGATAACCTTCCCGGCTTATGGAGTTATCTAGTTTAGGGGCATGTATTTCCTTAAGTATATTTTCTTCTATGGGTTTGCATAAGATAATGATGTATGAACATAACTCACCTTTTGAGTGAGGTTATTGTATGTAAATATATGCTATAATGTGCTTATGGATATTATATGATGGAGCCTAAGTGATATGATGTGATATATTCTTAAACGTCTTATTATACTCCGCTTACTCGTTCACGTTGTACTCGGCTCACGTTTTCAATTATGTGTTTAAAAAAAAAAAATGGCTCGTAATTTCACTTAGTATTTTCAAATTATGAAGAAAGAACCAAAGTAAGGAGTAAAGTCTAGTCATTAATCAGATTCAACCTAGGTGTATCTGGTTAATTACTAGGGTGTTACATCATTCAAGGAATAATGCACTACATCATGCACCTCAAAGACATGTCCTACCATAAATGAAAAAAATAAAACTTGTCCCCCCATGATAGCCTTGCAAACCCACGGATTCTTCCTCCTCCATCACCTTGATATTTTAATTTTTCTTTTAACAATGATACACAAGAATACATCATTGCTTTACCTTGTGCTTTGTTGAGTTGTCTTGCTAGTTATTTAGTCAAAAATTCTGCCACATTACAACCATGATGGCCATGGTTTTTCAGCACCTTTCCACCATCAAATTTTAATTTTTGTAAAGCCTAAAACACCCTAAAATAGATCATAACTATAGCATGTGCTCTTTGACTTGTCTTGCAACCTTTTTGAGCAAAAATTATGATTGTATTACAGCCTATATGCATCAGCCTCCATACCCCCATAATGCCTCCATTTTATTTTATTATCAAAGAATTAAGCACTCAAACAACACCATGACCATACCATGTGATCTTTGAGTTGTTTTGCATTATTTTTGAGCAAGAATTCTGATCACATTTCAGCCCATATGCAGTGTACATACACCCTCCAAATGCCCTATAAATATGTGATTTTCCAAGGCCTAAATGCACACACAAACATTCTTAGCCTTAGCATTTTCTTACTTGATAGTTTTCTTACTCAAAGTTTACTCAAAGTTCTCTAATTCTCTCAATACTTCAAGCTTTCTTCTTCTTCCTCATTCCCACTCAAGAGACTCCATACCCAACCTCTAATCAAGTTCTAAACCTCAAGCATACACATTTCAATCATAAATCAATTCCTAAACACATAACCTTTCAATTATCAAACACAAAAACACAAGAAAAATCCTTCCTCCATTTGCTCTAATCTTGGCCGAAATTCAAGGGATATCAAGGACATATTTTCTTCTTCTAACTTCTTTAAAGATCAAGCATTATCTTTTGATAACAAGAAACAACTTGGTAGGGATTTTATTTCATGTTCTTTCTTTTGTTCTTCCTTTATATTTCGGTTTTTATGACTTGATATTGACCATGGCTTGATGATGAGGAATCATTGTGGTGGTTGTGAATCCATCATTTAAATGACCTCTAAAGCTCAAGGTTTAATTCTTGATGTCAAAAGATTAATGAAAGAATTGCTAAGTTTTGAGTTTTGAGCTTAGTAAGACATAAAAAAAAGAACTTGCATTCATATTTATATTTCAAGTTCTTGCACATCATATTTATATTTCAAGCTTTGCATAATCATATTTATATTTCAAGTCATCACTTTAATTCTTGAAGATAATAATATGAACTTGCATATTCATATTTACATTTCAAGTTATTACTTAAATCATAAAGATCTAAGAATGAATTTGCATCTTTATATTTATATTTCAAGCCTCGCATTTCATATTTATATATCCAAGTTGTCACCTTATAATGATAATAATAAGGTTATAAGACAAGTTTATGATTCTAGTCATCACCTAAATCCTAAAGTTCAAGATTTACTTCTTTTATCTTAAATGGCAATTTCGACCATGGACACTTCTCATCTATTTATTTTTGGCCCTTATATAATTCTAATTTAAAGCTTGATATATTTTATTTTTAGGTATGACCTTGTCTTTAAAGTTGTACAAAGAAATTTTGAAAGTCTTAGAAATCGTAAAGGATTAGGAATATGGTTTTTCTCATGATTTTAAATGCTAAAGTTTTATTATTTTGATCTAATCTTTTCTCATAAAAATTGGTTTTAGCATTTTAGGAAAGTTTAGTAACTAGAAAGGATTAAAATTGTGTTTTTTTTTAAGCTTTAAGGAGACTAATTTTCTGATTCTGTTCAAGGGTTGTTCAAGGCTGTTCATATTATTCACACACTTAAGAATTACTTATATTTGTTGTAAAAATAATTTTTAGTACCATAAATGCATAAAAGGGTAATTACAAGTGTTATTTTGGGCCGTTTTGCAAAATTCGGAAAGTTGTGTTTAAACTATCAACTATGTTATTTTAACCAAATGATTTTATTTAGAGCTACTAATGATGTTGAATGTGTCCATGAGTCCAAAATACCATTTATAAAGTTTAGATAAAGTTTTAGAAATTTTGGTTATTGTTAAATATTAAAAACAAGTGATTCTGCACTTTGACCCCTAAAGTATGTTAAAATTTGGTCTATAGACCTAAAAGGTTTTTATGATGAGTTTTATATGGTTCTAGTAGTTATATGTCTTTTGAAAGTATTGGTTAATGTTAAAGATCTCTAGTTTGTGAGAATGTGTTAAAAAGAGGTATTTACATTTTGACTCGAAATCTTTGAGAAATTGTGATTTGACCCCTTTGGGGCATAAGCGTAAATATTGATAAATTTGATGAGATGAATGTGATTGATATCTCGTGAAGGCTATGCTCATGTGTTGAAATTTATATGGCTTATGGATATATGCAATGAAATATGATGCATGTTTATATGATTTAAATTACGGCATGTTATGGTTATGTTTGATTCATTGAGATGCATAATGTAACGCCACGATTTTCGCTAAACTTACATAATGACCAAAATGCCCCTAAGGTCATTTTCACCTGAAACACGAGGACGGCCGGCCTTGGCCATTCTCAAAGGGTTCATATGTTATATGAAGGGGATTGTATGAGCATGAGTGCCTAACAAAGCAGAAAAATCTCATTTCTGAGATTTCAGCACATAAGTGACCAAAATACCTGTGATGATTTGAGCTGACTTTAAAATTTCATTTTGACCCGGACTTTGTCCCAAGGTTTAAAACCATGATTTTAAGGCATGAACTATGATTGTTTAAGGTTTGGTTAAGTCCCGGTGGTCCCGGGCAGTTTTTGAGTAAAATTACGATTTTTGCCCCTGTTTAGTGCATGCTGGGCTTAATGAGTTATCTAACTCAGAACCTAGGCGATTTTAGGCTCTAATTGAAGGTTAATTAATTTCCATAATTAATCTAGAGCCAAAATCATTATTTAAAAACTAATTGGAACCCAGAATTGTTTAAGGAAATTTAGAACTCTTTCCTAAATTCTTTTCTTTCTTTTAAAAGAAAAAGCAACTATGAATAGTATTTTCACTATTCACACTCCCTTTCCCAATGACACTCTCTTTTCCAAGAAAGTTGTCACTCTCAAATAATCATGATCACATTTGAAAAATATATGTCATTCAAAATTCAAAAGAATAAATTGTTTATGTTGTCACTCAAAGCTTTCAATCAAGCTTCATAATCAATCATACCTTCTATACTTTCTTCCATACCTTTGAATGACAACACATATAGATATTTTATCTTGTGGCCATGAAATTTTCTCTCCCTTGGCCCTATAATTTTCAGCCACTTCCCCCAAGAATCCAAAAGAATTTTATTTTATGTAGTCAATCAAGTTGTCTTTCAAGCTACCCTATGACCTATGCCTACCTATAGTTTCAATCACACCAAGAATGACCACACAAGAAGATATTTCTCTCTTCCTTCTTCAAGAAGCTTCAACCAACTCCCCCTTCACTCCTTCATTTGCCTATAAATACACCACACTCCACAACTCCATCACTTTTGGATCCTTCTCCAAAGTCTCAAACTCTCTCATTTCCCCCTCTCAAGCTTTCTCACTTTTCTCTCAAACTCTCAAAGAGTTCCTCAAGCTCAAGTTCTCTCCTTCATTTTCAAGACACAAGGTAGGGAACTCTTTCTAAACATGTCTTTGATTCTTATGCTTGAATCTTGTTTGGGAGTTGATGAATGGTTGAACCTCTATGTTGCCTTCTTTTTTTTTTTGGTTTCTTCCTTTTCTCCCCTTAGATTTTCTGTAACACCCCGATTTCTCTGTCCGAGGGAAATGACCAAAATGCCCCTGAGGTCATTTCCTGACCCGAACTCGAGGGTAACCAACTCGGTCATCCTCGAAGGGTCAACTCAATGTTTGAAGGGGATTGAATGGCCTTTGAATGCTTTCGGAAGCGAAAATTTCGTTTCATAGTTTGGTCAAAATGACCAAAAATACCCTATAGCGTTTTACGCGGGTAAAGGTGCCGTTTGAGCCCGGAACTTCCCCCAGAGGTTCAAAAACATGTTTTCAGGTGTCTAGAGGTATCTGTTCAAGTCCCGGTGGTCCCGGGCAGTTTTAGTGCAAAATTACGATTTTGCCCCTAGAATAGTGTTTTTAAGCTTAATGACGTAATTAAGCAAACCTAAGCAATATTAGGCTCTAGCGAAGATTAATTTATTTCCCTAATTAATCTAGAGTCAAAATAATTTATTAAAGTTAATTAGAACCTAAAATTGCTTAGATTAAACTTAAATCCCTTTTTAGAACTCAAGATTCCTAGTCTTGGAATCTTGAATAGTGTTTTCTCTCCAATTCCTTAAATCAAGGAAATGTGTCTAGAGTTGTTTAGACTCTAAATTGAGGATTTAACTCTCTAATGGTGCAAGACCACTCCTTAATTATGTCTAGACCACCTTAATTACCCATTTTCCTTACCTAAAAACTTTCTTACAAATTCCTAATCTTAAGCATAATCAAAGATACACCTAAACACAACTCTAAACCACAATTAAAATGCAAACTAATCCTCCCCATGGGCTGATGCATTTCGGCCACATCCTTCCCCATTGACCACATGTTTAATTATTTTCTCACTCAAAGAACCATGCTTGAGGCCATACCTCACCATACCTTAAGCCATACCTCACCATACCTCAAGAACACATTATCTCACCTCATGGAACACATGGAACCCTCCAATTCTGCACCTCTTGGCCGAAAACACCTTCAGCCTTCACACCCTCCATTTGCTTCATTTCTCTATAAATAGATGGCCTTGAGGAGCTTGCACCACTTTTAGATCATTTGCTAAGTTTAGGAGCACTCAAAGCTTTTCTTTTTCTCTCAAAGTTTTTGTGTTCTTCAAGTTCTTGGAGTTCTTCAAGTTCTTCATCTTCTTCATCCTCTTCTTCCATCTTCAAGTTCATCACACCAAGTAGGGATTTTCTTTCATGAATTCTTTCTTTAGAGTTCTTGCTTCAAGCTTTATGTTCATAGTTTCTCTTGATTCTTTTTAGAACTTCTTTTCCTTTCCTTGTTCTTGCTCATTTTCGGCCATGGGCCTTGGAGTTCAAAGAAATGAGAGCTTGATGATGAGAGTTTCATGATGATGTTCATCACTTGAAACAAACTCTAGAGCTTGATCTTTGTTCTTGAGCAAAAGTGTTTCTAGTTTTTCCTTTCTTGAACTCTTGAGAACTTTAACTTTGATAATGTTTTAAAATGACTCTATGAACTCAATGATGAGGTCTCATGATGTTGGTGTTAATATATCACCAAGATCATGGATTCTAGAGTTTCAAATATTTCTTTTCTTTCCTTGAAGTTTCGGCCATTACCATTCTTCTTACATGCAAAATGTTTGATTTTCTAAATATGTTATGTTGAGTTCTAAGAACTCTAGACTTTTACTTTGTCTTGGTTCGATGAGTTTGGGTTGAGGTTTAAATTCCTTTAAAGTCTTGCTAAGAGCTCTAGAGAGATAAAATGAACTTGCATAATTTATTTTATGCTTGCACTCATATTTACATTCTTGCTATGCATTTTACCTTCAAGCTATCACCTAAGAACATAAAGATTAAAATGGAACTTGTCTCATCACTTGATTTAATTCTCGAAGCCTTTCTATTTCGGCCTTAAAGTCGATTGTTGTTGGGCCTAGAGCACTAAAATAAAGAATTGAACTTGCATCATCACCTAATTAATTTCTCGAATGCCTATCTATTTCGGCCTTAAAGTCGATTTTTGTTGGGCCAAGAGCACTAAAATAAAGAATTGAATCTTGCACATTTACTTTCAAGCTTGCACGTTTAAGATTATGCTTCGCATATTTACTTTCAAGCTTGCACGATACGTTTATGCCTTGCATATTTAATTTATGTCATCATTTTAATTTGTAAGCAAGATTAAAAATGAAAAGCATGAGCACGTTTAGTTTATGTCGCAACTTAAAGAACCTAGAGCTCAAAGACTTTCCCATTTCATTCCAAGATAAAGTTAAATGTGAATGTATTCCTTGAATGCATAATTTCGGCCAAGTAGTGATGATGGACTTGCAATGAGTTTTCATCTAGCTACTAGGACCAATAGTCTATGTTTTAAGTTTTCCCTAAAGCTTTACAATCTTTATAAGGTTATGTCATCACAAGTTGTGATTTTATTATCTTTTAGGGGATGGAATATGTTTTGGTCAGTGACCTAAGGCTTCACTTAGCCTCTTGATGAATTAAAATGTTTTGCAAAGAGTTTTAGAAGTTCTAGATTGATTCCAAGAGAAACTAGTTAACTTATGTACCTAGAAATGTCAATTTACTTCTCTTATTGAGGCAAGATGTTTTCGGTTCTGATGTGATGAATTTGATGCTGTATGATGATGTTTTAATGTGTTGGAATGTGTGAAAATATCATATGATGATGTAGAAGCGATCCTATGCATGATAGGTAAGGAACTAGCTAACTAGAAATACCGTAAAGCTAGAATTTAACATAGTTTTGACCCTTTTATTTATGGAACTTTTCCAAACTGTTTTAATGGGGACATAATCAGATTTAGATTGTTTAGACATGAAAAACTTGGTATCATTTGAGTTAGAATTGAATTCTAGCACCTATGGGGAAACTAGTAACTAGAAAACCGTAAAAATGCAAATGTAGAACTCTTAGAACAATTAATTTTCTGAATTCTGTCCAGCACCCTTACAACATGATAAACGTGAATAATAATTAGTCCTTAAGCATAGGAATGCCTCATAATTGAGTTAGATTTAATACATAGCGCCTTCGGCGAAAACGGAACCGAGAAAGGGTTTAAAACGTAAGTTCTAGAACCCCGTAAATACAAGTTAGAGAACTTGTCCCATGCTTTTCAGATTTAAGTATGAACATGAGGATTAGGAATGATGTTTAATTATGAGCCTTAGGTGCTTAAAATATGAACGACAGATGTAGAGAATTATATCTCAAGATTAAGACCCGTAAGGGTCAAAGCATAAGCTACCGTAAGGGTAAGCGTTTGGATGTTTTATGATGATGCATGAAGTATGCTAATGATGATGATGTTATTCATATGAGGAATTTATGAGATTATATGTTAATGTGGCATAAAGCAAATTTGGAAGGAAATTTGGTGTAATGACCAGATTAGACGCCAATTACCGACAAATTTGGGGACTTAAAGAGATTTTGAAAATTAAGGTACTAAGATGGGTTCTAGGATGACACCGGTTGGGCCGAGCACCTCCATAGAACTCATGTGACATCGGTACCATTTTATACTCTTAGGTGACACCGGTTCGGCCGAGCACCCCTAAGAGTTTTGCCCCCTAACCCGTACTCAGATAGTCGGGATTTATGATACGCTTATCGTTAAGTGGTAAGTAAGAACTAGTGACGACTAGTTAAGGTATGAGCTCATAACCTAGATGTATGACACGTTACGGGTGACAGGTTCGGCCGAGCACCCCATTCGATTGTCTTTTAGGGTGGCCCATGAGGAAGAGAAGTTTCATGATTATGATTATGTCACTAAGTTTTGTCCCATATGAATGTTACTATTGCCACTTTATGCCACCAAGAATGATGATGCTTGATGTTATGTTTTATGTATGTGCATTAGGTAGTGCCATGCATACATTCTCTATTATGTTGCATCCATGACATTAAGATCATCCTAAAATGAATGGACCTTGGCTAAAATATATTTTAAAGTTTAAAATGAACCGAATACATGCTCAGTCATTTTGTATAAATAAACCCAAGGTTCCTGAGGACGTAGATGATGACACCTAGGTAGTAGGAGGCCCTACTGAGATTCTTTAGCAAGATTCTCACTCCCTCTACCTCTTTCTTTCCGTCACGTCTTCAGATGGCGACATTCGTGGTGTTCGTGGACACGCCGACATGGGAGGTGCACCATGACCCGGACCACGGGTCATTCCATTTTGTGGGTCGATGCACGGTTAGAGTATTTGTGTTCATGGGTCGACCCTTCACTCCCCCTGTACATTCCCATCGTTTCTCCCCCGTCTCACCTTTTGGCGATGACCTGGTGTTCGAGCGCGCGCGTCCCCTAGAGGAGAGACTTCGTCGTACCCCATCATCCACGTCCGCCGCTCGAGACTACCCCAGTATGTGCCCCGTTGCCCGTTGTCCTTCTGAGAGCGGATCCTTCCGAGGATTCGGCACCCCAGGAACCCTCCGAGGGATCTTCCCCTTCCATACCTATGGACTTTGGAGAGGATAGCGAGCCCACCGTGACTCAGCCGAGGCGTGCACGACGACCGGAGATGCGGCCATACCCCGGGGCTCACACTCGATCCCCGCTCCGCCTCTTCACGCCGAGGAGCTCGCTTGATTTCCGGATTTACGCCTCGATCACGAGATACTCGCCAGTAGCAGGCCGTGGATGGCCCGAGTTACAGCACACACCACTTAGGAGCGGATAAACCTTCTTTTGTTTAGAGGTTATCCTATTAGATGCACTCGGGTAGGGGAGTAGATTATGTTTATATTTATGTTGTATTTCCTTTCATGTATTTCCATGTACCAAATCAAGTCCCACGCTTATAAGTGGGCAAATTATAATTATATATGAAATGTTATTCAGTGTCTCTCATGATGTGCCCTTCGATGCTTTATGCTATGACGTTATGAGATGTATGTTTTGTTCGTTGCAAGTTATAACGCATCACGCGGCTCTCACTTTTATTTCAAAAAAAAAAAAATTACCCGTATTTTCCGCTAAGTAATTCAAAGTTAAATGAGATCTATGAAGTAACAGACTAATGTTTAACCTAAGTATGTTCTAGAGTATTGGGTTAAAAATTAGGATGTTACATTTTCGGCCTCAAGGCCTTGAATATGATAGCTTGATGATGAGTGTTCTCTAGATGTGACCATGAGTCCATCTCTCATGAGACCTCTAAAGCTTGAGTTTTTCTTAAAGAAAGTTTCATTCTTTATAAGTTTAGTTAAAAGAGTTTATGTTTCTCTTGAACATTTTGGATCTTCTTCCTTCTTCTTCTCATGTTTTCGGCCATGAAGCCTTTTTACATGGGAAAAATGTAAGCTTGATGATGAGAGCTTCATGTTGATGCTTGTCACATGAACAAACTCTAAAGCTTGAAACTTTGGCCCTAAACCATGCATGGTTTTGGTTTTGCTTTCTTCTTTATCATGAACTTTGTTTTAAATATTTGTTTTGAAGGAAGCTATGTACTCAATGATGAGGACTTAGGATGTTGATGCTTGGATCATCAAGATCTTGGTCCCTAGAGATTTAAAAATGGTTCCTTTCTTTTATTAAGATTTGACCACTTTCATGATTCTTGAAGTCATGTTTTCTCTTGATGCCTTGGTACCAATGGTTTTTCTTTTCTTGTGAAGATGAGTTTTGGGTTGGGACTATGTTCCTTCTTAAAGCCTTGCAAGAGCTCTAGACAAGATATAAAAAGTAACTTGCATTCACGTTTACGTTTATGCTTTGCATGGCACGTTTATTTCTATGCAATCACTAAACCCCAAGACTAAGAATGAACTTGCATTATGCACGTTTAAAATTCCAAGCTTTGCATCTCATTTTATATTTCAAGTCCTCACTAAACTCAAAGAATGAAAATGGATGTGCACCTCATATTTACCTTGAGCTATCACTTTACTTTCTAAAGGACTCTAAAATGAAATGCATAGCACGTCTATTTTATGTCATCACCTAAGATACTAGAGCTCAAAGGCTTGCCCATTTCATCCTGAGAAGAGGTTAACCATGGAAAACATTCTTGGAATGTACATTTTGGCCATGTGATGAAGATAGCTCCAAGAGGAGTTTATTAGTCACAAGAGCCTATAGCTCATGTTTTAAGTCTTTCTAAAACATATGTTGTACTCAAAAACATTTTGGGTATGTTCTTAGATTTATAAGGGTTTTGACAAGTTAAAATGTTTGACAAGATGTTTTTGAAGTTCAAAAATTGTTCCAAGAGAAACTAGCCACCATAAGTATTTCAAAGGAATGACTCAGATATGTTTAGACCCCATATTTCAGTTTTTAAGATGCTGGTAATCGATTACCCAGCCCATGTAATCGATTACCAGAAAACTCGGACAAGCTCAAACACGAACTTTTGCCCAAAGTAATCGATTACTATATAGTGTAATCGATTACACATTACCCATTCATGTAATCGATTACCCAGATGTTCCAGGGGCCCAGCAAAGTGTTTTTAAACATAGTAATCGATTACCTATTAATGTAATCGATTACGGATGTTCCAAGGGCCTGACATTGTTTTAAACAAAATAATCGATTACAATTACATGTAATCGATTACCAGAACCCCTATCTGCCTTGATTTGAAATCTCGAAGCTGTGTAATCGATTACAAGTCCCATGTAATCGATTACCAGAACCCCCTGACCTTCATGTTTTGAAATCTCGAGGCTGTGTAATCGATTACAATATTTATGTATTCGATTACGTAACAAGTTTACAAACAGAATGCTTTTCTGATTTAATGACTTGAAGATATGATCTTGCATTGCTTGAATCTGAGAATTGTTATGACATGAGTCTATGCTTTAGCCTAACATGAATACATGATCTTATATGTTCGATTTCAAACATGATCAAGTTAAGAGGCTTATTGCTCTTGCTTACCCTATGACGATTTTACTCCATGACTCAAGTATGATGATACCATGTGAACCATTATTCTTCAATGATAGTTTTATGTTTGCATGTTATTGTTCTTTAAAGATTTCAAAGATGCCTATGATGTAATTATGTTTGACATGCATGAATTATGTGGCATCTTGCATTTAACATGCTAAGACTTAAGGTGACATAGACCATGAGAGGATGATCCTTGAACCACCGGATTAAGGGTGGGGATAAGGTGATTCTAGCCCCCTAGACCCGTACCTTAGGTCGGGATCTTTAAACTTATCAAAAGGGATAAGTCCATGTACTAGTGACAACTAGTGAGGTATGAGCTCATAACCTAGAATTTTTCTCCACAAGGAGATCAGTTAGGGTGGCCCAGAAAATAATGATGATGTTTTAATGTCACCTCAAGTAACCAAGACATGTACCATGTTCCATGAGCTATGTTTTTATGCACCATAATCATATGAATTTGCGTGCTATGCCCCATGATATGAGAACCATAAAGTTATGAGTTTATGTGCTATGACCCATGATATAGGAAATCATGTTCCATGAGTTAAGATATATGATTTATGTTCTATGATCCACGTTATGTGATTTATGTCTATGATACAAGTGATATGTTAAAAGGAACGGATCTCGGAAATTGGGACTTTAGAAAACTCATAATTGAACCAATAGATGTGCATGGTTTTCATAAATAAACCGAGATTCTGAGGCGTAAATGATGGCGCCTAGGATAGGAGGAAAACCCTCTGAGTTTCTTTAGTAAGAAAACTCACTCCCTCTATCTCTTTCTTTCCATTACGTCTTGAGGCGAGATGGCGACATTACGTCTTTATGCGTTGACACGCCACGGTGGGAGATCTACCATGACCCGGAGCATGGGTCATTCCATTTTGAGGGCCGGTGTACTGTGCGCATCTTCATGTTTGTAGGACGGCCATTCGCACACCCCTTGCACAGTTATCGCTTCTCCCGGCATCCCTATGGTGACCCGCGATCTTTGAGCATGCGGCCCACGACATGAGAGGAACTGCGGACGCACCGCGAAGACGTGCCATCATCGGCAAAGACTCGAGAGGAGGACCCTTCTGCAGAAATCCCCATGGACCATGAGGGCTCGCCCCACTCCGCCCTGCGGCGGATAGGCAGCGAGAGGCGGTCACCTCGGCGTCGGAGGGCTTGGTGCGGACCACGACCCGGCGTGGGCGACACGTTGATCCGCAGGCATGCACGCACCGCCGAGCTCGCCAGTGGATTGGCTCGTTCCTCCGTGCCGTGAGTGCGCTATGGAGATTGGAGGGTAGTCCTTAGTGCACGCACGTCACATAGTATGGATGATACCCCTTTTGTGTTGAGGTTATCCATCTTAGGTTGCACATGGGTAGGGATGCTTCTTTCCAGTTCTTTTCCATGTATTCTATTTTTCTGCCGTATTCATGTTACTATGTACTTGAAGAGTCCTGCCCTTTAGGGTAGGCATATTATATGTAACACCCTAGTAATTAACCAGATACACCTAGGTTGAATCTGATTAATGACTAGACTTTACTCCTTGCTTTGGTTCTTTCTTCATAATTTGGCCAATTAGAAGCCTCAAAATCTTCTATAAATAGGCTTGCTTGAGTGGTCTTGGAATGCTTGGTTCATAACTAGTTTTTAGGAGCACCAAAAACTTTCTTTCTTCCTCCCCTTTGGCTGAATTCTTTCTTCAATTTTTCAAAGAGATTTTGTTTCATTTCACTTCAAGAAACCAAGTTCTCTTCCTCTTCTTCAACTCAGATTAGGTAGGGAGTAGTTTCTAAATTTATTTCTATGCTTTGAGGAGTTGTGTTTTTAGCTCAAAATGATGAAATTATGAACTTGCCTTAGCTTTTCATTTTGGTTTTCCTCTTCAATTTTTCTTTAACCAATTCAACCATATGGCCTAGGTGGAACTAAGATGATGGCTTGATGATGAGGACCTTGAGGGTGGGTTGTAAATCCATCACAAGTTAGGCCTCTAAAGCTTGAAAATTCCACTTGATGCAAAACCTTAAAGAATAATGCTTTATGATGCTAAAACAAAGATTTTTAGTTTAGAATTTGAAAGATGTATTTTTGATTCGTATACCGAAACCTAAGCAATATTAGGCTCAAATTAAAGCTTATTAAATTCTAAATATTAATCTAGAGTCAAAATTATGTATTTAGATTGATTAGAACCCAAAATTGCTCAAAAACACCCAAATTGCTTACTAATTCACTTAAACCCTTAACCGTAAATTCTCTAAATTACATGAATACCTTGCCTACACCTAAATAATGCATGGAACACACAAATTTCACTTCTTTGGGCTGTAATGGACGAAATTATTGATGCCATTATGCAGCTGAATTATTGCCAAAAGTTGCACTAAAACAAAATGCCAAAATGTCACCATAAGAGACATAATTCCTTAATTTCATACAACTTTGTCTAAAATAAAAATTATTGATGCCATTATGCAGCTGAATTATTGCCAAAAGTTGCACTAAAACAAAATGCCAAAATGTCACGATAAGAGACATAATTCCTTAATTTCATACAACTTTGTCTAAAATAATTTTTCCTCCCTTATTTCTCCTGCAAAATTCCGTCCACTACCTCATCATTTTGGCCAATTAGAAGCCTCAAAATCTTCTATAAATAGGCTTGCTTGAGTGGTCTTGGAATGCTTGGTTCATAACTAGTTTTTAGGAGCACCAAAAACTTTCTTTCTTCCTCCCCTTTGGCTGAATTCTTTCTTCAATTTTTCAAAGAGATTTTGTTTCATTTCACTTCAAGAAACCAAGTTCTCTTCCTCTTCTTCAACTCAGATTAGGTAGGGAGTAGTTTCTAAATTTATTTCTATGCTTTGAGGAGTTGTGTTTTTAGCTCAAAATGATGAAATTATGAACTTGCCTTAGCTTTTCATTTTGGTTTTCCTCTTCAATTTTTCTTTAACCAATTCAACCATATGGCCTAGGTGGAACTAAGATGATGGCTTGATGATGAGGACCTTGAGGGTGGGTTGTAAATCCATCACAAGTTAGGCCTCTAAAGCTTGAAAATTCCAGTTGATGCAAAACCTTAAAGAATAATGCTTTATGATGCTAAAACAAAGATTTTTAGTTTAGAACTTGAAAGATGTATTTTTTTCCTTTTATGTTTTATTTCTTGTTAAGATATGTATTGGGTTGAATTTATAATTCTTTTAAAGTCTTGAAGGAGCTCTAGTAAAGAAACAAAATGAATTTGCATCCATGATTAAGTTTATGCTTTGCATAACCATGTTTACCTTCTATGTCATCACTAAATTTTCAAGAGTGAATAAATGAACTTGCATTTCTCATGTTTAAATTCCAAGCTTGTATTTCATGTTTATGTTTCAAGTCATCGCTTAATCTTTCAAGATAATAAAGAGGTTGCATCTCATATTTAATTTATGCTCTCACTATATTTTATAATGGCTAAAAGAATCAACGCATGGCATGTTTATTTTATGCCATCACCTAAAGATCCTAGAGCTCAAAGACTTGCCCATATATCACAAGCAAAGAAATATGATTATTGGAGTTAAAGAATTTATTCTTTAAAAGTCTTGAGATTGGAGCTTAAAAGATGTAATAATAATATTCTCTTCTCCTCTCTCTGGTGGTCTGTGCGGACTACCGCCGCTCCGGTTTCTTAATATTCTCTTCTCCCTCTCTGGTCACCATGCGGACTACAGCTCCGGTTTCTTAATATTTTCTTCTCCCTCTCTTTGGTCTGTGCGGATTACACTTGCTCCAGATTTCTTGTATCATGTTTATATTTCAAGTTCTTGCATCATGTTTAATTTTCAAGTCATCACCTTAAATCTTAAAGATAAAGAAATGGAATTGCATATCATGTTTATAATTCCAAGCTATCACCTTATAAAGATAAGATTAAAATAAGGTTGCATAGCATGTTTATAATTCTAAGATGTCACCTAAATCTCTAAAGCTCAAGACTTACTCCTTTTATCTTAAGTGAGAATTTTAATTGTGAAGATCCTCCCAAATTTGACCATGTAACTAGTTTCTAAATGAGTTTTAAGGCTTTGCAAGGATTTTACTGGGGGAACTAGTATTTTATATGCACTTAAAATATGATTCTATGTAATTGCATGAGGTTCATGATTAGACCCATTGATCTGAGTTTAGTATCAATGTGTGATAATGATTTGATATGATTGAAGTTGTGATAATTATGGTTTATTGTTAAGAGAATGATTCATAATTGGTTTAGTAACTAATTAGTTCTATAATTGATAATTCTATGTAAGGATTGGATGCTTATTAAGTACTTGATATCATTGAATAATTTCCTGGCTTGCATGTTATAGTTCTTTGTTGCAAATAATGAGAATGCTTGTACATGAAATGTTCTTTATTATGGAAAATTTACCTTTGTTGCTAGAAGAAAGTGTATCATTGTAAAAGTGTAATTTGGAAAGGTCCTGGCTAAGGAAAGACTTGGTATTTAAAGCGTGTCCATTGTGACCCACCTCTCTTTCTGGGAATCTCCCATATGCATGATTCTGATTGATATATATTATTCTAGCTTAAGACTATAAATGAGAAAATGTTATGATGTTTATGAATTGTATTATGATATAACATGCAAAGATTTAATGGTGACTTAAACTTATAAGAAAATGATCCTTTGAAACCATCAGACTATAGGTGGTGAAAAGGTGATTTTAGCCCCTAACCCGTTCTCTCAAAAAGGGTAGAGTCGGGACTTTAGCTTATCAAAAGGGATAAGTATATGCTAGTGACGACTAGTAAAGTATGAGCTCATAACCTAAATTACTCCCAAAAGGGTGGAGTATAGGGTGGCCCAAGGAAAATAATGATGATGATAAGATTTTAAGTCACCAAAGGCACTAAAGAAATGAAATATGTACCCTTTGTGTCCATGTGTAGCTAATATTATATGGCGTTCTTTTATGCATGTTATTTTGATAATGATGATGAGGAATATGATGTAATGATAAAGGAAATGTTCATTGTAAATATGACATGTTAAGAATAAGATGCATTATAAGGCATAATTAAAAATTGGCGAACCTCGGTTAAGTATTTGTCAGAACTTAAAATGAATCTTTGCATGCTCACTATTTTAGAATAATCCCGAGGTTCTGGGGACTTTGATGATGACACTATAGAAGGAGGTACCCTCTGAGAATTCTTTAGCAAGATTCTCACTCCCTTTTCTTTATTTCCATCATTGTCTCCAGATTCAAATGGCGACATTCGTCCTGCTCGATTGATACCCCTACTTGGGAATTCCACTATGATCCGGTGCATCGCTCGTATCATTTTGAAGGAGGTCTTGTGATTCGTGTTTTTATTTACATAGGTCGTCCATTTGCACATCCTGTCCCTAGTTATCGATTTTCTCCTACTTCTCCCTATGGCGATGAAATGGTTTCGAACATGCACGTCCACTTGATGAAAGGATGTTACGTTCTTATCCCGCTTCATCTGCTTTGTCCATGGATTTCAGTATGTTCCCAAGGCGAGATATTCTGAAGCTGATCCTTGAGAGGACACTCCTACTCATGTATATTACGAGAGCTCTGCTCCTACTCCCTGCGTGTAAGAGAGGGTAGTGATGAAAGCAGTTGTTCAGCCGAGGTTAGCGAGAAGGCGTCCATGCGACTGACTGGTGCATCTCGTGTGTCCCCTCGAGGAGCTCATCGATGGATCGGATTTATTCCCCCATTTCCAGGACAGTGGCCATAGAAGGTTCTTAGTAGATTTATGTGTGATCATGCACCCTAGTTTTAGGATAACCTTCCCGGCTTATGGAGTTATCTAGTTTAGGGGCATGTATTTCCTTAAGTATATTTTCTTTTATGGGTTTGCATAAGATAATGATGTATGAACATAACCCACCCTTTGAGTGAGGTTATTGTATGTAAATATATGCTATAATGTGCTTATGGATGTTATATGATGGAGCCTAAGTGATATGATGTGATATATTCTTAAACGTCTTATTATACCCCGCTTACTCGTTTACGTTGTACTCGGCTAACGTTTTCAATTATGTGTTTAAAAAAAAAAAAATGGCTCGTAATTTCACTAAGTATTTTCAAATTATGAAGAAAGAACCAAAGCAAGGAGTAAAGTCTAGTCATTAATCAGATTCAACCTAGGTGTATCTGGTTAATTACTAGGGTGTTACATTATATATATGAAATAGTTCAGTTATAATGATGCTATGTTTTGGAGCCACCTCTATGTTTATGTTCGGCACTTTATAATACCGACAGATAGGATATCTGTGCAGCTCTTATTTTAAGTAATGTTTTAAGAAAAAAAAATTGGCTCGTATTTTCTCTAAGTTACTTTATAAAGAACCATGTCAGATAGTAACGACTAGTATTTGGCCTAAGTACGTACTAGTAGTATTGGGTCGAATATTAGGGTGTTACACATAAGTTCATGAAGTTTATGAACATGAAATGTTGAAATGATGAAGTTATTCATGTTTGCATCTCATATATCATGCTAAGATTTAAGGTGACATATGTAACACCCTAATATTCGACCTAATACTACTAAATGCGTACTTAGGCCAAATATTAGTCATTACTACTATCATGGTTCTTCTTACTTGGGCAAATAGCTTAACGAAAATACGAGCCAATTTTTCTTTTTTAAAAAAACATTACTTAAAATAGAAGCGCAGCGTATCTTACGAGTCGGTATCATAAAGTGCAGAATTATAAACATAGAAGTGGCTCCATATCATAGCATCATCACAACTGAATTACTTCATATATATAATATGCCTACCCTAAAGGGCAGGACTCTTCAAGTACATAGTAACATGAATACGGCAGAAAAATAGAATACATGGAAAAGAACTGGAAAGATGCATCCCTACCCATGTGCAACCTAAGATGGATAACCTCAACACAAAAGGGTATCATCCATACTATGTGACGTCTGCGTGCACTAAGGACTACCCTCCAATCTCCATAGCGGACTAGCAGTGCGGAGGAGCGTAGCCAATCCACGGGGTGGAGCTCGGCGGTGCAGGCATGCCCTGTGGTGAGCGATGTCGTCCCACGTCGGGGTCGTGGTCCGGGCACGAAGCCCTCCGAGCCAGTGGTTGTCTCCTCGCTGCCTATACATTGCGGGGCGGGTGGAAGCGAGCCCTCATGGTCCATGGGGATTCCTCTGAAGGGTCCTCCTGCGAGTCTTTGCGATGATGGCACGTCTTTGCGCGTCGCCGAACGGCAGTGGGTCCGCGAGTTCCTCTCATGTCGTGGCGTGCATGCTCAAAGATCGCGGGGTCACCATAGGGAGATCTTTGGGAGAAGCGATAAGCTGTACAAGGGGTGTGCGAATGGCCGTCCTAAAAACATGAAGATGCGCCGCGATACCGGCCCTCAAAATGAAATGACCCGTGCTCCGGGTCATGGTGGATCTCCCACCGTGGCATGTCAATGAATAGGACGAAGGTCGCCATCTCGCTCTGAAGACGTAATAGAAAGGAAAAGATAGAGGGAGTGAGATCTTACTAAAGAAACTCAGTAGGGTTTTCCTTCTATCCTAGGTGTCATCATATACGTCTCTAGGAATCTCGGGTTATTTATAAAATAATGGACATACATAGGTTCAATTATGAGTTTTCCAAAATCTCATTTTCCGAGAATCCGTTCTTCTTAACATGACACTTGTGTTACATATGCTATATACTAAAATCATAGACATAAATCATGTAGCTTGGTACGTAGAACAGGAATCATACAACTGGTACATGGAACATAAATCATATAATGGGTACATGAAACATGAATCATATAAGCTGGTACTTGAAACATAAATCATATAAGCTGGTTTACTTGAAACATAAATCATATATTGGTTTACTTAGGTGACATAAGAACCTTTACTTAAGCTGGCGCCCTAATATTTCTCCTTTTGAGAAAACTCTAGGTTATGAGCTCATACCACGCTAGTCGTCACTAGCATCTAGACTTTATCCATTTGGATAAGTCAACTTCCCGGCTTTAAATGCGGGTTTAGGGAGCTAGCATCACATTGTCCCCACCCTTAGTCGGTCGTTTCAAAGGATTACATTCTTATGTTCTAAGTCATCCTAAGTTTAACATGATTCTTTAAGATGCCACATAATTAATGCATAACACATAATTACTATCTCGGCATCTCTAAAGTTCTTTACTGAAATAATAACATGTTAATACAAGCTATCACATAGGGATAATAGTTCACATGGTATCATCATAAGGTAAGCAAGAGCAATAAGCCTCTTAACTTGATCATGTTTGAAATCGAACATATAAGATCATGTATTCATGTTAGGCTAAAGCATAGACTAATGTCATAACAATTCTCGATTCAGGCAATGCAAGATCATAGCTTCAAGTCATTAAATCGGAAAAGCATTACGTTTGTAAACTTGGAGTTACGTAATCGATTACATAAGTCTTGTAATCGATTACACATTCTCGAGATTTCAAAACATGGAAGTCGAGGGATTGGTAATCGATTACATGGGACTTGTAATCGATTACACACTTCGAGATTCGAATCAAAGCGGATAGGGGTTACGTAATCGATTACATGGAATTATGTCGATTATTTTGTTTAAAACACTTTCTTTGGGCCCTAGAACATCTGGTGTCGATTACATGATTAGGTAATCAATTACTAGAATCGAGAATGTGTAATCGATTACACTATATAATGTCGATTACTTTGGGCAAAAGTTCATGTTTGAGCTCGTCCGAGCTTTCTGGTAATCGATTACATGGGCTGGGTAATCGATTACCAGCATCTTAAAAACCGAAATATGAGGTCTAAACATATTTGAGTCATTCCTTTAAAATGCTTATAGTGGCTAGTTTCTCTTGGAACAATTTTGAACTTCAAAAAAAAACATCTTGGCAACCATTTTAACTTGTCAAAACCCTTATAATTCTAAGAACATACCCACAATGTTTTTGAGTACAACATATGTTTTGGAAAGGCTTAAAACATGAGCTATAGGCTCTTGTGACTAAATAAACTCCTCTTGGAGCTATCTTTATCACATGGCCAAGATGTACATTCCAAGAATGTTTTCCATGGTTAACCTCTTCTCAAGATGAAATGGGCAAATCTTTGAGCTCTAGTATCTTAGATGATGACATAAAATAATCGTGCTATGCACTTCATTTTAGAGTCCTTTAGAAAGTAAAGTGATAGCTCAAAGTAAATATGAAATGCATATCCATTTTCATTCTTTGAGTTTAGTGAGGACTTGAAATATAAAATGAGATGCAAAGCTTGGAATTTAAACGTGCATAATGCAAGTTCATTCTTAGTCTTGGGGTTTAGTGGTTGCATAGAAAAAAGCGTGCTATGCAAAGCGTAAAGTAGTCGTAAATGCAAGTTTCTTTTGTATCTTGTCTAGAGCTCTTATAAGATTTTAAGGAGGAACATAGTCCCAACCCCAAAACTCATCTTCACAAGAAAAGAAAAACCATTGGTACCAAGACATCAAGAGAAAACATGACTTCAAGAGTCATGGGAGTGGTCAAGTCTTAACAAAGGAAGGAACCATTTTTAAATCTCTAGGGACCAAGATCTTGATGATCCAAGCATCAACATCCTAAGTCCTCATCATTGAGTACATGGCTCACTTCAAAACAAATATTTAAACAAAGTTCATGATAAAGGAGAAAGCAAAACCAAAACCATGCTTGGTTTAGGGCCAAAGCTTCAAGCTTTAGAGTTTGTTCATGTGACAAGCATCAACATGAAGCTCTCATCATCAAGCTTACATTTTTCCCATGTAGAGAGGCTCCATGGCCGAAAACATAAGAAGGAAAATGAAGAAGATCCAAAATGTTCAAGAGAAACATAAACTCCTTTAACTAAACTTGTAAAGAATGCAACTTTCTTTAAGAAAAACTCAAGCTTTAGAGGTCTCATGGACTCATGGTCACATCTAGAGAACACTCATCATCAAGCCATCATATTCAAGGCCTTAAGGCCGAAAAACTAAGGGGAAGAAAAGGAAGAAACCAAAAAGAAAGCAACATAGAGGTTCAACCATTCATCAACTCCCAAACAAGATTCAAGCATAAGAATCAAAGACATGTTTAGAAAGAGTTCCCTACCTTGTGTCTTGGAAAAGGAGGAGAGAACTTGAGCTTGAGGAACTCTTGGGAACTTGAGGGGAAAAGAAATGAGAAAGCTTGAGACTTTGAGAGAAAACTAGCACCTACTCTTGGCTCAAACCTTTGCAAAAGACCAAAGTGATCAAAGGCTCACCAAGGCAAGCTATTTATAGACAACTAAACCATGGATGTGTGGATAGGAAGGCTGGCCGAATTTGTGGCCACAAGGAGAAGGAAAACCTCTTTGAGTTGTCATTCCAAAGTATGGTCATAAGTGTAGCTAGGTGTAGCCTATGACATGTCTTGAAAATGTGACCTATTTTTAAAATCTTGAATGAACAAAATCACTAAAATTGGGACTGCAAAAAGGAGGAGGAAACCGTGTGGTTTCATGGCCCAAGAAGAAGAAAATATCTTCTTGACTTGTCAACTCAAAGCATGGTTTAGATGTAAAGGAAGCATAGTCTATGTATAGCCTTTTAAGAAAACTTTGAATGACTAGATAAAATATAGTTCTTTATGAATCTTGAAAGACATAAATATTTAAATTTAGAAATGAATTGAAAACCTTGATTGACTATATACTTTATTCTTTAAATCTTTGAATGACATTTTTCTTGAAAGATGGACATTGATTGAAAAGAGTACAAGACATGTGTCATAGGGTAGCTTGACAACCTAGTCTAACCTTTATTGACTTCTAAAGAGAGGGTGGTGCCAATTGGGCAACCTTGGGGAGGAAGGATATATCCTCAAACCATGTTCTAGAAGTGTGCTTTGGTGTGACATAGATTAGTCTTAGGATTAAAAGTTCTTTGAGTAGGTACTTAGGTGCACTAATAGGTTAATTAAAACCACAATTCCTAGGTTAGAGGTGGTCTAGAAGGATTAGGGAGTCAACACCTCTAAGACTAGTGATGTAGGTGTGACAACTTGTCTTGAAAAGAAAAGTTGATGTGAATAGTGGAAACACTATTAGACCATTATTCACAGATTCTTATTCCTTTTTAAAGAATAAGACTAGGATGAGATTTGAATTTTCTCTAAGCAATTTTAGGTTCCAATTAATTCTAAATGATGGTTTTGGCTCTAGATTAATTATGGAAATTAATTAACCTTTAATTAGAGCCTAATATTGCTTAGGTTTGGAGTTAAACGGCTCATTAAGCCGAAAATGCAATATCTTGAGGGGCAAAGCAGTAATTTTTACTAAAAGTTGCACGGGATCTCGGGGACTTAAACCAACATAGTTTATGCCTTAAAATCATTGTTTTGAACCTCAGAACAAAGTGTGGGTCAAAGCGGAACTTAATCTTGCCTTAATCACATTCTGAGGTATTTTGGTCATTCTGTGCCAGAAATCTCAGAAATGAGGTTTTCCCGCTTTGTTAGGCACTCATGCTCATACAATCCCCTTCATATAACATATGAACCCTATGAGGATGGCCAAGGCTGGCCGTCCTCGTGTTTCAGGTGAAAATGACCTCAGGGGCATTTTGGTCATTATGTAAGTTTAGCGAAAATCGGGGCGTTACAACATAAAACACATGGAAATGATCCTCTAGATTCCCCGAATTAAAGGTTATGAGAGGTGATCCAAATAGGAAGTGATCCTTTGGACTCCCCGAATTAAAGGTTATGAAAG
Organism: Dalbergia cochinchinensis; assembly: GCA_031216125.1. Lineage (NCBI taxonomy): Eukaryota > Viridiplantae > Streptophyta > Magnoliopsida > Fabales > Fabaceae > Dalbergia > Dalbergia cochinchinensis. The sequence goes on from CM062376.1 coordinate 11,126,115, forward strand.
GTGATCCTAATGCCCCCTATCCCGTACCTTAAGAGTCAGGAATTTAACTTATCAAGAGGGATAAGATTACACTAGTGACAACTACTGAGGTATGAGCTCATAACCTAGAACTCTCGAGAAAAGAGAGAATTATAGGGCGGCCCCCAAGGAAAAGAGAATAAAGAAGTTTAAGTCACCTGTAAGAATGATGATCATGATGTTCTTTATATCATATGCATTGTTTTATGGATTTTATGATATTATGTATATGATATTGACATGCATCCATGACTAATATGTTGCATTCATGACATTAAGATTCATGCTAAAAGATATGGGCCTTGGCTAATGATATTTAGAACTTAATAAATGAACCTTATATATATGTTCACCATTTTCATAATTAAACCCGAGGTTCCTGGGGACGATGACGATGACACTTGTGTTATAGTCGGAAGCCCTACTTGAGATTCTTGTATAAGTTTCTCATCCCTTTTCTTTTCCGTGTCGTCTCCAGACATGAATGATGGTGTAGTTCGTGATTTGTCTTGAGACTGGACGAGGAGCTACGGGATAACTTCCTTTTGGATATTTGCCTTTAGAGTGATCGTATCTCAATTATCAGCTTGTATTCTATTGATGGATATATATTGATGTCCTTAAGTTTACAAGACATCACTATTATGATACAGTTATTGATATGTTGTTATTATTTGAGTCATGTTATGTCATGGTTGTATTATGTATTTACCTATTATTCATTTCTAACATCTCTCTTACGCAGGCAAGATAATGACGTTAGATATTTAGTATACGCGGCTCACGATTTGGTATTTAAGTTCAAAAAAAAATTTTACCCATATTTTCACTAAAGTATTTTAAAGAAGTTTTGAGTTAAAAACTAGAACAAAAGAGTAATGACTAATAATTAACTTAAATGCGTCCTATGCATGTTGAGTTAAATATTAGGGTGTTACACGCGCAACTTGACAAATAATGAAGCATGAAAGGAATGAAGCGCAATCCAAATAAATACATCATAAACATCTGATCATAAAACATGTAAATGCACAGAATAATATGGAAAACTGCATAAGTGGATATATATATATATATTATGCCCACCCAAGAAAGGCGGGACTTAGTTTGGTACAACATAAAGTGAATACAACCGAAATGGAAATACATGGAAACATAGAAAGAGAACACTCACACCCTAGTGCACCTAAAATGGATAACCTTTCTGAACAAAAGAAAGCTATCCTAATCTACGTGTGGTGTGTACACTATCACTTCACGAGTGCCTCTACTACCGGTAGTTCGGATAGGGCGAGATATAACCAATCCATGGGCGAAGCGCACTCGGAGTGGGCACTCGCTGCGGCTGAACATGAGCTTCTCGACGGGGATGCATGGACTGCCTCCGAGCTAGTCTCGGCTATGTAACCGTCTCCTCACTACCCTCTACCCTCATTGGGGGAGTAGGGGCAAAGCTCTCGGAGTATGGATGGGTGGGTGGATCCTCTGATGGGTCAATCTCCGAATGTCCCGATCGGGGGACATAGTCGGGAAGATCACGAGCAGCGGACTCAACGAAGTACCTTCTCATTATACATCCGCGCTCGCTCGAAAACCATGTCGTCGCCATAAGGGGAAGTCGGAGAAAATCAATGGCTATGTACAGGGTAAGAAAAGGGGCGTCCCTAAAACATAAACACTCGGAGTGTGCAGCTCCCTTCAAAATGATACGACCGGTGCTTCGGGTCGTAATGCACATCCCAGGTGGGGCGTCAGCGAACAATACGAATGTCACCATCTGAAGATGTGATGGAAAGAAAAGATAGGGGGAGTGAAAATCTTGCTACAATCTCAGTAGGGCAACCTCCTATCTAGGTGTCATCATCTATGTCCTCAGGAACCTTGGGTTTAGTGTAAAAAATAAGTGAGCATGCATCAAGTTCATTTTAAGCTTCAAAACGTAGTTAACCAAGGTCCATTCATTTTAGAATGACTCTTAATGTCATGGATACAACATATTAAAGAATGCATGCATGACACTACTTAATGCAAGAATATTCGTCATAACATCAAGTAACATCATAATAGTGGCATAAAGTGGCAATTGAAATCTCAGGTGGGAAAACTTTGTGACATAATCATCATACTTTACTTTCTCATGGGGCCACCCTAAAAGACATTCATTCTGGGGGTGCTCAGCCGAACCAGTATCACCCAGAACATGTCACATCTCTAGGTTATGAGCTCATACCTAACTAGTCATCACTAGTTCTTACTTATCCCTTACCGATAAGCGTATCATAAATAAATCCCGACTCTCTAGTACAGGCTAGGGGGCATTTTCTTGGGGGTGCTCGGCCGAACCGGTGTCACCCAAGAATACATCTTGGTACCAATGTCACATGAGTTCTTGGAGGTGCTCGGCTGAACCGGTGTCATCTAAGAACACATCTTAGTACCTCATTTCTTTTAAAGAAAATCTCATAGGTTTTTCAAAAACTTTCTAAGTCCCCAAATTTGTTAGAAATTTGGCAGCATAACAACAGTATGCCAGATTTCTTTCAAATTTACTTTATGCCACATAAACCATTAGAATATGTATCCTTAATCATAATTTCATGCGTTGACATGATCATTCTCAAATAACGCATACATCCTCGTGTTACATAAAAGCTCATTATATCCTTGAACTTACGGTATCTTATGCTTTGACCCTTACGGTCCTTAAACTTGAGACGTAATGGTTCACAACTAATAATTTTTACTAGCATTTATGTTCATTAATAAATTTGGGCAGCATCATACTCTAAGGGCAGAATCTCATCCTTATGATTACGGGGTTCTAGCACTTACGTTTTGGACCCTTTTTCGGTTCCGTCTTTGCCTAAGGCACTATAAATTAAATCTAAACCAATTATGAGGTATTCCTAAGCCTTTGAACTATTTATAAATCACGTTTACTACATTATAAGGGTGCTGTACAGAATCAGAAAATTAAATGCTCTAAGAGTTCTAGAATTGCACTTTTTACGGTTTTCTAGTTACTAGTTTCTCTATGGATGCTAAAATTCAATCCTACACCAAATGTTGCCAAGTTTTTCATAACTAAACAATCCTAACCTGATTATTATCATACTAAAACAGTTTGGGCAGAACCTAAGAATAAATGGGTCATAACTATGCTAAAACTTGACTTTGAGGTTTTTCGGTTAGACTAGGTTCTTTCCTAACATACATAGAAAGGTTCCTACCTCAACACATATAATTTTTTTTTTCATTCTAGAATATCAAAACATCATCATATAGCAGTAAACATGTCATGGCGGAACTGAATTCATGCATATACATATCTTGCATAAAATCTCATTCTTCATAAGCATAGGTTGCTAGCTTCCCCTTGAATCATTTTAGAACTTTTAAAACTCTTTTGCAAAACATTTATTCTTTGTAAAAGAGGCTAAGAACAATCATAGGGCAGTAACAAATTTAGATCACTCTTAGAAGAGGTTTAATTTACAAATCCTGTTGATCATAACCTTATAGAACTCTCAAAAACATAGGGAAACTTTTGAACATAGATTGTTGGCCCTTGTAACTAGATGAAGCTCATTTTGAGTCCATCCACATCACATGGCCGAATTTACACCCTTGGGGATGTTCCATTTTCAAACTTTAACTTGAGATAATGAGGGCAAGTCTTTGAGCTCTAGGTTTCTTAAGTGATGACAAAATATAAACGTGCTATGCATTCCATTTTATTCTTCATTATAAAATAAAGCGAGAGCTTCAAAGTAAATATGGAATGCAAGAAATTGGAATTAAATATGTAAGGCACAAAGTAAATATGCGAAACTTGAAAGTAAATATGCAAGTTCAATTCTTTATTTTAGTGCTCTAGGCCCAGCAATAATCGACTTTAAAGCCGAAATAGAAAGGCTTCGAGATTAATTAGGTGATATGCAAGCTCTCGTGCAATATAAACGTGCAATACATGGCTTGAAACTTAAATGTGATAATGCAAGTCCTTTTCTTTAATCTTTAGAGTTTAGTGATGACATAAGAAAGTAAATATGAGATGTGTAACACCCCGATTTTTCTGTCCGAGGGAAATGACCAAAATGCTCCTGAGGTCATTTCCTGACCTGAATTGGAGGGTAACCAACTCGGTCGTCCTCGAAGGGTCAACTCAATGTTTGAAGGGGATTGAATGGCCTTTGAATGCTTCTGGGAGCGAAAATCTCGTTTTCCGCAATTTCGGGTCAAAATGACCAAAATACCCCTATAGCATTTTTACGCGGGTAGAAGTGCCGTTTGCGCCCGAAACTTCTCCCAGAGGTTTAAAAACATGTTTTCATGTGTCTAGAAGTCTCTGTTCAAGTCCCAGTGGTCCCGGGCAGTTTTAGTGGAAAATTACGATTTTGCCTCTAGAATAGTGTTTTTGAGCTTAATGACGTAATTAAGCAAACCTAAGCAATATTAGGCTCTAAACGAAGATTAATTAATTTCCCTAATTAATCTAGAGTCAAAATAATTTATTAAAGTTAATTAGAACCTAAAATTGCTTAGATTAAACTTAAATCCCTTTTTAGAACTCAAGATTCCTAGTCTTGGAATCTTGAATAGTATTTTCTCTCTCCAATTCCTTAAATCAAGGAAGTGTGTCTAGAGTTGTTTAGACTCTAAATTGAGGATCTAGCTCACTAATGGTGCAAGACCACTCCTTAATTATGTCTAGACCACCCTAATTATCCATTTTTCCTTACCTAAACACTTTCTTACAAATTCCTAATCTTAAGCATAATCAAAGATACACCTAAACACAACTCTAAATCACAATTAAATTGCAAAACAAACCTCCCCTTGGCTGTAACATGGCCGAACAGCCATGCCCTCTTTGGCCACATGATTGAATTGTTTTCTCACTCCTTGAAGCCATGCTTGAGCCATACCTTGAATCATACCTTACCATGCTTTGAACCATACCTCACCATGCCTCAAGACCACATTATCTCACCTCATGGAACTCATGGATGCCTCCAATTCTGCACACATGGCCGAAGCTCTTCCTCTCCATGAGCACCCTTCATTTGTTTCATTTCTCTATAAATAGAATGCCTTGAGGAGCTTGCACCACTTTTAGATCATTTGCTAAGTTTAGGAACACTCAAAGCTTTTCTTTTCTCTCAAAGTTCTAGTGTTCTTCAAGTTCTTCAAAGTTCTTCATCATCTTCATCTTCTTCTTCCATCTTCAAGTTCATCACAACAAGTAGGGATTTTCTTTCAAGTATTCCTTTCTTTAAAGTTCTTGTTCTAAGCTTTATGTTTATAGTTTCTCTTGATTCTTTTTAGAACTTCTTTTCTTCTCCTTTTTCTTTCTCATTTTTGGCCATGGGCCTTGGAGTTCAAAGAAATGAGAGCTTGATGATGAGAGTTTCATGATGATGTTCATCACTTGAAACAAACTCTAGAGCTTGATCTTTGTTCTTGAGCAAAAATGTTTCTAGTTTTTCCTTTCTTGAACTCTTGAGAACTTTAGTTTTGATGGTGTTTTAAAATGATTCTAAGGACTCAATGATGAGGTCTCATGATGTTGGTGGTAATATATCATCAAGATCATGGACTCTAGAGTTTCAAATATTTCTTTTCTTGCCTAGATGTTTCGGCCATTTCCTTTCCTTTTATATGCCTTATGGTTTGATTTTCTAAAGATGTTTTGAGTTCTAAGAACTCTAGACTTTACTTTATCTTGGTTTGATGAGTTTGGGTTGAGGTTTATGTTCCTTTAAAGTCTTGTTAAGAGCTCTAGAAAGATAAAATGAACTTGCATAATTTATTTTATGCTTGCATTTATATTTACATTCTTGCTATGCATCTTTACTTTCAAGCTATCACCTAAGAACATAAAGATTAAAAAGGAACTTGCATCATCACCTAATTAATTTCTCGAATGCCTATCTATTTCGGCCTTAAAGTCGATTGTTGTTGGGCCAAGAGCACTAAAATAAAGAATTGAACCTTGCATCTTTACTTTCAAGCTTGCACGTTTAAAGTTTATGCCTCGCATATTCACTTTCAAGCTTGTACGTTTAAGTTTATGCCTTGCATATTTAATTTATGTCATCACTTTATTTTGTAAGCAAGATTAAAAATGAAAAGCATGAGCACGTTTATTTTATGTCATAACTTAAGAACCTAGAGCTCAAAGACTTGCCTATTTCATTCCAAGTTAAAGTTTAATGTGAAACCATTCTTTGAATGCATGTTTTCGGCCAAGTAGTGATGATGGACTTGCAATGAGTTTTCATCTAGCTACAAGGACCAATAGTCTATGTTCTAAGTTTTCCTTAAAGCTTTACAAATCTTTTCAAGGTTATGTTGTCATGAGATATGATTTTATTCCCTTTTTGGAGATGAAATATATTTTGGTCATTGACCTAAGGCTTCTCTTAGCCTCTTGATGAATTAAAATGATTTGCAAAGAGTTTTAGAAATTCTAAATTGATTCCAAGAGAAACTAGTTAACTTATGTACCTAGAAATATCAATTTAAATCCTTTACTAAAGCTAAATGTTTTCGGTTCTGAGATGATGAGTGTGATGCTGTATGATGATGTTATGATGTGTTAGAATGTGTGGAAATATCATACGATGATGTAAAAATGGTTCTATGCACAATAGGTAAGAAACTAGCTAACTAGAAATACCGTAAAGCTAGAATTTAACATAGTTTTGACCCATTTGTTTATAGAACTTATCCAAACTGTTTTAATGGGAGCATAATCAGATTAGGATTGTTTAGACATGAAAAACTTGGTAACATTTGGATTAGAATCGAATTCTAGCACCTATAGGGAAACTAGTAACTAGAAAACCGTAAAAGTGCAAGTTTGGAACTCTTAGAATATTTATTTTTCTGGATTCTGTCCAGCACCCTTAAAACATGATAAACATGATTAATAATTTTTCCTTAAGCATAGGAATTCCTCATAATTGATTTAGATTTAATTTATAGCGCCTTAGGCGGAGACGGAACCAAGAAAGGGTCTAAAACGTAAGTTCTAGAACCCCGTAATCACAAGTTAGGAATTCTGCCCTATGCTATTCAGATTTAAGTGTGAACATGAGGATTATGAATGATATTTAATTATGAGCCCTTAGGTGCATAAAATATGAGCGACGGATGTTAAAGAACCATATCTCATGATTAAGACCCGTAAGGGTCAAAGCATAAGCTACCGTAAGGATAAACGGTTGAAAGTTCTATGATGATGCATGTGTTATATAAATGATGATGATGTTATTCATATGAGGAATTCATGAGGATATATGTTTATGTGGCATAAAGCAAATTTGGAAGGAATTCGGCGTAATGCCTTTGTGCCGCCGAATTCCCGACGAATTTGGGGACTTAAAGAGATTTTGAAAAATTAAGGTACTAAGACGGGTTCTAGGATGACACCGGTTCGGCCGAGCACCTCCATAGAACTCATGTGACATCGGTACCCATTTATACTCTTAGGTGACACCGGTTTGGCCGAGCACCCCTAAGAGTTTTGCCCCCTAACCCGTACTCAGATAGTCGGGATTTATGATTTATGATACGCTTATCGTTAAGTGGTAAGTAAGAACTAGTGATGACTAGTTAAGGTATGAGCTCATAACCTAGATATGTGACACGTTCTGGGTGACACCGGTTTGGCCGAGCACCCCCAGTTCGATTGTCTTTTAGTGTGGCCTATGAGGAAGAGAAGTTTTATGATTATGATTATGTCACTAAGTTTGTCCCATATGAATGTTTCTATTGCCACTCTATGCCACTAAGTATGATGATGCTTGATGTTATGTTTTATGTATGTGCATTAGGTAGTGCCATGCATACATCTTCTATTATGCTGCATTCATGACATTAAGATCATCCTAAAATGAATGGACCTTGGCTAAAGTATATTTTAAAGTTTAAAATGAACTTAATGCATGTTCAGTCATTTTGTATAATTAAACCCAAGGTTCCTGAGGACGTAGATGATGACACCTAGGTAGTAGGAGGCCCTACTGAGATTCTTTAGCAAGATTCTCACTCCCTCTATCTCTTTCTTTTAGTTCGTCTTGAGATGGTGACGTTCGTAGTGTTCGTGGACACCAGACATGGGAAGTGCACTATGACCGGCTCACGGGTCATACCATTTTGAGGGGTGCAGTGCGGTGCGGGTTTTCATGTTCGTAGGGCGCCCTTCGCTCATCCCGTGCACACCCATCGCTTCTCCCCGACTGCACCCTATGGCGACGACGAGCGGGTTTTTGAGCGTGTGCGTACGCATGATGAGAGAGTGCTCCGCATGCACACCGCCGTCTTAGCCATGCGAGACTATCCCGATTACGTGCCCCGGACCTACTTCTCAGAGACCGACCCATCCGAGGACCCGCATACTCATCCGTATAGCGAGAGCTCTGCCCTCTCTCCACCATTGATGAGGGAGGGCAGTGAGGATACCGTGACTTAGCCACGACTTGCACGTCGACCGGAGATGCGGCCACACCGCGGAGGTCACTCTCGATCCCCGTTCCGCCTCTTTACGCCCAAGGAGCTCGCCCAGTTTCCCAGATACTTGCCTCGTTCGCGAGATGGACGTCAGTAGGAGGTGAAGATCGACCGATGGAGTACCCGGTTAGAGCACACACCACTTAGATGGGGATGAACCTTCTTTTGTTTAGAGGTTATCCCATTAGATGCACTCGGGTAGGGGAGTAGATCATGTTTATGTTTATGTTGTATTTCCTTTCATGTATTTCCCTTGTACTAAATTGAGTCCCACACTTATAAGTGGGCAAGTTATATATATATATGAGATGATATTCAGTGTTATTCATGGTGTGCCTTATGCTATGATGTTGTGAGATGTATGTTTTGTTCATTATATGATATATCGCATCACGCGGCTCTCACTTTATATTTCAAAAAAAATTTACCCGTATTTTCCACTAAGTAATTCAAAGTTAAATGAGGACTATGAAGTAATGAGACTAATGATTAACCTAATTATGTTCTAGAGTATTGGGTTAAAAATTAGGATGTTACAAGATGCAATAGCTTGAAATATAAATATGAGGTGCTAGAAATATAAATAGGCAAGTTCATTTTATATCTTTACTAGAGCTCTTACAAGACTTTGAAGGAACTTAAACTTTAACCCAAGTTTATCACCACAAGCTAAAGTGAACAAAATATCATTCCTTAAAGCAAAATCATAACTAGCATTTTTGTTAAAATTCAAGCTCTAGAGGTCTCATTGTGGTGAACACATGGTCATTATCTAGAAACTCTCATCATCAAGCTTTCATGTTAAACCATCAATGATGGCCGAAATTTTTAGAGAAAGAAAAGGAAAATGGGGCCGAAGCCATGAACAAGAAAAGAACCATTTTAAAACTCTAGAGACCATGATCTTGATAATGTATTAACACCAAGATCATGTGTCCACATCATTGAGTTCATACACTTATTTTAGAACAACATCAAAGTAAAGCTTTCAAGATAAAAGAAAGAAACTAAAAACACTTTTTCCTCAAGAACTAAGATCAAGTTTTAGGGGTTGCTCAAGTGATGAAAATCATCATGCAATCCCCATCATCAAGCTCTCATTTCCAAGCTCACTAAAGGCCCATGGCCGAAAATGGAAGAAGAAGCAAAGATGAAGAAAGAAGTTCTAAAAGATTCAAGAGAAACTATAAAGCACATAACTTAAACAAGAACTTTAATGGCTAAAACATTTAAAACAAAATCCCTACCAAGTGAAATGATGTTGAAGAGGATGAAGAAGATGAAGAAGTTTGAAGAAGAAGAAAGAACTCTTGGTCTTTGAGAGAAAAGGAAAACTTTGAGTGCTCTAAACTTAGCAAATGAACTAAAGGCATTTCAAGTTCACTCAAGTGTGCTATTTATAGAGAATGAAACAAATGAAAGGTGCAAAAGGGAGAGGAGGATTACGGCCAAGGCAAGGCAGTCCCATGAGGTCCATGAGGTGAGATGTTGTGATCTTGAGGCATGGTGAGGTATGGTCCAAGGTATGGCTCAAAGCATGGCTCAATTAAAATTTAAAACATGTGATGGAATTTTGGATGATGTGGCCGAATTGCATCAGCCATGGGGAGGGATTTCTTTCATTTAATTGTGGTTTAGAAGTGTGTTTTGGGTTATGTTTAAGATTAAGAATTTGTAGGAAAGTGTTTAGGTGAGATAATGGTTAATTAGAGGCTTGTAAGACTAGGTTTAGGAGGTGGTCTTGCTAAATTAATGGCGTCAAACTCTATTAACAAGGAATCCAATGCCAACACAATTCCTTGATTTAGGGAAATTGGAGAGAGAAAACACTATTCAAGATTCCAAGACTAGGAATCTTGAGTTTTAAAAAGAGATTTACGTTTAATCTAAGCAATTTTAGGTCCTAATTAATTTTATTAACTTATTTTGACTCAAGATTAATTATGGAAATTAATTAATCTTTGATTAGAGCCTAATATTGCTTAGGTTTGCTTAATTACGTCATTAAGCTCAAACGGCACTATCCCGGGGGCAAAATTGTAATTTTGTACAAAAACTGCCTGGGACCACCGGGACTTAAACAGACACTTTTAAACACATGAAAACATTGTTTTAAACCTTCGGGGAAAGTTTCGGTCTCAACGGCACCTTTACCTGCATAAAAACGCTATAGGGGTATTTTGGTCATTTTGACCCGAACTACAGAAAATGAGATTTTCGCCTCCGAAACCACTCTAAGGCTATCTAATCCCCTTCAAACATTGAGTTGGCCCTTCGAGGACTGTCGGGCCGTCCATCCTCGAAATCCGGGTAGAAAATGACCTCAGGGGCATTTTGGTCATTTTCTTTTCAAATAAAAAAATCGGGGCGTTACATTGTTTGGTTTTACTCCTAGGCATAAAAGTTTGTGAGGATATTAGTTGTGAGCCCATAGGTGCATAAAAGATTAATAGCGGACGTTAGAATAATTATATCTCAAGTTTAAGACCCGTAAGGGTCAAAACATAAGACACCCTAGGTTTAGGAGCATAATGAACTCTAGTACTTCATGTGGGTGCATGATTTTATTATGGAGATTTATGATGACTGTGATGCTCATGATCTTGTACATATATATGAATGTGGCATAAAGCAAATTTGGAAGAAATTCGGTGTGCCATGGTTATGCTGCCGAATTTCTAACAAATTTGAGGAACTTGGAAAGTTTTCAAAAAGATATGAGTTTTGAATGTGACATAGTACTATGAGAACGTGTTCTGGGGAACGGCGATACATAATGCACCAGAAACAAATCCTTGAGGGGGACGACGATACGTAACGCCCCGAAGAGGACAATATTCACTGTGTACTTGATGCCGGTGCGACGCGTTCTGTGATGATTATTATTATTATTATTATTATTGAGATTTCACTTATCAGATGATAAGTAAGAACTAGTGACGACTAGTTAAGGTATGAGCTCATAACCTAGAGATGTGACACATTCTGGGTGACACCGGTTCGGCTGAGCACCCCTAGATCGATTGTCTTTTTAGGGTGATCCCTATGTACAATACAATGTTTTGAATGTCACATAGTTACAAAAAGGAGAAATGATTTTACATGAGAAGTATATGCCACTTTATGCCACCTGTATGATGTTGATAGCTCTATAAATGTTTAGTTGATTCTGCCTATTGCATCTTCATGCATTCATGCTTGATTATGTTGCATCCATGACATTAAGACTCATCTTAAAAGGAACGGACCTTGGATAATTAAGTTTAAAACCTAATAAGTGAATTTTATGTATGCTCACCTTTTTCAAAGAAACCCAAAGTTCCTAAGGATGCAGATGATGACACCTAGATAGGAGGCTACCCTACTGAGATTCTTTAGCAAGATTCTTACCCCCTCTATCTTTTCTTCCTGTCACGTCTTCAGATGGCGACGTTCGTGGTTTTTGTGGATTCCCCGACGTAGGAAGTGCACCATGATTCGGAGCATGGATCATACCATTTTGAGGGTCGATGCACTGTTTGTGTCTTCATGTTTGTTGGATGACCCTTCGCCCACCCTGTACATACTCATCGCTTCTCCCCTACAGCACCATATGGTGACGACGATCGAGTTTTTGAGCGTGCTCGCACGCATAATGAAAGGGTGCTCTGTATGCACACCGCCGCCTCGGAGACTGTCACTCAACCGAGGCTGGCTCGGAGGCAGCCATGCGCCCCCGTCGAGGAGCTCATGTCCAGCCGCAACGAGTGCCCACTCCGGATATGCTTCGTCCTTGGATTGGATATGTCCCACCTTTTCCGGGATCCCAGCAGTAGCGGCTCATGGGTAAAGATAGTGCACACACTACATAGATAAGGATCAACCTTCTTTTGTTTAGAGGTTATCTATTCTAGATGCACTTAGGTTAGGGAGTTTTCTATTTCACTTTTCGTTGTATTTTCTTTTCCATTATACTTTCCTTTCAGCTGTAATTGCTCTGCGTTGTACTAAACTAAGTCCCGCTTTTCTTGAGTGAGCATATTATATGTCTATATATATGGGTTGTTTTATCATGCTGTGCAACTATATGTTTTATGATCGGATGTTCATGAGGCGTTTATTTGGATTTGTGTTTTATTGCTCTTATGCTTCATCATTTGCCACATTGCACGGCTCTCACTTTGCTTTTACATTTCAAAAAAAAATTTACCTATATTTTCCACTAAGTATTTTAAAGTAAAGAGGAAACTATGATGTAATAGACTAATGATTAACCTAAATATGTTCTAGAGTATTGGGTTAAAAATTAGGATGTTACATTATGGTATCAAAGCAGTTCGATTCTCATAGAGCCTGAGGATTGGACTGACTATGCTTTCTGAGCATAGTATGATAGCTATGTCATGCGTAATGCTTGGATAGAAATGCATGACCCCTGTTTGCTTGCATGTGCCTTAGTAACTAGCTCATCTTACATAGAATATTGAACTTGATCACCTCAGTGTTTGTTGTTACATGTGTTTAGGAACCAATGGCACACAGGAGACAGCCTAGGACCCCGACAGAAGATAACCGAGAAAATGCAACTGTTGCCACCATCCGTGACTTGGCTAGGGCCATGGAACACATGTTCAAAAGGATGAACCAGCAGGGAGAAGCTGGTCGTGTTCCCCCTACGGTGGAGATGGTCGAGCAAGCTCAGTTCGATGAGTTCCGCAAGGCGAACCCACCAACCTTTAGGGGGGTCATGGACCCTAACAAGGCGGATGAATGGATCAAGAACATGGAAAAGATCTATTCGGTGGTCGCTTGCTCAGAGGAGCAAAAGGTCACGTTCACAGCCTATATGATGGAGTCTGATGCCGAGTTCTGCTGGACCGGCACGCGAAGGCTGTTAGAAGCCTCTGGTACTGCCATTGACTGGGAGTTACTGAGGACATACTTCTATGAGAAGTACTTCCCTGAGTCGGTCAGAAACACAAGGGACATTGAGTTTATGCAGCTAACCCAAGATGGGATGTCTATTGCCTAGTATACGGCGAGGTTTGAAAAGCTGATCAAGTTCTTGTGGGTGTTCCAAGGGAACCCCGATAAGATATGGAAGTGCGTGAAGTACGAGGCTGGATTAAAGCCGGAGCTGAACTACGTCGTGGCACATATAGAGATCAGGGATTTCCCCACCCTGGTCAACAAGTGCCGTATTCTAGAGGAAGGACAGGGAAAGCTCCATGCTGCAAGGGCGGAACGTGCCAAAGGGCTAGGACCTCAAGCCTCGAGGTTCAAACCGCAACACCAAAACCAGTTACGAAGTCACTACAACCCCTACCACACCAACCAGTTCAAGCCACAACAACACCAACAAATGTAACGCCCCATTTTTCTCTAAACTTTTAAATGACCAAAATGCCCCTGAGGTCATTTTACCTGAAACATGAGGATGACCGGCCTCGGCCATCCTCATAGGGCTTTTATGATATATGAAGGGGATTATATGTATATGAATGTTTAACAAAGCAGAAAAATCTCGTTCTGAGGTTTCTGCGCAAAAATGACCAAAATAGCCCTAACTCGATTTAAGGCAGTTTTAAGTTGACTCCGACCTGGACGTGTTCCGGAGATCAAAAATGATGTTTTGAGGCATGAACTATGTTGGTTTAAGTCTTGGAGGTTCTGGGCAACTTTTGGTAAAAATTACGATTTTACCCTCGCTTAGTGCATTTTAAGCCTAATGAGTTACTTAACTTAAACCTAAGCAATATTAGGCTCTAATGAAAGGTTAAGTAATTTCCTTAAGTAATCTAGAGCTAAAATAATTATTTGAGGTTGGTTAGAACCTAAAATTGTTTAAGGACATTTAAAACTCATTTCTAATTCTTTTCTTTCTTTAAAGAAAAAGCAACTATAAATAGTATTTTCACTATTCACACTCTCATTCCCAAGAACACTTCCATTCCCAAGAAAAAGTTGTCACACTTTAATCAATAGTCATAGGAATTTGACTCCATTAATCCTATAAGATCACTCTTAATCTAAGGTATTCATGGTTCTAATCACCTAATTAGCTCACTTAAACACTCAATTACACAACCTTAATTAGTGACCTAACCTTGTTTGCTCCTAAATACCTCACTAGTACATGATTAAATTGAATGAAATCTTCCCTCCCTTGGCCTTATGATTTTTGGCCACTCCCCCCAAAATTCAAAAGAAATGTATTTTATGTAGTCAATCAAATTGTCCTTCAAAAGTCACCCTAAGACATATGACCTATGCTCTCAATCACACCATGAATGAGAACATAAGAGATTTTTCTTCCCTCTTCCTTCTTCAAGAAGTTTCGGCCAACCCCTCTCCCTCTACTCCTTCATGGTTCATTTGTCTATAAATACACAACACTACACAACTTCATTCTTTTGCTCACTTCTTGCAAGATCTCTAAAAGTCTCAAGCTTTCTCACTTCTTTTCCTTTCAAGCTTTCAAGAGTTCTTCAAGCTCAAAGTCCTTCCTCTCTTTTTCAAAAAACACAAGGTAGGGAACCTTTCTAAATATGTCTTTGATCTTTATATTTGAATCTTGTTGGGAAATGATGAATGGTTGAACCTCCATGTTGCTTTTTTCTTTTCGGTTTCTTCCTTTCCTTTTCCTTTAGTTTTCGGCCTCAAGGCCTTGAACATGATAGCTTGATGATGAGTGCTCTCTAGAGGTGACTATGAGTTCATCTCACATGATACCTCTAAAGCTTGAGTTTATCTTAAGAAAAGTTTCATCTTTTACAAGTTTAGTTAAGAATGAGGTTATATTTCTCTTGAACAATTGGAACTTCCCTTTTCTCCTTTAAGTTTCGGCCATGAAGGCCTTTGACCCTTGGAAAAATGAAAGCTTGATGATGAGGGTGTTATGATGGTGCTTGTCACTTAACAACCCCTAAAGCTTGAATTTTTCACAAGGAAAGTTTCATCCTTTTTCAAGGTTGACTAAAGGAGGAGTTTATGTCTCTCTTGAACACTTTTTCGACTTCCCTTTTCCTTTCATATTTTCGGCCATGAATGTAACGCCCCAATTTTTACTGTAATTTTTACTGTCATTAGAAATTAATCAATTACCGAATTACCGTAGGTAATTATTACATAATATTTGAGGCCGAACAATCCTCAATAAAGGAATATAACATTAGAAGAGAGGTTAGGAACGATTCATGCGAGAGTCGCAAATCCCAAATTTCTGTACGTATAAAATGACCAAAAATGCCCCTGAAGTTATTTTACTCAAAAAATGAGGATCGTGGGCCCCACCTATTCTCAAGGGGATATTTTGAGGATAATAAGGGATTGTTTGTGTTATATGTGTTAATAGAGCAGAAGGATCTCAATTTTGAGTTCCGACGCGCGAAATGACCAAAACGCCTCAAGGTTGTTGTAACTCCGATGTGCGTGCCGACTGAGCCCGAACCTCACTAAAATGTTTTAAAATGTGTTTTTAAGTCATGATTAACCATTGGTTAAGCTCGGGTGGCCTCGTGCAGTTTTTAAGTGAAAGTACGATTTTGCCCCTGTTTTTGGCGCGCTTTGCAATTCGGGATTTTTGATTCAGTATACTCAAACCTAAGCAATATTAGGCTCAAATTAAAGCTTATTAAATTCTAAATATTAATCTAGAGTCAAAATTATGTATTTAGATTGATTAGAACCCAAAATTGCTCAAAAACACCCAAATTGCTTACTAATTCACTTAAACCCTTAACCGTAAATTCTCTAAATTACATGAATACCTTGCCTACACCTAAATAATGCATGGAACACACAAATTTCACTTCTTTGGGCTGTAATGGACGAAATTATTGATGCCATTATGCAGCTGAATTATTGCCAAAAGTTGCACTAAAACAAAATGCCAAAATGTCACCATAAGAGACATAATTCCTTAATTTCATACAACTTTGTCTAAAATAATTTTTCCTCCCTTATTTCTCCTGCAAAATTCCGTCCACTACCTCATCATGTTGTCCAATTAGAAGCCTCAAAATCTTCTATAAATAGGCTTGCTTGAGTGGTCTTGGAATGCTTGGTTCATAACTAGCTTTTAGGAGCACCAAAAACTTTCTTTCTTCCTCCTCTTTGGTTGAATTCTTTCTTCAATTTTTCAAAGAGATTTTGTTTCATTTCACTTCAAGAAACCAAGTTCTCTTCCTCTTCTTCAACTCAGATTAGGTAGGGAGTAGTTTCTAAATTTATTTCTATGCTTTGAGGAGTTGTGTTTTTAGCTCAAAATGATGAAATTATGAACTTACCTTAGCTTTTTATTTTGGTTTTCCTCTTCAATTTTTCTTTAACCAATTCAACCATATGGCCTAGGTGGAACTAAGATGATGGCTTGATGATGAGGACCTTGAGGGTGGGTTGTAAATCCATCACAAGTTAGGCCTCTAAAGCTTGAAAATTCCACTTGATGCAAAAGTTTAAAGAATAATGCTTTATGATGCTAAAACAAAGATTTTTAGTTTAGAACTTGAAAGATGTATTTTCCTTTTATGTTTTATTTCTTGTTAAGATATGTATTGGGTTGAATTTATAATTCTTTTAAAGTCTTGAAGGAGCTCTAGTAAAGAAACAAAATGAATTTGCATCCATGATTAAGTTTATGCTTTGCATAACCATGTTTACCTTCTATGTCATCACTAAATTTTCAAGAATGAATAAATGAACTTGCATTTCTCATGTTTAAATTCCAAGCTTGTATTTCATGTTTATGTTTCAAGTCATCACTTAATCTTTCAAGATAATAAAGAGGTTGCATCTCATGTTTAATTTATGCTCTCACTATATTTTATAATGGCTAAAAGAATCAACGCATGGCATGTTTATTTTATGCCATCACCTAATGATCCTAGAGCTCAAAGACTTGCCCATGTATCACAAGCAAAGAAATATGATTATTGGAGTTAAAGAATTTATTCTTTAAAAAGTCTTGAGATTGGAGCTTAAAAAGATGTAATAATAATTCTCTTCTCCCTCATCTCGTCGTGTGCGGACTACCGCCGCTCGGTTTCTTAATATTCTCTTCTCCTCTATCGTTCTGTGCGGATTACCGCCGCTCCAGCTTTCTTGTATCATGTTTATATTTCAAGTTCTTGCATCATGTTTAATTTTCAAGTCATCACCTTAAATCTTAAAGATAAAGAAATGGAATTGCATATCATGTTTATAATTCCAAGCTATCACCTTATAAAGATAAGATTAAAATAAGGTTGCATAGCATGTTTATAATTCTAAGATGTCACCTAAATCTCTAAAGCTCAAGACTTACTCCTTTTATCTTAAGTGAGAATTTTAATTGTGAAGATCCTCCCAAATTTGACAAAAGAACTAGTTTCTAAATGAGTTTTAAGGCTTTGCAAGGATTTTCATGGGGAACTAGTATTTTATATGCAGTTAAAATATGATTCTAAGTAATTGCATCAGGTTCATGATTCCGCCACTGACCCGACTTTAGTATCAATGTGTGATAATGATTTGATATGATTGAAGTTATGATAATTATGGTTTATTGTTAAGAGAATGATTCATAATTGGTTTAGTAACTAATTAGTTCTATAATTGATAATTCTATGTAAGGATTGGATGCTTATTGAATGATTTCCTGGCTTGCATGTTATAGTTGCTATTGCAAATAATGAGAATGCTTATACATGAAATGTTCTTTATTATGTAAAATTTACCTTTGTTGCTAGAAGAAAGTGTATCATTGTAAAAGTGTAATTTGGAAAGGTTCTGGCTAAGGAAAGACTTGGTATTTAAGCGTGTCCATTGTGACCCACCTCTCTTTCCTGGGAATCTCCCATATGCATGATTACAGTTGATATATATTATTCTAGCTTAAGACTATAAATGAGAAAATGTTATGATGTTTATGAATTGTATTATGATATAACATGCAAAGATTTAATGGTGACTTAAACTTAAAAGAAAATGATCCTTTGGAACCATCAGACTATAGGTGGTGAAAAGGTGATTTTAGCCCCCTAACCCGTTCTCTCAAAAGGGTAGAGTCGGGACTTTAGCTTATCAAAAGGGATAAGTATATGCTAGTGACGACTAGTAAAGTATGAGCTCATAACCTAAATTACTCCCAAAAGGGTGGAGTATAGGGTGGCCTAAGGAAAATAATGATGATAAGATTTTAAGTCACCTAAGGAAATGAAATATGTGCACTATGTCCACATGTAGCTAATATTATATGACGTTCTTTTATGCATGTTATTTGATAATGATGATGAGGAAAATGATGTAATGATAAAGGAAAAGTTCATTGTAAATATGACATGTTAAGATTATGATGCATTATAAGACGCATGATTAAAAATTGACGAACCTCGGTTAAGTATTTGTCCGAACTTAAAATGAATCTTTGCATGCACACTATTTTAGAATAATCCCGAGGTTCCCGGGAGTTTGATGATGACATCAGAGAAGGAGGTACCTTACTGAGAATTCTTTAGCAAGATTCTCACTCCCTTTTCTTTATTTCCATCATTGTCTCCAGATTCAGATGGCGACATTCGTCCTATTCGTTGATACCCCTACTTGGGAATTTCACTATGATCCGGTGCATCGCTCGTATCATTTTGAAGGGAGGTCTTGCAGTTCGTGTTTTTATTTACATAGGTCGTCCATTTGCATATCCTGTCCCTAGTTATCGATTTTCTCCTACTTCTCCCTATAGCGATGAAATGGTTTTCGAACATGCACGTCCACTTGATGAAAGGATGTTACGTTCTTATCCCGCTTCATCTGCTGTCCATGGATTTTCAAAGTATGTTCCCGAGACGAGATATTCTGAAACTGATCCTTCAGAGGACACTCCTAATCATGTATATTCTGAGAGCTCTGCTCCTACTCCCACACGTGTAAGAGAGGGTAGTGAGGAAACAGTTGTTCAGCCGAGGTTAGCAAGAAGGTCGTCCATGCGACCCCAGCTTGGTGCATCTCGTGTGCCCCTTCCCGAGGGAGCTCATCAGTGGATCGGATTTATTCCCCTATTTCCAAGACAGTGGCCATAGAGGGTTCTTAGTAGATTTATGTGTGATCATGCACCCTAGTTTTAGGATAACCTTCCCGGCTTATGGAGTTATCTAGTTTAGGGGAATGTATTTCCTTAAGTATATGAACATAACCCACCCTTTGAGTGAGGTTATTGTATGTAAATATATGCTATAATGTGCTTATGGATGTTATATGATGGAGCCTAAGTGATATGATGTGATATATTATTAAACGTCTTATTATACTCCGCTTACTCGTTCACGTTGTACTCGGCTCACGTTTTCAATTATGTGTTTAAAAAAAAAATGGCTCGTAATTTCACTAAGTATTTTCAAATTACGAAGAAAGAACCAAAGCAAGGAGTAAAGTCTAGTCATTAATCAGATTCAACCTAGGTGTATCTGGTTAATTACTAGGGTGTTACAATGAAGGTTTCTAAGGCTTGGAAAAATGAAAGCTTGATGATGCGGGTTTCATGTTGATGCTTGTCACATGAACAAACTCTAAAGCTTGAAACTTTAACCTTAAACCAAGCATGGTTTTGGTTTTGCTTTCTTCTTTAGCATGAACTTTGTTTTAATGTTAGTTTTGAAGGAAGCCTTGTACTCAATGATGAGTACTTAGGATGTTGATGGCATAGATCATCAAGATCTTGGTCCCTAGAGTTTAAAAATGGTTCATTCTTCTTGAGGAAGATTCGGCCACTATGAAACCTTTGAGGTTATGATTTATTTTTAGTACCTTAGTACTAATAGTTTTCTTTTCTTGTGAGGATGAGGTTTAGGTTGGAACTATGTTCCTTTTTAAAGTCTTGCAAGAGCTCTAGACAAGATATAAAAGCAACTTGCATTCACGTTTATTTTATGCTTTGCATAGCACATTTATTTTCTATGCTATCACTAAACCCCAAGATAAAGAATGAGCTTGCATAATGCACGTTTAAATTCCAAGCTTTGTATTTCATGTTATATTTCAAGTCATCACTAAACTCAAAGACTAAAAATAAATGTGCATCTCATATTTACTTTGAGCTATCACGTTACTTCCTAATGGACTATAAAAATGGAATGCATAGCACGTTTACTCTTATGCTATCACCTAAAACTACTAGAGCTCAAAGACTTGCTCATTTCATCTTGAGAAAAGTTAAATCAAGAAGGTATCTTCTTGAAAATGCATTCGGCCATGTGATGATGAAAACTCTAGGATGAGTTTTCATTAGTTACAAGAGCCTATAGTTCATGTTTTAAATTTTTCCTAAGCATAGGTGACATTTAAAGATGTTTTTGAAGTCCTAAAATTGTTCCAAGAGAAACTAGCTACCTATGTACATTGAAAAGGAAGTTTATACATGATTTGATAATTTTAAGTTTTCGTTTCTGCCTTGTTCATTTCTAGCACCTTAAATCATGTTTTGGGTGGTCTAAATATGTTTAAATACCTTACCAAGTATATGATAATTGTTCTAGACGTTTTGGAGCATGCTTAGTTACTTTAATTGCTTGAAATGTGAATTCTAGAACCCCATAGGTACAGAAAATATGAATTCTGTTCCAGCTTGATTAACATCCCTAGAATCACATTATATGATGTCTAGATTAGTGAGAGTGACTCATAATTGGCTTAGGTATTAATTGTTACATCATAGAAAAAGTCAGATGTGAGAAAGGGTCTAAAATGCATTTTTTAGAACACCATAATTCATCTAATTTAGCTTACTGCCTAATATTGTCCAGCCATAATTAATTAGGTTTTAGGACTTAATAAATTATGGTAATGAGGTTAATCAATCCCTTAGAGGTATGATAAAATAATTTGGAAGTTTGAGGTTACCCGATTGAGGGTTTTCACTCTTAAGGGAAAGGTTTATGCACTACCCTATTAATGATGAATTGGTGTTTACCTCATGACTTGTATGATGCTCTGTGGACTATTATTCTTAAATGATAGTTTTATTATTGCATGTGATTGTTCTTCAAGAACCTAGAGATGCCTATGTTGTAATCAAAGATATGTGACATGCATGACACTAAGTGGCATCTCAATAAAACATGCTAAGACTTAAGGTGACTTAAACTATGTGAAAATGATCCTTGAACCACCAAACCAAGGGTGGGGATGAAGTGATTCTAGCCCCCTAGACCCGCATTTCTTTAAGCCGGGACCTTTAACTTATCAAAAGGGATAATTCCAGGTGCTAGTGACGACTAGCATGGTATGAGCTCATAACCTAGAAGTTTCTCCAAAGGGAGATCAGTTAGGGTGGCCCCAGGAAGAAAATGATGAGGTTTTAATGTCACCTAAAGTAACCAAGATAAGTTACCGTGTACCATGTTCTAAGAACTATGATTTTATGCACCATGAAATATGAGTTTATGTTCCATGATCCATGATATAAGGAACCATGTTTTATGATTTGAGTTCATGATTTATAGACTATGTAACCAAGAGGTTTTCATAATTAAAAGGAACGGCCTCTAAGTTAACATTTTCAAACTCCATAATTAAACCCTTATATGCCCATGTTTTTACTAAGAAACCGAGGTACCGGAGACGAGATGATGACACTTAGATATGAGGAAACACCCTACCGAAGTTTCTTTAGTAAGAAATCTCACTCCCTTTATCTCTTTCTTTCCGTCACGCCTCTAGATTCGGATGGCGACATTCGTGTTTCACGTTAAGACACCCACATGGGAGTTCCACCATGATCCGTGAGCACGATTATACCATTTTGAGGGCCGCTACACGCTCATGTATTCATGTTTGCCGGATGGCCACTTGCTCACCCTCAGAGATAGCTTTCTTTCTCACCCATGTCGCTTATGGTGATGACATCGCTTTTGAGCATGCTCGCACATGGAACGAAGGATTCTTCGGACTCCACAAGATGCTCGCGCTGCATCTCGAACACGCACTCGCCGCAACATTCAGAGGAGGACCCTTCGGAGGAGCCACCCGCCTACATGTATCGAGAGGACTCTGCCCCTACTCCTCCATGTATGCCAAAGAGCAAATGAGGAGATGGTTACCCAGCCATGGAGGTCTCGGATGCTCGAGATGTGACCCTAACATGGAGGACGTGTCCGAGTGCCCACTCCTGCTGAGCTTCACCTGTGGATAGGCTACGTCCCACCTTACCTGTGGATCAGAGTCGCATGGTTTAGAGGGTAGTCCTTAGTGTACACACGACACATAGTTAGGATAAACCTTCTTTTGTGTTGAGGTTATCCATTTCAGATGCACTTGGGTATAGGTGTTCTCTTGCATGTATCCTTTATATTTTTATGTATTTCCTACTTTTCAATTGTATTGTATTCTATGTATTGAATAGTCCCGCCATTATTGGTGGGCATTTTATATATTAATGCATGAGGTATTTCAGTATATGTATTCATGATGCTATGGATGGAGCCTTTTATGTGTTTACATTTCCGCACTTTAAGATATCGTTCGATAACGTTATACGTGGCTCATACTTTATCAAGGTTTTGTTAAAAAAAAAATTGGCTTGTATTTTCAGAAAGTAATTTCAAAGGTAATAGAACTAAATCAAGAAGTAACGACTAATATTTAGCCTCAATACATGCTAGTAGTATTGGGTTGAATATTAGGGTGTTACAACAAAGATCACCCTTCCACCAACAAAGGCAACATCAGAGAACGCCATTCAGGAACAACAACAACAACCCCTGAAACAATAACAACAACAACAATAACCGATAAGGAGGGTCTAGCGAGGCCAAGAACAAGGCACCTCAAGGAGCCCCCGCTATCTTCCCTAACCCCGCAACGACCGTGGAGTGCCCCCAATGCGGGAGGATTTACGGTGATTGCCCTGCATGGCTAGGCAGGGAGTCTGCTTCAGGTGCGAAAAGCCCAGCCATTACGCCAACAAATGCACCAATGGGAGGCTAGCAAACCAAAACCCCAAGCCACAACACCAAGGGAGGGTCTTCACCCTTAATGCGGATGACGCGGAAAATTCTAACGACCTCATAGAAGGTAAGTGCGAAATAAACAGTAAAACCTTAACTGTACTATATGACTTTGGTGTAACACATTCTTTCATTTCATATGCTAGTGTCGAGTCTTTAAATTTGAAAGTTTCCAAACTTCTTTTTGATCTTATTATTGCTACCTATACAAATCATCCTGTAAATACCTGTTTTTGTTGTTTAAACTGTCATCTCACTACCGAAAATAGATCCTTTGTCATAGATTTGATTTGATTGCCCATGAAAGGTATAGGTGTAGTCCTTGGCATGGATTGCGTTTACACCAGCCATATAATGTTAGATTGTAATACCAAAACTGTTGTTTTTCCTTCTCGCCCTAGCGAAACAAGTCAAAGCTTGAAACTTTACCTTAATGCTGTAGAGGTCAAGTGTAGTGGGCAAAAGACTAAGGGATATATTCTCCTAGCCGCTAGTGACGTAGATTTTGAGCAAAGCTTGGAAAGCATACTAGTAGTAAGAGACTATCCCGAGGTATTCTCGGATGAGACACCCGAGTTTCCTCCTGAGAGAGAGGTGGAGTTCTCCATTGAGTTGGTTCCTAGAGTGGGACCAATCTCTATAGCCCCTTATCGAATATCGCCCTTGGAGTTAGCCGAGTTGAAAACCCAGCTTGAAGAACTTTTAGAGAAGAGTTTCATAAGACCTAGTGCCTCACCTTGGGGAGCCCCAGTGTTGTTTGTTAAAAAGAAGGATGGGAGTATGAGGTTATGCATAGACTATAGGCAATTGAATCATGTAACGGTGAAAAACAAGTACCCTTTGCCTAGGATTGATGACCTTATGGACCAATTGAGAGGAGCGGTGGTATTTTCCAAGATTGACCTAAGGACGGGATGCCACCAGATTAGGGTGAGAGATCAAGATATACCAAAGACCGCCTTTAGGACTCGGTATGGACACTTCAAGTTCACGGCGATGTCTTTTGGGTTGATGAATGCTCCTGCAGTGTTTATGGACAGTAGCTTACAAAATAGCCTAAACCCCAAACCTTTCCAATCTTCATGACATCTTCCATGTTTCTCAGCTAAGGAAGTACGTGTCCAACCCTAGCCATGTCTTAGAGCCAGAGCATGTACAGTTAAGGGAAGACCTGATTTTCAATTTGCCGCCTACGAGGATCGTGCATCGCGGAGTCAAGCAGTTGAGAAACAAGTCTGTTCCTTTTGTAAAAGTAGCATGGGGACAAGACAAGTTCAAGGAATTTACATGGGAGCTGGAATCGGAGATAAGTGTAACGCCCCGATTTTTTGTCTGAGTGGAAAATGACCAAAATGCCCCTGAAGTCATTTTCGACCCAAAATTCAAGGATGGCCGGCCCAACAGTCCTCGAAAGGCCAACTCAATGTTTGAAGGGGATTGAATGGCCCTTGAGTGGTTTCAGAGGCGAAAGTCTCGCTTTTATGCGGCCAGTCAAAATGACCAAAATACCCTATAGCTTTTTACGTGGGTAAAGGTGCCGCTTGAGCCCAAACTTTCACTCAAGGTTTAAAACAATGTTTTTACATGTTTAAAAGCATCTGTTTAAGTCCCGGTGGTCCCGGGCAGTTTTAGTACAAAATTATGATTTTGCCCCTAGAATAGTGTTTTTGAGCCTAATGACGTAATTAAGCAAACCTAAGCAATATTAGGCTCTAATTGAAGATTAATTAACTTCCATAATTAATCTAGAGTCAAAATAAGCTATTAAAATTAATTAGAACCTAAAATTGCTTAGATTAGATTTAAATCTATTTTTAAAACTCAAGATTCCACTCTTGGAATCTTGAATAGTGTTTTCTCTCTCCAATTCCTTAAATCATGGAATTGTGTCTAAAATTGTTTATGCACTAAAATGAGTTTATAACTCACTAATGATGCAAGGCCACTCCGTAAACATGTCTTGACAACCTTGATTACCCATTTTCTCACCTAAACACTTTCTTACAAATTCCTAATCTTAATCCTAATCAAAGATACACCTAAACACAACTCTAAACCACAATTAAAATGCAAAAAATCTTCCCCATGGCTGATGCAAGTTTCGGCCATCCCCTCCCCCATTTGCATCACATGTTGAATTGTTTCTCACTCAAAGAACCATGCTTGAACCATACCTCACCATACCTCAAGATCACAACATCTCACCTCATGGACCTCATGGGGCTGCCCTTGCTTGGCCGAAACCTCCCCTCCCTCTTGCACCTTGCATTTGTTTCATTTCTCTATAAATAGCATGCTTGGGTGAACTTGCATTATTTTGGGTTCATTTACTAAGTGTAAGTTTTCAAAGAGCACTTCAAAGTTTCCTTTTTCTCTCAAGTTCAAGTGTTCAAGTTCTTCATCCTCTCTTCTCATCCTAATCTTCAAATCACTTGGTAGGGATTTTCTTTCAAGTATTTCCTTTATTTAAGTTCTTATTCAAGTTATGTGTTTATGGTTTCTCTTGAGTCTTTTTAGAACTTTTTTCCCTCTCCTTTTTCTTCTTCATTTTCGGCCATGGGCCTTTGAGGACAAAGGGAATGAGAACTTGATGATGAGGTTTCATGATGATGTCCATCACTTGAACAATCTCTAAAGCTTGATCTTTGTTCTTAAGTTAAGGATGTTTTTAGTTCTTTCTTCTTGAACCTTGAAATCTTTAACTTTGATGATGTTTTAAAAATGGTTACATGAACTCAATGAAGAGGACTCATGATGTTGGTGTTAATGCATCATCAAGATCATGGTCTCTAGAGTTTCAAATGTTTCCTTTTCTTCTTAAAAGTTTCGGTTCCTTTTCCTTTTCTTTCTCCAAATTTTCGGCCATGTTGTCCAATGAGGTTCATAATGGCTTGATGATGAGAGCTTCTAGATGATGACTATGTATTCATCACAATGAGGCCTCTAGAGCTTGAGTTTTAATAAAAATGTTACTTATGACCTCATTTCAAGAAAAGAAACTTTGTGTTCTAAAGAACCCTTGAGGTTCACTCTTGTCTTTACTTTATCTTGTCATGATAAGTTTGGGTTGATGTTTAAGTTCCTTTAAAGTCTTGTATGAGCTCTAATAAGAAATAAAATGGACTAGCATTCATATTTAAATTCAAGCTTATGCATTACATATTTACTTTGAGCTTTGCATTCATGTTTATTTTCCAAGCCATCACTTAAAGTTAAAGGATAAAGAATGGAGTGCACCTCATATTTACATTCTTGTCTAGCATATTTACTTTTCATCACTAAAGAACATAAAGATTTAAAATGAGAGCTTGCACTATCACCTAACTAAATCTCAAAGCCTTTCTATTTCGACTTTAAAGTCGATTGTTGCTGGGCTTAGAGCACAAAAATAAAGAAATGAACTTGCATGGCATATTTATTTTAAGTCTTGCATATTTAAATTCCAAGCCTTGCATATTTATTTCAAGCCTTGCATATTTATATTTCAAGTCTTGCATATTTATTTCAAGCCTTGCATATTTATATTTCTAGTCTTGTATATTTACTTTAAGCTCTCACTTTACTTTATAATGAAAGATAAGAATAATGCGCATGGCATATTTACATTTTGTCATCACTTAAAAATCTTAGAGCTCAAGGACTTGCCCATTTTATCTCAAGTTAAAGTCTAATATGGAAGCATTCTTTGGATGCATAATTCCAGTCATGTAGTGATGATGGACTTGGAATAAGTTTCATCTAGCTACAAGGGCCAACAATCTAAGTTTTAAGATTTTCTTCAAGCCCTATGAACTTTATGAAGTTAAGACCAACAAGATTATGAATTTAATCCTCTTTTAAGGAGGAATCAAGTTGGTTACTGACCTAAGGGTGTTTTTAGCCTCTTGACAAATAAAATGGTTTGCAAAAGAATTTTAGAAGTCCTAAAAATGATTCCAAGAGAAACTAGCAACTTATATGCTTAGAAATATCAAGTTATGCATCTTTTTGGGACTTGATGTTTCGGTTCTGCCATGATAAGTTTGCTGCTGTGTGATGATGTTTTGATGTGTTAGAATGTGTGAAAATTATGTATGATGAGGTAGGAACATTTCTATGCATGATAGGAGAGAAACTAGCTTTCTAGAAAAATCGTAAAGTCAAGATTTAGCATAGTTTTAACCCATTTATTTTTGGATACTGCCCAAACTATTTCAATGGGAATATAATCAGATTAGGGTTGTTTAATCATGAAAAATTTGGTTACATTTGAAGTAGGATTGAATTTTTTGCACCTATAAAGAAACTAGTAACTAGAAAACCGTAAAATGCAATTCTAGAACTCTTAGAACGTTTAATTTTTAGAACCTGTCCAGTAACCTCATAATATGGTAAACATGGTTTATAAGTGGTTCTTAGACATAGGAATGCCTCATAATTGGTTTAGATTTAATTTATAGCGCCTTAGGCGAAGACGGAACCAAGAAAGGGTCTAAAATGTAAGATCTAGAACCCCGTAATTGTAAGTTTATAATTCTGCCCTTAAAGAATGGTGCTGCCCAGATTTATTCAAGAGCATAAATGATAGTAAGATTTGTTAGAAGAGAATCCTTAGGTGCATAAGAGGATGATAGAAAATGAGAGAATAATTACATCTCAAGTTTAGGGCCCGTAAGGGTCAAAGCATAAGACACCGTAGGACCAAGAGCATAATGAATTTTCAATGTTTCATGTGAACGTATGAGAATGATTATGTGAATGCATGGAATTGTGATGGAGGATGCATGTTTGATTGACTTATGTGGCATAAAGTAATTTGAAGAAATTCGCATGTCTTTGTTATGCCGAATTTCTAACAAATTTGGGGACTTAGAAAGTTTTTGAAAAACCTATGAGATTTTATTTATGAGGTACTAAGATGAGTTCTCGGATGACACTGGTTCGGCCAAGCACCTCCAGAGAACTCATGTGACATCTGCATTAAGATGAATTCTTGGGTGACACCGGCTCGCCGAGCACCCCAAGAAATGCCCCTAGCCCATACTGGATAAGTTGGGATTATGTTTATGATTATGATACGCTTATCGGGATTGATAAGTAAGAACTAGTGACGACTAGTTAAGGTATGAGCTCATAACCTAGAGATGTGACACGCTCGGGTGACACCGTTTGGCCGAGCACCCTAAGCGATTGTCTTTTAGGGTGGCCTATGAGGAAGTAAAGTATGATGTTTATGTCACAAAGTTTCCCATATAAGAATTTAGTTGCCACTTTATGTGTAACGCCCCGATTTTCGCTAAACTTTCAAAATGACCAAAATGCCCCTGAGGTCATTTTCACCCGAAACACGAGGACGGCCGGCTTTGGCCATCCTCATAGGGTTCATATGTTATATGAAGGGGGTTGTATGATTGTGAATGTTTAATCTGAGCGTAAAAACCTCATTTCGAGATTTCAAGATAAGTGACCAAAATACCTCGTGATGATTTCAGCGCTTTAAAGTTCTATTTTGACCCGAACCCTATCCTGAGGTTTAAAACTATGATTTTAAGGCATGAACTATGTTGTTTAAGGTTTGGTTAAGTCCCGGTGGTCCCGGGCAGTTTTTGAGCAAAATTACGATTTTGCCCTCGCTAGTGCAAAGTTGGGATTAATGAGTTATCTAACTCAGAACCTAGGCAATATTAGGCTCTAATTAAAGGTTAATTAATTTTCATAATTAATCTTGAGCCAAAATCATTAATTAAGGTTGATTAGAACCTAAAATTGCTTATGGGAATCCAAAATCTATTTCTAGTCTTGTTCTTTAAAAAAAGCATCCTGGAATAGTGTTTTCACTATTCACTCCCTAAATTTGAGGAAAGTTGTCACCTTTGTAATTCTAGTCAAATGGAGTTTGACTCTGTAACGCCCCAATTTTTACTGTAATTTTTACTGTCATTAGAAATTACTCAATTACCGTAGGTAATTATTACATAAGATTTGAGGCCGAACAATCCTCAATAAAGGAATATAACGTTAAAGGAGAGGTTAGGAACGATTCATGCGAGAGTCGCAAATCCCGAATTTCTGTACGTATAAAATGACCAAAATGCCCCTGAAGTTATTTTACTCAGAAAATGAGGATCGTGGGCCCCACCTATTCTCAAGGGGATATTTTAAGGATAATAAGGGATTGTTTGTGTTATGTGTGTTAATAGAGCAGAAGGATCTCAATTTTGAGTTCCGACGCGCGAAATGACCAAAACGCCTCAAGGTCGCTTTAACTCCGATGTGCGTGCCGACTGAGCCCGAACCTCACTAAAATGTTTTAAAATGTGTTTTTAAGCCATGATTAACCATTGGTTAAGCTCGGGTGGCCTCAGTGCGCTTTTAAGTGAAAGTACGATTTTGCCCTGCTTTTGGGCGCTTTGCAATTTCGGGATTTTTGATTCAGATACTGAAACCTAAGCAATATTAGGCTCAAATTAAAGCTTATTAAATTCTAAATATTAATATAGAGTCAAAATTATGTATTTAGATTGATTAGAACCCAAAATTGCTCAAAAACACCCAAATTGCTTACTAATTCACTTAAGCCCTTAACCGTAAATTCTCTAAATTACATGAATACCTTGCCTACACCTAAATAATGCATGGAACACACAAATTTCACTTCTTTGGGCTGTAATGGACGAAATTATTGATGCCATTATGCAGCTGAATTATTGCCAAAAGTTGCACTAAAACAAAATGCCAAAATGTCACCATAAGAGACATAATTCCTTAATTTCATACAACTTTGTCTAAAATGATTTTTCCTCCCTTATTTCTCCTGCAAAATTCCATCCACTACCTCATCATTTTGGCCAATTAGAAGCCTCAAAATCTTCTATAAATAGGCTTGCTTGAGTGGTCTTGGAAGGCTTGGTTCATAACTAGTTTTTAAGAGGACGCACAACTTTCTTTCTACTTCCTCTTTGCCAGAATTCTTTCTTCAATTTTTTCAAAGAGATTTTGTTTCATTCCACTTCAAGAAACCAAGTTCTCTTCCTCTTCTTCAACTCAGATTAGGTAGGGAGTAGTTTCTAAATTTATTTCTATGCTTTGAGGAGTTGTGTTTTTAGCTCAAAATGATGAAATTATGAACTTACCTTAGCTTTTCATTTTGGTTTTCCTCTTCAATTTTTCTTTAACCAATTCAACCATATGGCCTAGGTGGAACTAAGATGATGGCTTGATGATGAGGACCTTGAGGGTGGGTTGTAAATCCATCACAAGTTAGGCCTCTAAAGCTTGAAAATTCCACTTGATGCAAAACTTTAAAGAATAAAGCTTTATGATGCTAAAACAAAGATTTTTAGTTTAGAACTTGAAAGATGTATTTTCCTTTTATGTTTTATTTCTTGTTTAGATATGTATTGGGTTGAATTTATAATTCTTTTAAAGTCTTGAAGGAGCTCTAGTAAAGAAACAAAATGAATTTGCATCCATGATTAAGTTTATGCTTTGCATAACCATGTTTACCTTCTATGTCATCACTAAATTTTCAAGAATGAATAAATGAACTTGCATTTCTCATGTTTAAATTCCAAGCTTGTATTTCATGTTTATGTTTCAAGTCATCACTTAATCTTTCAAGATAATAAAGAGGTTGCATCTCATATTTAATTTATGCTCTCACTATATTTTATAATGGCTAAAAGAATTAACGCATGGCATGTTTATTTTATGCCATCACCTAAAGATCCTAGAGCTCAAAGACTTGCCCATGTATCACAAGCAAAGAAATATGATTATTGGAGTTAAAGAATTTATTCTTTAAAAAGTCTTGAGATTGGAGCTTAAAAAGATGTAATAATAATTCTCTTCTCCCTCTCTTTGGTCTGTGCGGACTACCGCCGCTCCGGTTTCTTAATATTCTCTTCTCCCTCTCTTTGGTCCTTGCAGGACTACCATTTGCTCCAGGTTTCTTAATATTCTCTTCTCCTCTACTGGTCACAGGCGGACTACACCGCTCGGTTTCTTAATATTCTCTTCTCCTCTATCGTCCTGTGCGGATTACCGCCTCAGCTTTCTTGTATCATGTTTATATTTCAAGTTCTTGCATCATGTTTAATTTTCAAGTCATCACCTTAAATCTTAAAGATAAAGAAATGGAATTGCATATCATGTTTATAATTCCAAGCTATCACCTTATAAAGATAAGATTAAAATAAGGTTGCATAGCATGTTTATAATTCTAAGATGTCACCTAAATCTCTAAAGCTCAAGACTTACTCCTTTTATCTTAAGTGAGAATTTTAATTGTGAAGATCCTCCCAAATTTGACAAAAGAACTAGTTTCTAAATGAGTTTTAAGGCTTTGCAAGGATTTTACGGGAAACTAGTATTTTATATGCACTTAAAATATGATTCTATGTAATTGCATGAGGTTCATGATTCGCCACTGATCTGAGTTTAGTATCAATGTGTGATAATGATTTGATATGATTGAAGTTGTGATAATTATGGTTTATTGTTAAGAGAATGATTCATAATTGGTTTAGTAACTAATTAGTTCTATAATTGATAATTTTATGTAAGGATTGGATGCTTATTGAATGATTTCCTAGCTTGCATGTTATAGTTGCTGTTGCAAATAATGAGAATGCTTATACATGAAATGTTCTTTATTATGTAAAATTTACCTTTGTTGCTAGAAGAAAGTTTATCATTGTAAAAGTGTAATTTGGAAAGGTTCTAAGGAAAGACTTGGTATTTAAGCGTGTCCATTGTGACCCACCTCTCTTTCCTGGGAATCTCCCATATGCATGATTACAAATGATATATATTATTCTAGCTTAAGACTATAAATGAGAAAATGTTATGATGTTTATGAATTGTATTGTGATATAACATGCAAAGATTTAATGGTGACTTAAACTTATAAGAAAATGATCCTTTGGAACCATCAGACTATAGGTGGTGAAAAGGTGATTTTAGCCCCCTAACCCATTCTCTCAAAAGGGTAGAGTCGGGACTTTAGCTTATCAAAAGGGATAAGTATATGCTAGTGACGACTAGTAAAGTATGAGCTCATAACCTAAATTACTCCCAAAAGGGTGGAGTATAGGGTGGCCCAAGGAAAATAATGATGATGATAAGATTTTAAGTCACCTAAGGCACTAAAGAAATGAAATATGTGCACTGTGTCCATGTGTAGCTAATATTATATGACGTTCTTTTATGCATGTTATTTTGATAATGATGATGAGGAATATGATGTAATGATAAAGGAAAAGTTCATTGTAAATATGACATGTTAAGAATATGATGCATTATAAGACGGATGATTAAAAATTGACGAACCTCGGTTAAGTATTTGTTCGAACTTAAAATGAATCTTTGCATGCTCGCTATTTTAGAATAATCCCGAGGTTCCCGGGACTTTGATGATGACATTTGTAGAAGGAGGTACTGCATCGAGAATTCTTTAGCAAGATTCTCACTCCCTTTTCTTTATTTCCGTCATTGTCTCCAGATTCAGATGGCGACATTCGTCCTGTTCGTTGATACCCCTACTTGGGAATTTCACTATGATCCGGTGCATCGCTCGTATCATTTTGAAGGGAGGTGCTTGATTCGTGTTATTATTTACATAGGTCGAGCATTTGCACATCCTGTCCCTAGTTATCGATTTTCTCCTACTTCTCCCTATGGCGATGAAATGGTTTTCGAACATGCACGTCCACTTGATGAAAGGATGTTACATTCTTATCCCGCTTCATCTGCTGTCCATGGATTTCCAGAGTATGTTCCCGAGACGAGATATTCTGAAACTGATCCTTCAGAGGACACTCCTACTCATGTATATTCAGAGAGCTCTGCTCCTACTCCCACACGTGTAAGAGAGGGTAGTGAGGAAACAGTTGTTCAGCCGAGGTTAGCAAGAAGGCTGTCCATGCGACCCCAGCCTGGTGCATCTCGTGTGTCCCCTCCCGAGGGAGCTCATTAGTGGATCGGATTTATTCCCCCATTTCCAGGACAGTGGCCATAGAGGGTTCTTAGTAGATTTATGTGTGATCATGCACCCTAGTTTTATGATAACCTTCCCGGCTTATGGAGTTATCTAGTTTAGGGGCATGTATTTCCTTAAGTACATTTTCTTTTATGGGTTTGCATAAGATAATGATGTATGAACATAACCCACCCTTTGAGTGAGGTTATTGTATGCTATAATGTGCTTATGGATGTTATATGATGGAGCCTAAGTGATATGATGTGATATATTCTTAAACGTCTTATTATACTCCGCTTACTCGTTCACGTTGTACTCGGCTCACGTTTTCAATTATGTGTTTAAAAAAAAAATGGCTCGTAATTTCACTAAGTATTTTCAAATTATGAAGAAAGAACCAAAGCAAGGAGTAAAGTCTAGTCATTAATCAGATTCAACCTAGGTGTATCTGGTTAATTACTAGGGTGTTACAGACTCCATTAAACCTACAAGACCACTTCTAACCTTGAGGATCTTAGCTTTATTTAACTAATTAGTTTACTCAAAGTACACAGTTAATTGACCATTAATCCTAAGCCTAATCTATGTCACACCAAAGCACACTTCTAGAACATGGTTTGAGGATATATCCTTCCTCCCCAAGGTTGCCCAATTGGCACCACCCTCTCTCTAGAAGTCAATAAAGGTTAGTCTAGGTTGTCAAGCTACCCTATGACACATGTCTTGTACTCTTTTCAATCAATGTCCATCTTTCAAGAAAAATGTCATTCAAAGATTTAAAGAATAAAGTATATAGTCAATCAAGGTTTTCAATTCATTTCTAAATTTAAATATTTATGTCTTTCAAGATTCAAAAAGAACTATATTTTATCTAGTCATTCAAAGTTTTCTTTAAAGGCTATACATAGACTATGCTTCCTTTACATCTAAACCATGCTTTGAGTTGACAAGTCAAGAAGATATTTTCTTCTTCTTGGGCCATGAAACCACACGGTTTCCTCCTCCTTTTTGCAGCCCCAATTTTAGTGATTTTGTTCATTCAAGATTTTAAAAAATAGGTCACATTTTCAAGACATGTCATAGGCTACACCTAGCTACACTTATGACCATACTTTGGAATGACAACTCAGAGATTTTCCTTCTCCTTGTGGCCACATATTCGGCCAGCCCTCTCATCCACACACCCATGGTTTAGTTGTCTATAAACAGCTTGCCTTGGTGAGCCTTTGATCACTTTGGTCTTTTGCAAAGGTTTGAGCCAAGAGTAGGTGCTAGTTTTCTCTCAAAGTCTCAAGCTTTCTCATTTCTTTTCCCCTCAAGTTCCCAAGAGTTCCTCAAGCTCAAGTTCTCTCCTCCTTTTCCAAGACACAAGGTAGGGAACTCTTTCTAAATATGTCTTTTGTAACACCCTAATTTTAACCCAACTTTCTAGAACACATTAGGTTAAACATTAGGCTATTACCTCATAGTCTCATCTTTTTCTTGAAAATATTTAGCGAAAATTATGGTAAATTTTTTTTTTTTAAAGTATAAAACAAAGTGAGAGCCGCAAACTTAACTATTCGAATAACAGAAACGTGAGACATGATTAACACTCATAGAGAGAACTCAAAAAGGAAAACATATAATAGTGGAGCAGAAATCATCATAACAAGAGAAACATTTCATTAATAATATATTTAGAGTACATAGGTAGTCATACCCGCATTGTAACATCCCCTGCTGCTTTATGGATTGACGACTGTCCCTACAAACCAACACGGGTCTTTTCAGCGTGCTTTGTCCTCACTCGCACACTTCCTGGGAAAACTTCCCAGGAGGTCACCCATCCCAAAATTGCTCCAAGTCAAGCACGCTTAACTGTGGAGTTCTTTCAGTTTGGGCTACCGAAAAGAAGATGCATCTTGTTGGTATAGGTAGTACAAATCAATTCATATAAGCCCTCCTCAATCAGATAGTCCCATACCTATACAGTCTTAGGATCCCTCTCATTCGGGTGTGTAATCGGTTCATTCATGTACCCCTCCGCTTTCGAAGTCTGCCGGGAGCCGCTCCTTGTCCGTGCCTCTTTGCACCGGCGATCACTCCCCGACTTCGCGATCCCCGGGTGTTACACCCTAATATTTAACTCAACACGCCTAAGACGCATTTAAGTTAATTATTAGTCATTACTCTTTTGTTCCAGTTTTTAACTCAAACTTCTTTAAAATACTTTAGTAAAAATATGGGTAAAATTTTTTTTGAACTTAAATAACAAATCGTGAGCCGCGATACTAAATACCTAACGCCATTACCTTACTCAAGGTAAGAGAGATGTTAGAAACGAATATCGTAAATACGTAATACAACCATAACATAACATAACTCAAATAATGATGACATATCAATAACTGTATCATAATAGTGATGTCTTGTAATCTTAAGGACATCAATATATATCCGTCAATAATATACAAACTGATAACTGAGATACAATTACTCTAAGGGAAAAATATCCAAAAGGAAGTTATCTCTGTAGCTCCTCGTCCACTCTCAAGACAAATCACGAACTGCACCTTCATTCATGTAGGAGACGACACGGAAAAGAAAAGGGATGAGAAACTTATACAAGAATCTCAAGTAGGGCTTCCCGACTATAACACAAGTGTCATCGTCATCGTCCCTGTGAATCTCGGGTTTAATTATGAAAATGGTGAACATATATATAAGGTTCATTTATTAAGTTCTAAATATCATTAGCCGAGACCCGTATCTTTTAGCATGAATCTTAATGTCATGAATGCAACATATTAATCATGGATGCATGTCAATATCATATACATAATATCATAAAATTCATAAAACAATGCATATGATATAAAGAACATCATGATCATCATTCTTACAAGTGACTTAAACTTCTTTTTTTCTCTTTTCCTTGGGGGCCGCCCTATAATTCTCTCTTTTCTCGAGAGTTCTAGGTTATGAGCTCATACCTCACTAGTCGTCACTAGCGTATTCTTATCCCTTTTGATAAGATAAATTCCCGACTCTTAAGGTACGGGATAGGGGGCATTAGGATCACCTTTCATAACCTTTAATTCGGGGAGTCTAAAGGATCATTTCCTATTTGAATCACCTCTCATAACCTTTAATTCGGGGAGTCTAGAGGATCATTTCCATGTGTCTTATGTCACCTTTAACCTTGGCATGTTATATAGAGATGTAAATATGAATAACTCATCATTTCAACATTTCATGCTCATAAACTTCATGGAATCATGCATCTCAATTTATCAAGCATAATTATAACATACCATAACTTAAACTACATAAACATGCATCATACTTCATTGCATATATCCATAAGCCACATACGTTTCAACACATGAATATAGCCTTCACAAGATATCAACTGTATTCATGCCATCAAATTTATCAACATTTACGCTTAAGCCCCAAAGGGTCAAATCACAATTTCTCAAAGGTTACGGGTCAAAATGCAAATACCCCTTTGTAACACCTTCTCACAAACTAGAGATCTTTAACATTAACCAATACTTTTAATAGACATATAACTATTAGAAACCGTTATAAACTCATCGTAAAAACCTTTTAAGGCCATAAACCAAATTTCAATACATTTTAGGGGTCAAAATGTAAAATTGCTTGTTTTTAATATTTAACGACGATCTAAATTTCTAAAACTTTATATAAACTTCATAAATAGTATTTTGGACTCATGGACACATTCAACATCATTAGTAGCTTTAAATAAAATCATTTGGCTGAAATAACATAATTGATAGTTCAAAACACAACTTTCTGCATTTTGCAAAACGCCTCAAACTAACACTTGTAACTACCCTTTTATGCATCTATGGTACCAAAAATAATTTTTACAATAACTATTAGCGATTTAAACTCATCTAAACATCCTAAATCAGTAACATTTTCAGTTCTAAAGGATTAGATCAGAATACTACAATTTTAGCATTTAAAATCATGAGAAAAACCGTATTCTTAATCCTTTATAATTTCTAGGTCTTTCAAAATTTCTTTGTACAAATTTAAAGACAAGATCATGCCTAAAAATAAAGTATATCAAGATTTAAATTAGAATTATATAAGTGCCAAAAATAAATAGATGAGAAGTGTCCATGATCAAAGTTGTCATTTAAAATAAAACAAGTAAATCTTGAACTTTAGGATTTAAATGATAACTAGAATCATAAACTTGTCTTGTAACCTTATTATTATCATTATAAGGTGATAACTTGGAAAGATAAATATGAAATGCAAGGCTTGAGATATAAATATAAAGATACAAATTCATTCTTAGGTATTTATGATTTAGGTGACAACTTGAAAGTAAATATGAATATGCAAGTTTATATTATTATCTTCAAGAATTAAAGTGATAACTTGGAATATAAATATGATTATGAAAAGCTTGAAATATAAATATGATATGCAAGAACTTATAACATAAATATGGATGCAAGTTCATTTTTATGTCTTATTAAACTTAAAACTCAAGACTTAGTAACTCCTTTAGAAATCTTTTGTCATCAAGAATTAAATCTTGGGCTTTAGAGGACATTTAAATGATGGATTCACAACCACCACCATGATTCCTCATCATCAAGCCATGGTCATTATCAAATCATAAAAATCAAAAATATAAAGGAAGAACAAAAGAAAGAACATGAAATAAAATCCCTACCAAGTTGTTTCTTTGTTAAATAAAGCAAGAGCTTGATCTTGTATGAGATATCAATGACAAAAATATGATCTTAGTGATGTATATATTTGGCCAAGTGAAGATGAAATGGTGGGAGGATTTTTGTTGTGTTCTTGTGTTTGGATATGGAAAGTTTAGGTGCTTAGGGGTTGGTTTATGGTATGTATGTGTTTGTTTGAGCTTGGGAACTTGGATGGATATCAAGAATGGAGTCTCTTGGAGGTGGAGAAGGAAGAAGAAGAGAGCTTTGTATTTAGAGAGAGAAGAGAGGATTTTTGGCTAATTTTTGTGAGCAAGACTACAACCAAAAATACAAATGGTAAGAATGAATGTTTGTGTGTGAATTAGGCTTGGAAAACACATATTTATAGGGATTTTGGGGGGTGAGGCAGCTGCATTAATGGCTATAATGGGGAGTATTTTTCAATTTTTGTAAGTGGTAGGACATATATTTGATGGGTATTTAATTTGTAATGGTTTAGAAATGATAAATTAGTGTAAGTGGCTTAACCATCAAGAGTTTAAAATTCCTCAAGACAAAATTAAATGGCCAACATTTATAGTGGAAATTTTAGTGCTAATAATCTGAAGTAATAAAATAAAAATAAATTTAAAATATATTTTATTTTTGAGAAAAGAAATTGTTAGTGGAAAAGAAATTGATAAACTAAAGTAAGTGCTTAATAATCAAATATTTAAGGTGCTCCATTACAAAATTAAATGGCCAACATATGTAGTGGAATTTTTAGTGCAAATAATCTGAAGTAATAAAAATTAAATAAATCTAAAATATATTTTATTTTTAAGAAAAGAAATTTAATACACTAATTTCCTATTATGTGTCTTAAGAACCCCTTTTAAATTAAGAAAGAAAAACAATATTTTCTAAAATAATTTTATGCTTTAAAATTATCTCAAATAATTATTTTGACTCAAGATAAATAAATAAAATTAATTTATCTTTAATTAGAGCCTAATATTGCCTATATTTACTTAATTACGTAAATAAGCTCATTTATTGTTAATTAGGGGCAAAATGGTAATTTCCGGTAAAAATTCCCGAAACCACCGAACATTTTCAAATATCAAATTACACATGTAATAAACATTTTGAACTCCTTGCGATGACTAGGTTGAAATTCTTGAATCTCGTGTTAAATTACCACAGGGGTATTTTGGTAATTTCACTTATGTAAAAATTTGAAGTTGATATTTTCACATCTACAATATCCATAACACACATAATCCCCTTCAAGCATAAAACTAACCCCTTGAGGATAGCCTGGACTGGCCGTCCTTGATTTCGGGGCAAAAATGACCTTAGGGGCATTTTGGTCATTTGTACATTGAAAAATTGAAAATCGCGATTTTTGCACATATTGCTATTTAATCACCATATAATGTTATTCTAATATCAAAATATCCTACTGAAGATGGCCTGGACCATTTTGGCCTCAAATCTTGTGTAGAAATGACCTAGGGGTATTTTGGTCATTTTGCATAGCAATAAAAATCGAGGCGTTACACGCATAGGTACAGGCAGAGCTTGTGATAAAGAAGAAATAAAATACAACAAGAAACACAAGTGTAGGGTGCGACTACAATAAAAATCCAAAATGCTACCCTTCTAGTAAGCTACGAGTATAAATCCACCACCCCTCCCAAAAGATACAGCCGAAGGGAATATCCTTGCAACGCTTGTGTACTCGAAAGCTCCACTGGGGTATAGTGCACCTCCCAGATCAAGCGTGTCAATGAAGTCAACGAACATCGCCATCGCTCTCTGAAGATGTGACGGGAGAAGAGAGAGAGGAGTGAGAATTCTTAGTAAAGAATCTCAGTAGGAGTCTCCTATCCTAGGGTTACATCGTTCCCATCCCCAGGAACCTTGGGTTTATTTCATAAAGACAAGTGAGCATACATCAAGTTCATTTTAAGTTCTAAAGTGTATTTTAGCCAAGGTCCATTCATTTTAGGATGATCTTAATGTCATGAATGCAACATAATAAAGAATGTATGCGTGGCGCTACTTAATGCACATACATCAATCATCATCATACTTAGTGGTATTAAGTGGCAATTAGAACATATTCATATGGGACAAACTTAGTGACATAATCATAACCATAAAACTTCTCTTCCTTATGGGCCACCCTAAAAGACAATCGAATCAGGGTGCTCGGCCAACCAGTGTCACCCAGAACGTGTCCATCTCTAGGTTATGAGCTCATACCTTAACTAGTCGTCACTAGTTCTTACTTACCATTTAATGATAAGCGTATCATAAATCATAAATCTCGACTATCTGAGTACGGGTTAGGGGGCAAATCTCTTAGGGGTGCTCGGCCGAACCGGTGTCACCTAAGAGTAAAAAAAATGGGTACCGATGTCACATGAGTTCTATGGAGGTGCTCCGCCAAACCGGTGTCATCCTAGAACCCATCTTAGTACCTTAATTTTCAAAATCTTTAAGTCGCCAAATTTGTCGGAAATTCAAGACGATGGCATCACGTCGAATTTCTTCCAAATTTGTTTTATGCCACATAAACATATATCCTCATGAATTCCTCATATGAATAACGTCATCATCCTTCACATAACATATGCATCATCGTAAAACATCTTAACATACCTTAGTATCATATAAATATCATTCTCATATTCTTAATGTCTTATGCATTGACCGCTATGGTCTTTAACTTACAGTCTAAGTTATGAATCATTCAAAGCTAACCTCTCGGGTACTTAGGAGGTTATGACTAAGTATATCTCTCTTCGTACTATGGTCAAGAATATCTCTCAATCTCAAAGGTGCAGAATTCATAATTTCAACTTTACGGGTACCTAGGAGTCACGACAATGACCCTTTCTAAGTTCGGTTTGCTCCTAAGGCACCAAGATCAAGTCCTAAACCAATTATGAGTCATTTCTACACATTTAAACTAATTTAGAACCATGATTATCATTACTAAACCTTGCTGGACAGAATCCAGAAAATTCTAACATTAAGGGATCTAGAACTCTCCAATTAATTCTTTTCTAGTTTCTAACCTTTCTTATCTTTTACTTATGAGTTTTTCCATTGATCATACTTAAACATAAGCATGTTATCATCGTTAAAACAGATCATACAGTGGCCAAACATAGGCGGAACTGAAACAACACTCTCCATACAAAGGCATAAAACATACTTTTTAAAGCACATAGGATACTAGTTTCTCTTGGAACCTTTTTAAAACCTTCAAAACTCTTTTGTAAACATTTTTAACATCTAAAATCATCAAGATATTTATAAGGGCAGTAGCTAAGTTGAATTTGTTTCAAGAGGTACTAAATCCATAAAACATAGTTCTATATGTTCTTTGAATCCACATAGACTTAGAAAAATTATAAAGCATAGCTTATGGGCATTTGTGATCAAATGAAACTTATCCTAAGTTCATTCATCTCACATAGCCGAAGTGGGCATTCTAAGAGAATGCTTTCCATGTCTAACTCTCATTTGAGACCTTGGGAAAAATCTTTGAGCTCTAGAGCTTTAGGTGATGACAAATCATAAACATGCCATGCACTTCATTTTTATTGTTCATTAGGGAATTAAAGTGAGAACTTGAAAAGTAAATAGGTCAAAATAAATATGAGATGCAACTTGTTATTATCTTGGATTTTAAGTGATGACTTGAATAATAAACGTGAAATGCAATGCTTGGAAATTAAATATGAATATGCAAGTTCATTTTTAGTCTTAGAGCATTAGCGATGACATAAAAATAAATCATGCTATGCAAGGCATAAACTAAATATGAATGCAAGTTCATTTTGGTTTAATAACTAGAGCTCGTCCAAGACTTTATTCACAACCCCAACATAGTCTCATCAAGTCAAGAGAATGGAACTAAAAGAAATCTCCATATTTTCAAGAAAAGGAATTATGGCCGAAATCATGAGGCCAAGAAAAAGTAATCCATATTCCTTTTTGAAATCATTCTTATTTTCTTAAGTTGAAAACTTTAGTGAACTTCATAGAATAATAATAAAAACTAAAGAAAACTCAAGCTTTAGGGGTCTCATTATGATGAACACATAGTCATCATCTAGAGGTCCCCATCATCAAGCCATCATGTATGAGTTTAAAGGTCATGAAGGCCAAAAACTCAAGAAGGAAACCAAGAGAGTTTTAAAAAGAAATTCCAAGAGGTAGCTAGAGAAAAACTCATTTTTCATGGAAATAAGATGCAAAGAAACACTCCTACCTAGAGTGAAGACAAAGAGCTTGAACTTTGAGAGAAGAAAACAAGATGATGAGCTCCTCCAAAAGGCTTGATGTTTTCGGCCAAGCGGAGATAAGGAGGTTAGAGTTGTGTTTGAGGTGAGGTTGTGTTTGAGATGAAATATTTGAGAGGTTTGATGGTGATTCAAGGTTATGGGGTGATGTGTGAAGGTTATGAGATGATGATGATGAAGTAAAGAGATGAAAAAGATGAAGATGGAAAAGAAAGGAACTCTTTGGCACTAGAGAGAAAGAAAGAAACTAGCAAGACTACTCTAAGCTTTAGCAAATGCTCAATGTGCATCCAATGCTAACACAAGCTCCCTATTTATAGAAAAACAAAGTGATAGGTGAGAGAATGGAAAGCATGGCTGATGGTAAGAAAGAGAAAATATCTCTTTGATGGTGTCATACAAGCATGGTTTGAAGCATGGAGCTCATGACACAAGGTATGGCTTCAAGCATGGGTTTTTGAGTGATCTTTTCTTTAAATTGTGGATGAAATTAGGCTTCTAGAAGACCAACATGGCTGGAAGTTTTTCAGCCACAAATAATTGAAGGGAATGATTTATTTTACTTGGTTATTCATTTGGAAAAGCAAGCTTGATTGAAATTATGACAAGGCATGACAGGTAAGGTGATTTGAGGTGATTTTCCTTTAAGTTTGAAATGAAATAATTCATGAAAATGGGGGATGATTTTTGGTCAGATTTGGGCAGCAAGGAGAGAGGAAAAATCTTCCATGTAATTGGGTGTTAATGATAGGATTAAGTGTAGGTTAGTTTAGGTACAAGGTTAGGAGTAATTAAGCTTAAGTTTAGGTAACTAAGCATGTGTATTAGGAATTTTATGACAAGGTTAAGAGTGCTCTTACATCATTAGAGAATTTAAAACTCATTTGTGAATAAACAATGTGTATCACAATCCCATGATTTAAGGAAAGAGAGAGAAAACACTATTTGCACACTATTCATTGATTCCTACACTCAAAGTCCTTGAATTTAAAGATAGGGTTTTAAGTTTATCTAAGCAATTTTAGGTTCTAATCATCCTTATTAAATTATTTTGACCTTAGATTAATTATGGAAATTAATTAACCTTCGATTCGAGCCTAATATTGCTTAGGTTTCGCTTAACCGTGTGATTAGGTGTAAACATACGAAACTACGGGCAAAACCGTAATTTTGCACTTATTTTGCCCGGGACCTCCGGGACCAAAACTGAGACCACAGAATACATAAAAACGTCTTTTAAACCCATCTAGAGAGGTTTCGGGTTCATCTGGCACTTGCAAAAGGGTAAAACGCCACAGGGGCATTTTGGTCATTTTGACCTGAAAACTCGAAAAACGAGATTTTCGATCCCGGAAAGAAACACAAGTCATCCAATCCCCTTCCAACATTGAGCTTGCCCTTCGAGTACTTCCGGACCTGGCTTTCCTCGAATTCTGGGCTGATAATGACCTCAGGGGCATTTTGGTCATTTTCACTCTAGCAGAAAATCGGGGCATTACATTACTCCCCTCCTTAAAAAGAATTTCGCCCTCGAAATTCGTACCTTAGAATAATTCGGGGTACTTTGACTTCATCTCGGACTCAAGTTCCCATGTAAACTCCTCGGTGTTTCCTCGTCCCCATGCGACCTTCACCAAAGGAACAGACTTATTCCTCAACTGTTTAACACCTTGGTCCATGATTCTCATCGGTGGTAGTTTGAATGTCAGGTCCTCCCTTAACTGTACATGTTCTAGCTCTAAGACATGGCTAGGGTCGAACTCGTATTTACGCAACTGAGAGACGTGAAAGACGTCATGAAGGTTTGACAGATTAGGTGGCAGAGCTATTCTATAGGCTACGGATCCGATTCTCTGAAGAATTTCAAAAGGACCGAGGAATCGGGGACTCATTTTCTTGACTTTCATGGCTCTACCTATTCCTGTAGTGGGGGTGATTCTTAGAAATACATGTTCTCCCTCTTGGAATTCCAAGGGCTTACGCCTTTTGTCCGCGTAGCTTTTCTGCCGACTTTGAGTGGTTAAGATTCTATCCCTAATCCTTTTGATTTGCTCCGTCGTTTCCCTCACTACATCGGGTCCTAAGACACTTTGCTCCCCAGACTCGTACCAACACAAAAGTGATTGGCACTTCCTTCCATACAACGCCTCGTACGGTGCCATACCGATACTCGCGTGATAACTGTTGTTATACGCAAACTCGATCAAAGGCAAGTACTTATCCCAACTCCCCTTCTAATCTAAAACACAGGCTCTCAACATATCTTCTAGGGTTTGAATGGTTCTCTCAGATTGGCCATCCGTTTGTGGGTGGTAGGCCGTGCTTAAGCACAGCTTCGAACCAAATGCCTTTTGGAAAGCTCCCCAAAAACGTGACGTAAACCGCGGATCTCGATCCGAGATTATCGTCGATGGCACTCCATGCAACCTCACTATTTCTTGGATGTAAAGCTGAGCCAACTTATCTAATGAGTACGTGACTCGAATAGGTAGAAAGTGAGCCGACTTGGTCAGTCAATCCACGATTACC
Source organism: Dalbergia cochinchinensis (assembly GCA_031216125.1). Classification (NCBI taxonomy): domain Eukaryota; kingdom Viridiplantae; phylum Streptophyta; class Magnoliopsida; order Fabales; family Fabaceae; genus Dalbergia; species Dalbergia cochinchinensis. The sequence goes on from CM062376.1 coordinate 11,171,101, forward strand.
CATACGGTATCATGGCCAGCTTGGGTCCTTGGCAATCCTGTCACGAAATCCATTGATATACTCTCCCACTTCCACTCGGGAATTTACAGGGGTTGCAACATGCCAGAAGGTTTTTGGTGTTCGATCTTTACCTTTTGGCAGACCAAATACTTACTCACCCAGGCGACCACATCTTTTTTCAATCCGGGCCACCAGAACATCTTCTTCAGGTCCTGATACATCTTGGTGGCACCAGGATGGATGGCAAAGTGGCTCTTATGAGCCTCCTCCAAGATTTTCTCTCGGAGGTCGCCATCAGGTGGTACACAGATCCGCCCCTCATACCTCCACAACCAGTCGGGGCCTTGATCAAAACCCTTCAATTTTCCGGCCTTAACCGCCTCTATTGTCTCCATAAAGTCCTCATTTTCTCTTTGGGCAAGCATAATCCTTTGCTTAAACCCACCGGTCACCGTGAGATGGCTCATCACGATGCCATTTTCCGTTGTTGCCATCCCCAAATTCATATTCCTAAACTGCTCTATTAACCCAACTTCATTGATCATCATACAAGACAGACGTAACGACTTTCGACTCAAGGCATCGGCGACTACATTAGCCTTGCCGGGGTGGTAACTTAAGCCGAAATCGTAATCCTTGAGGAATTCCATCCATCTCCTCTGTCTCATATTCAACTCCTTTTGATCAAAGAGATGCTTGAGACTCTTATGATCGGAGAAAACTTCAAACCTTACACCATATAAATGGTGTCTCCATATCTTAAGGGCAAAAACGATGGCTACTAGTTCTAGGTCATGGGTGGGGTAGGTTACCTCGTGAAGCTTGAGTTGTCTGGACGCATAGGCTACCATTTGCCTATTTTGCATCAACACACAACCTAAACCCTTGCTTGACGGGTCACAATATACCTCAAAGGGCACATTGGGGTCAGGTAATACCAAAACTGGGGTTGAGGTGAGCTTTTCCTTAAGCTCTAGGAAACTCTTTTCATACTCAGGGCTCCACTCAAACGAGGCATTCTTCCTAGTGAGCTTGGTCAAGGGTAGGGCTAACTGGGAAAATCCTTTGATAAACCTACGATAATAGCCAGCTAAACCCAAAAAGCTTCTAATCTCAGTCACGGAGGTTGGTCTATCCCAATTCATTACGGCCTCTATTTTACTTGGGTCGACAGCTATGCCACCTTTTGACACAACATGTCCTAAGAATTTCACCTCATCCAACCAAAATTCACACTTAGAGAGCTTGGCATATAGCTTCTTTTCTTTTAATACTTCTAAAACCAGCTTTAAATGACGCTCATGCTCCTCGTGGGTCTTCGAATATATGAGAATATCATCTATGAACACAACCACGAACTGATCTAAATAGGGTCGAAAGATCCTATTCATGTAATCCATAAAAATCAAGGGGAGCATTCGTCAAACCAAACGACATCACGTTGAACTCAAAGTGTCCATACCGAGTTCGAAAGGTGGTTTTTGGAATGTCCAAATCTCTAACCCTAATCTGATGGTAACTGGACCTCAAATCAATCTTAGAAAACACTACAGCTCCTTTCAATTGGTCCATAAGATCATCAATCCTAGGCAACGGGTACTTATTCTTTATGGTCACTCGGTTCAACTGCCTATAGTCTATACACATTCTCATACTTCCATCCTTTTTCTTTACAAATAAGACCGGAGCACCCCAAGGCGAAGCACTCGGCCTTATGAATCTCTTCTCCAATAACTCCTCTAACTGGGTTTTTAACTCAGCTAACTCCAAGGGTGACATTCTATATGGGGCTATAGAGATCGGTCCCGTTCCGGGTACTAGTTCTATGGAAAACTCTACTTCTCTTTCGGGAGGAAATTTGGGTATTTCCTCTGGGAATACCTCGGGATAGTCTCTTACCACAGGTATCTCATCTATGTTTTGCTCAAAGTCTACATCGCAGGCGGCTAGGAGAACATATCCCTTAGTTTTCTCCACACTCTGAGAAGACCTCTACTGGAGTTTAGGTATAACCTAAGAGCTTGGGTGATATCTTTGGGAAGAGAAGGAAAGACTACTGTTTGGGTTCCACAATCTAACAACACACGGTTGGCGTGAAGCCAATCCATGCCTAAGATGATTCCTATGTCTTTCAGGGGTAAACAAATAAAATCCATGATAAAAGACCTATTTTCCACTACAAGATGACAGTTCAGGCAACAATGGCAGGTATTAACAGGGCGATTTGTAGGAGTAGAAACAATGAGATCAAAGGGAAGTTTAGAGACTTTCAAATTTAAAGACTTGACACTAGCAAGTGAAATGAAGGAATGAGTAGCGACAGAATCAAAAAGTACAGTTAAGGTTCTACCATTAAGTTCGCACTTACCTTCGATGAGGTCGTTAAACTTCTTGGCATCTTCGGCGTTGAGGGTAAAGACTCTCCCTTGGTGTTGTGGACGGGGGTCCTGGCTTGATGGCCTTCTGCTGGCACAGTCTTTTGCGTAGTGGTCAGGCCTGCCACACTTGAAACAGACATTCTGCCCGGCTAGGCATGGGCGGTTCCCATGATTTTTCCCATATTGAGGGCATACAGCAGCCATTGCGGAACCTGAAGAGGTGGCGGGGGTTCCTTGGTACGCCTTATTCTTAGCTCCATTTGCCCCTCCTTGGCTATTTCCGTTTCGAGGACCGCCTTGTCCTCCTTGGTGATTGCTATTCCTCTGGCCATTGTTTTTGAACGGGGGCCTTTGGTTCTGTTTGGATTGTTGGTTGTAGGGAGTCCTTTGTTGTTGTTGTTGTTGTGGCTTGAACTGGTTGTTATTGTTGTTGTTGTTGTATGGAGTGTAGTGGCTCCTTGATTGGTTCTGATGTTGCGGTTTGAACCTTGGGGTTTGTGGTCCCAACCCCTTGGCTCTTTCCGCCCTTGCGGCATTGAGTTTCTTCTGGCCTTCTTCCAGAATCCGACACTTGTTGACCAGCATTGGGAAATCCCTGATTTCCATGTGAGCAATGACGAAGTTTAACTCTGCTTTGAGATCGGCCTCGTACTTCACACATTTCCATACCTCATCGGGGTTCCCTTGGAACACCCGAGAGAACTTGATCAGTTCTTCGAACTTGGCAGTGTATTGTGCCACAGTAGACCCTCCCTGGGTCAACTGCATGAATTCTATATCCTTAGCATTTCTTACGAACTCGGGAAAGTACTTCTCGTAGAAGTAAGTCTTGAACGATTCGATTGATGGCCGTACCGGCGGCTTCAAGCATCCTTCGGGTGCCGGTCCACCAAAACTCAGCATCGGACTCCATCATGTAGGAGGCAAAAGTCACCTTCTGCTCCTCGAAAGGTGCAATCACAGAGTAAATCTTTTCCATATTCTTGATCCATTCGTCGGCCTTGTCGGGGTCCATGGCTTCCCTAAAGGCAGGCGGGTTTGCCTTGCGAAACTCGCCGAAGCGTGCTTGCTCAACCACCTCGGTAGCAGGGGGAGCAGGTATAGCATTCTCACGTTGATCCATTCGATCAAAAAATCGTGCCATGGCTGTTGCCATTTTCGGACAAAGCAATGCGATTGCGTTGTCTTGATCAGCATTGGGCATAGTCCTAGGCTGTCGTCGCGGTGCCATTGGTCCCTAAACACATGAGACAATGAACATCAAGTTGATCAGGCTCAATATTCATGCAAAATGAGCTAGTTACCATGGCACTTGCAAGCAACAGAAGTCATGCATCTCTAATCCTATAGCTTATCTCTATCAAGCGCTACACATGACATAACTATCGTATCATGCTTCTAAAGCATGGTCAGTCCAATCCTCAGGCTCCGTGAGAATCGAACTGCTCTGATACCATAATGTAACACCCTAATTTTAACCCAGCTTTCTAGAACACATTAGGTTAAACATTAGGCTATTACCTCATAGTCTCATCTTTTTTTTGAAAATATTTAGCGAAAATTATGGTAAATTTTTTTTTTTTTAAGTATAAAACAAAGTGAGAGCCGCGAACTTAACTATTCGAATAACAGAAACGTGAGACATGATTAACACTCATAGAGAGAACTCAAAAAGGAAAACATATAATAGTGGAGCAGAAATCATCATAACAAGAGAAACATTTCATTAATAATATATTTAGAGTACATAGGTAGTCATACCCGCATAGGTACAGGCAGAGCTTGTGATAAAGAAGAAATAAAATACAACAAGAAACACAAGTGTAGGGTGCGACTACAATAAAAATCCAAAATGCTACCCTTCTGGTAAGCTACGAGTATAAATCCACCACCCCTCCCAAAAGATACAGCCGAAGGGAATATCCTTGCAACGCTTGTGTACTCGAAAGCTCCACTGGGGTATAGTGCACCTCCCAGACTGGCGTGTCAATGAAGTCAACGAACATCGCCATCGCTCTCTGAAGATGTGACGGGAGAAGAGAGAGAGGAGTGAGAATTCTTAGTAAAGAATCTCAGTAGGAGTCTCCTATCCTAGGGTTACATCGTTCACATCCCCAGGAACCTTGGGTTTATTTCATAAAGACAAGTGAGCATACATCAAGTTCATTTTAAGTTCTAAAGTGTATTTTAGCCAAGGTCCATTCATTTTAGGATGATCTTAATGTCATAAATGCAACATAATAAAGAATGTATGCATGGCGCTACTTAATGCACATACATCAATCATCATCATACTTAGTGGTATTAAGTGGCAATTAGAACACATTCATATGGGACAAACTTAGTGACATAATCATAACCATAAAACTTCTCTTCCTTATGGGCCACCCTAAAAGACAATCGAACTGGGGGTGCTCGGCCGAACCGGGCACACCCTGAACGTGTCCATCTCTAGGTTATGAGCTCATACCTTAACTAGTCGTCACTAGTTCTTACTTACCATTTAATGATAAGCGTATCATAAATCATAAATCTCGACTATCTGAGTACGGGTTAGGGGGCAAATCTCTTAGGGGTGCTTGGCCGAACCGGTGTCACCTAAGAGTAAAAAAAATGGGTACCGATGTCACATGAGTTCTATGGAGGTGCTCGGCCAAACCGGTGTCATCCTAGAACCCATCTTAGTACCTTAATTTTCAAAATCTTTAAGTCCCCAAATTTGTCGGAAATTCGGCGGCACGATGGCATCACGTCGAATTTCTTCCAAATTTGTTTTATGCCACATAAACATATATCCTCATGAATTCCTCATATGAATAACGTCATCATCCTTCACATAACATATGCATCATCGTAAAACATCTTAACATACCTTAGTATCATATAAATATCATTCTCATATTCTTAATGTCTTATACATTGACCGCTATGGTCTTTAACTTACAGTCTAAGTTATGAATCATTCAAAGCTAACCTCTCGGGTACTTAGGAGGTTATGACTAAGTATATCTCTCTTCGTACTATGGTCAAGAATATCTCTCAATCTCAAAGGTGCAGAATTCATAATTTCAACTTTACGGGTACCTAGGAGTCACGACAATGACCCTTTCTAAGTTCGGTTTGCTCCTAAGGCACCAAGATCAAGTCCTAAACCAATTATGAGTCATTTCTACACATTTAAACTAATTTAGAACCATGATTATCATTACTAAACCTTGCTGGACAGAATCCAGAAAATTCTAACATTAAGGGATCTAGAACTCTCAAATTAATTCTTTTCTAGTTTCTAACCTTTCTTATCTTTTACTTATGAGTTTTTCCATTGATCATACTTAAACATAAGCATGTTATCATCGTTAAAACAGATCATCTGATGGCCAAACATAGGCGGAACCGAAACAACACTCTCCATACAAAGGCATAAAACATACTTTTTAAAGCACATAGGATACTAGTTTCTCTTGGAACCTTTTTAAAACCTTCAAAACTCTTTTGTAAACATTTTTAACATCTAAAATCATCAAGATATTTATAAGGGCAGTAGCTAAGTTGAATTTGTTTCAAGAGGTACTAAATCCATAAAACATAGTTCTATATGTTCTTTGAATCCACATAGACTTAGAAAAATTATAAAGCATAGCTTATGGGCATTTGTGATCAAATGAAACTTATCCTAAGTTCATTCATCTCACATAGCCGAAGTGGGCATTCTAAGAGAATGCTTTCCATGTCTAACTTCTAACACCCTAGTAATTAACCAGATACACCTAGGTTGAATCTGATTAATGACTAGACTTTACTCCTTGCTTTGGTTCTTTCTTCATAATTTGAAAATACTTAGTGAAATTACGAGCCATTTTTTTTTTAAACACATAATTGAAAACGTGTGCCGAGTATAACGTGAACGAGTAAGCGGAGTATAATAAGACGTTTAAGAATATATCACATCATATCACTTAGGCTCCATCATATAACATCCATAAGCACATTATAGCATATATTTACATACAATAACCTCACTCAAAGGGTGGGTTATGTTCATACATCATTATCTTATGCAAACCCATAAAAGAAAATATACTTAAGGAAATTCATGCCCCTAAACTAGATAACTCCATAAGCCGGGAAGGTTATCCTAAAACTAGGGTGCATGATCACACATAAATCCACTAAGAACTCTCTAGGGCCACTGTCTTGGAAATGGGGGAATAAATCCGATCCACTGATGAGCTCCCTCGGGAGGGGACACACGAGATGCACCAAGCTGGGCTCGCATGGACGGCCTTCTTGCTAACCTCGGCTGAACAACTGTTTCCTCACTACCCTCTCTTACACGTGTGGGAGTAGGAGCAGAGCTCTCAGAATATACATGAGTAGGAGTGTCCTCTGAAGGATCAGTTTGAATATCTCGTCTCGCGAACATACTATGGAAATCCATGGACAGCAGATGAAGCGGGATAAGAACGTAACATCCTTTCATCAAGTGGACGTGCATGTTCGAAAACCATTTCATCGCCATAGGGAGAAGTAGGAGAAAATCGATAACTAGGGACAGGATGTGCAAATGGACGACCTATGTAAATAAAAACACGAACTGCGCACCTCCCTTCAAAATGATACGAGCGATGCACTGGATCATAGTGAAATTCCCAAGTAGGGGTATCAACGAACAGGACAAATGTCGCCATCTGAATCTGGAGACAATGACGGAAATAAAGAAAAGGGAGTGAGAATCTTGCTAAAGAATTCTCAGTAAGGTACCTCCTTCTACTGATGTCATCATCAAAGTCCCGGGAACCTCGGGATTATTCTAAAATAGTGAGCATGCAAAGATTCATTTTAAGTTCGGACAAATACTTAACCGAGGTTCGTCAATTTTTAATCATGCGTCTTATAATGCATCTTATTCTTAACATGTCATATTTACAATGAACTTTTCCTTTATCATTACATCATATTCCTCATCATCATTATCAAAATAACATGCATAAAAGAACGTCATATAATATTAGCTACACATGGACACAGTGCACATATTTCATTTCTTTAGTGCCTTAGGTGACTTAAAATCTTATCATCATCATTATTTTCCTTGGGCCACCCTATACTCCACCCTTTTGGGAGTAATTTAGGTTATGAGCTCATACTTTACTAGTCGTCACTAGCATATACTTATCCCTTTTGATAAGCTAAAGTCCCGACTCTACCCTTTTGAGAGAACGGGTTAGGGGGCTAAAATCACCTATTCACCACCTATAGTCTGATGGTTCCAAAGGATCATTTTCTTATAAGTTTAAGTCACCATTAAATCTTTGCATGTTGTATCATAATACAATTCATAAACATCATAACATTTTCTCATTTATAGTCTTAAGCTAGAATAATATATATCAACTGTAATCATGCATATGGGAGATTCCCAGGAAAGAGAGGTGGGTCACAATGGACACGCTTAAATACCAAGTCTTTCCTTAGCCAGAACCTTTCCAAATTACACTTTTACAATGATACACTTTCTTCTAGCAACAAAGGTGAATTTTTCATAATAAAGAACATTTCATGTATAAGCATTCTTATTATTTGCAACAGCAACTATAACATGCAAGCTAGGAAATCATTCAATGATATCAAGTACTTAATAAGCATCCAATCCTTACATAGAATTGTCAATTATAGAACTAATTAGTTACTAAACCAATTATGAATCATTCTCTTAACAATAAACCATAATTATCACAACTTCAATCATATCAAATCATTATCACACATTGATACTAAACTCAGATCAGTGGCCGAATCATGAACCTCATGCAATTACATAGAATCATATTTTAAGTGCATATAAAATACTAGTTCCCCGTAAAATCCTTGCAAAACCTTAAAACTCATTTAGAAACTATTTCTTTTGTCAAATTTGGGAGGATCTTCACAATTAAAATTCTCACTTAAGATAAAAGAAGTAAGTCTTGAGCTTTAGAGATTTAGGTGACATCTTAGAATTATAAACATGCTATGCAACCTTATTTTAATCTTATCTTTATAAGGTGATAGCTTGGAATTATAAACATGATATGCAATTCCATTTCTTTATCTTTAAGATTTAAGGTGATGACTTGAAAATTAAACATGATGCAAGAACTTGAAATATAAACATGATACAAGAAACTGGAGCGGCGTAATCCGCATGTGACCAAAGAGAGGAGAAGAGAATATTAAGAAACCTGAGCGATGTGAGTCCGCACAGACCAGAGAGGGAGAAGAGAATATTAAGAAACCTGAGGCGGTAGTCCGCACAGGACTAGTAGAGGGAGAAGAGAATTATTATTACATCTTTTTAAGATCCAATCTCAAGACTTTTTAAAGAATAAATTCTTTAACTCCAATAATCATATTTCTTTGCTTGTGATACATGGGCAAGTCTTTAAGCTCTAGGATCTTTAGGTGATGGCATAAAATAAACATGTCATGCGTTGATTCTTTTAGCCATTATAAAATATAGTGAGAGCATAAATTAAATATGAGATGCAACCTCTTAATTATCTTGAAAGATTAAGTGATGACTTGAAACATAAACATGAAATACAAGCTTGGAATTTAAACATGAGAAATGCAAGTTCATTTATTCATTCTTGAAAATTTAGTGATGACATAGAAGTTAATCATGGATGCAAATTCATTTTGTTTCTTTACTAGAGCTCATTCAAGACTTTAAAAGAATTATAAATTCAACCCAATACATATCTTAACAAGAAATAAAACATAAAAGGAAAATACATCTTTCAAGTTCTAAACTAAAAATCTTTGTTTTAGCATCATAAAGCATTATTCTTTAAAGTTTTGCATCAAGTGGAATTTTCAAGCTTTAGAGGCCTAACTTGTGATGGATTTACAACCCACCCTCAAGGTCCTCATCATCAAGCCATCATCTTAGTTCCACCTAGGCCATATGGTTGAATTGGTTAAAGAAAAAATTGAAGAGGGAAAACCAAAATGAAAAGCTAAGGTAAGTTCATAATTTCATCATTTTGAGCTAAAAACACAACTCCTCAAAGCATAGAAATAAATTTAGAAACTACTCCCTACCTGATCTGAGTTGAAGAAGAGGAAGAGAACTTGGTTTCTTGAAGTGAAATGAAACAAAATCTCTTTGAAAAAAATTGAAGAAAGAATTCAGCCAAAGAGGAGGAAGAAAGAAAGTTTTTGGTGCTCCTAAAAACTAGTTATGAACCAAGCATTCCAAGACCACTCAAGCAAGCCTATTTATAGAAGATTTTGAGGCTTCTAATTGGCCAAAATGATGAGGTAGTGGACGGAATTTTGCAGGAGAAATAAGGGAGGAAAAATCATTTTAGACAAAGTTGTATGAAATTAAGGAATTATGTCTCTTATGGTGACATTTTGGCATTTTGTTTTAGTGCAACTTTTGGCAATAATTCAGCTGCATAATGGCATCAATAATTTCGTCCATTACAGCCCAAAGAAGTGAAATTTGTGTGTTCCATGCATTATTTAGGTGTAGGCAAGATATTCATGTAATTTAGAGAATTTACGGTTAAGGGTTTAAGTGAATTAGTAAGCAATTTGGGTGTTTTTGAGCAATTTTGGGTTCTAATCAATCTAAATACATAATTTTGACTCTAGATTAATATATAGAATTTAATAAGCTTTAATTTGAGCCTAATATTGCTTAGGTTTCGGTATACCAATCAAAAATCGCGAAATCGCAAAAGCGCCGCCAAAAACAGGGCAAAATCGTACTTTCACTTAAAAAGCGCCGAGGCCACCCGAGCTTAAACAATGGTTAATCATGGCTTAAAAACACATTTTAAAACATTTTAGTGAGGTTCGGGCTCAGTCGGCACGCACATCGGAGTTAAAGCGACCCTTGAGGCGTTTTGGTCATTTCTGCGTCGAACTCAAAATTGAGATCCTTCTGCTCTATTAACACACATAACACAAACAATCCCTTATTATCCTCAAAATATCCCCTTGAGAATAGGTGGGGCCCACGATCCTCATTTTCTGAGTAAAATAACTTCAGGGGCATTTTGGTCATTTTATACGTACAGAAATTCGGGATTTGCGACTCTCGCATGAATCGTTCCTAACCTCTCTTCTAACGTTATATTCTTTTATTGAGGATTGTTCAGCCTCAAATCTTATGTAATAATTACCTACGATAATTGAGTAATTTCTAATGACAGTAAAAATTACAGTAAAAATTGGGGCGTTACATAACTCTCATTTGAGACCTTGGGAAAAATCTTTGAGCTCTAGAGCTTTAGGTGATGACAAATCATAAACATGCCATGCACTTCATTTTTATTGTTCATTAGGGAATTAAAGTGGGAACTTGAAAAGTAAATAGGTCAAAATAAATATGAGATGCAACTTGTTATTATCTTGGATTTTAAGTGATGACTTGAATAATAAACGTGAAATGCAATGCTTGGAAATTAAATATGAATATGCAAGTTCATTTTTAGTCTTAGAGCATTAGCGATGACATAAAAATAAATCATGCTATGCAAGGCATAAACTAAATATGAATGCAAGTTCATTTTGGTTTAATAACTAGAGCTCGTTCAAGACTTTATTCACAACCCCAACATAGTCTCATCAAGTCAAGAGAATGGAACTAAAAGAAATCTCCATATTTTCAAGAAAAGGAATTATGGCCGAAATCATGAGGCCAAGAGAAAGTAATCCATATTCCTTTTTGAAATCATTCTTATTTTCTTAAGTTGAAAACTTTAGTGAACTTCATAGCATAATAATAAAAACTAAAGAAAACTCAAGCTTTAGAGGTCTCATTATGATGAACACATAGTCATCATCTAGAGGTCCCCATCATCAAGCCATCATGTATGAGTTTAAAGGTCATGAAGGCCAAAAACTCAAGAAGGAAACCAAGAGAGTTTTAAAAAGAAATTCCAAGAGGTAGCTAGAGAAAAACTCATTTTTCATGGAAATAAGATGCAAAGAAACACTCCTACCTAGAGTGAAGACAAAGAGCTTGAACTTTGAGAGAAGAAAACAAGATGATGAGCTCCTCCAAAAGGCTTGATGTTTTCGGCCAAGGGGAGATAAGGAGGTTAGAGTTGTGTTTGAGGTGAGGTTGTGTTTGAGATGAAATATTTGAGAGGTTTGATGGTGATTCAAGGTTATGGGGTGATGTGTGAAGGTTATGAGATGATGATGATGAAGTAAAGAGATGAAAAAGATGAAGATGAAAAAGAAAGGAACTCTTTGGCACTAGAGAGAAAGAAAGAAACTAGCAAGACTACTCTAAGCTTTAGCAAATGCTCAATGTGCATCCAATGCTAACACAAGCTCCCTATTTATAGAAAAACAAAGTGATAGGTGAAAGAATGGAAAGCATGGCTGATGGTAAGAAAGAGAAAATATCTCTTTGATGGTGTCATACAAGCATGGTTTGAAGCATGGAGCTCATGACACAAGGTATGGCTTCAAGCTTGGGTTTTTGAGTGATCTTTTCTTTAAATTATGGATGAAATTAGGCTTCTAGAAGACCAACATGGCTGGAATTTTTTCAGCCACAAATAATTGAAGGGAATGATTTATTTTACTTGGTTATTCATTTGGAAAAGCAAGCTTGATTGAAATTATGACAAGGCATGACAAGTAAGGTGATTTGAGGTGATTTTCCTTTAAGTTTGAAATGAAATAATTCATGAAAATGGGGGATGATTTTGGTCAGATTTGGGCAGCAAGGAGAGAGGAAAAATCTTCCATGTAATTGGGTGTTAATGATAGGATTAAGTGTAGGTTAGTTTATGTACAAGGTTAGGAGTAATTAAGCTTAAGTTTAGGTAACTAAGCATGTGTATTAGGAATTTTATGACAAGGTTAAGAGTGCTCTTACATCATTAGAGAATTTAAAACTCATTTGTGAATAAACAATGTGTATCACAATCCCATGATTTAAGGAAAGAGAGAGAAAACACTATTTGCACACTATTCATTGATTCCTACACTCAAAGTCCTTGAATTTAAAGATAGGGTTTTAAGTTTATCTAAGCAATTTTAGGTTCTAATCATCCTTATTAAATTATTTTGACCTTAGATTAATTATGGAAATTAATTAACCTTCGATTAGAGCCTAATATTGCTTAGGTTTCGCTTAACCGTGTGATTAGGTGTAAACATACGAAACTACGGGCAAAACCGTAATTTTGCACTTATTTTGCCCGGGACCTCCGGGACCAAAACTGAGACCACAGAATACATAAAAACGTCTTTTAAACCCATCTGGAGAGGTTTCGGGTTCATCTGGCACTTGCAAAAGGGTAAAACGCCACAGGGGCATTTTGGTCATTTTGACCTGAAAACTCGAAAAACGAGATTTTCGATCCCGGAAAGAAACACAAGTCAAAAAATCCCGTTCCAACATTGAGTTTGCCCTTCGAGCACTCGCGGGACTGGCTTTCCTCGAATTCCGGGCTGATAATGACCTCAGGGGCATTTTGGTCATTTTCACTCTAGCAGAAAATCGGGGCATTACATCTTTGATTCTTATGCTTGAATCTTGATTGGGAGTTGATGAATGGTTGAACCTCTATATTGCTTTCTCTTTGGTTTCTTCCTTTTCTTCCCCTTAGTTTTTCGGCCTTAAGGCCTTGAATATGATGGCTTGATGATGAGTGTTCTCTAGATGTGACCATGAGTCCATGAGACCTCTAAAGCTTGAGTTTTTCTTAAAGAAAGTTTCATTCTTTACAAGTTTAGTTAAAGGAGTTTATGTTTCTCTTGAACATTTTGGATCTTCTTCCTTTTCCTTCTTATGTTTTCGGCCATGGAGCCTTTTTACATGGGAAAAATGTAAGCTTGATTATGAGAGCTTCATGTTGATGCTTGTCACATGAACAAACTCTAAAGCTTGAAACTTTGGCCCTAAACCAAGCATGGTTTTGGTTTTGCTTTCTCCTTTATCATGAACTTTGTTTAAATATTTGTTTTGAAGGGAGCCATGTACTCAATGATGAGGACTTAGGATGTTGATGCTTGGATCATCAAGATCTTAGTCCCTAGAGATTTAAAAGTGGTTCCTTCCTTTGTTAAGATTTGACCACTCCCATGACTCTTGAAGTCATGTTTTCTCTTGATGCCTTGGTACCAATGGTTTTTCTTTTCTTGTGACGACGAATTTTGTGTTGGGACTATGTTCCTCCTTAAAATCTTATAAGAGCTCTAGACAAGATACAAAAGAAACTTACATTCACGTTTACTTTATGCTTTGCATAGCACGTTTATTTTATGTCATCATCTAAGATACTAGGGCTCAAAGATTTGCCCATTTCATCTTGAGAAGAGGTTAACCATGGAAAACATTCTTGGAATGTACATTTTGGCCATGTGATGAAGATAGCTCCAAGAGGAGTTTATTAGTCACAAGAGCCTATAGCTCATGTTTTAAGTCTTTCTAAAACATATGTTGTACTCAAAAACATTTTGGGTATGTTCTTAGATTTATAAGGGTTTTGACAAGTTAAAATGGTTGACAAGATGTTTTTGAAGTTCAAAATTGTTCCAAGAGAAACTAGCCACCATAAGCATTTCAAAGGAATGACTTAGATATGTTTAGACCTCATATTTCGGTTTTTAAGATGCTGGTAATCGATTACCCAACCCATGTAATCGATTACGTAAAGCTTCAGACGAGCTCAAACATGAACTTTTGCCCAAAGTAATCGATTACCATATAGTGTAATCGATTACACGTCTGAATTCTAATGTCGATTACCTAATCATGTAATCGATTACCCAGATGTTCTAGGGGCCCAGCAAAGTGTTTTAAACAAAATAATCGATTACAATTCCATGTAATCAATTACCAGAACCCCCTGACCTCCATGTTTTGAAATCTCGAGACTGTGTAATCGATTACAAGACTTATGTAATCTATTACCAGAACCCAAGTTTACAAACAGAATGCTTTTCTGATTTAATGACTTGAAGCTATGATCTTGCATTGCCTGAATCTGAGAATTGTTATGACATGAGTCTATGCTTTAGCCTAACATGAATACATGATCTTATATGTTCGATTTCAAACATGATCAAGTTAAGAGGCTTATTGCTCTTGCTTACCTTATGATGATCTTACTCCATGAGTCAAGTATGATGATACCTTGTGAACTATTATTCTTCGATGATAGTTTTATGTTTGCATGTTATTGTTCTTTAAAGACTTCAAAGATGCCTATGATGTAATTATGTTTGACATGCATGAATTATGTGGCATCTTGTATTAACATGCTAAGACTTAAGGTGACATAGACTATGAGAAGATGATCCTTGAACCACCGGATTAAGGGTGGGGATAAGGTGATTCTAGCCCCCTAGACCCGTACCTTAGGTTGGGATCTTTAAACTTATCAAAAGGGATAAGTCCATGTACTAGTGACGACTAGTAAGGTATGAGCTCATAACCTAGAATTTTCTCCACAAGGAGATCGATTAGGAGTGGCCCAGGAAAATAATGATGATGATGTTCTAATGTCACCTCAAGTAACCAAGATATGTACCATGTTCCATGAGCTATGTTTTTATGCATCATAATTATATGAATTTGCGTGCTATGCCCCATGATATGAGAATCATAAAGTTATGAGTTTATGTGCTATGACCTATGATATAGGAAACCATGTTCCATGATCTAAGGTATATGATTTATGTTCTATGATCCAAGTTATGTGATTTATGTCTATGATACAAGTGATATGTTAAAAGGAACGGATCTCAAAAATTGAGACTTTAGAAAACTCATAATTGAACCAATAGATGTCCATGGTTTTCATAAATAAACCGAGATTCCTGGAGACGTAAATGATGACACCTAGGATAGGAGGAAAACCCTCTTGAGTTTCTTTAGTAAGAATCTCACTCCTCTATCTCTTTCTTTCCATTACGTCTTGAGAGCGAGATGGCGGCGTTCGTCTTTATCCGTTGACACGCCACGGTGGGAGATCCACCATGACCCGGAGCATGGGTCATTTCATTTTGAGGGCCGGTGTACTGTGCGCATCTTCATGTTTTTAGGACGGCCATTCGCACACCCCTTGTACAGTTATCGCTTCTCCCCAGCATCCCCCTATGGTGACCCCGCGATCTTTGAGCATGTGCGACCACGACATGAGAGGAACCTGCGGACCCACTCTGCCGGTTCAGCTGACGTGCCATTGTCGCAGCACTCAGAGGAGGACCCTCCAGAGGATTCCCCCATGGACCACAAGGACTCTGCCCCCACTCCGTCTCTCGCGACCGAGGCAGCGAGAGACGATCACTTGGCGTCGGAGGGCCTCGGTGACCGGACCACGACCCCGACGGGAACGACACATCCAGTCACAGGGCACGCCTGCACCCGCCGAGCTCTGCCCGTGGATTGGCTACGTCCCTCCGTACCCGTGATCCCGCTGCATAGATTGGAGGGTAGTCCTTAGTACACGCACGTCACATAGTATGGATGAAACCTCTTTTGTGTTGAGGTTATCCATCTTAGGTTGCACATGGGTAGGGATGCTTCTTTCCAATTCTTTTCCATGTATTCTGTTTTTCTGCTGTATTCCTGTTATTATGTACTTGAACAAACCTCTTAGGGTAAGCATATTATAAAGATGAAATATTTCAGTTATGATGATGCTACGTTTTGGAGCCACCTCTATGTTTATGTTTCTGCACTTTATGATACCGACCCGATAGGATACGCGCGGCTCTTATTTTAAGTAATGTTTTAAGAAAAAAAATTGGCTCGTATTTTCTTTAAGTTACTTTTTAAAGAACCATGTCAATTAGTAACGACTAATATTTGGCCTGAGTACATACTAGTAGTATTAGGTCGAATATTAGGGTGTTACATTATGCCACTATTATGATGTTCTTAAAGTTACGATTATTATTTTTGCATTAAGTAGAGCCATGCATACATTCTTTAATATGATTGCATCCATGTCATTAAGAATCATGCTAAAATGAATGGACCTTGGCTAACTATGTTTCAAAGCTTAAAAATGGACTTAATGCATGTTCACTTATTTTGTATACTAAATCCAAGGTTCCTGAGGACGTAGATAATGACACCTAGGTAGTAGGAGGCCCTACTGAGATTCTTTAGCAAGATTCTCACTCCCTCTATCTCTTTCTTTCCGTCACGTCTTCAGATGGCGACGTTTGTGATTTTTTTGGACACCCCAACATGGGAGGTGCATTATGATCCGGACCACGGGTCATACCATTTTGTGGGTCGCTGCGTCGTTCGTGTATTTATGTTCGTTGGACAGCCCTTTAGTCACCCGGTACATAGTCATCGATTCTCTCCTGCCTCACCTTTCGGCGACGACTTCATGTTCGAGCACGCACGCCCTCAAGAGGAGCGGATCCGCTGCACCCTATCGACAGCTTCTACCATCCGGGACTACCCACAGTATGTGCTCCGTGTGCCCTCATCATTTTCCGAGACGGACCCTTCGGAGGACTCCGCCACTCAGGTACCTTCCGAGGGATCCTCCCCCACTGTGCCGATGGACTTTGGGGAGGGTAGCGAGGCTTCTGTCACTCAGCCGGTACATGGAGGACGGGTGAGATTGATTCCCCACCGTAGAGCCCATGCCCGACCGATGCAGTGCATAGCCACCCCGGCCGAGATAGCCTAGTGGATCGGATACATCCCTCCTTTCTAGAGAGGCCTGTAGTAGGAGACGACCGTCGCGATTCTGGTGCTCGAGCTTTGACTGGGTTAAAATAGCCCTCTTTTGCCTTTAGGCTATCTATTTGTAGGCGCACTAGAGTTAGGAGAGTTTCTTTTTATGCCTTTGTTGTACTTTCATTTCCCATGTATTTTCATTCCAGTTGTACTAAACTAAGTCCCACTCTTCATGAGTAGGCATATCATATTATATAAACTTGCAGTTCAGTATTAATGTGAGGTGCCTTTACTTGCTTTATGACATGATGATATGAGATGCTTGCTTTATTTACTTACATGCTTTATTGTTCACCGTGTCGCGTGGCTATCACTTTGCTTTTATAATTCCAAAAAAAAAATTTTACCAGTATTTCCGCTAAGTATTTTAAAGTAAAAAGGAGACTATGACGTAACCGCCTAACAATTAACCTAAATATGTTCTTGAGTATTGGGTTAAAAATTAGGATGTCACATTATGGTATCAGAGCAGTTCGATTCTCATGGAGCTTGAGGATTGGACTGACTATGCTTTTGGAGCATAATGCGGTAGACATGTCATGTGTAGAGCTTACTAGAGACAAGCTATAGGTTAGAGATGCATGACCCCTGTTTGTTTGTAAGTGCCATGGTTGCTAGCTCATTTCACATGAAACGTTGAGCCTAATCAACTCAGTGGTTATTGTCTTATGTGTTTAGGAACCAATGGCACCTAGATGACAGAATAGGACCCCGACCGAGGGTAACCAAGAGGATGCAACTGCTACTGCTGTCCATAACATGGCGAGAGCCATGGAGCAGATGTTCGAAAGGATGAACCAATAAGGGGACACCGAACGTGCTCCCCCTACTGCTGAAATGATCGAGCAAGCAAGGTTCGGTGAATTCCGCAACGCAAACCCACCGGCCTTTAGAGGAGCCATGGATCCCGATAGAGCTGACGAGTGGATCAAGAACATGGAGAAGATCTACTCCGTGGTCGCTTGCTCGGAGGAGCAAAAGGTCACGTTCGCTGCTTACATGATGGAAACGGATGCCGAATTCTGGTGGACCGGCACCCGAAGACTGCTGGAAGCTTCGCATCGCTATCAATCGGGAGTGTTTCAAGATATACTTCTACGAGAAGTACTTTCTGGAGTCAATAAGGAACGCGAAGGACATAGAATTTATGCAACTGACTCAAGGAGGGTCTACTGTCGCCCAGTACACGGTGAAATTTGAGGAACTCATCAAGTTCTCACGGGTGTTCCAAGGGAACCCCGACGAGGTATGGAAGTGCGTCAACACGGCCGATCGACGGTGGAGTTGAACTATGTCGTGGCGCACATGGAGATCAGGGATTTCCCTACCCTGGTCAACAAGTGCTGGATCATGGAGGAAGGGCAGAAGAAAATCAACGCTGCGAAAGCAGAACGAACCAAGGGGTTGGGACCGTAAGCCCCGAGGTTCAAGCCGCAACAATAGAACTAGTCCCAAACCCACTACAACCCCTACCACACCAACCAATTCAAGCCACATCAACAACAACAAAGAACCCCCTTCCACCAACAACCCAAGCAACACTACAGACCACCATTCCAGTACAACAACCACCGAAACAACAACAACAACAATAACTGACAAGGAGGGTCGGGAGGCCCCCGGAACAACACTCAACAAGGAGGGTCCAGCGGGACCAAGAACAAGACGCCCCAAGGAGCCCCCGTCACCTTTGCTAGACCCACACTGGCAATGGTGTGTCCCCAGTACGGGAAAGATCACGGCAACCGTCCCTGCCTGGCTAGGCAGAACATTTGCTTTAAGTGCAGAAAGGTCGGCCACTACGCCAACAGATGCAATAACGGGAGGCCAATAAATCAAAACCCCAAGCCGCAACACCAAGGGAGGGTCTTCACCCTCAATGCGGATGAAGCAGAAAGGTCCAATGACCTCATCGAAGGTACGTGCGAAATAAATGGTAAACCTTTAACTATACTTTATGACTCTGGCGCTACACATTCTTTTATTTCGTATGCTAGTGTCGAGTCTCTAAACTTAAAGACTTCCAAACTTTCTTTTGATCTTATTATTTCTAGCCCTACAAATCGTCTTATGAATACTTGTTTTTGTTGTCTAAACTGCCATCTCACTGTAGAAAATAGATCCTTTGTCATAGACTTAATTTGCTTGCCCATGAAAGATATGGGTGTAATCCTTGGCATGGATTGGCTTCACGCCAACCGTGTATTGTTAGATTGTAACACAAAAACAATCGTCTTTCCTTCTCCCCCTAGCGAGACTAGTCAAACCTTGAAACTCTACCTTAATGCCGTAGAGGTCAACTGTAGTGGGCAAAAGACTAAGGGATATGTTCTCCTAGCCGCTAGTGAGGTAGACTTTAAGCAGCATCTAGAGAATATACCGGTAGTAAGAGACTATCCCGAGGTATTTCCAGAAGAGACACCCGAGTTTCCCCCTAAGAGAGAAGTGGAGTTCTCCATTGAGTTAATTCCTGGAGCGGGACCAATCTCTACCTCCTCCTCTAAGATGTCACCCTTAGAGTTAGCCGAGTTGAAAACCCAACTTGAGGAGCTTTTAGGAAAGAGTTTCATTAGACCTAGTGTCTCACCTTGGGGAGCCCCAATCCTGTTTGTCAAGAAAAAGGACGGAAGCATGAGGTTGTGCATAGATAATAGGCAATTGAATCGTGTAACAGTGAAAAGCAAGTACCCTTTGCCTAAGATTGATGATCTTATGGACCAATCGAGAGGAGCAGTGGTATTTTCCAAGATCGATCTAAGGTCAGGATACCACCAAATTAGGGTGAGAGACCAAGATATACCAAAGACCGCCTTTAGAACTCGGTATGGACACTTTGAGTTCACGGTGATGTCTTTTGGGTTGACGAATACTCCTGCGGTATTTATGGATTACATGAATAGGATCTTTAGACCCTATTTAGATCAGTTCGTGGTCGTTTTCATAGATGATATACTCATCTATTCGAAGATCCACGAGGATCATGAGCGTCATTTGAGGGTAGTGTTGGAGATTTTGAAGGAGAAAAAGCTGTATGCAAAACTCTCTAAGTGTGAATTTTGGTTGGAGGAGGTTAAGTTTTTAAGGCACGTTGTGTCAAAAGAAGGTATAGCCATTGATCCTAGTAAGGTAGAAGCCGTAATGAATTGGGATAGGCCAACCACCATAACGGAAATACGGAGCTTTTTGGCCTTAGCAGGCTACTACCGTAGGTTTATCAAAGGATTTTCCCAAATTGCCCTACCCTTGACCAAGCTAACTAGGAAGAATGCACCATTCGTGTGGAGTCCCGAGTGTGAGAAGAGTTTCCAAGAGCTTAAGGAAAAGCTAACTACAACCCTAGTTTTGGTTTTACTTAGCCCCGATGTACCCTACGAGGTATATTGCGATGCCTCGGGTAAAGGTTTAGGCTATGTGTTGATGCAAAATAGGCAAGTGGTAGCCTATGCGTCAAGGCAACTTAAGCCGCACGAAGCAAACTACCCCACCCATGACTTAGAGTTAGCAGTCATAGTGTTTGCCTTGAAGATGTGGAGACACCATTTATATGGTGTAAGGTTCGAAGTTTTCTCCGATCACAAGAGTCTCAAGCACCTCTTTGATCAAAAGGAGCTAAACATGAGGCATAGGAGGTGGATGGAGTTCCTTAAAGACTATGATTTCGGCTTAAGCTACCACCCCGGCAAGGCTAATGTAGTCATTGACGCCTTGAGCCGAAAGTCATTGCACCTATCTCACATGATGGTCAAGAAAGTTGAGCTAATAGAGAAGTTTAGAGATATGAATCTGGGAATGTATGAGACCAGAGAAGGCATGAATATGTGCTATCTTACCATAACAAGTGGGTTTAAATAAAGAGTCATGTTAGCACAAAGGGAAAGTAAGGAATTTAGGGAAATCATAGAGGCGGTTAAGGCGGGAAAGCTAAAGGGTTTCGAACAAGGTTCTGATTGGGTATGGAGGTTTGAAGGAAGAATCTGCGTGCCACAAGATGGTGACCTTCGAGAGAAGATCTTGGAGGAGGCCCATAAAAGCCATTTCACCATCCATCCTGGTGTTACCAAGATGTACCAAAATTTAAAAAGGATGTTATGGTGGCCCAGACTGAAAAAGATGTGGTCGCCTGGATTAGTAAGTGCTTGGTATGTCAAAAGGTGAAGATTGAGCACCAAAGCCATCAGGTTTGTTGCAACCTCTATCAATCCCTGAATGGAAGTGGGAGTGCATATCGATGGATTTCGTGACAGGATTGCCTAAGACCCAAGCTGGCCATGATGCCATATGGGTGATAGTGGATCGACTAACCAAGTCGGCTCACTTTCTGCATATTAGAGTGACATACTCTTTGGACAAATTGGCTCAGCTATACATCCAAGAGATCGTGAGATTACATGGAGTACCATCGACGATAATCTCGGATAGAGATCCGCGGTTTATGTCACGTTTTTGGGGAGCCTTTCAAAAGGCATTTGGTTCGAAGTTATGTTTGAGCACAGCTTACCACCCACAAACAGACGGACAATCAGAAAGAACGATCCAAACCCTGGAAGACATGTTGAGAGCCTGTATTCTAGATCAGAGGGGAAGTTGGGACAAGAACCTGCCACTGATGGAGTTTGCGTATAACAATAGTTATCATGCAAGCATCCGCATGGCACCCTACGAAGCCCTATATGGACGAAAATGTCAATCCCCTCTATGCTAGTATGAGCCCGGAGAACAGAGCATGTTAGGACCTGATATAGTGAGGGAAACAACGGAGCAGATCAAAAGAATCCGGGATAGGATGCTTACAGCTCAAAGTAGACAAAAAAGCTATGTGGATAAGCGGCGCAAGCCGTTGGAATTCAACGAGGGAGAACATGTAACGCCCCGATTTTCTGTTTGAGTGGAAAATGACTAAAATGCCCCTGAGGTCATTTTCGGCCCGAAATTCGAGGATGGCCGGCCTGGCAGTCCTCGAAGGGCCAACTCAATGTTTGAAGGGTATTGAATGACCCTTGAGTGGATTCGGGGGCGAAAGTCTCATTTTCTGCAGTTTCAGGTTAAAATGACCAAAAAACCCCTATAGCGTTTTTACGCGGGTAAAGGTGCCGTCTGAGCCCGAAACTTTACCCCGAAAGTTTAAAACAATGTTTTTACATGTTTAAAAGCATCTATTTGAGTCCCAGTGGTCCTGGGCAGTTTTAGTACAAAATTACGATTTTACCCCTAGAATAATGTTTTTGAGCTTAATGATGTAATTAAGCAAACCTAAGCAATATTAGGCTCTAATCAAAGATTAATTAATTTTCATAATTAATCTAGAGTCAAAATAAACTATTAAAATTAATTAGAACCTAAGATTGATTAGATTAGATTTAAATCTCCTTTCTAAAACTCAAGATTTCACTCTTGGAATCTTGAATAGTATTTTCTCTCTCCAATTCCTTAAATCAAGGAATTGTGTCTAGAATTGTTTATGCACTAAAATGAGTTTATAACTCACTAATGATGCAAGACCACTCCTTAAATATGTTTTGACAACCTTGATTACCCATTTTCTCAGCTAAACACTTTCTTACAAATTCCTAATCTTAATCCTAATCAAAGATACACCTAAACACAACTCTAAACCACAATTAAAATGCAAGAAAACCCCCCCATGGCTGATGCACCTTCGGCCATCTCTCTCCCATTTACATCACATGTTGATTTGTTTCTCACTCAAAGAACCATGCTTAAGCCATACCTTGAACCATACCTCACCATACTTTGAACCATACCTCACCATGCCTCAAGATCACAACATCTCACCTCATGGAACTCATGGGGCTATTCTTGTTGGCCAAAACCTTCCTTTCCTCCTTGCACCTTGCATTTGTTTCATTTCTTTATAAATAGCATGCTTGGGTGAACTTGCATCATTTTGGGTTCATTTGCTAAGTGTAAGTTTTCAAAGAGCACTTCAAAGTTTTCTTTTCTCTCAAGTTCAAGTGTTCAAGTTCTTCATCCTCTTCTTTCATCCCAATCTTCAAATCACTTGGTAGGGATTTTCTTTCAAGTATTTTCTTTATTTAAGTTCTATTTCTAGTTATGTGTTTATGGTTTCTCTTGAGTCTTTTTAGAACTTCTTTCCCTCTCCTTTTTCTTCATCATTTTCGGCCATGGGCCTTTGAGGACAAGGGAATGAGAGCTTGATGATGAGGTTTCATGGTAATGGTGTCCATCACTTGAACAATCTCTAAAGCTTGATCTTTGTTCTTGAGTTAAAGATGTTTTTAGTTTTTCTTCTTGAACCTTGAAACCTTTCACTTTGATGATGTTTTAAAATGGTTACATGAACTCAATGATGAGGACTCATGATGTTGGTATTAAGGCATCATCAAGATCATGGTCTCTAGAGTTTCAAATGTTTCTTTTTCTTCTTAAAAGTTTTGAATCCTTTTCCTTTTCTTTCTCCAAATTTTCGGCCATGTTGACCAATGAGATTCATAATGGCTTGATGATGAGAGCTTCTACATGATGACTATGTGTTCATCACAATGAGGCCTCTAGAGCTTGAGTTTTAATGAAAATGCTATTTATGACCTCATTTCAAGGAAAGAAACTTTGTGTTCTAATGAACCCTTGAGGTTCACTCTTGTCTTCACTTTATCTTGTCATGATGAGTTTGGGTTGAGGTTTAAGTTCCTTTAAAGTCTTGTATGAGCTCTAATAAGAAATAAAATTGACTAGCATTCATATTTAAATCCAAGCTTATGCATTACATATTTACTTTGAGTGTAACGCCCCAATTTTTACTGTAATTTTTACTGTCATTAGAAATTACTCAATTACTGAATTACCGTAGGTAATTATTACATAAGATTTGAGGCCGAACAATCCTCAATAAAGGAATATCACATTAGATGAGAGGTTAGGAACGATTCATGCGAGAGTTGCAAATCCCGAATTTCTGTACGTATAAAATGACCAAAATGCCCCTGAAGTTATTTTACTCAGAAAATGAGGATCGTGGGCCCCACCTATTCTCAAGGGGATATTTTGAGGATAATAAAGGATTGTTTGTGTTATGTGTGTTAATAGAGCAGAAGGATCTCAATTTTGAGTTCCGACGTGCGAAATGACCAAAACGCCATCAAGGGTGTTTAACTCAGATGTGTGCGTGCCAGTGAGCCCGAACCTCACTAAAATGTTTTAAAATGTGTTTTTAAGCCATGATTAACCATTGGTTAAGCTCGGGTGGCCTCGGGCAGTTTTTAAGTGAAAGTACGATTTTGCCCCTATTTTTGGGCAGTTTTGCGAATTTTGGGATTTTTGATTCGTAAAACAAACCTAAGCAATATTAGGCTCAAATTAAAGCTTATTAAATTCTAAATATTAATCTAGAGTCAAAATTATGTATTTAGATTGATTAGAACCCAAAATTGCTCAAAAACACCCAAATTGCTTACTAATTCACTTAAACCCTTAACCGTAAATTTTCTAAATTACATGAATACCTTGCCTACACCTAAATAATGCATGGAACACACAAATTTCACTTCTTTGGGTTGTAATGGATGAAATTATTGATGCCATTATGCAGCTGAATTATTGCCAAAAGTTGCACTAAAACAAAATGCCAAAATGTCACCATAAGAGACATAATTCCTTAATTTCATACAACTTTGTCTAAAATGATTTTTCCTCCCTTATTTCTCCTGCAAAATTTCGTCCACTACCTCATCATTTTGGCCAATTAGAAGCCTCAAAATCTTCTATAAATAGGCTTGCTTGAGTGGTCTTGGAATGCTTGGTTCATAACTAGTTTTTAGGAGCACCAAAAACTTTCTTTCTTCCTCCTCTTTGGCTGAATTCTTTCTTCAATTTTTTCAAAGAGATTTTGTTTCATTTCACTTCAAGAAACCAAGTTCTCTTCCTCTTCTTCAACTCAGATTAGGTAAGGAGTAGTTTCTAAATTTATTTCTATGCTTTGAGGAGTTGTGTTTTTAGCTCAAAATGATGAAATTATGAACTTACCTTAGCTTTACATTTTGGTATCAGAGCAGTTCGATTCTCATGGAGCCTGAGGATTGGACTAGCTATGCTTCTAAAGCATAATACGTTAGTGACGTCATGTGTAGATGTTTATCATTAGGATGAGCTTGAGGATTAGAAATACATGACTATTGTATGTTGAAAGTGCCATGGTAACTTGCTCACTTTGCATGGAATATTGGGCCTAATCACCTCAGTGTTGCTGTTTTGTGTGTATAGGGACCAATGGCACGTCGACAACAGACTAGGAGCACAGCACAGAATAATCAAGACAACGAGACACCAAGCACTCCGCTGACGTAGCAAGGACCATGAGAATGATGATGGAACGAATGGATCAGGATCGTCAAGCCAATATGAATCAGGGACATGAGATTCGTGAACATGCCTGTTTCGGGGAGTTTCGTAAGGCAAACCCACCAGTTTTCAAGGGGACACTGAATCCAAATATTGCAGATGAATGGATTCGGAATATTGAGAAGGTCTTTGCTGTAGTCCCATGCTCGGAGGAGCAAAAGGTCACCTTCGCTACTCATATGCTTGAGGGTGATGCCGCTTACGGTGGGCAGTGTTCGAAAACTCCTGGAGACGGCCAAGCGTGGACATTGATTGGGAACTATTCAAGGTCCATTTTTACGAAAAGTACTTTCAGTCGTTTAGAAATGCCAAGGACATTGAATTCATGCAACTTGTCCAGGGAATATGAATGTGGCCCAAAGATAATCGCTAGATTTGAAGAATTCATTAAGTTCTCAAGAATGTACCAAGGAAATCCTGATGAGTACTGGAAATGCATTAAATACGAGTCAGGGTTGAAGGCGGAACTTAATGTGGCAGTTGCACATTTGGAGATTAGGGATTTCTCTACCCTAGTTAACAAATGTCGGATTATTGAAGAAGGTCAGAGAAAACTAAACACCCCACAGTCAGATAATATTACCAAAAAGTTGACACCTCAAGGTCAGCAGTTTAAGAGGTAGAATCGACCTCCATTTCCCCCTCAATCAAGACCACAAGGGACACAGAAATTTTCAACAAGGAAGGCCAAACAACAACAACCGCTATAATAACAACCGCTACAACAATAACCCCAAAGAATAATCGCAACAACAACAATAACAACAATAAAGGGAAAGCACCACAAAGAGGTCCAGCAGTACCTCCACGGCCTGCGCCATCCATGGAATGTCCCAAGTGCGGCAAGAATCATGGGAGCATGCCATGTCGAGCCGGAACAAACGTGTGCTATCGGTGTGGAAAACCAGGTCATTACTCCCGAGAATGCACGGAAAGGAACCCGTCAACCCCCAATCCCAAGCCGCAATACCAGGGAAGGGTATTTACTGTTAATGCTGAAGAAACAATGAAGTCACGAAATCTTGTGGAAGGTAAGGGTAATATGCATGGTAAAGACTTAATTGTACTATATGATTCTGGCGCTTCTCATTCTTTTATCTCCCATTCATGTGTTAAAAGCCTTAATTTACCTATGACTGAGCTTCTTTTTGACCTTATTGTTTCTACCCATTTGGAAAACCCGTTAGGACTTGTAAATGTTGTTTAGATTGTAGTTTTATTATAGATAATAGATCCTTTGTTTTAGATCTTATTTGCTTACCCATGCGAGGTTTAGATGTGATTCTTGGCATGGATTGGCTTGAGGCCAACCGTGTACTGTTAAACTGTTATGAGAAAACCATCACTTTTCTTCCTGTTCCTATTGAACCTAAGAAACCCATAAGTCTTTACATAACTGCTATGGAAATGGACTGTGGTAAGGGTGAGAGTAAAGGTTACATTTTCTTAGCCGCTAGTGATGTAGACTTTGAGCAAAGTATCGATGAGATACCAATAGTAAGAAATTATCCTGAAGTATTTCCAGATGAAATACCAGAGTTTCCCCCTAAGAGAGAGATAGAGTTTTCCATAGAATTGCTTCCGGGTGCGGGACCTATATCCATAGCCCCATACAGGATGTCCTCATTAGAATTGACCGAGTTAAAAACTCAATTGGAAGATTTATTGGAGAAAAAGTTTGTTAGGCCTAGTGCATCACCTTGGGGAGCCCCTGTGTTGTTTGTAAAGAAAAAGGATGGGAGTATGAGGATGTGTGTAGATTATAGGGAGTTGAATAAAGTAACGCTGAAAAACAAGTATCCTCTGCCTAGGATCGATGATTTGATGGACCAACTGAAAGGTGCGGTAGTGTTTTCTAAGATAGATTTGAGGTCAGGCTACTATCAAATTAGAGTGAGAGATGAAGACATACCTAAAACGGCCTTTCGCACTCGATAGGGCCATTTTGAGTTTGCAGTAATGTCCTTTGGGTTAACCAATGCTCCAGCTATTTTTATGGATTACATGAATAGGATCTTTCGACCCTATTTAGATCAGTTTGTAGTTGTCTTTATAGATGACATTCTCATATATTCTAAGACCCATGAAGAGCATGAATGCCACCTGACCATAGTACTGGAGATCTTGAAGGAAAAGAAACTATATGCCAAGATTTCCAAGTGTGAGTTTTGGTTGGATAAGGTGCAATTTTTAGGGCATGTAGTATCTAAGAAAGGAATTGCTGTAGATCCTAGTAAGGTAGAAGCGAGTAAGCTGGGAAAGACCAACCACAGTAATCAAGTAAGGAGCTTTTTGGGTTTAGCGGTTATTACCGTCGATTTATCAAGGGATTTTCCCAGATTTCCTACCTTTGACCAAGCTGACTAGGAAGAACACCCTTTTTCATGGACCTGAGTGTGAAAAGAGCTTTCAAGAGTTAAAACACAAGCTAACCTCGACCCCTGTTTTAGTGTTACCCGACCCCAATGTGCCTTTCGAGGTGTATTGTGATGCTTCAAAAAAGGGTTTAGGTTATGTATTGATGCAAGATAAGCAAGTGGTGGCCTATGCATCACGACAACTCAAGCTACATGAGGCAAACTACCCTACCCATGACCTTGAGTTAGTTGCCGTCGTGTTTGCTCTAAAGATTTGGAGACACCATTTATATGGAGTTAAGTTTGAGGTGTTTTCCGATCACAAGAGTTTGAAATATCTCTTTGATCAAAAAGAGCTAAACATGAGGCAAAGGCGATGGATGGAGTTCTTGAAAGATTATGATTTTGGATTGAACTACCATCCTGGTAAAGCTAATGTAGTAGCTGATGCTTTGAGTAGGAAGTCCTTACAAGTGTCCCGTTTGATGGTGAAGGAGGTTGAATTGATTGAGCAATTTAGGGACTTAAACCTAGGAATGACTTTGACCACTAAGGGCATCAGAGCTTGTCATCTTAGAGTGACAAGTGAGTTCAAAGAAAGGATTGTTCAAGCTCAAGGGGACGATGCTGAGTTTCAAGAGACTTTAGGGGCAGTGAAGGCAGGAAAGTTGATAGGTTTTACCCAAGGAATGGACGATTTGTGGAGGTTTAAAGGTCGAATATGTGTACCTGCTAGTGGTGGCCTGCGAAAAGATATTTTGGAGGAAGCCCATAAGAGCCATTTTACCCTTCATCCTGGTGCCACCAAGATGTATCAAGATTTGAAGAAGATGTTCTGGTGGCCTGGAATGAAGAAAGATGTGTGCACATGGGTGAGTAAGTGCTTGGTGTGTCAAAAGGTGAAGATTGAACACCAAAAACCCTCTGGAATACTGCAACCTCTGTCGATCCCTGAGTGGAAGTGGGATAGTATCTCCATGGATTTTGTGACTGGATTACCGAGGACCCAAATGAATCATGTATATTCTGAGAGCTCTGCTCCTACTCTCACACGTGTAAGAGAGGGTAGTGAGGAAACAGTTGTTCAGCCGAGGTTAGCAAGAAGGCCGTCCATGCGACCCCAGCCTGGTGCATCTCGTGTGTCCCCTCCCGAGGGAGCTCATCAGTGGATCGGATTTATTCCCCCATTTCCAAGACAGTGGCCATAGAGGGTTCTTAGTAGATTTATATGTGATCATGCACCCTAGTTTTAGGATAACCTTCCCGGCTTATGGAGTTATCTAGTTTAGGGGCATGTATTTCCTTAAGTATATTTTCTTTTATGGGTTTGCATAAGATAATGATGTATGAACATAACCCACCCTTTGAGTGAGGTTATTGTATGTAAATATATGCTATAATGTGCTTATAGATGTTATATGATGGAGCCTAAGTGATATGATGTGATATATTCTTAAACGTCTTATTATACTCCGCTTACTCGTTCATGTTGTACTCGGCTCACGTTTTCAATTATGTGTTTAAAAAAAAAATGGCTCGTAATTTCACTAAGTATTTTCAAATTATGAAGAAAGAACCAAAGCGAGGAGTAAAGTCTAGTCATTAATCAGATTCAACCTAGGTGTATCTGGTTAATTACTAGAGCTTTACATTGAGCTTTGCATTCATATTTATTTTCCAAGCCATCACTCAAAGTTAAAGGATAAAGAATGGATTGCACCTCATATTTACATTCTTGTCTAGCATATTTATTTTTCATCACTAAAGAACATAAAGATTTAAAATGAGAGCTTGCACTATCACCTAACTAAATCTCAAAGCCTCTCTATTTCGGCCTTAAAGTCGATTGTTACTGGGCCTAGAGCACTAAAATAAAGAAATGAACTTGCATATTTATATTTCAAGTCTTGCATATTTATTTCAAGTTTTGCATATTTATTTCAAGCCTTGCATATTTGTATTTCAAGTCTTGCATATTTACTTTAAGCTCCCACTTCACTTTGCAATGAAGAATAAAAATGAGGTGCATAGCATGTTTAAATTATGTCATCACTTAAAGATCTTAAAGCTCAAAGACTTGCCCATTTTATCTCAAGTTAAAGTTAATGTGGGAGCATTCTTTGGATGCATAATTTCGGCCATGTAGTGATGATGAACTTGGAAAGAGACTCATCTAGCTACAAGGGCTAACAATCTAAGTTTTAAGATTTCTCTTTATGCCTTATGAATTTTATGAAGTTACGGCCAATAAGATTTATGAATTTAATTCTCCTTTAACGAGGGATCAAGTGGTCACAGACCTAAGGGTATTTTTAGCCTCTTGACAAAATAAAATGGTTTGCAAAAGAGTTTTAGAAGTCCTAAAAATGGTTCCAAGAGAAACTAGTAACTTATATGTTTTAGAAATATCAAGTTATGCGTCTTTTTGGGACTTGATGTTTCGGTTCTGTCATGATGAGTTTGCTGTTGTATGATGATGTTTTGATGTGTTAGAATGTGTGAAAATTATGTATGATGAGGTAGGAACATTTCTATACATGATAGGAGAGAAACTAGCCTTCTAGAAAAACTGTAAAGTCAAGATTTAGCATAGTTTTAGCCCATTTATTTTTGGATGCTGCCCAAACTGTTTCAATGGGAATATAATCAGATAAGGATTGTTTAATCATGAAAAATTTGGATACAATTGAAGTAGGATTGAATTTTAGCACCTATAGAGAAACTAGTAACTAAAAGACCGTAAAACTGCAATTTTAGAACTCTTAGAACATTTAATTTTTAGAATCTGTCTAGCAACCTTATAATATAGTGAACATGGTTTTTGAGCCTAATGACGTAATTAAGCAAACTTAAGCAATATTAGGCTCTAATCGAAGATTAATTAATTTCATAATTAATCTAGAGTCAAAATAAGCTATTAAAATTAATTTCTAGAGAACCAAAGTTTCGTCCCATTCTTGTATCTTCTAAACGACGAACTTAGTCCAATCCACTCCAATTAGCAGTTTCTACTTTTTTTTCTAGCCTAATCCACACTAAGATCAAGCCTTAAAAAGATGTGGTAACAAAGAAAGAATTAAATATTTATGTCCAACCAGCCAGTTGTACTAGTGAGTATTTAAGTATTCTACATATATATTCCCCACGAACGCACACAAATTCTACCACTATTAGATAATGAGAGCAGCAACATGGGCTGTTAACGGTTTGGAATTATTATACACCTGGTTGTCTGCCATTTGCACACATTTTTCCTAACAAACAAGTTGGCAACCTCCTCACATTACTCAACATGTCTGCTGCCAGAAGCATTCTAAAGTTGCGCTTTTTTCGAAAGCTAAAAGAGGGATCTGTGCACTTCCTGAGCAAGGGTAATACACTAATACTGTTTATCATCATGATAGGTTCTTGGAGGCACCAGTGCTTGCTCTTGACTCTGCTTGCTTTCGTTGTTCTATCAGAAGGATCAAGATTGCCAAAGGAATACTGGGAACAGATGCTGCCAAAGAAGCTACCTACTCCTTCCTCTTCTCCCTCCAGAGGCACAAATTCCGTGTCTACCACCTCTAGTTCAACATCTAATACTGATAGTCTTCCTTCACCAGATGGAAACGGCTAACGTCAGTTCAGCCTCGCGTGCGTTCTCAAAACCACTCTCTGTTTAACTGTACATCTCCGCAGGAATAATCACAACACAGCGCTGATTTGATGAAATCACCAAGATTTTGCAATTGAGATACTCAGATTTGTCTGACACGCTACTTGTGACACAGAATTTCATTCCGGGAGTTCATTGATCACGGTCTGGAGACAGCCTCCTGTAAAGATATTCGAGTAACAAATCTTTGTGGATGGATTAGTTCATCAAAATAGCAATTTCGTGCGAATATATAGGTATGTTTGCTAGACTATAGTAGCATGTAAAATCTCTTGAAAAACATTCCAACTTAATTTCTTTCATGTAACATCCCTTTAACCAGTAGTATATTTTCCTCATAATATTGCCTGTAAATCTTTTCAAAATGTAAAAGTGCCGCTCAATATTCAAGTTAAACAGGTATTCTTGATATAATTCTCGTACAGTAATTGGCCGTTTGCATGAAAAAGGGTCCCAGGTTTTCATCTCGTTTGTGTCCTCTTTCTGATGTTATTGGCCATTTGGCCCGAAAACACAAATAGCATTTGTTTTAAACTTTTAATTTTCCAGCCATGTTCCTATAGACTCCAGTTACAAAATACTGTCTAAAAGACACGTAATCCTGTGACCCTTCAAAGATTCATCACATTTGACAAAATCACTTAAACATCAATAGACCTCCATTTTTGTTAACAAAAGTATTTTTTTCATGAGTTATTTTGTCAAAAAAAAATGATCTATCAACATTAAAGTGCTAGTTTTACAGTGCCAACCTAGCCCATTTTATGATGTGTTCTGTAACACCCTAAATATTATTTAAAAATTAATTTAAGCTTTATTATTATAATTTCAAAAATCTGACAGTTTTAGCAATGATGAGGATGACCTAACGGATTTGCAAAAAAAAAGGGTAAATAGTAACTTGCAGGACTCGCGGCCCGTCGGGACAGTCGAAATCCCAAATCGAGGACCAGGAAATGCCCGAGATTGAGAAGAGAGAGGTTTAAGGTTAGAAATAGTTAGAAATGAGGATTTTATACCTAGAATTAATTTTTAGGCAATATTTGATTACTCGGGTACGGTGTTGTACCCGTTTGGTAAAATTTCAATGTACAATTTTTAACACCGAAAGATAGTTTGATTATTATATATGGATAATGTATGTCCATTCAATCTAAGTGTAAGACTAAGATTTGATCTTGAATTACAATATCAAATCATAGCCCTCCATTTTGCTTTCTTTCTTTAAGATTTACACATTTACATTACATGATATTTACACTTTATTACAAGTTAAATATAATATCTAACCTTATCACTCCATTGAATGCATATTCTCAGTCATAGGAGGACAGCCTCCATTTTTGCTTTTCTTAAGAGCTTCCACCTTGATTCAATCCTTCGAAAGACTAGCCCAAAGTCACTAATACCATAAACTTCCTTCATCAAACTTATTCTACTCCTCATAATCTATCAAACTAACCGATTAGAATTTGAATTCATCAACTTTTTCTACTTTGAGAGTTCATCATATACTGTGTAAGGAAGGTTTTGGTGTGGGTTAGAAGGCTTTAAAGTGAAAGGGATCAATCTCGGAGCATCCTTTGGGGCCAAGATCTCTAAAGCTCCAAAAAGTAGGGTTTTTGAACCTCTTCTTCTTCAAATCATTTTCAATTTTTAAGCACTGATTTAAATTGATATTTTTAGTTGTATTAGTTGATGATATATGGATATTGATGTGTTAATTTTGGTGGAGTGTTTTGATGATGTTAGAAAACCCATTTTGGCAAAACAACTTTTGAATCATGTGCTGGAATTCTCGGATTTGTATTGGCAGGTTATGAATCACAAATTTTCTGATGTATTTGTAGATGTTTTTATGAGGTAGAAAAATTATATATTGAAGCTAACATCCTAAGGTAACTCCATGATTGTTCTTGGGCCTTAAAAGTGGCTTTTACTATTTTATAAAAATCAGAAACCAAGACTATTGAGTTGTTTGGACAGCCAATTCTGAAGCTTTAAGTTTTTCTAATTTTTTTACTGCATCAAATGATTGAATTATCACTTGATATTTTTATAGGAAGGGTAATAAAATTTGGACTTTGACTGTTGGCTGTAAATAGTGGGTTTCTGACCACTGAATTTTTCTGATTTTGTTAGCATAACTAGAGAACTCTTTTTGCTCTGAAATTTTTATGATACCTTATGAACACATTGAAGTATCATAGGTAATTTTTATAGCCTTGGAATTGATGGTTTGAAATGCATAATAGTAGTGCTACAAATATGTTAAATCTGTCTATGTGCTGAAATTGTGATAATGCCTTGAATTAGTGACATAATGACATTTGGTTCAAGTTTGATGTGTATGAATGTATGCTATGGACTTTAAAGATTATTTTATGAGGAATGAATAAATGATATATATATATATATATATATATATATATATATATATATATATATAGGTTTAAAGTATTATGAAATCAGAGAATTATGTTAATGTATATAGAAATGTGATGCATGTATATATGAGCTTGAGAATGATATATGTGTTAAGGGAAAAAGGAACTCCCTTTAGGGCACGAAAAGTCCCTTTTAGTATGAAAAAAGCACAGAAAGGTCCCTATTAGGGCACAGAAAAATCCCTTTTACTAGTTAAGGGCATGAAAAGATCATTAGAATTGTCATATGTATATGTATATTTATATTTTATTAAATTATTGGTCTTGAATGAATCTCTATGATCTTGAATGTCATGAAATACACGTGTTAAGTGATTGAATAATAAAAGAGACCCACTTCAAAGAATTGGTTTTTGAACTTTAAAATGGACATTTGATATATATATATATATATATATATATATATATATATATTGCATGCTCACACTTTCTTAATAAACCAAAGTGGCTGGGGCGATGACGATGACATTATGATTGAGTTCTTGAGGAGCTACCCTACAGATAATTGTATAATTATTACCCCTATGTGTTTTGTGTTCCCGTGTCGTCTCCAGGTGGATCCAGCAGACTATGGGGCTATTACACGAAAGAACTCGGAATTGTAGTTGTTTAGTAGTTAATATTGTTATGATGTTGTATATAGTTGTAGTCATATGTGTATGTAAATGTAATAGAGATTGTATATGTATTAAAGTTTCCTTATGCAATTGACTTTATATTAAATAAATATTTTGTATCTTTGTTATATATTTTAATAGAATTATACTTAGTTATTACACACGTTAATCAAACTTGCTATAGCTATTTAAGAAAGGTCTGCTAATTAGTAAGTAACAACTCTCAAGTACGATGTCATGACTTAAGGATGAGGTTGTACTTGGGAGGATGTTACATGTTCACAACTCATTAGTAAATATACCGTGCCACATAAGTAATAAAGTGCGAGTAATGGAATGTCAAACCCAAAGGAATATATCAAGTACCTGTTTCAATTGATTAGGACAACAAGTTGAACAATTCAAAGTGAGTGATATGAGAGCAATTGACAGAGTTAGAAAACTAAATGATGCAAAAAGATGGTTATCAATAGAATGAGATACAAATTTCATTTAGCTTTTCATCCAAGCTCGAATGATGATGGAAGGAACACAAATACAATTAGGAGCCTTTCTCAGTATCACTAATCTTTCCCAATTAGAAATTAATATCTAATCTCTTAGTGTATTAAAGTCCAATTAGGGCTAGATTAGTGCTTAATTCTTATGCTCCACATGAATCATGCTTGTTTATCTCTAGTTTTCATTCAATCCATGATGTTACGACTACAAGCTAGAATTATATGCATTTTCTCAATGAACATAAATCCATATAATTCTAAATTGGTGGCCAATGAATTCAAGATCAAGAAATGACTTTTATAACACTCAACAAATGAACGTGAAGGAAAGGACATAACATTCATTCATATTAACATAACTTAAACAAGATGGTTCCACAAATATCCCTAACTAGAGGGTGTTAGTTACACATAAAAAATGTAAAAGGAAAAACAACAATAGAAACCAGAACGAAATCAAAAGATAATAAGTTGACTAAAGAATTGGAATGAGAATCTCTTTTTCTCCTTCGCCTCTTATCTCTTTCACTTTGCAAGACTTGAGCTTTGCTTTCCAAATTAGGGTATGATATGATATGTAATCCCTCCCTTTGAAATTCTCTTAAACTTGCCAAATTTGGGTTGTACTTGGAAAGTATAAGGCCTAGTCCAATTTGTCACAAACATGTATTCACTCTCCAATATAAAGTTAGTCACGTTGGAGCATGACTTTAATTGTAACGCCCTGATTTTTCCTGTGTACAAATGACCAAAATGACCTTGAGGTCATTTTACGAGAAAAATAAGGATCGTTGGCCCCAGCCATCCTCCAGGGGATGTTTTGATGTTGAAAGGGGATTTTGTGTATTATGTGTGCTAATAGAGCAGAAGAATCTCATTTTTGAGTTCCGATGCATAAAATGACCAAAATGCCCCTGTGGCTAATTAACATAGAATTAAGTGCCGTTTGAGCCCGGACTTCACCCAAAAGTTTGAAATGATGTTTTTAAGTGATGTTTAACATTTCGTTGAGCCCGAGTAGTCCTGGGAGGTTTTTTACGAAAAATTATCATTTTGCCCCCGACTAGTGCATTTTGGGCCTAATGATATGATTAACGAAACCTAAGCAATATTAAGCTCTAATCAAAGATTAGTAAATTCTAATTACTAATTTAGAGTCAAAATAATTAATTGAAGATAATTAGAACCTAAGATTACTTAAAGAAACTTAAAATCCTTTTCTTGATTCAAGACTTTATGTCACACTTTCATGAATAGTAAAATCCCTATTTCAATTTCCTTAAATTATGGAGATCGTCACATGATGAGATTCCTCCCTAATAAAGGTGGATTTACATTAATCAAGCAAGAATACTCCTTAACCTTGTCTTTGTAACACCCTAGTAATTAACCAGATACACCTAGGTTGAATCTGATTAATGACTAGACTTTACTCCTTGCTTTGGTTCTTTCTTCATAATTTGAAAATACTTAGTGAAATTACGAGCCATTTTTTTTTTTAAACACATAATTGAAAACGTGAGCCGAGTACAACGTGAACGAGTAAGCGGGGTATAATAAGACGTTTAGGAATATATCACATCATATCACTTAGGCTCCATCATATAACATCCATAAGCACATTATAGCATATATTTACATACAATAACCTCACTCAAAGGGTGGGTTATGTTCATACATCATTATCTTATGCAAACCCATAAAAGAAAATATATTTAAGGAAATACATGCCCCTAAACTAGATAACTCCATAAGCCGGGAAGGTTATCCTAAAACTAGGGTGCATGATCACACATAAATCTACTAAGAACCTTCTATGGCCACTGTCCTGGAAGTAGGGGAATAAATCCGATCCACTGATGAGCTCCTCGGGAGGGGACACACGAGATGCACGAGGCTGGGGTGGGATGGACGGCCTTCTCGCTAACCTCGGCTGAACAACTGTTTCCTCACTACCCTCTCTTACACGTGTGGGAGTAGGAGCAGAGCTCACAGAATATACATGAGTAGGACTGTCCTCTGAAGGATCAGTTTGAATATCTCGCCTCGGGAACATACTGAAATCCATGGACAGCAGATGAAGCGGGATAAGAACGTAACATCCTTTCATCAAGTGGACGTGCATGTTCGAAAACCATTTCATCGCCATAGGGAGAAGTAGGAGAAAATCGATAACTAGGGACAGGATGTGCAAATGGACGACCTATGTAAATAAAAACACGAACCGCGCACCTCCCTTCAAAATGATACGAGCGATGCACCGATCATAGTGGAATTCCCAAGTAGGGGTATCAACGAACAGCACGAATGTCGCCATTTGAATCTGGAGACAATGACGGAAATAAAGAAAAGGGAGTGAGAATCTTGCTAAAGAATTCTCAGTAGGGTACCTCCTTCTATAGTGTCATCATCAAAGTCCCCAGAACCTCGGGATTCTTCTAAAATAGTGAGCATGCAAAGATTCATTTTAAGTTCGGACAAATACTTACCCGAGGTTCGTCAATTTTTAATCATGCGCCTTATAATGCATCTTATTCTTAACATGTCATATTTACAATGAACATTTCCTTTATCATTACATCATATTCCTCATCATCATTATCAAAATAACATGCATAAAAGAACATCATATAATATTAGCTACACATGGACACAAAGTGCACATATTTCATTTCTTTAGTGCCTTTGGTGACTTAAAATCTTATCATCATCATTATTTTCCTTGGGCCACCCTATACTCCACCCTTTTGGGAGTAATTTAGGTTATGAGCTCATACTTTACTAGTCGTCACTAGCATATACTTATCCCTTTTGATAAGCTAAAGTCCCGACTCTACCCTTTTGAGAGAACGGGTTAGGGGGCTAAAATCACCTTTTCACCACCTATAGTCTGATGGTTCCAAAGGATCATTTTCTTTTAAGTTTAAGTCACCATTAAATCTTTGCATGTTATATCATAATACAATTCATAAACATCATAACATTTTCTCATTTATAGTCTTAAGCTAGAATAATATATATCAACTGTAATCATGCATATGGGAGATTCCCAGCAAGAGGTGGGTCACAATGGACACGCTTAAATACCAAGTCTTTCCTTAGCCAGAACCTTTCCAAATTACACTTTTACAATGATACACTTTCTTCTAGCAACAAAGGTAAATTTTACATAATAAAGAACACTTCATGTACAAGCATTCTCATTATTTGCAACAGCAACTATAACATGCAAGCCAGGAAATCATTCAATGATATCAAGTACTTAATAAGCATCCAATCCTTACATAGAATTATCAATTATAGAACTAATTAGTTACTAAACCAATTATGAATCATTCTCCTAACAATAAACCATAATTATCACAACTTCAATCATATCAAATCATTATCACACATTGTTACTAAACTCAGATCGCTGGCGAATCATGAACCTCATGCAATTACATAGAATCATATTTTAAGTGCATATAAAATACTAGTTCCCGTAAAATCCTTGCAAAGCCTTAAAACTCATTTAGAAACTAGTTCTTTTGTCAAATTTGGGAGGATCTTCACAATTAAAATTCTCACTTAAGATAAAAGGAGTAAGTCTTGAGCTTTAGAGATTTAGGTGACATCTTAGAATTATAAACATGCTATGCAACCTTATTTTAATCTTATCTTTATAAGGTGATAGCTTGGAATTATAAACATGATATGCAATTCCATTTCTTTATCTTTAAGATTTAAGGTGATGACTTGAAAATTAAACATGATGCAAGAACTTGAAATATAAACATGATACAAGAAACTGGAGCGGCGGTAATCCGCACAGAACCAGAAGAGGGAGAAGAGAATATTAAGAAACCAGAGCGATGTAGTCCCACAGACCAAGAGAGGGAGAAGAGAATATTATTATTACATCTTTTAAGCTTCAATCTCAAGACTTTTTAAAGAATAAATTCTTTAACTCCAATAATCATATTTCTTTGCTTGTGATATATGGGCAAGTCTTTGAGCTCTAGGATCTTTAGGTGATGGCATAAAATAAACATGCCATGCGTTGATTCTTTTAGCCATTATAAAATATAGTGAGAGCATAAATTAAATATGAGATGCAACCTCTTTATTATCTTGAAAGATTAAGTGATGACTTGAAACATAAACATGAAATACAAGCTTGGAATTTAAACATGAGAAATGCAAGTTCATTTATTCATTCTTGAAAATTTAGTGATGACATAGAAGGTAAACATGGTTATGCAAAGCATAAACTTAATCATGGATGCAAATTCATTTTGTTTCTTTACTAGAGCTCCTTCAAGACTTTAAAAGAATTATAAATTCAACCCAATACATATCTTAACAAGAAATAAAACATAAAAGGAAAAAATACATCTTTCAAGTTCTAAACTAAAAATCTTTGTTTTAGCATCATAAAACATTATTCTTTAAGGTTTTGCATCAAGTGGAATTTTCAAGCTTTAGAGGCCTAACTTGTGATGGATTTACAACCCACCCTCAAGGTCCTCATCATCAAGCCATCATCTTAGTTCCACCTAGGCCATATGGTTGAATTGGTTAAAGAAAAATTGAAGAGGAAAACCAAAATGAAAAGCTAAGGCAAGTTCATAATTTCATCATTTTGAGCTAAAAACACAACTCCTCAAAGCATAGAAATAGATTTAGAAACTACTCCCTACCTAATCTGAGTTGAAGAAGAGGAAGAGAACTTGGTTTCTTGAAGTGAAATGAAACAAAATCTCTTTGAAAAATTGAAGAAAGAATTCAGCCAAAGAGGAGGAAGAAAGAAAGTTTTTGGTGCTCCTAAAAACTAGTTATGAACCAAGCATTCCAAGACCACTCAAGCAAGCCTATTTATAGAAGATTTTGAGGCTTCTAATTGGCCAAAATGATGAGGTAGTGGACGGAATTTTGCAGGAGAAATAAGGGAGGAAAAATCATTTTAGACAAAGTTGTATGAAATTAAGGAATTATGTCTCTTATGGTGACATTTTGGCATTTTGTTTTAGTGCAACTTTTGGCAATAATTCAGCTGCATAATGGCATCAATAATTTCGTCCATTACAGCCCAAAGAAGTGAAATTTGTGTGTTCCATGCATTATTTAGGTGTAGGCAAGGTATTCATGTAATTTAGAGAATTTACGGTTAAGGGTTTAAGTGAATTAGTAAGCAATTTGGGTGTTTTTGAGCAATTTTGGGTTCTAATCAATCTAAATACATAATTTTGACTCTAGATTAATATTTAGAATTTAATAAGCTTTAATTTGAGCCTAATATTGCTTAGGTTTCGG
Source organism: Dalbergia cochinchinensis (assembly GCA_031216125.1). Classification (NCBI taxonomy): domain Eukaryota; kingdom Viridiplantae; phylum Streptophyta; class Magnoliopsida; order Fabales; family Fabaceae; genus Dalbergia; species Dalbergia cochinchinensis. The sequence continues at coordinate 11,211,451 of CM062376.1, forward strand.
TATACGAATCAAAAATCCCGAAATTCGCAAAACTGCCCAAAAACAAGGGCAAAATCGTACTTTCACTTAAAAATTGCCCGAGGCCACCCGAGCTTAACCAATGGTTAATCATGGCTTAAAAACACATTTTAAAACATTTTAGTGAGGTTCGGGCTCAGTCGGCACGCACATCGGAGTTAAAAACCACAGGGCGTTTTGGTCATTTCAAGGCGTCGAACTCAAAATTGAGATCCTTCTGCTCTATTAACACACATAACACAAACAATCCCTTATTATCCTCAAAATATCCCCTTGAGAATAGGCGGGGCCCATGATCCTCATTTTCTGAGTAAAATAACTTCAGGGGCATTTTGGTCATTTGATACGTACAGAAATTCGGGATTTGCGACTCTCGCATGAATCGTTCCTAACCTCTCTTCTAATGTTATATTCCTTTATTGAGGATTGTTCGGCCTCAAATCTTATGTAATAATTACCTACGGTAATTCGGTAATTGAGTAATTTCTAATGACAAGAAAATTACAAGAAAAATCAAGCATAGTCTTGAATAGCCTTGATCATTTACTTTCTCACCAAAATGCCTAATTACAATTCCTAATCAATTACCTAATCAAACCTATTCCCTAAACCATGTCATAACACAAATCAAATAACAAAATCTCCTCCCTAAACCCTTTAATGAAACTGGCCACACCCTTCTCCATTTATTCCATCACATGTTAAAATTGTACACACTCAAAGAACCATGCTTAAGGCCATACCTAGCCATGCCTTGAGCCATACTTAGCCATATCCAAAGCTATACCATGCAAAGAGATATTTTTCTCTTCCTTACCCTTCAAAAGGCTGCCGCCCACTCCCCCCATTGCAACCCCCTTGTGTTTCATTTTTCTATAAATAGGCATCAAGGGAAGCTTGCAAGAACACTTGCTCAAACATGCAACCTCAAGCTTTCTTTCTTTAAGCTCAAGAGTTCTTCTTCTTCTTCTTCCCCAATCTTCCAAGAGCCACCACACTCCACCACTTCTCAACCCCCAAACCACTACACAACCACCATAAATATTCCCTTAAACACATAACCTCTTCACTTCCATGTTCGAACCAAAGACACATATTCCTTCCTTTCTCTCTTTCTTGGCCAAAACCACCATTAAAAGCACCAAGGAAGATTTGTTCTTCTCATCTCATTTCCAAGACCAAGCCTTTCTCTTTTCAAAGAAAATGCCTTTCGTAGGGAGTTGTTTTAAAGATTGCTATTCTTTTCTTTTGTTTACTCTTAGATTGAGATGTTATAATGTTAATTCTTCCCTCTTCCTCCTCATTTTTGGTTATTTATTTTCCTTTTCCTTTCTCTTTATTTTCAGCCTTGATGGCCTACATATTGGAGTATGGCTTAATGATGAGGATCTTGGGTGTTGGTTGTAAAACCATCATTTATTTGACCTCGAAAGTTTGAAGGTTTCACTTCTAAGAGTTTTTTGCAAATAAAGATATTATGTTGTTTCAGAGAGCTAAATGGTAATCTTGAGCCTAGGACTCAAAGAAATAATAAATGGATTGCATTCATATTTATATTTCAAGTCCTTGCATTGCATATTTATATTTAAGCCTTGCATTTCATATTTACATTCATGTTATCACATAAATATTTAAACTCGAAGCCTATCTATTTCAACCCTAAAGTTGATTGTTGATTTAAAGTGAATACTCTAAGGGGTCTAGAGCATTAAAATAAAGAATTGGACTAGCATTCATATTTACATTTCTTGCTTACCATGTTTACTTTTCAAGTCACCACCTAAACTTAAAGATTAAAAATAGAGCTTGCATTTTCATATTTATATTCAAGCTTTACATTCATATTTATATTTCCTTGCCATTACCTTATAATGTTAAAGACTAAAATAAAGTTTACATTAGCATATTTACATTTATGTCGTCACCTAAATAATTAAACTCGAAGCCTACCTATTTCAACCTTAAAGTTGATTGTTAATTTAGAGTGAATACTCTAAGGGGCCTAGAGCACTAAAATAAAGAATTGGACTTATATTCATATTTATATTTCCTGCTTAACATGTTTACTTTTCAAGCCATCACCTAAACTTAAAGATTAAAACTAGAGCTTGCATTTTCATATTATATTCAAACTTTGCATATCATATTTATGTTTCTCTTACCATCACCCTATAATGCCAAGATTAAAAATGAAGTTTGCATTACACGTTTAAATTAATGTCATCACTTAATTAACCTAGTGCTCAAGACTAACCTTTTCAACTCACATGAGAACTTTGACTCAGGGAATATATATCTTATTAAATGTAAACATCCTTTTATTAAGCTCTCTAATTATGCTACTGATCTAAGGTTATTAATTGTGTTACCATAAGGATAAGAACTAATTATAAGAGCATTCCTTGATCTAGAATTAATTCTAAGAAAGACTAGTTACTAGGGAGGCTTGCTTCACAATTTTATATGCTCTTAGGAAATTAAATTATGGTTTCGGTTCAAACTTTTCCAGAATTGATGTATTTTGTTTGGAGCGCTCTTAGCCTATAAAAAAAAATTGTTATTTATGGGTATGATAATCATTTTTGATAGTTAAGAGAAGTTTAGTAATTAGAAAGAATCGAAAAATATAAATTATAAGACTCTTTAAAATGAAAAATATATTTTCTGTCCAGGATGTGATACTTAAGTAAAAATAACATTTAACACTTAGTAAATATATACGAATCACCTATAATTGGTTTAGAAATTAATTTTAGCATCATAGGAAAAGTAAATAAAGAGAAAGGACCAAAAATATAACTTATAAAAGACCAAAAAGGTTCATTTTATTTTATTTCAAATCTACCCAGATTTGTTTAGTGATGTTTTTGGGTTAATAATTAATGAGAATCATTGGAATTGATCCCTTAGATGCATAAATACAAAAATTGGGTTCACCCGATTAGAAGTTTAATCGATTAAAGAATTATTATGAGTGCTTGCTTTATAAAGTGTTATGAATTGATGTACTTGGGTTTATGTAATGATTATGTTTGCATAAAGATTGTTAAAGCATATTATGATTTCACTTGAAATGTTTAAGATGCATGTATGAAAGTAATATGAAAGCATGTGACAGATGATAAGTTGTGTTTTTATATCTTAATTTGACATGCTAATAGTAAGGTGACATAAACAATATGGAAATGATCCTCTAGACTCCCTGAATTAAAAGTTATGAGAAGTGATCCAATAAGGAAGTGATGTGTTTCCTCCTCTATTATCCCATGATAAATCTAGCAAAGGCTAGTTAGGTTGAGCTCATCCTAGGCGATATGTATGGTAAAGTTTTGGTGTTGTTTGTATAAAATTCACCGATGGAGGTATGATGGTTGGTTTATGAAATTCACTAGTGGAGGTATGTTGGTTGGACTATGACGTTCGCGTAAAAAGGCGAGGGAGGTATGTTGGTTGATTTATGAAGTTCCCATAAGAAGGTGGTTAGTAAGAAAGGAATTTGAGGGAATTATCATAGGTTATCTTGCATGCATATTGAATGTGTTCCTTATGCTTCTACTTTATGTCATTATATACGTGTAATGTTGCATACGGTATTGCCATGCATTCATGACTTAGTATGCTGCATTTGTAACATCCTCTGCTGCTTTATGGATTGACGACTGTCCCCACAAACCAACACGGGTCTTTTCAGCGTGCTTTGTCTTCATTCATACGCTTCTTGGGAAAACATCCCAGGAGGTCACCCATCCCAAAATTGCTCCAAGTCAAGCACGCTTAACTGTGGAGTTCTTTAGTGATGGGCTACCAAAAAGAAGATACATCTTGTTGGTATAGGTAGTACAAATCAATTCATATAAGCCCTCTTTAACTGTATAGTCCCATACCTATACGGTTTCAGGATCCCTATCATTCGGGTGTATAATCGATTCATTTATGTACCTTTCTGCTTTCGAAGTCTGCCAGGAGCTGCTCTTTGTCCGTGCCTCCTTGCACCGGCGATCACTCCCCGACTTCGCAATTCCCAGGCGTTACATGCCCACCAGCTTCCGCTTGGTTCGTCCCCGAACCACACCGTACTTGGAGAGGTGTAGGCTCTGATACCATTTGTAACATCCCCTGCTGCTTTATGAGTTGATGACTGTCCCCACAAACCAACACAGGTCTTTTCAGCATGCTTTGTCCTCACTCCCACGCTTCTTGGGAAAACTTCCCAAGAGGTCACCCATTCCAAAATTGCTCCAAGTCAAGCACGCTTAACTATGGAGTTCTTTAGTGATGGGCTACCGAAAAGAAAATGCATCTTGTTGGTATAGGTAGTACAAATCAACTCATATAAGCCCTCCTTAACTGTATAGTCCCATGCCTATACAGTTTCAGGATCCCTCTCATTCGGGTGTGTAATCAGTTCATTCATGTACCCCTCTGCTTTTGAAGTCTGCTAGGAGCCGCTCCTTATCCGTGCCTCCTTGCACCGGCAATCACTCACCAACTTTGCAATCCCCGGGCGTTACATGCCATGACATCGGATTTGGGAGTTGTTACTTATTAATTAGCGGACCTTTCTTAAATATCTTTAGCCAGCTTGATTTATTCGCGAGATAACTATGTCGTAATTCTATTGAAATATATAGCAAGGAAACCAAAACATTTATTTAATACAAAGTTAAGTACATAAGATAAGCTCTTCTATGAGCTTAACACATTTGTTCTTTATTACATTCACATATATATAACCACAACTAAGTTATGGTAAAATAAACCTATCAACTACTATACTACTGCAACTCTAGAATAATGTTTCTTGTAGCTGCTCCACTGTTCTCTGGATCAACCTGGAGATGACACGGGAACACACAAAATAGGGTTGAGAATTTTAACAATTCTCAGTAGGGGTACTCCCCTAATACATAATCATAATATTATCATCATTGTAATGCCCCGATTTTTCTGTCTAAGGGAAATGACCAAAATGTCCCTGAGGTCATTTCCAGACTGGAAATCGAGGATAGCCGGCACGACAGTCCTCGAAGGGTTAGCTCAATGTTCGAAGGGGACTGGATGATCCTTGAGTGTTTTTGGAAACGAAAAACTTGTTTTCTGCGATTTCGGATCAAAATGACCAAAATACCCCTGCAGCGTTTTTACGCGGGTAAAAGTGCTGTTTGAACCCAAAACTTTCTCCGAAGGTTTAAAATAATGTTTTCAAGTATTTAAAAGTGTCTGTTTAAATCCTGGTGGCCCCGAGGAGTTTTCGTGCAAAATTATGATTTTGCCTCCAGAATAGTGTCGTTTGAGCTTAATGACGTAATTAAGCAAAGCTAAGCAATATTAGGCTCTAATCAAAGATTAATTAATTTCCCTAATTAATCTAGAGTCAAAATAAGTTATTAAAATTAATTAAAACCTAAGATTGCTTAGATTAAACCTAAATCCCTTTTTAAAACTCAAGATTCCTAGTCTTGGAATCTTGAATAGTGTTTTCTCTCTCCAATTTCCTTAAATCAAGGAATTGTGTTGGCATTGGATTCCTTATTAATGGAGTTTGACTCCACTAATTTAGCAAGACCACCTCCTAAACCTAGTTTTACAAACCTCTAATTAACCATTACCTCACCTAAACACTTTCCTACAAATTCCTAATGTTAAACATAATCTATGACACACCTAAACACACCTCTAAACCACAATTAAATAGAAGAAATCCCTCCCCCATGGCTGATGCATTTCGGCCACATCATCCCTAAATTCCATCACATGTTTTAAATTTTAAACACACGTTTGAGCCATGCTTTGAGCCATACCTTGAACCATACCTCACCATACCTTGAACCATACTTCACCATGCCTCAAGATCACAACATCTCACCTCATGGGCTACCTTGCCTTGGCCAAAACCTCTTTTCCCCCTTTGCACCTTTCATTTGTTTCATTTCTCTCTAAATAGCACACTTGAGTGAACTTGAAATACCTTTAGTTCATTTGCTAAGTTTAGTTTCTTAGAGCACTCAAAGCTTTTTCTTTTCTCTCAAAGATCAAGAGTTCTTCTTCTTCATCTTCTTCAACATCATTTCACTTGGTAGGAACTTTGTTTTAAATATTTTAGCCATTAAAGTTCTTGTTTAGTTATGTACTTGATGGTTTCTCTTGAATCTTTTAGAACTTCTTTTCTTCCCATTTTGATTTTGGCCTAGAGCCTTGGAGGAACTTGGAAATGAGAGCTTGATGATGGGGATTGCATAATGATATTCATCACTTGAGCAACCTCTAAAGCTTGATCTTGATTCTTAAGGAAAAGATGTTTTTAGTTTCTTTCCTTTTTACCTTGAAAACTTAACTTTGATGTTGTTCTAAAATGAGTGTATGAACTCAATGATGAGGACACATGATGTTGGTGTTAATACATCATCAAGATCATGGTCTCTAGAGTTTCAAAATAGTTCTTTTTCTTGCTCATGGTTTCGGCCCCATTTTCCTTTTTCTTTCTCTAAAAATTCGGCCATCATTGATGGTTCAACATGGAAGCTTGATATGAGAGTTTCTAGATGATGACCATGTGTTCATCACAATAAGACCTCTAGAGTTTGAGTTTTAATAAAAATGTTATTTATGATTTTGCTTCAAGGGATGATATTTTGTTTACTTTAGCTTATTGTGATAAATTTAGGTTAAGGTTTAAGTTCCTTCAAAGTCTTGTAAGAGCTCTAGTAAAGATATAAAAATGAACTTGCATATTTATATTTCTAGCACCTCATATTTATATTTCGAGCTCTTGCATCTCATATTTACTTTCCTAAGTCATCACTAAACTCTAAAGATTAAAGAAAAGGACTTCCATTGTCACGTTTAAGTTTCAAGCCTTGCATTGCACGTTTATATTTCAAGTCATCACCTAAAGAACTTAAAGATTTAAAACGAGAGCTTGCATATCACCTAATTAATCTCGAAGCCTTTCTATTTCGGCCTTAAAGTCGATTGTTGCTGGGCCTAGAACACTAAAATAAAGAACTGAACTCGCATATTTACTTTGAGCCTTGCATATTTAATTTCAAATTCTTGCATTTCATATTTACCTTGAAACTCTCACTTTACCTTATAATGAAGAATAAAATGGAATGCATAGTAAGTTTATATTTTGTCATCATGTAAAGAACCTAGAGCTCAAAGACTTGCCCTCATTATCTCAAGTTAAAGTTTGATTATGGAAACATCCCCAACGGTGCAAATTTTGGCAATGTGATGTTGATAAACTCAAAATGAGTTTCATCTAGTTATAAGGGCCAACAATCTATGTTCAAAAGTTTTCCTATGTTTTAAGAGTTCTATAAGGTCATGTTCAACAAGATTTGTAAATTAAACCTCTCCCAAGAGTGTTTTAAATTAGTTGCTGCCCCATGATTATTCTTAGCCTCTTTTACAAGATAAAATGTTTTGCAAAAGGGTTTTCGAAGCCCTAAAACGATTCAAGGAGAAACTAGCAACCTATGCTTGTTGAAAATGAGATTTTATGCATGATGTGTATGTATATGGGTTTGGTCTTGCCATGACATGTTTACTGCTGTATGATGATGATTTGACACGTTAGAATGTGTAAAAATTATGTATGTGGAGGTAGGAGTCTTTCTATGCATGTTAGGAAAGAAACTAGCTTTATAGAAAAACCATAAAGTTGAGTTCTAGCATAGTTTTGACCCATTAATTCTTAGCTTTTGCCAAAAATGTTTTAGTACGTTAACCTTCAGTTTAGGATTGTTTAAATATAAAAAACTTGGTAACATTCGATATAGGATTGTTTTTTAGAGCCTATAAAGAAACTAGCAACTAGAAAATCGTAAAAATGTAATTCTAGAACTCTTAGAACATTTAATTTTCTGATTATGTACAGCGCCCTTATAATGTAGTAAACATGATTTATAATTATTTCAAAGGCTTAGGGATACCTCATAATTGGGTTAGATCTAATTTATAGCGCCTTAGGCGAAGACGGAACCAAGAAAGGGCCTAAAACATAAGTTCTAGAACCCCGTAATCTTAAAGATGTAATTCTTCCCTTAGAGTATGATGCTGGCCAGATTTACTAATGAACTTAAATGCTAGTAAGAATTATTAGTTGTAAATCATTAGGTGCATAAGAGGTTAATAGAGAACGATAGAATAATTACATCTCAAGTTTAAGGCCCCTAAGGGTCAAAGCATAAGATACCGTAAGTCCAAGGATATAATGAGCTTTTATGTTACACGATGATGTATGTTTTATTTGAGAATGATCATGTCAACGTATGAAATTATGATTGAGGATACATGTTCTATTTTGTTTATGTGGCATAAAGCAAATTTGGAAGAAATCTGACGTGCTGCTGTTATGCTGCCGAATTTCTGACAAATTTAGGGACTTAGAAAGTTTTTGAAAAACCTATGAGATTTTCTTTAAAAGAGATGAGGTAGTAAGATGTGTTCTTGGATGACACCGGTTCGGCCGAGCACCTCCAAGAACTCATGTGACATCGGTACCAAGAGGTATTCTTGGGTGACACCGGTTCGGCCGAGCACCCCCAAGAAAATGCCTCCTAGCCCGTACTGAAGAGTCGGGATTTATTTATGATACGCTTATCGGTAAGGGATAAGTAAGAACTAGTGATGACTAGTTAGGTATGAGCTCATAACCTAGAGATGTGACACGTTCTGGGTGACACTGGTTCGGTCGAGCACCCCCAAAATGAATGTCTTTTTAGGGTGGCCCCATGAGAAAGTACAGTATGATGATTATGTCATAAAGTTTTTCCACTTGAGATTTCAATTGCCACTTTATTCCACTATTATGATGTTACTTGATGTTATGATGAATATTCTTGCATTAAGTAGTGCCATGCATACATTCTTTACTATGTTGCATCCATGACATTAAGAATCATTCTAAAATGAACGGACCTTGGCTAACTATGTTCTAAAGCTTAAAATGAACTTGATGCATGCTCACTTATTTTATACACTAAACCCAAGGTTCCTGAGGACGTAGATGATGACATCTTCAGATGGCGACATTTGTGGTGTTTGTGGACGCCCCAACATGGGAAGTGCATTATGATCCGGACCACGGATCATACCATTTTGAGGGTCACTATGCTGTTCGTGTATTCATGTTCGTTGGACGACCCTTCACTCACCCCGTACATACTCACTGATTCTCTCCTGCCTCACCATTAGGCGACGATCTCGTGTTCGAGCAAGAAGGCCCTCGAGAGGAGCGAATTCGCCGTACCCCACTGACAGCCTCTGCTATCTGGGACTACCCGCAGTATGTGCCCCGCTCCCCCTCATCATTCTAGAGACGGACCCTTCAGAGGATTCTGCCACTCAGGTACCTTCCGAAGGATCCTCCCCCACTGTACCGATGGGTTTTAGGGAGGGCAGCGAGGCCACCGTCACTTAGCCGATACGCGGAGGACGAGTGAGGATGACTCCCCTCCGTGGAGCCCATGCCCGGCCGATGCAGCGTATAGCCACGCTAGCAGAGATAGCTCAGTGGATCGGATACGTTCCTCATTTCCAGAGAGGCCCGCAGTAGGGGACGGCAGTCGTGTTCTGGTGCCCGAGCTCTGAGTAGATCAGGATAGCCTCCTTTTGTTTTGAGGTTATCCATTGTAGGTGCACTAGAGTAGGAGAGTTTCTTTTATGCCTTCTGTTGTATTTCCATTTTCCTTGTATTTCCTTTTTGGCTGTATTCGCTTTATGATGTATCAACTAAGTGTAACACCTCGATTTTTCTGTCCGAGGGAAATGACCAAAATGCCCCTGAGGTCATTTTTCGACTAACTCGAGGTAACCAACTTGGTCATCCTCAAGGGTCAACTCAATGTTTGAAGGGGATTGAATGGCCTTTGAATGCTTTCGGAGCGAAAATTTCGCTTTCATAGCTTTCGGGTCAAAATGACCAAAATACCCCTATAGCGTTTTTCCGCGGGTAAAGGTGCCGTTTGAGCCCGGAACTTTCCCCAGAGGTTTAAAAACATGTTTTCATGTGCCTAGAGGTCTCTGTTCAAGTCCCGGTGGTCCCGGGCAGTTTTAGTGCAAAATTACGATTTTGCCCCTAGAATAGTATTTTTGAGCTTAATGACGTAATTAAGCAAACCTAAGCAATATTAGGCTCTAAACGAAGATTAATTTATTTTCCTAATTAATCTAGAGTCAAAATAATTTATTAAAGTTAATTAGAACCTAAAATTGCTTAGATTAAACTTAAATCCCTTTTTAGAACTCAAGATTCCTAGTCTTGGAATCTTCAATAGTGTTTTCTCTCCAATTCCTTAAATCAAGGAAATGTGTCTAGAGTTGTTTAGACTCTAAATTGAGGATTTAACTCTCTAATGGTGCAAGACCACTCCCTAATTATGTCTAGACCACCTTAATTACCCATTTCCCTTACCTAAACACTTTCTTACAAATTCCTAATCTTAAGCATAATCAAAGATACACCTAAACACACCTCTAAACCACAATTAAAATGCAAGAAACTCTCCTCCCTTGGCTAATGAAGTTTCGGCCAGCACACTCCACATTGGCCACATGTTTAATTATTTTCTCACTCAAAGAACCATGCTTGAGGCCATACCTTGAACCATACCTCACCATACCTTAAGCCATACCTCACCATGCCTCAAGAACACATTATCTCACCTCATGGAACTCATGGGAAGCCCTCCAATCTGCACATATGGCCGAAGCTCCTCTCCTCCATGAGCTCCTCCATTTGTTTCATTTCTCTATAAATAGAATGCCTTGAGGAGCTTGCACCACTTTTAGATCATTTGCCAAGTCTAGGAAACACTCAAAGCTTTTTCTTTTCTCTCAAAGTCTTTGTGTTCTTCAAGTTCTTGGAGTTCTTCAAGTTCTTCATCTTCTTCATCTTCTTCTTCCATCTTCAAGTTCATCACACCAAGTAGGGATTTTCTTTCATGTATTCTTTCTTTAAAGTTCTTGTTCTAAGCTTAATGTTCATAGTTTCTCTTGATTCTTTTTAGAACTTCTTTTCCTTTCCTTGTTCTTGCTCTTTTCGCCATGGGCCTTGGAGTTCAAAGAAATGAGAGCTTGATGATGAGAGTTTCATGATGATGTTCATCACTTGAAACAAACTCTAGAGCTTGATTTTTGTTCTTGAGCAAAAGTGTTTCTAGATTTTCCTTTCTTGAACTTTTGAGAACTTTAACTTTGATGGTGTTTTAAAATGGCTCTATGAACTCAATGATGAGGACTCATGATGTTGGTGTTAATATATCATCAAGATCATGAACTCTAGAGTTTTAAAATGCACCTTTCTCTTCTTGGAGATTTCGGCCATTTCCTTGAGATTTTCTAAGTTTCATAGTTTGATTCCCAAAGATGTTATGTTGAGTTCTAAGAACTCCAAGCTTGACTTTACCTTGTTTGAATGAGTTTGGGTTAAGATTTAAGTTCCTTTAAAGTCTTGTTAAGAGCTCTAGAAAGATAAAATGAACTTGCATAATTTATTTTATGCTTGCATTCATATTTACATTCTTGCTATGCATCTTTATTTTCAAGCTATCACCTAAGAACATAAAGATTAAAATGGAACTTGCATCTTCACTTAATTTAATTCTCGAAGCCTTTCTATTTCGGCCTTAAAGTCGATTGTTGTTGGGCCTAGAGCACTAAAATAAAGAATTGAACTTGCATTATCACCTAATTAATTTCTCGAATGCCTATCTATTTCGGCCTTAAAGTCGATTGTTGTTGGGCCAAGAGCACTAAAATAAAGAATCGAATCTTGCATATTTACTTTCAAGCTTGCACGTTTAAGATTATGCTTCGCATATTTTACTTCCAAGCTTGCACGTTTAAATTATGCCTTGCATATTTAATTTCAAGTCATCACTTTACTTTGAAAGCAAGATTAAAAATGAAGAGCATGAGCACGTTTAGTTTATGTCGTAACTTAAGAACCTAGAGCTCAAAGACTTGCCCATTTCATTCCAAGATAAAGTTAAATGTGAATGTATTCCTTGAATGCATAATTTCGGCCAAGTAGTGATGATGGACTTGCAATGAGTTTTCATCTAGCTACTAGGACCAATAGCCTATGTTTTAAGTGCTCCTTAAAGTTTTACAATTCTTTATAAGGTTATGTCATTATAAGTTGTGATTCCAATCTCTTTTAGGGGATGGAATATGTTTTCGTCAGTGACCTAAGGCTTCACTTAGCCTCTTGATGAATTAAAATGTTTTGCAAAGAGTTTTAGAAATTCTAAATTGATTCCAAGAGAAACTAGTTAACTTATGTACCTAGAAATGTCAATTTAATTCTCTTATTGAGGCAAGATGTTTTCGGTTCTGATGTGATGAATGTGATGCTGTATGATGATGTTTTAATGTGTTGGAATGTGTGAAAACATCATATGATGATGTAGAAGCGATCCTATGCATGATAGGTAAGAAACTAGCTAACTAGAAATACCGTAAAGCTAGAATTTAACATAGTTTTGACCCATTTGTTTATGGAACTAATCCAAACTGTTTTAATGGGGACATAATCAAATTTAGATTGTTTAGACATGAAAAACTTGGTATCATTTGAGTTAGAATTGAATTCTAGCACCTACGGGGAAACTAGTAACTAGAAAACCGTAAAAATGCAAATGTAGAACTCTTAGAACATTTAATTCTCTGAATTCTGTCCAGCACCCTTACAACATGATAAACATGATTAATAATTAGTCCTTAAGCATAGGAATGCCTCATAATTGATTTAGATTTAATCCATAGCTTAAGCTAAAACGAAACCAAGAAAGGGACTAAAACGTAAGTTCTAGAATCCCGTATTCACCTGTTAGGATTTCCACCCTATGCTATTCAGATTCAAAAGTAAAATGAGAGGATTATGAATGATGTTTAATTATGAGCCTTAGGTGCTTAAAATATGAACGACGGGTTGTAGAGAACTATATCTCAAGATTAAGACCCGTAAGGTCAAAGCATAAGCTACCGTAAGGGTAAACGCTTCGATGATTTATGATGATGCATGAAGTATGCTAATGATGATGATGTTATTCATATGAGGAATTTATGAGATTATATGTTAATGTGGCATAAAGCAAATTTGGAAGGAAATTCGTGTAATGACCGTTTTGTGCCAATTTCCGACAAATTTGGGGACTTAAAGAGATTTTGAAAATTAAGGTACTAAGATGGGTTCTAGGATGACACCGGTTCGGCCGAGCACCTCCATAGAACTCATGTGACATCGGTACCATTTTATACTCTTAGGTGACACCGGTTCGGCCGAGCACCCCTAAGAGTTTTGCCCCCTAACCCGTACTCAGATAGTCGGGATTTATGATACGCTTATCGTTAAGTGGTAAGTAAGAACTAGTGACGACTAGTTAAGGTATGAGCTCATAACCTAGATGTATGACACGCTCGGGTGACACCCGTTCGGCCGAGCACCCCCAGTTCGATTGTCTTTTAGGGTGGCCCATGAGGAAGAGAAGTTTCATGATTATGATTATGTCACTAAGTTTTGTCCCATATGAATGTTACTATTGCCACTTTATGCCACCAAGAATGATGATGCTTGATGTTACGTTTTATGTATGTGCATTAGGTAGTGCCATGCATACATTCTCTATTATGTTGCATCCATGACATTAAGATCATCCTAAAATGAATGGACCTTGGCTAAAATATATTTTAAAGTTTAAAATGAACCGAATACATGCTCAGTCATTTTGTATAAATAAACCCAAGGTTCCTGAGGACGTAGATGATGACACCTAGGTAGTAGGAGGCCCTACTGAGATTCTTTAGCAAGATTCTCACTCCCTCTATCTCTTTCTTTCCGTCACGTCTTCAGATGACGACGTTCGTAGTGTTCGTGGACACCCCGACATGGGAGGTGCACTTTGACCCGACTCACGGGTCATACCATTTTGAGGGGCAGTGCACGGTGCGGATTTTCATGTTCGTAGGACACCCCTTCGCTCATCCCGTGCACACCCATCACTTCTCCCCGACCGCACCCTATGGCGACGACGAGCGGGTTTTTGAGCGTGGCGCAGACACGATGACGAGAGAGCACTCCGTAGGCACACCGCCGCCTTAGCCATGCGAGATTATCCCGACTACGTGCCCCGGACCTACTTCTCGGAGACCGACCCATCCGAGGACCCGCCTACCCATCCGTATAGCGAGAACTCGCCTCTCTCCACCACGGATAAGGGAGGCGTTGAGGATACCGTGACTCAGCCACGGCTTGGCGCGACGACGGAGATGCGACCATACCGTGGGGTCACCTCGATCCCCATTCCGCCTCTTCACGTCCGAGGAGCTCGCCCGCTTCCCGGATATCCGCCTCGTTCGCGAGATGGACGCCAAAGAGAGGTGACGATCGTCCGATGGAGTACCCGGTTAGAGCACACACACCACTTAGATGGGGATAAACCTTCTTTTGTTTAGAGGTTATCCTATTAGATGCACTCGGGTAGGGGAGTAGATTATGTTTATGTTTATGTTGTATTTTCTTTCATGTATTTCCATGTACTAAACCTAGTCCCACGCTTATAAGTGGGCAAATTATAATTATATATGAGATGTTATTCAGTGTCTCTCATGATGTGCCCTTATATGCTTTATGCTATGACGTTATGAGATGTATGTTTTGTCCGTCGCAAGTTATATCGCATCACGCGACTCTCACTTTCATTTCAAAAAAAAAATTTCCCGTATTTTCCGCTAAGTAATTCAAAGTTAAATGAGAACTATGAAGTAACAGACTAATGATTAACCTAAATATGTTCTAGAGTATTGGGTTAAAAATTAGGATGTTACACTAAGTCCCACTTTTTATAAGTGGAAATATCCTATTATATTTATGCAGTTCAGTTTCATTGTGATATGCCATTACTTGCTTTATGTTATGATGTTTGTAAGTTTGCTTGTTTTATTTTCTTACGTGCTTCATCGCTCATCGTATTGCGCGGCTCTCACTTTGTCTTTGCATTTGAAAAAAAAATTACCTGTATTTTCCACTAAGTATTTTAAAGTAAAAAGGAAACTATGACATAATCGACTAATAATTAACCTAAATATGTTCTAGAGTATTGGGTTAAAAATTAGGATATTACAGTCATCGCCCCAACCACTTCGGTTTATTAAGAAAAAGGTGATCAAGTATTACATAATAACTGTTCATTTTTAAAGTTCTAAATCATATTTTCGAAGTGGGTTATTTTTAAAAGTCAATCACTTTGTACACATTTATCATATGCTCATAATCATACCAAATAATGTCAATCAAAATGATTCGATATGATACAAGTATGTATATGCTAAATATAGGAAAATTATCTTTAGTTGCCCTTGATAGATCGAAGAGGATCTCATCTATCTTTATTTGCCCTTGACAAGTCGAAAAGGATCCCATCTCTCTCTACTCGCCCTCGACGAGTCAAAAGGATCTCATCTCTTTCTACTTGCCCTCGACGAGTCGAAAGGATCTCATATCGCTCTATTTGCCCTTGACAAGTCGAAAGGATCTCATATCACTCGACAAGTTGAAAGGATCTCATCTCTCTCTTATTTGCCCTCAACAAGTCAAAAGGATCTTATGTTTCTTTATTTACCCTTGACAAGTCAAAGAGGATCCCTTGTCTCTTATTTTCCCTTAACAAGTCAAAGAGGATCTCATGTTTCTTATTTGCCCTTGATAAGTCAAAGAGGATCTCATTTTTACTTATGGCTACAGAATTTAATTCAATATATCATTCACTTTCTTTTCCAATGCATGTATAAAACACATACAGGTATTCATTCACATTGTGATTTCAATCATGCCTCATAAACCAATATTCACTTTCTATAGTATGCATTTATACATCACAAGTCACATGGCCAAATATTTAACATCAAGTATTCATGTCATACTAGAACCAAACTACCATTACATTATCAATTCAAGTCTTTAGTTCATTTCCAGCAATTAAGCAGATTTCACACCATTGTAGCACAAATTTATTTGCACATAAAACAATCAATTCAGAGGCTATAAAAATTATTCAAGACACCTCAATATATCCCTAAGGTTCTGTAAAAATTTCAGGGTAAAAAGAATTCTCTAACTATGTTAACAAAATTAGACAAATTTAGTGGTCAGAAACCACTCAACCTCAGCTCAAGAACCAAAATTCATAATTTTTAACCCTAGCAATTGGACCCAGAAAATTAGAAATAAAAATCCTGGTAAAACCTCAATATGCCTCTAATACCCTGTAAAAATCAAAGGTGATAATTCCATCATTTGGTATGGTAACAAAATTAGCAAAATTTACAGCTTTTATTCTAGCATTTCAGGTAGCATATGCTTAATTTCGGTTCTTGATTTTTCTAAAGTAGTTTGACTCAAAATCAGAACCCAAGAAAATACGTGGGACTAGCCCAAGATGTTAGCTCCAAAATATATTTTTTCCAGGCCACGAAAATGCCCACAACAAGCCCAGAAAATTCGTGATCACACACTGCTTGTAAGCAAACCGAAAATCCAGCAAGTATCACTCAACATCTTTTTGACAAAATTGATTTTTTCACAACATCAAACTAACCCACCTCTGGAAATACATCAATATATATATATGTGTAATCACCCAATAGAATTAGAAAATACCAATTAAATAAGAAATCAAACTTCAGAAAACGGATTTGAAAACAAAAGGTTTAAGAGCCCTACTTTTGTGGCTTATGAATATTAGCTCAAAAGGATGATCCCAAGAGTGATTCTTCTCACTTCAAGGCCACCAAATCACCACTGTATCGCCCCGATTTTTCTATCTGAGAGGAAAATGACCAAAATGCCCCTGAGGTCATTTTCGGCCCAGAATTCGAGGATGGCCGGCCTGACAGTCCTCGAAGGGCCAACTCAATGTTTGAAGGGGATTGGATGGCCCTTGAATGGTTTCGGAGGCAAAAGTCTTATTTTCTGCAGTTTCGGGTCAAAATGACCAAAATACCTTTATAGCGTTTTTACGCGGGTAAAGGTGTCGTTTGAGCCCAAAACTTTCCCCGGAGGTTTAAAACAATGTTTTTACATGTTTAAAAGCATTTGTTTAAGTCCCGGTGGTCCTGGGTGTAACACCCTAATATTCAACCCAATACTACTAGTATGTACTGAGGCCAAATATTAGTCATTACTTCTTGCTTTAGTTCTATTACCTTTGAAATTACTTACTGAAAATACGAGCCATTTTTTTTTGTAACAAAACCTTGATAAAGTATGAGCCGCGTATAGTGTAAATCGAACGATAACGTAAAGTGTGGAAATATAAACACATAAAGGCTCCATACACAGCATCATGATCACATATACTGAAATACCTCATATATTAAAACGTAGAATGCCCACCAGTAATGGTGGGACTGTTTCATACATAAGGTGCAATACAACTGAAACGTAGGAAATACATGGAAACATAGACGCTACAAGCAAGAGAATACCCACACCCAAGTGCATCTGAAATGGATAACCTCAACACAAAAGAAGATTTATCCTATCTACGTGACGTGTGTGCACTAAGGACTACCCTCTAAACCATACGGCTACCGTCACGGGTAAGGTGGGACATAGCCGATCCACAGGCGAAGCACGTCAGGAGTGGGCACTCGGACACGTCCTCCATGTTGGGGTCGCCTCTCAAGTATCCGAGCCCTCCGTGGCTGGGTAACCGTTTCCACGCTGCCTGCTGGCATACATGGGGGAGTGGGGGCAGAGTCCTCCTCATACATAGGGGCAGGTGGCTTCTTCGAATGCTGCAAGCGGGGTACATATTCGGGTACAGCGCCCGAGCCTGCGGTGTAAGTCCGTAGGATTCTCTCGTTGCTTGTGTGTGCATGCTCAAAAACCATGTCATCTCCATAGGGTGACATCGGGGAGAAGAGGTAGCTATCTACAGGATGGGCGAATGGCTGTCCGGGAAACATAAAGACGCGAACAGTACAGCGGCCCTCAAAATGGTACGATCCATGCTCCGGATCGTAGTGGTACTCCCATGTGAGGGTCTCAACGTACAGTATGAACGTCGCCATCCGAATCTAGAGACGTAATGGAAAGAAAGAGATATAGGGAGTGAGATTTCTTACTAAAGAAACTCAGTAGGGTTTTTCCTCATATCTAAGTGTCATCATATATGCTCTCAGGACCTCAGTTTCTTAGTAAAAACTGTGGGCATATAATAGTTCATTTATGAAGTTCGCAAACATTAACCTCCGAGGCCCGTTCCTTTTAATTATGAAAACTTCTTGGTTACATAGTCTAGAAGTCATAAAACATGGATCATAAGTCATGGTACATTAATAATAAATTATGGGTTCCTATATCATGGGTCATAGCACATAAACTCATAAATTCATATTTCTTATATCATGGGGCGTAGCACATAAACTCATAAATTCATGGTTTCTTATATCATGGGGCATAGCACATAAACTCATATAATCATGGTGTATAGAATCATAGTTCATGGAACATGGTACATGGTACATATCTTGGTTACTTGAGGTGACATTAAAACATCATCATTATTTTCCTGGGGCCACCCTAACTGATCTTCCTGTGGAGAAATTCTAGGTTATGAGCTCATACCTTGCTAGTCGTCACTAGCACATGGACTTATCCCTTTTGATAAGTTAAAGGTCCCAACTTAAAGTATGGGTCTAGGGGGCTAGAATCACCTTATCCCCACCCTTAACTTGGTGGTTCAAGGATCATTTTCTCATAGTTTAAGTCACCTTAAGTCTTAGCATGTTTATTGAGAAGCCACTTAGTTCATACATGTCAAGTATCAACGATTACAACATAGGCATCTCTAAGTTCTTAAAGAACAATCACATGCAATAAAACTATCATTTAGGAATAATAGTTCACATGGCATCATATAAGTCATGAGGTAAACACTAATTCATCATTCATAGAGTAATGCTTAAACCTTTCCCTTGAGAGTGAAAACCCCTAATCGGGTAACCTCAAACTTCCAAATTATTTTCTTATACCTCTAAGGGATTGATTAACCTCATTACCATAATTTATTAAGTCCTAAAACCTAATTAACTATGGCTGGACAGCATTGGCAGCAAGCTAAACTAGGATGAATTACGGTGTTCTAAAAGATGTGTTTTAAACCCTTTCTCACATCCGACTTTTTCTATGATGCAACAATTAATACCTAAGCCAATTATGAGTCACTCTCACTGATCTAGACATCATATAATGTGATTCCATGGATGTTAATAATGCTGGACAGAATTTATATTTTGTGTGCCTATGGAGTTCTAGCATTCACATTTCAAGCAATTAAGTAACTAAACATGCTCTAAAATGTCTAGAACAATTAGCATATACTTGGCAAGGTATTTAAACATATTTAGACCACCCAAAACATGATTTAAGGTGCTGGAAATAAGCAAGGCAGAATCAAAACCTCAAAGTCATCAAATCATGTGTAAACTTCCTTTTTCATGTACATAGGTAACTAGTTTCTCTTGGAACAATTTTAGGACTTCAAAAATACCTTGGAAATCAATTTAACTTGTCAAGAACTTCCATAAAATACATGGGGCAGCAACTCTTTAATTTTACTCATGGTTGAAATCCTAAATATAAGAACATACTCAAAAATACTTTTAAATGTCACTTATGTTTAGAAAAACTTAAAACATAAACTATAGGCTCTTGTAACTAATGAAAAACTCATCTTAGAGCTTTCATCATCACATGGCCGAATGCATCTCAAGAAGATACCTTCTTGATTTAACTTTTCTCAAGATGAAATGGGCAAGTCTTTGAGCTCTAGTCTCTTAGGTGATGACATAAAAGTAAACGTGCTATGCATTCCATTTTATTCTTCATTAGAGAGTAAAGTGAGAGCTTCAAAGTAAATATGAAATGCAAGAACTTGAAATTAAATATGCAAGGCTCAAAGTAAATATGCAAGTTCCATTCTTTATTTTAGTGCTCTAGGCCCAGCAATAATCGACTTTAAGGCCGAATTAGAAAGGCTTTGAGATTATCTTAGGTGATATGCAAGCTCTCATTTTACATCTTTAAGTTCTTAGGTGATGACTTGAAATATAAACATGGAATGCGAAGCTTGGAATTTAAACGTGCATTATGCAAGTTCATTCCTTATCTTGGGGTTTAGTGATAGCATAGAAATAAATGTGCTATGCAAAGCATAAAGTAAATCTGAATGCAAGTTACTTTTATCTTGTCTAGAGCTCTTGCAAGACTTTTGAAGAGAACATAGTTCCAACCCAAACCTCATCCTCACAAGAAAAGGAAATTACTAGTGCTAGAATACTCAAAATAAATCATAACCTTAAAGAACTTGGAAGTGGCCGAATCTCCATCATAGAGAATGAACTATTTTTAAACTCTAGGGACCAAGATCTTGATGATCTAAGACATCAACATCCTAAGTCCTCATCATTGAGTACATAGCTTCCTTAAAACCAACATTTAAAACAAAGTTTATGCTAGAGAAGAAAGCAAAACCGAAACTATGCTTGTTTTAAGATCAAAGTTTCAAGCTTTAGAGTTTGTTCATGTGACTAGCATCAACATGAAACACTCATCATCAAGCTTTCATTTTTCCAAGTCTTAGAAGCCTACATGGCCGAAAACATGGGAGGAAAAAGTGAAGTCCAAAAGATTTCAAGAAACATAAACTCCTTTCTTTTTCAAACTTGGAAAAAAGGATGTAACTTTCCTTAAAAAAATTCAAGCTTTAGAGGTTGTTGAGTGACAAGCACCATCATGACAACCTCATCATCAAGCTTTCATTTTTCTCATGGGTTAAGGCCTTCATAGCCGAATCATAAAGGAGAAAAGAGAAGTTCAAACATTCAAGAGAAACATAACCTCATTCTTGACTAAACTTGTAAAAGATGAAACTTTTCTTTGAGAAAAACTCAAGCTTTAGAGGTCTCATGTGAGATGAACTCATGGTCACCTTTAGAGAACACTCATCATAAAGCTATCATGCTCAAGGCCTTGAGGCCAAAAATCAAAGGAAAGGAAAAGGAAGAAACCGAAAATAAAAAGCAACATGGAGGTTCCACCTTTCATCATTTCCCAACAAGACTTAACATAGAAATCAAAGACATATTTAGAAAGGTTCCCTAACTTGTGGTTTTCGAAAGAGGAGGGGAAGAACTTGAGCTTGAAGAACTCTTGGAAGCTTGAGAGAAAAAGAAGTGAGAAAGCTTGAGACTTTTAGAGATTTTGCAAGAAGTGAGCAAATGAGTGAAGTTGTGTGGTGTTGTGTATTTATAGGCAAATGAATCATGAAGGAGTGGAAGGAAAGAAGTTGGCCGAAACTTCTTGAGGAAGAATGGAGAAAAATATCTCTTGTGTTGTCATTCATGGTGTCATAGGTTTTAGGTCTTAGGGTGGCTTTGATGGACAATGTGATTGACTACATAAAATATCATTCTTTTGGATTTTTGGGGGGAAAAATGGCTGATCATTATAAGGCCAAGGGAAGGAAGATTTCATTCAATTTAATCATGTACTAATGGAGTGTTTAGGAGTAAACAAGGTTAGGTCACTAATTAAGGTTGTGTAACCAAGTGTTTAGGTGAACTAATTAGGTAATTAGGACCCTAATACCTTAGACTAAGAGTACTATTGTAGGATTGATGAAGTCAAACTCCTATGACCATTGATTGATGTATGACAACTTTTCTTGGAAGAGAAACCATTCTTGGGAAAGGAAATGTGAATAGTGAAAATACTATTCATAGTTGCTTTTTCTTTAAAGAAAGAAAAGAATTAGAATTGAATTGCAAATTTCCTTAAGCAATTTTAGGTTCTAATCAACCTTAAATAATTATTTTAGCTCTAGATTAATTAAGGAAATTAATTAACCTTTCATTAGAGCCTAATATTGCTTAGGTTTGAATTAAGTAACTCGTTAGGCTTAAAATGCACTAAGCAGGGGTAAAATCGTAATTTTTACCAAAAGTTGCCCGGGACCTCCGGGACTTAAACTAACATAGTTCATGCCTTAAAACATCATTTTTGATCTCCGGGATGAGTTCGGGTTGGAGTCAAAACTTAAAACTGCTTTAAATCAAGTTAGGGGTATTTTGGTCATTTGTGCACAAAAACCTCAAAAATGAGATTTTTCTGACTGGTTAACATTCATAAACATATAATCCCCTTCATATATCATTAAAGCCTTGTGAGGATGGCTGAGGCTGGTCGTCCTCATGTTTCAAGTAAAAATGACCTCAGGGGCATTTTGGTCATTTAAAAGTTTAAAGAAAAACGAGGTGTTACAGAGTTCACCTTCTAACAAATGTCATCTTCTACGTCCTTAGGAACCTCGGGTTTTTATATAAAGTGGTGAGCATGCATAAGGTTCAATTATTAAGTTCCAAATATTGTTATCCAAGGCTCATCTATTTTAGAATGCTTCTCAATACAAGAATGCAACATGACATACCATGACCGCATAACTAATGTCACAATTAAACATCATATAATAGAGAATGCAAACTCTTCTAGTATGCTCTTTTCCTCATTATTCTTTTAGGTGACTTAAGGTTCTTACTTCTTTTACTTGGGGGCCACCCTATTAATCTCTCTTCTCGAGTTTTCTAGGTTATGAGTTCATACCTTACTAGTCATCACTAGCTAACACTTATCTTCTCGATAAGCAAATTTTTGACTCCCAAAGTACGGGATAGGAGGCATAGGATCACTTTTTGTTGGGCCCGGTGTAACACCCTAATAGACCCGGACTCTATTAGTCAATTACCTATATTCTTTAATCAATTTTATTTTTAAATTAATGATAAGAAGATAGGGGTAATTTTTTTTTTATACGAATCTACTTTTAAAAAAATTAAGCCTGTAATGTGAATGATATGTGCGCCATAGTTCCGATATAATATAATTTCTAAAATTGAACTTTCATCGAGCAAGAATATCATTGTTACCAACATGAGTTTACATAGTAGCACCTAGACGAGTAAATACAGTACTGGCTTTTGATATATCTAATAAAATAGTACATAGAAGAAAATACATCATACGGATAGCAACAGTGGAAAAGTGAAAATCTCTAGCATAGATTACTACAGAGGTGGTGGTAGTGGTTCTTAACCTATCAAATGTCTAATCTGAGGCTAGGCTAGTAGTGGTTTTTTCTCCCTAGCTCCCCAGACTTCGTGCATCTTGACTCAGGGAAGCGAGACTTCCCCCTTCTCGAATAGTTGGGATTCATTAGTATCCGTGGTGACAACTTAAACATACATAGGAGTGAGAAATGCTGGATTTCTCAGTAGGAATTTCAACTTGGTATCGATTGTGTCATCATTGTCACTCCAACTACCTCGGGTTTATTTACAAAGTGATGGACAGGTAAAGGTTCATTTATCAAGATTTTCGCAAACATGATTAGCCGAGGTAGAGTTACTTTTAAACTATTCTTATTAGCAGAGTCATACATATCTAACTTAATGATTTCATGCATCTTTTTTGTAATCATACAAGCATTTCTACTACTAGCATGACACTTTATTCTCTTTTATTGACATGTCTCATAATTACTCACGGGATGAATACATCAATGCCTTAGACCACCCTAAAAGGGTAATGAGCTCATACCGTGGCCGTCGCCACAACCTTTTGGTTTTCTTTCCGTTGCCGTGATCTCAACGGTTTAGGGGGTTAAGCCATGAGCTTAGCTCAAGTCCACTTTTCCAGATTATCATTGCTACTTTTTCAGGCTTTACTTTTATTCTCGTTGAGTGAAAATCATCATGCAATCATAAATAAGTCATGGTACAATCAATCATCCATTCTTATCATTTCATAACTCATCAATATATATTCATAATACTATATATCAGCTTGGATATCATAGAAACATTTCATACACAATCTTATATCAAATAGTAGACATTTCATACTAAGTCTCATGGTAAAAAAAAAATAGTATTCTTGTTAAGTAGGTATTTAGCATATAGACTTATGTAAGATCTCATATAGATTCTCTTAGTCTTCTTTGTACACTTAATATTTAGTAATACATTAATGCACTTTAAAATATTATTAAATGTCCTTTACATATTTTAAAGCTCCCCTATGACTTTTATATATATATGTTTCCTCTTGAAGATTATTACTACTTAAATATTTAAGTTCTCTTGCAAGACTTAAATTTTCTATTTCAGTTTCTAACATCTTTTAGAAAAAAAATTGTAGCTCTCTATATACTTGTTATCTCAGTCTAGAAAAGGTAGTTTTAGATTCCTAATTCATCAAGTTTTAGTGTAATTCAACTGTAATCTATGCACAGGAGAGTTCCCAGGAAAGAGAGGTGGGTCACAAAGTAATGTAACACCCCGATTTCTCTGTCCGAGGGAAATGACCAAAATGCCCCTGAGGTCATTTATGACCAACTCGAGGGTAACCAACTCGGTCATCCTCGAAGGGTCAACTCAATGTTTGAAGGGGATTAAATGGCCCTTGAATGCTTTCGGAAGCAAAAATTTCATTTTCCGCAGTTTCGGGTCAAAATGACCAAAATACCCCTATAGCGTTTTTACGCGGGTAAAGGTGCTGTTTGAGCCCGGAACTTTCCCCAGAGGTTCAAAAACATGTTTTCATGTGTCTAGAGGTCTCTGTTCAAGTCCTGGTGGTCCCGGGCAGTTTTAGCGCAAAATTACGATTTTGCCCCTAGAATAGTGCTTTTGAGCTTAATGACGTAATTAAGCAAACCTAAGCAATATTAGGCTCTAAACGAAGATTAATTTATTTCCCTAATTAATCTAGAGTCAAAATAATTTATTAAAGTTAATTAGAACCTAAAATTGCTTAGATTAAACTTAAATCCCTTTTTAGAACTCAAGACTCCTAGTCTTGGAATCTTGAATAATGTTTTCTCTCTCCAATTCCTTAAATCAAGGAAATGTGTCTAGAGTTGTTTAGACTCTAAATTGAGGATTTAACTCTCTAATGGTGCAAGACCACTCCTTAATTATGTCTAGACCACCTTAATTACCCATTTACCTTACCTAAACACTTTCTTACAAATTCTTAATCTTAAGCATAATCAAAGATACACCTAAACACAACTCTAAACCACAATTAAAATGCAAAGAACCCTCCCCCATGGGCTGATGCATATTCGGCCATCTCTCTCCAATTACCACACATATTAAATTGTTTTCTCACTCAAAGAGCCATGCTTGAGCCATACCTTGAGCCATACCTCACCATGCTTTGAACCATACCTCACCATGCCTCAAGAACACATTATCTCACCTCATGGAACTCATGGAAAGCCTCCAATCTGCACCCTCATGGCCGAAACCTCTTCACCCATGAGCTCCCTCCATTTGTTTCATTTCTCTATAAATAGAATGCCTTGAGGAGCTTGCACCACTTTTAGATCATTTGCTAAGTTTAGGAAACACTCAAAGCTTTTCTTTTCTCTCAAAGTTCTAGTGTTCTTCAAGTTCTTCAAGCTCTTCAAAGTTCTTCATCATCTTCATCTTCTTCTTCCATCTTCAAGTTCATCACACCAAGTAGGGATTTTCTTTCATGAATTCTTTTCTTTAAAGTTCTTGTTTCAAGCTTGATGTTCATAATTTCTCTTGATTCCTTTTAGAACTTCTTTTCTTTTCCTTCTCCCTCTTTATGTTTCGGCCATAGGCCTTGGAGAACAAAGGAATGAGAGCTTGATGATGAGAGTTTCATGATGATGTTCATCACTTGAAACAAACTCTAGAGCTTGATCTTTGTTCTTGAGCAAAAATGTTTCTAGTTTTTCCTTTCTTGAACTCTTGAGAATTTTAGCTTTAATGATGTTTTAAAATGGCTCTATGAACTCAATGATGAGGACTCATGATGTTGGTGTTAATATATCATCAAGATCATGAACTCTAGAGTTTTATAATGTTCCTTTTTCTTCTTGAAGATTTCGGTCATTTCCTTAATTTTTCTAAGCTTCATGGTTTGATTTCCTAAGGATATTATGTTGAGTCTTAAGAACTCTAAGCTTGACTTTACCTTGTTTGGATGAGTTTGGGTTATGGTTTAAATTCCTTTAAAGTCTTGTTAAGAGCTCTAGATAGATAAAATGAACTTGCATAATTTATTTTATGCTTGCATTCATATTTACATTCTTGCTATGCATCTTTACTTTCTAGCTATCACTTAAGACCATAAAGATTAAAATGGAACTTGTATCATCACTTAATTTAATTCTCGAAGCCTATCTATTTCGGCTTTAAAGTCGATTGTTGTTGGGCCAAGAGCACTAAAATAAAGAATTGAACCATGTATATTTACCTTCAAGCTTGCACGTTTAAGTTTATGCCTTGCATATTTAAATTCAAGTCATCACTTTACTTTGTAAGCAAGATTAAAAATGAAAAGCATGAGCACGTTTAGTTTATGTCGTAACTTAAGAACCTAGAGCTCAAAGACTTGCCCATTTCATTCCAAGATAAAGTTAAATGTGAATGTATTCCTTGAATGCATAATTTCGGCCAAGTAGTGATGATGGACTTGCAATGAGTTTTCATCTAGCTACTAGGACCAATAGTCTATGTTTTAAGTTTTCCTTAAAGCTTTACAAATCTTTATAAGGTTACGTCATCACAAGTTGTGATTTTATTACCTTTTAGGGGATGGAATATGTTTTGGTCAGTGACCTAAGGCTTCTCTTAGCCTTTTGATGAATTAAAATGTTTTGCAAAGAGTTTTAGAAGTTCTAGATCGATTCCGAGAGAAACTAGTTAACTTATGTACCTAGAAATGTCAATTTAACTCTCTCATTTAAGTCAAATGTTTTTGATTCTGATGTGATGAGTGTGATGCTGTATGATGATGTTTTGATGTGTTGGAATGTGTGAAAATATCATACGATGATGTAGAAGCGATCCTATGCATGATAGGTAAGAAACTAGCTAACTAGAAATACCGTAAAGCTAGAATTTAACATAGTTTTGACCCATTTGTTTATGGAACTTTTCCAAACTGTTTTAATGGGGACATAATCAGATTTAGATTGTTTAGACATGAAAAACTTGGTATCATTTGAGTTAGAATTGAATTCTAGCACCTATGGGGAAACTAGTAACTAGAAAACCATAAAAATGCAAATGTAGAACTCTTAGAACGTTTACTTTTCTGGATTCTGTCCAGCACCCTTACAACATGATAAATGTGATTAATAATTAGTCCTTAAGCATAGGAATGCCTCATAATTGATTTAGATTTAATATATAGCTTTCAAGTAAAACAGAACCGAGAAAGGGTCTAAAACGTAAGTTCTAGAACCCCGTAAATACAAGTTAGGGATTCTGCCCTATGCTTTTCAGATTTAATTATGAACATGAGGATTAGGAATGATGATTAATTATGAGCCCTTAGGTGCATAAAGATATGAGCGACGGATGTAGAGAACTATATCTCAAGATTAAGACCCGTAAGGGTCAAAGCATAAGCTACCGTAAGGGTAAGCGTTTGAATATTTTATGATGATGCATGAAGTATGCAAATGATGATGATGTTATTCATATGAGGAATTTATGAGGTTATATGTTTATGTGGCATAAAGCAAATTTGGAAGGAAATTCGGTGTAATGACCACAGTCGCTAATTTCCGACAAATTTGGGGACTTAAAGAGATTTTGAAAATTAAGGTACTAAGATGGGTTCTAGGATGACACCGGTTTGGCCGAGCACCTCCATAGAACTCATGTGACATCGGTACCATTTTACACTCTTAGGTGACACCGGTTCGGCCGAGCACCCCTAAGAGAATTGCCCCCTAACCCGCACTCAGATAGTCGGGATTTATGATTTATGATACGCTTATCGTTAAGTGGTAAGTAAGAACTAGTGACGACTAATTAAGGTATGAGCTCATAACCTAGATATGTGACACGTTCTGGGTGACACCGGTTCGGCCGAGCACCCCCAGTTCGATTGTCTTTTAGGGTGGCCCATGAGGAAGAGAAGTTTCATGATTATGATTATGTCACTAAGTTTTGTCCCATATGAATGTTACTATTGCCACTTTATGCCACCAAGTATGATGATGCTTGATGTTATGTTTTATGTATGTGCATTAGGTAGTGCCATGCATACATTTTCTATTATGTTGCATTCATGACATTAAGATCATCCTAAAATGAATGGACCTTGTCTAAAATATATTTTAAAGTTTAGAATGAACTTAATACATGCTCAGTCAATTTGTATAAATAAACCCAAGGTTCCTGAGGACGTAGATGATGACACCTAGGTAGTAGGAGGCCCTACTGAGATTCTTTAGCAAGATTCTCACTCCCTCTACCTCTTTCTTTCCGTCACGTCTTCAGATGGCGACGTTCGTGGTGTTCGTGGACACGCCGACGTGGGAGGTGCACCATGACCCGGACCACGGGTCATTCCATTTTGTGGGTCGATGCACGGTTAGAGTATTCATGTTCATGGGTCGACCCTTCACTCCCCCTGTACATTCCCATCGTTTCTCCCCCATCTCACCTTTTGGCGATGACCTGGTGTTCGAGCGCGCACGTCCCCTAGAGGAGAGGCTTCGTTGTACCCCATCATCCGCGTCCGCCGCTCGAGACTACTCCCAAAGATGTGCCCTGCGTTCGTCGTCTTTTTCGGAGATGGATCCTTCCGAGGATTCGGCAACCCAGGCACCCTCCGAGGGATCTTCCCCCTCCATACCCATGGACTTTGGAGAGGATAGCGAGCCCACCGTGACTCAGCCGAGGCGTGCACGACGACCGGAGATGCGACCATACCCCGGGGCTCACACTCGATCCCCGCTCCGCCTTTTCACGCCCGAGGAGCTCGCCCAGTTTCCCGGATATCTGCCTCGATCACGAGATGGTCACCAGTAGGAGGCCGTGGATGGCCCGAGATAGAGCACACACCTCTTAGATGGGGATAAACCTTCTTTTGTTTAGAGGTTTCCCATTAGATGCACTCGGGTAGGGGAGTAGATTATGTTCATGTTTTATGTTGTATTTTCTTTTATGCATTTCCCCTGTACTAAACTAAGTCCCACACTTATAAGTGGGCAAATTATATATATATATGAGATGGTCTTCAGTGTTATTTATGGTGTGCCTTATGTTATGATGTTGTGAGACATTTGTTTATCATGCATGGTTTACCGCTTATCGCATCACGCGGCTCTCACTTTGTTTTTCAAAAAAAAAATTACCCGTATTTTCCGCTAAGTAATTCAAAGATAAATGAGAACTATGAAGTAACAGACTAATGATTAACCTAAATATGTTCTAGAGTATTGGGTTAAAAATTAGGATGTTACATGTAACACCCTAGTAATTAACCAGATACACCTAGGTTGAATCTGATTAATGACTAGACTTTACTCCTTGCTTTGGTTCTTTCTTCATAATTTGAAAATACTTAGTGAAATTACGAGCCATTTTTTTTTTAAACACATAATTGAAAACGTGAGCCGAGTACAACGTGAATGAGTAAGCGGAGTATAATAAGACGTTTAAGAATATATCACATCATATCACTTAGGCTCCATCATATAACATCCATAAGCACATTATAGCATATATTTACATACAATAACCTCACTCAAAGGGTGGGATATGTTCATACATCATTATCTTATGCAAACCCATAAAAGAAAATATACTTAAGGGAATACATGCCCCTAAACTAGATAACTCCATAAGCCGGGAAGGTTATCCTAAAACTAGGGTGCATGATCACACATAAATCTACTAAGAACCCTCTATGGCCACTGTCCTGGAAATGGGGGAATAAATCCGATCCATCGATGAGTTCCCTCGAAGGGACACACAAGATGCACCATTTGGGTCGCATGGACGGCCTTCTTGCTAACCTCACTGAACAAGCTGCTTCCTCACTACCCTCTCTTACACGTGTGGGAGTAGGAGCAGAGCTCTCAGAATATACATGAGTAGGAGTGTCCTCTGAAGGATCAGTTTCAGAATATCTCGCCTCGGGAACATACTGCAGGAAATCCATGGACAGCAGATGAAGCGGGATAAGAACGTAACATCCTTTCATCAAGTGGACGTGCATGTTCGAAAACCATTTCATCGCCATAGGGAGAAGTAGGAGAAAATCGATAACTAGGGACAGGCTGTGCAAATGGACGACCTATGTAAATAAAAACACGAACTGTGCACCTCCCTTCAAAATGATACGAGCGATGCACCGGATCATAGTGAAATTCCCAAGTAGGGGTATCAACGAACAGGACGAATGTTGCCATCTGAATCTGGAGACAATGACGGAAATAAAGAAAAGGGAGTGAGAATCTTGCTAAAGAATTCTCAGTAAGGTACCTCCTTCTACAGTGTCATCATCAAAGTCCCCAGGAACCTCAGGATTATTCTAAAATAGTGCGCATGCAAAGATTCATTTTAAGTTCGGACAAATACTTAACCGAGGTTCGTCAATTTTTAATCATGCGTCTTATAATGCATCATAATCTTAACATGTCATATTTACAATGAACTTTTCCTTTATCATTACATCATTTTCCTCATCATCATTATCAAATAACATGCATAAAAGAACGTCATATAATATTAGCTACACGTGGACATAGTGCACATATTTCATTTCTTTAGTGCCTTAGGTGACTTAAAATCTTATCATCATCATTATTTTCCTTAGGCCACCCTATACTCCACCCTTTTGGGAGTAATTTAGGTTATGAGCTCATACTTTACTAGTCGTCACTAGTATATACTTATCCCTTTTGATAAGCTAAAGTCCCGACTCTACCCTTTTGAGAGAACGAGTTAGGGGGCTAAAATCACCTTTTCACCACCTATAGTCTGATGGTTCCAAAGGATCATTTTCTTATAAGTTTAAGTCACCATTAAATCTTTGCATGTTATATCACAATACAATTCATAAACATCATAACATTTTCTCATTTATAGTCTTAAGCTAGAATAATATATATCAACTGTAATCATGCATATGGGAGATTCCTAGGAAAGAGAGGTGGGTCACAATGGACACGCTTAAATACCAAGTCTTTCCTTAGCTACAACCTTTCCAAATTACACTTTTACAATGATACACTTTCTTTTAGCAACAAAGGTAAATTTTACATAATAAAGAACATTTCATGTATAAGCATTCTCATTATTTGCCACAGCAACTATAACATGCAAGCCAGGAAATCATTTAATGATATCAAGTACTTAATAAGCATCCAATCCTTACATAGAATTATCAATTATAGAACTAATTAGTTACTAAACCAATTATCAATCATTCTCTTAACAATAAACCATAATTATCACAACTTCAATCATATCAAATCATTATCACACATTGATACTAAACTCAGATTAGTGGCCAAATCATGAACCTCATGCAATTACATAGAATCATATTTTAAGTGCATATAAAATACTAGTTCCCCGTAAAATCCTTGCAAAGCCTTAAAACTCATTTAGAAACAAGTTCTTTTGTCAAATTTGGGAGGATCTTCACAATTAAAATTCTCACTTAAGATAAAAGGAGTAAGTCTTGAGCTTTAGAGATTTAGGTAACATCTTAGAATTATAAACATGCTATGCAACCTTATTTTAATCTTATCTTTATAAGGTGATAGCTTGGAATTATAAACATGATATGCAATTCCATTTCTTTATCTTTAAGATTTAAGGTGATGACTTGAAAATTAAACATGATGCAAGAACTTGAAATATAAACATGATACAAGAAACTGAGCGCAGAATCCGCACAGACGAGAGGGAGAAGAGAATATTAAGAAACCGGAGCGTGTAGTCCGCACAGACCAGAGAGAGTGAGAAGAGAATTATTATTACATCTTTTTAAGCTCCAATCTCAAGACTTTTTAAAGAATAAATTCTTTAGCTCCAATAATCATATTTCTTTGCTTGTGATACATGGGCATGTCTTTGAGCTCTAGGATCTTTAGGTGATGACATAAAATAAACATGCCATGCGTTGATTCTTTTAGCCATTATAAAATATAGTGAGAGCATAAATTAAATATGAGATGCAACCTCTTTATTATCTTGAAAGATTAAGTGATGACTTGAAACATAAACATGAAATACAAGCTTGGAATTTAAACATGAGAAATGCAAGTTCATTTATTCATTCTTGAAAATTTAGTGATGACATAGAAGGTAAACATGGTTATGCAAAACATAAACTTAATCATGGATGCAAATTCATTTTGTTTCTTTACTAGAGCACCTTCAAGACTTTAAAAGAATTATAAATTCAACCCAATACATATCTTAACAAGAAATAAAACATAAAAGGAAAATACATCTTTCAAGTTCTAAACTAAAAATCTTTGTTTTAGCATCATAAAGCATTATTCTTTAAAGTTTTGCATCAAGTGGAATTTTCAAGCTTTAGAGGCCTAACTTGTGATGGATTTACAACCCATCCTCAAGGTCCTCATCATCAAGCCATCATCTTAGTTCCACCTAGGCCATATGGTTGAATTGGTTAAAGAAAAATTGAAGAGGAAAACCAAAATGAAAAGCTAAGGTAAGTTCATAATTTCATCATTTTGAGCTAAAAACACAACTTCTCAAAGCATAGAAATAAATTTAGAAACTAATCCCTACCTAATCTGAGTTGAAGAAGAGGAAGAGAACTTGGTTTCTTGAAGTGAAATGAAACAAAATCTCTTTGAAAAAATTGAAGAAAGAATTCAGCCAAAGAGGGGGAAGAAAGAAAGTTTTTGGTGCTCCTAAAATCTAGTTATGAACCAAGCATTCCAAGACCACTCAAGCAAGCCTATTTATAGAAGATTTTGAGGCTTCTAATTGGCCAAAATGATGAGGTAGTGGACCGAATTTTGCAGGAGAAATAAGCGAGGAAAAATCATTTTAGACAAAGTTGTATGAAATTAAGGAATTATGTCTCTTATGGTGACATTTTGGCATTTTGTTTTAGTGCAACTTTTGGCAACAATTCAGCTGCATAATGGCATCAATAATTTCATCCATTACAGCCCAAAGAAGTGAAATTTGTGTGTTCCATGCATTATTTAGGTGTAGGCAAGGTATTTATGTAATTTAGAGAATTTACGGTTAAGGGTTTAAGTGAATTAGTAAGCAATTTGGGTGTTTTTGAGCAATTTTGGGTTCTAATAAATCTAAATACATAATTTTGACTCTAGATTAATATTTAGAATTTAATAAGCTTTAATTTGAGCCTAATATTGCTTAGGTTTCGGTATACTAATCAAAAATCCCGAAATTCGCAAAGCGCCAAAAAGCGGCAAAATCGCATTTTCACTTAAAAGCGCCGAGGCCACCCGAGCTTAACCAATGGTTAATCATGGCTTAAAAACATATTTTAAAACATTTTAGTGAGGTTCGGGCTCAGTCGGCATGCACATCGGAGTTAAAACAGCCGCAGGAGCGTGTTGGTCATTTCAAGGCGTGAACTCAAAATTGAGATCCTACGCTCTATTAACACAGATAACACAAACAATCCCTTATTATCCTCAAAATATCCCCTTGAGAATAGGTGGGGCCCACGATCCTCATTTTCTGAGTAAAATAACTTCAGGGGCAGTTTGATCATTTTATACGTACAGAAATTCGGGATTTGCGACTCTCGCATGAATCGTTCCTAACCTCTCTTCTAATGTTATATTCCTTTATTGAGGATTGTTCGGCCTCAAATATTATGTAATAATTACCTACGGTAATTCGGTAATTGAGTAATTTCTAATGACAGTAAAAATTACAGTAAAAATTGGGGCGTTACATTACTCCCCTCCTTAAAAGAATTTCGCCTCGGAAATTCGTTACCTGAGAACAACTCGGGGTATTGTGCTTTCATGTTTGATTCCAGCCCCCATGTAAGTTCTTCGGTTTCACCCTGTCCCCATGCTACTTTGACCAGGGGTACAGCCTTGTTCCTTAACTGCTTAACTCCTCGGTCGACGATTCTCGTGGGTAGTAAGTTAAATGTCAGGTTATCTCTTAATTGTACATGTTCTGGCTCTAGTACATGACTCGGGTCAGATTGATACTTTCTTAACTGAGAGACATGGAAAACATCATGAAGCTTGGATAGACTCGGGGGTAGGGCTATACGGTAGGCTACTGTGTCCTACTTTGGTAAGGATTTCAAGCGGACCAAGAAACTGGGCTCAATTTCTTTACTTTTATTACTCGGCCTATGCCTGTGGTGGGGGTGATCCTTAGGAACACGTGGTCCCCTTCTTGAAAATCTAGCGGTGTTCGCGGCTTGTCCGCATAGTTTTCCTGTTGACTTTGAGCAGTAAGAATCTTATCCCTAATCTTCTTGATTTGTTCCGTTGTTTCCCTTACAATATCAGGTCCGAGTAAACTTTGCTCTCCGGGTTCATACCAACATAAGGGAGATTGACATTTCCGCCTCATACGGTGCCATACCGATACTTGCATGATAACTGTTGTTCTATGCAAATTCAATCAGTGGCAGGTACTTATCCCAACTTCCCCTTTGATCTAAAACACATGCCCTTAACATATCCTCCAAGGTTTGGATAGTTCTTTCAGATTGACCGTCTGTTTGGGGGTGATAGGCCGTGCTTAGACACAGCTTTGAACCAAACGCCTTTTGAAAGGCTCCCCAAAATCGTGACGTAAACCGCGGATCCCGGTCCAAGATTATCGTCGACGGCACCCCATGTAACCTTACTATCTCCTGAATATATAATTGTGCTAACCTATCCAAGGAATAAGTCACCTTAATAGGTAAAAAGTGGGCTGACTTCGTCAATTGATCCATGATTACCCATATGGTATCATGATTCATTTGGGTCCTCGTTAATCCAGTCACAAAATCCATGGAGATACTATCCCACTTCCACTCAGGAATCGACAGAGGTTGCAGCATTCCAGAGGGTTTTTGGTGTTCAATCTTCACCTTTTGACACACCAAGCACTTACTCACCCGTGTGCACACATCTTTCTTCATTCCAGGCCACCAGAACATCTTCTTCAAATCTTGATACATCTTGGTGGCACCAGGATGAAGGGTAAAATGGCTCTTATGGGCTTCCTCCAAAATATCTTTTCGGAGGCCACCACTAGCAGGTACACATATTCGACCTTTAAACCTCCACAAATCGTCCATTCCTTGGGTAAAACCTATCAACTTTCTTGCCTTCACTGCCCCTAAAGTCTCTTGAAACTCAACATCATCCCCTTGAGCTTGAACAATCCTTTCTTTGAACTCACTTGTCACTCTAAGATGACAAGCTCTGATGCCCTTAGTGGTCAAAGTCATTCCTAGGTTTAAGTCCCTAAATTGCTCAATCAATTCAACCTCCTTCACCATCAAACGGGACACTTGTAAGGACTTCCTACTCAAAGCATCAGCTACTACATTAGCTTTACCAGGATGGTAATTCAATCCAAAATCATAATCTTTCAAGAACTCCATCCATCGCCTTTGCCTCATGTTTAGCTCTTTTTGATCAAAGAGATATTTCAAACTCTTGTGATCGGAAAACACCTCAAACTTAACTCCATATAAATGGTGTCTCCAAATCTTTAGAGCAAACACGACTGACAGCCTAACTCAAGGTCATGGGTAGGGTAGTTTGCCTCATGTGGCTTGAGTTGTCTTGATGCATAGGCCACCACTTGCCTATCTTGCATCAATACACAACCTAAACCCTTTTTGAAGCATCACAATACACCTCGAAAGGCACATTGGGGTCGGGTAACACTAAAACAGGGGTAGAGGTTAGCTTGTGTTTTAACTCTTGAAAGCTCTTTTCACACTCCAGGGTCCATGAAAAAGGTGTTCTTCCTAGTCACTTGGTCAAAGGTAGGGAAATCTGGGAAAATCCCTTGATAAATCGACGGTAATAACCTGGCTAAACCCAAAAAGCTCCTTACTTGATTCTGAAGTGGTTGGTCTTTCCCAGTTTACTACCGCTTCTACCTTACTAGGATCTACAACAATTCCTTTCTTAGATACTACATGCCCTAAAAATTGCACCTTATCCAACCAAAACTCACACTTGGAAATCTTGGCATATAGTTTCTTTTCCTTCAAGATCTCCAGTACTATGGTCAGGTGGCATTCATGCTCTTCATGGGTCTTAGAATATATGAGAATGTCATCTATAAAGACAACCACAAACTGATCTAAATAGGGTCGAAAGATCCTATTCATGTAATCCATAAAAATAGCTGGAGCATTGGTTAACCCAAAGGACATTACTGCAAACTCAAAATGGCGGTATCGAGTGCGAAAGGCCGTTTTAGGTATGTCTTCATCTCTCACTCTAATTTGATGGTAGCCTGACCTCAAATCTATCTTAGAAAACACTACCGCACCTTTCAGTTGGTCCATCAAATCATCGATCCTAGGCAGAGGATACTTGTTTTTCACCGTTACTTTATTCAACTGCCTATAATCTACACACATCCTCATACTCCCATCCTTTTTCTTTACAAACAACACAGGGGCCGCCCAAGGTGATGCACTAGGCCTAACAAACTTTTTCTCCAATAAATCTTCCAATTGAGTTTTTAACTCGGTCAATTCTAATGGGGACATCCTGTATGGGGCTATGGATATAGGTCCTGCACCCGGAAGCAATTCTATGGAAAACTCTATCTCTCTCTTGGGGGAAACTCTGGTATCTCATCTGGAAATACTTGGGGATAATTTCTTACTATTGGTATCTCATCGATACTTTGCTCAAAGTCTACATCACTAGCGGCTAAGAAAATGTAACCTTTACTCTCACCCTTACCACAGTCCATTTCCACAAAGCTGGTTATGTAAAGACTTATGGGTTTCTTAGGTTCAATAGGAGCAGGAAGAAAAGTGATGGTTTTCTCATAACAGTTTAACAAAGACACGGTTGGCCTCAAGCCAATCCATGCCAAGAATCACATCTAAACCTCGCATGGGTAAGCAAATAAGATCTAAAACAAAGGATCTATTATCTATAATAAAACTACAATCTAAACAACATTTACAAGTCCTAACGGGTTCTCCAGTCGGGGTAGAAACAATAAGGTCAAAAGGAAGCTCAGTCATAGGTAAATTAAGGCTTTTAACACATGAATGGGAGATAAAAGAATGAGAAGCGCCAGAATCATATAGTACAATTAAGTCTTTACCATGCATATTACCCTTACCTTCCACGAGATTTCGTGACTTCATTGTTTCTTCAGCATTAATAGTAAATACCCTTCCCTGGTATTGCGGCTTGGGATTGGGGGTTGGCGAGTTCCTTTCCGTGCATTCTCAGGAGTAATGACCTAGTTTTCCACACCGATAGCACACGTTTGTTCCGGCTCGACATGGCATGCTCCCATGATTCTTGCCGCACTTGGGACATTCCATGGATGGCGCAGGCCATGGAGGTACTGCTGGACCTCTTTGTGGTGCTTTCCCTTTATTGTTGTTATTGTTGTTGTTGCGATTGTTACTGGGGT
This sequence comes from Dalbergia cochinchinensis, assembly GCA_031216125.1. Taxonomy (NCBI): domain Eukaryota; kingdom Viridiplantae; phylum Streptophyta; class Magnoliopsida; order Fabales; family Fabaceae; genus Dalbergia; species Dalbergia cochinchinensis. Next base: position 11,248,981 of record CM062376.1, read on the forward strand.
TATTGTTGTAGCGGTTGTTATTATAGCGGTTGTTGTTGTTTGGCCTTCTTTGTTGAAAATTTCTTTGTGTCTCTTGTGGTCTTGATTGAGGGGGAAATGGAGGTCGATTTGCCTCTTAAACTGCTGACCTTGAGGTGTCAACTTTTTGGTAATATTATCTCGATTGTGGGGTGTTTAGTTTTCTCGACCTTCTTCAATAATCCGACACTTGTTAACTAGGGTAGAGAAATCCTAATCTCCAAATGTGCAAGCGCCACATTAAGTTCCGCCTTCAACCCTGACTCGTATTTAATGTATTTCCAGTACTCATCAGGATTTCCTTGGTACATTCTTGAGAACTTAATGAGTTCTTCAAATCTGGCAGTGTACTGGGCCACATTCATATTCCCCTGGACAAGTTGCATGAATTCCATGTCCTTGGCATTTCTAACTGACTCTGGAAAGTACTTTTCGTAAAAATGGACCTTGAATAGTTCCCAATCAATGTCCATGTCGGTCGTCTCCAGGAGTCTTCGAACACCTGTCCACCTAAACCGCATCACCCTCAAGCATATGAGTAGCGAAGGTGACCTTTTGCTCTTCCGAGCATGGGACTACAGCAAAGACCTTCTCAATATTCCGAATCCATTCATCTGCAATATTTGGATTCAGTGTCCCCTTGAAAACTGGTGGGTTTGCCTTACGAAACTCCCCGAAACGGGCATGTTCAGGAATCTCATGTCCCTGATTCATATTGGCTTGACGATCCTGATCCATTCGTTCCATCATCATTCTCATGGTTCTTGCTACGTCGCGGAGTGTTTCGGCTGTCTCGTTGTCTTGATTATTCTGCAGGTCGCGCTCCTAGTACGTTGTCGACGTGCCATTGGTCCCTATACACACAAAACAAAGAACACCGAGGTGATCAGGCCCAATATTCCATGCAAAGTGCGCAAGTTACCATGGCACTTTCAATATCTGATGAGTCATGTATTTCTAATCCTCAAGCTCATTGTAACATCCTAATTTATAACCTAATACTCTAGAACATATTTAGGTTAATCATTAGTCTATTACTCTTTTAGTCTCATTCCTTACAACCTTTCATTAAAATACTTAGCGGAAAATATGAATAAATTTTTCTTTTTGAAACTTGAAAGCAAAACGCGAGCCGCGCACTAACCTAACGTTCGTCATAACCATCACGTGCAAGAAAAACTAACCACACCATTGATACTCATGAAATATAGTATTATACATAACAATCATAATATCATCACATCTTCGTAGATACATAGACTACTAACATCATTGTACCATCATTTACATCAAAACATGCCCATACAAGTGAAGTCATCCTTATCCACCTATGAGGTTAGATAAGTGTCAACCCAAAAGCTAAGCTATCTATGCCTCCGCAGCAACCCTCTGCTCCATCTGCTAGTGCATCCCTTAAGCGCGCGCCTCAAAAGAAGTCACGAGTCTCGTTGTAATCCTCGTCTAGAGACAACACGGAAGAAAAGGAAGGGATGAGAAACTCATTCGAGATTCTCAGTAGGGATTCCCGACTCTAACACTAGTGTCATCGTCATCGTCCCCAGCCATCTCGGTTTTAATTATGAAAAAGGTGTACATGCATAAGGATTGGTTTTAGGCTTTACAACTCTATTTATCCGAAGTGGGTGTCTTTTAGTATGTGTCTTAATGACATGAATGCAACAGATATTTGATGAATGCATGACAAATACCATATGCACATTAACACGAAAATCGTAATACTTGGGCACATCATAAAGGAACAAGAATCATATATGTGGCATAAAGAGGCATAGAAATTTTCATGTGATATCTTTCTTATAAATAAAACTCTTAAGTTCTTTTTCTTAAAGACCACCCTCTTAACATATCCACCAAAAGTCCAACCGATTCACCGGCCCGGCGATAATCTGGTCACCAAACTACATCTCACCTATCGCCTAGGAATGAGCTCAATCCTAACTAGTCGTCACTAGATTTAATATGGGCTAATAGAGGGGGTATACATAACTTTCTTGGATCACCTATCTTAGGATCATTTCCTCCTTTGAAACGCTCTACTGGTATCTAGTACACAGCGAATTGTCCGCTTTGGCAAGCTCAATGTCAATACCTTCACGGATTTGTTTCCTCCCCACCGTAGCGGGAGAAATGCGTCTTAGTACTTTGTCACATCTGTTCTGGGGGTGCTCGGTCGAACCGATGTCACCCAGGAGTTTTCACAAGCTTTTTCTCAAGTGCTCAAGTTTGATGGGAAATTCGACAGCGTAACGGCGTACACCGGATTTCCATCAAACTTGTTTTATGCCACCAAACATATAGAGCATGCATAGCCATTCAAAACCAACATAAGGCATCATCATCGTGTGCATCATAAGCATCATAATATCATAATTTTGCATAACGCATCATGGCGTGAGCATCAACATATCAACACTATATACTCTCATAAACATACAACCTCATGAATTCCTCATATGAATAACATCATCATCATTTACACACCACATGCATCATCATAGAACATTCAAACGTTTATCCTTACGGTAGCTTATGCTTTGACCCTTACGGGTCTTAATCACGAGATATGGTTCTCTAACATCCGTCGCTCATATTTTATGCACCTAAGGGCTCATAATTAAACATCATTCATCATCCTCATGTTCACACTTAAATCTGAATAGCATAGGGCAGAATTCCTAACTTGTGATTACGGGGTTCTAGAACTTACGTTTTAGACCCTTTCTCGGTTCCGTCTTCGCCTAAGGCGCTATGAATTAAATCTAAATCAATTATGAGGCATTCCTATGCTTAAGAACTAATTATTAATCACGTTTATCATGTTGTAAGGGTGCTGGACAGATTCCAGAAAAATAAATGTTCTAAGAGTTCTAAACTTGCACTTTTACGGTTTTCTAGTTACTAGTTTCCCTATAGGTGCTAAAATTCGATTCTAATCCAAATGTTACCAAGTTTTTCATGTCTAAACAATCCTAATCTGATTATGCTCCCATTAAAACAGTTTGGATAAGTTCCATAAACAAATGGGTCAAAACTATGTTAAATTCTAGTTTTACGGTATTTCTAGTTAGCTAGTTTCTTACCTATCATGCATAGGATCGCTTCTACATCGTTACATGATATTTTCACACATTCCAACACATCAAAACATCATCATACGGCATCACACTCATCACATCAGAACTGAAAACATTTAACTTAAATGAGAGAGTTAAATTGACATTTCTAGGTACATAAGTTAACTAGTTTCTCTCGGAATCGATCTAGAACTTCTAAAACTCTTTGCAAAACACTTTAATTCATCAAAAGGCTAAGAGAAGCCATAGGTCACTGACCAAAACATATTCCATCCCCTAAAGATAATAAAATCACATCTTGTGATGACATAACCTTATAAAGATTTGTAAAGCTTTGAGGGGAACTTAAACATAGACTTTTGGTCCTAGTAGCTAGATGAAAACTCATTGCGAGTCCATCATCACTACTTTGGGCGAAAATATGCATTCAAAGTATGGCTTCACATTAAACTTTAACTTGGAATGAAATGGGCAAGTCTTTGAGCTCTAGGTTCTTAAGTTTCGAAATAAACAAAACGTGCTCATGCTTTTCATTTTTAATCTTGCTTACAAAGTAATGTGATGACTTAAATTTAAATATGCAAGGCATAAACTTAAACGTGCAAGCTTGAAAGTAAATATGTGAAGCATAAACTTTAGACGTGCAAGCTTGAAAGTAAAGATGCAAGGTTCAATTCTTTATTTTAGTGCTCTTGCCCCAACAACAATTGACTTTAAGGCCGAAATAGATAGGCATTCGAGAAATTAATTAGGTGATAATGCAAGTTCAATTCTTTATTTTAGTGCTCTAGGCCTAACAACAATCGACTTTAAGGCCGAAATAGAAAGGCTTTGAGAATTAAATTAAGTGAAGATGCAAGTTCCATTTTAATCTTTATGTTCTTAGGTGATAGCTTGAAAGTAAAGGTGCATAACAAGAATGTAAACATGAGTGCAAGCATAAGATAAATTATGCAAGTTCATTTAATCTTTCTAGAGCTCTTAACAAGACTTTAAAGGAATTTAAACCATAACCCAAACTCATCCAAACAAGGTAAAGTCAAGCTTAGAGTTCTTAAAACTCAACATAGTATTTTTAGGAAATCAAACCATGAAGCTTAGAAAAATTTAAGGAAATGGTCGGAATCTTCAAGAAGAAAAAGGAACATTTTAAAACTCTAAAGTTCATGATCTTGATAATATATTAACACCAACATCATGAGTCCTCATCATTGAGTTCATAGAGCCATTTTAAAACATCATTAAAGCTAAAGTTCTCAAGACTTCAAGAAAGGAAGAGCTAGAAACATTTTTGTTCAAGAACAAAGATCAAGCTCTAGAGTTTGTTTCAAGTGATGAACATCATCATGAAACTCTCATCATCAAGCTCTCATTCCTTCATTCCCAAAGGCCCATGGCCGAAACATAAAGACGAAGAAGGAGAAGAAAAGAAGTTCTAAAAGGAATCAAGAGAAACTATGAACATCAAGCTTAAAACAAGAACTTTAAAGAAAAGAATACATGAAAGAAAATCCCTACTTGATGTGATGAACTTGAAGATGGAAGAAGAAGATGAAGAAGATGAAGAACTTGAAGAACTCCAAGAACTTGAAGAACACAAGAACTTTGAGAGAAAAAGAAAAGCTTTGAGTGTTCCTAAACTTAGCAAATGATCTAAAAGTGGTGCAAGCTCCTCAAGGCATTCTATTTATAGAGAAATGAAGCAAATGGAGGGGTGAGGGCTGATGCATTTTCGGCCAAGGGAGTGCAGCCCATGAGTTCCATGAGGTGAGATAATGTGGTCTTGAGGCATGGTGAGGTATGGCTCAAAGTATGGTGAGGTATGGTTCAAGGTATGGCCTCAAGCATGGTTCTTTGAGTGAGAAAATAATTAAACATGTGGTCAATGGGGAAGAGAATTTTGGCCATGTGCATCAGATTTGGGAGAGGTTTAGTTGCATTTTAATTGTGGTTTAGAGTTGTGTTTAGATGTATCTTTGATTATGCTTAAGATTAGGAATTTGTAAGAAAGTGTTTAGGTAAGGGAAATGGATAATTAAGGTGGTCTAGACATAATTAAGAAGTGGTCTTGCACCATTAGTGAGTTAAATCCTCAATTTAGAGTCTAAACAACTCTAGACACATTTCCTTGATTTAAGGAATTAGAGAGAGAAAACACTATTCAAGATTCCAAGACTAGGAGTCTTGAGTTCTAAAAAGGGATTTAAGTTTAATCTAAGCAATTTTAGGTTCTAATTAACTTTAATAAATTATTTTGACTCTAGATTAATTAGGGAAATAAATTAATCTTCGTTTAGAGCCTAATATTGCTTAGGTTTGCTTAATTACGTCATTAAGCTCAAAAACACTATTCTAGGGGCAAAATCGTAATTTTACACTAAAACTGCCCGGGGCCACCGGGACTTGAACAGAGACCTCTAGACACATGAAAACATGTTTTTAAACCTCGGGGGAAAGTTCCGGGCTCAAACGGCACCTTTACCCGCATAAAACGCTATAGGGGTATTATGGTCATTTTGACCCGAAACTGCGGAAAATGAGACTTTCGCCTCTGGAACCACTCAAGGGTCATTCAATCCCCTTCAAACATTGAGTTGGCCCTTCGAGGACTGCCGGGTCGGCCATCCTCGAATTCCGGGCCGAAAATGACCATAGGGGCATTTCGGTCATTTTCCACTCAGACAAAAAATCGGGGCGTTACACTCATCCTAATGATAAACATCTACACATGACGTCACTAACGTATTATGCTTTAAAAGCATAGCTAGTCCAATCCTCAGGCTCCATGAGAATCGAACTACTCTGATACCAAAATGTAACACCCTAGTAATTAACCAGATACACCTAGGTTGAATCTGATTAATGACTAGACTTTACTCCTTGCTTTGGTTCTTTCTTCATAATTTGAAAATACTTAGTGAAATTACGAGCCATTTTTTTTTTAAACACATAATTGAAAACGTGAGCCGAGTACAACGTGAACGAGTAAGCGGAGTATAATAAGACGTTTAAGAATATATCACATCATATCACTTAGGCTCCATCATATAACATCCATAAGCAAATTATAGCATATATTTACATACAATAACCTCACTCAAAGGGTGGGATATGTTCATACATCATTATCTTATGCAAACCCATAAAAGAAAATATACTTAAGGGAATACATGCCCCTAAACTAGATAACTCCATAAGCCGGCAAGGTTATCCTAAAACTAGGGTGCATGATCACACATAAATCTACTAAGAACCCTCTATGGCCACTGTCCTGGAAATGGGGGAATAAATCCGATCCACTGATGAGCTCCCTCGGGAAGGGACACACGAGATGCACCAGGCTGGGGTCGCATGGACGGCCTTCTTGCTAACCTCGGCTGAACAACTGTTTCCTCACTACCCTCTCTTACACGTGTGGGAGTAGGAGCAGAGCTCTCAGAATATACATGAGTAGGAGTGTCCTCTGAAGGATCAGTTTCAGAATATCTCGTCTCGGGAACATATTCTGGAAATCCATGGACAGCAGATGAAGCGGGATAAGAACGTAACATCCTTTCATCAAGTGGACGTGCATGTTCAAAAACCATTTCATCGCCATAGGGAGAAGTAGGAGAAAATCGATAACTAGGGACAGGATGTGCAAATGGACGACCTATGTAAATAAAAACACGAACTGCGCACCTCCCTTCAAAATGATACGAGCGATGCACCGGATCATAGTGAAATTCCCAAGTAGGGGTATCAACGAACAGGACGAATGTCGCCATCTGAATCTGGAGATAATGACGGAAATAAAGAAAAGGGAGTGAGAATCTTGCTAAAGAATTCTCAGTAAGGTACCTCCTTCTACAGTGTCATCATCAAAGTCCCCAGGAACCTCGGGATTATTCTAAAATAGTGAGCATGCAAAGATTCATTTTAAGTTCGGACAAATACTTAACCGAGGTTTGTCAATTTTTAATCATGCGTCTTATAATGCATCATAATCTTAACATGTCATATTTACAATGAACTTTTCCTTTATCATTACATCATTTTCCTCATCATCATTATCAAATAACATGCATAAAAGAACGTCATATAATATTAGCTACACGTGGACATAGTGCACATATTTCATTTCTTTAGTGCCTTAGGTGACTTAAAATCTTATCATCATCATTATTTTCCTTAGGCCACCCTATACTCCACCCTTTTGGGAGTAATTTAGGTTATGAGCTCATACTTTACTAGTCGTCACTAGCATATACTTATCCCTTTTGATAAGCTAAAGTCCCGACTCTACCCTTTTGAGAGAACGGGTTAGGGGCTAAAATCACCTTTTCACCACCTATAGTCTGATGGTTCCAAAGGATCATTTTCTTATAAGTTTAAGTCACCATTAAATCTTTGCATGTTATATCACAATACAATTCATAAACATCATAACATTTTCTCATTTATAGTCTTAAGCTAGAATAATATATATCAACTGTAATCATGCATATGGGAGATTCCCAGGAAAGAGAGGTGGGTCACAATGGACACGCTTAAATACCAAGTTTTTCCTTAGCCAGAACCTTTCCAAATTACACTTTTACAATGATACACTTTCTTCTAGCAACAAAGGTAAATTTTACATAATAAAGAACATTTCATGTATAAGCATTCTCATTATTTGCCACAGTAACTATAACATGCAAGCCAGGAAATCATTCAATGATATCAAGTACTTAATAAGCATCCAATCCTTACATAGAATTATCAATTATAGAACTAATTAGTTACTAAACCAATTATCAATCATTCTCTTAACAATAAACCATAATTATCACAACTTCAATCATATCAAATCATTATCACACATTGATACTAAACTCAGATTAGTGGCCAAATCATGAACCTCATGCAATTACATAGAATCATATTTTAAGTGCATATAAAATACTAGTTCCTCGTAAAATCCTTGCAAAGCCTTAAAACTCATTTAGAAACTAGTTCTTTTGTCAAATTTGGGAGGATCTTCACAATTAAAATTCTCACTTAAGATAAAAGGAGTAAGTCTTGAGCTTTAGAGATTTAGGTAACATCTTAGAATTATAAACATGCTATGCAACCTTATTTTAATCTTATCTTTATAAGGTGATAGCTTGGAATTATAAACATGATATGCAATTCCATTTCTTTATCTTTAAGATTTAAGGTGATGACTTGAAAATTAAACATGAAGCAAGAACTTGAAATATAAACATGATACAAGAAACTGGAGCGGCGATAATCCGCACAGGACCAGTAGAGGGAGAAGAGAATTATTATTACATCTTTTTAAGCTCCAATCTCAAGACTTTTTAAAGAATAAATTCTTTAACTCCAATAATCATATTTCTTTGCTTGTGATACATGGGCATGTCTTTGAGCTCTAGGATCTTTAGGTGATGACATAAAATAAACATGCCATGCGTTGATTCTTTTAGCCATTATAAAATATAGTGAGAGCATAAATTAAATATGAGATGCAACCTCTTTATTATCTTGAAAGATTAAGTGATGACTTGAAACATAAACATGAAATACAAGCTTGGAATTTAAACATGAGAAATGCAAGTTCATTTATTCATTCTTGAAAATTTAGTGATGACATAGAAGGTAAACATGGTTATGCAAAACATAAACTTAATCATGGATGCAAATTCATTTTGTTTCTTTACTAGAGCTCCTTCAAGACTTTAAAAGAATTATAAATTCAACCCAATACATATCTTTAACAAGAAATAAAACATAAAAGGAAAATACATCTTTCAAGTTCTAAACTAAAAATCTTTGTTTTAGCATCATAAAGCATTATTCTTTAAAGTTTTGCATCAAGTGGAATTTTCAAGCTTTAGAGGCCTAACTTGTGATGGATTTACAACCCATCCTCAAGGTCCTCATCATCAAGCCATCATCTTAGTTCCACCTAGGCCATATGGTTGAATTGGTTAAAGAAAAATTGAAGAGGAAAACCAAAATGAAAAGCTAAGGTAAGTTCATAATTTCATCATTTTGAGCTAAAAACACAACTTCTCAAAACATAGAAATAAATTTAGAAACTAATCCCTACCTAAACTGAGTTGAAGAAGAGGAAGAGAACTTGGTTTCTTGAAGTGAAATGAAACAAAATCTCTTTGAAAAAATTGAAGAAAGAATTCAGCCAAAGAGGAGGAAGAAAGAAAGTTTTTGGTGCTCCTAAAAACTAGTTATGAGCCAAGCATTCCAAGACCACTCAAGCAAGCCTATTTATAGAAGATTTTGAGGCTTCTAATTGGCCAAAATGATGAGGTAGTGGACGGAATTTTGCAAGAGAAATAAGCGAGGAAAAATCATTTTAGACAAAGTTGTATGAAATTAAGGAATTATGTCTCTTATGGTGATATTTTGGCATTTTGTTTTAGTGCAACTTTTGGCAATAATTCAGCTGCATAATGGCATCAATAATTTCGTCCATTACAGCCCAAAGAAGTGAAATTTGTGTGTTCCATGCATTATTTAGGTGTAGGCAAGGTATTCATGTAATTTAGAGAATTTACGGTTAAGGGTTTAAGTGTATTAGTAAGCAATTTGGGTGTTTTTGAGCAATTTTGGGTTCTAATCAATCTAAATACATAATTTTGACTCTAGATTAATATTTAGAATTTAATAAGCTTTAATTTGAGCCTAATATTGCTTAGGTTTCGTATCACGAATCAAAAATCCCGAAATTCAAAAGCGCCCAAAAACAGGGGCAAAATCGTACTTTCACTTAAAAACTGCCCGAGGCCACCCGAGCTTAACCAATGGTTAATCATGTCTTAAAAACACATTTTAAAACATTTTAGTGAGGTTCGGGCTCAGTCGGCATGCACATCGGAGTTAAAACACCAAGAGGCGTTTTGGTCATTTCAAGGTCGGAACTCAAAATTGAGATCCTTCTGCTCTATTAACACACATAACACAAACAATCCCTTATTATCCTCAAAATATCCCCTTGAGAATATGTGGGGCCCACGATCCTCATTTTCTGAGTAAAATAACTTCAGGGGCATTTTGGTCATTTTATACGTACAGAAATTCGGGATTTGCGACTCTCGCATGAATCGTTCCTAACCTCTCTTCTAATGTTATATTCCTTTATTGAGGATTGTTCGGCCTCAAATCTTATGTAATAATTACCTACGGTAATTTGGTAATTGAGTAATTTCTAATGACAGTAAAAATTATAGTAAAAATTGGGGTGTTACACACAATGGACACGCTTAAATACCAAGTCTTTCCTTAGCCAGAACCGTTCCAAGCTACACTCTCACAGCATAGTGTCCTGAAAATTTATTTCTCATTCTATATTTACGTGGTGCAAAGCATTATGTATAACATACATAGATGTGTTTCTCTATGTGTTAGCTTTCCTAAGGAGTTGAAATCAGTCCATTTGGATTTTTATATAGTGAGTTACACTTATTTTACTACTGCAAGGTCATATGTAGAGTTTCAATTTTTGGCTTAGCTTTGAAAATTTATATCTTGAGCTAGAGAACTCCGTTTTAGGTGATTCTTTTTGGAGAGTCTTCTATAATGAGTCTAGTTTATGATAAAAATATTTTTATTTCGGGATACTTCATATTTTATGATCATTACATTCCGAAGTATCTGCTGCCAGAATCAACCAGAAATTCCAGCACCTACCATTTTTATGTCTTTAGTAATTTTTATTAAAAAATCAAGTTTCACATACTATCTTTTTATGTTATATTTGAGTATGATAACATCATAGAAGTGCTAAGAACATAATAGAATATATTGTGCTATCTAAAAATATATTTTACAAATAATCATTCAAAACTTTTTACAATAACTCAAGGTTGAGGCATTCTATCCATGGTTAGAAGCCAATAATGATTGAACAAATAAAGAAGAAACTCATACCTCTTATGTAGGGTCTAAAAAAAGAGTCCTTCTCTTCTTTCTTGAGCTTATGCAAGAGTCCTTGGAGTAGATGACCCTTCTTGAATCTTGACTCTAGAACTTGAGTGCTTAAGAAAATATTTCTCACCAGAGTTAAAGATTGTAACTCTTATGAGAGCTAGTGAAGGTTTGAGTTTAGAATTTAAGTGCTTAAATAAGGTTTAGAGGATTAAGAGAAATCTTTGAAGAGGAGAACATAAGAAGAATGGTAGAAAAAAAATAAGAAAGAAAGAGCACTTAGGGAGTTTCTAAGGCTTGGAAACTAGTAAAAGTGTATGTATTTTACAAGAGCTAGAGAATGTATCTCTTGCAAAGCATGGTAAGGCCTCTTTGTGTTTTGGAAATGTAAGGAGTGGAAAAGAGTTTGAAGAGTATTTATAGTGGAAGGATCAAGAAAAGAAACATTTAGAGAATTAATTCTTGGAGCATGATTTATGGAAACATGTTGGCCAAACTTTGGATGAAAACACTCCATGTTTTATGCAAACATGTTGGCCTAGTTTTATGAAATCATGTTCCGTGTTTTATGCAAAAATGTTGTTAGTGGAAATTTTCTAACCTTTAATGTATGTATGCATCATAGATTTACATAATGTGATCTTATGCTTTAATAAGTGTTTTAATTTTTTTTAGCATGAGATTATCTATGTGCATGTATGTGATTAAGAATGTGTATGATGTATGTGGTTGAATTATTGTATTGTCATCTTAATTCAATGGCTTAGATTCATTCTTGCCTAAAGACAAATCTAAGGAATTGTGCAATGGCATTGTTGTAATTTCTTTAACTAAGACAAGGATACTTTTGTAATTATACAATGATAATGGTATTCTTGTAATTCTATTTCTGAGTAAGGATATCTTTGTCATTTACTAATAAGGCAAGGGTAGTTTGGTAATTTCCTTTACATAGCAAGGGTATTTTCGTTATTTCTATTAAATGATGGCATTTTTGTATTTCTTTGCATTTTTCTATAGAAATACTTGAATATTCTAATAATATTTGTTATGTTTCATAAAACTGGTCCAGGTTCTCTTGGTTTTTGCTATATTTTATCTAATTGCTAATTAGCATTAATCGATATTTATTTTATTTATGAAATTAGGGATGTTACACCCGGCCCATCACAAAAAGGTCACCCTCCTTGATCACCTCTACGTCAAGCTCGGTTCATTACGTAAGGATATCTTCGAGTGTTTTATGTCACCTTAAGCTTAGCATGTTATGTTGAGATGCAAGAGCACAAACTTATCATATAATGTCACATGCTTTCATATTACTTCAACATATGCAAATCTTGTAATTGGTAGCCAAGTATGCAAACATAATCATCACATAAATTCTCAGATATAATATAACTCATCTTCTTATAAATTAAGCACTTTTATTATCCCTTAATTGGTTAAACCCCTAAATCAGGTAAACCTATATTTTGTATTTAATCTTTCATGCACCTATAGGATTAGTTACTATGATTCCCATTAATTTTTAACATCATAACCTTCATCAAACAAAGATGGACAGATTAGGATAGTTTTGAAATGAAATAATTTCAGTGTTCTAGAAGTTACGTTTTTGACCCTTTTTCATTACCAACTTTGTCTAAGATGCTAGAATTAATTCCTATACTGATTATGAGTGATTCCTACACATTTACCAAGTGATAAACACTTTTTTACAGAATTGTTACTTGCTGGAACATAATCCATTATCTCCATTTTTAAGGGTCCTAGAAATCACATATTTGATCCTTTCTAGTTGCTAATCTTTCTCTAGTGCTAAAAATAATTATTACACTAATTATTAACAAATTTTTCACACTTACACAATCCCAAACAGCACCATAACATACTGAAATAGTTTGGGTAGTGGCCGAAAAAGGGGGTTGTTAAAAGCTTCTAAAGTTACAATTTTATAGGTTTCTAGTTACTAGTTTTTACCTAAGATATCACGGATGATTTCCACCACAATTAATAGTAATTTTTCCACATTTAAACCACTCCAAAAATCTTTAAACAAATCTGGAAATGCTATGGCAGAATCCAAAAATTAAATATTCCAAAAGCAAGCAAAGTTGTAATGTAAGGCAATTCTAGTAACTAGTTTTTCTTAAAAAAATTAATTCATAGTTAAAGAACATTTTTAGAACCAATTTTATCCCTTTTGGAAGATAGAAATATAACCCTTAGGTTAGTAGCAGGACTAAATGTTTCATTATTAAGGTTTTAGTCATGAAACAACCATTCTTTGATGTTTGAGAGTTCTAAATCCTTTTAAGTATTGTCTTGGAAGATAAAAGTGAACACATTTCCATTTCTCTAGTTTTAGTGCTCAAAACTCCTATTTATAGTATCTACTCTATGTAACGCCCCGATTTTACATGCAGTGGAAAATGACCAAAATGCCCTGAGGTTATTTGGCCGGAATTCGAGGATGGCCGACCCGGCAGTCCTCGAAGGGCCAACTCAATGTTTGAAGGGGATTGAATGACCCTTGAGTGGTTCCAGAGGCGAAAGTCTCATTTTCTGCAATTTCGGGTCAAAATGATCAAAATACCCCTATAGCGTTTTACGCGGGTAAAGGTGCCGTTTGAGCCCGAAACTTTCCTCAAAGGTTTAAAACAATGTTTTTACATGTTTCAAAGCATCTATTTGAGTCCCGGTGGTCCCGGGCAGTTTTAGTGCAAAATTACGGTTTTGTCCCTAGAATAGTGTTTTTGAGCTTAATGATGTAATTAAGCAAACCTAAGCAATATTAGGCTCTAATCGAAGATTAATTAATTTCCATAATTAATCTAGAGTCAAAATAAATTATTAAAATTGATTAGAACCTAAGATTGCTTAGATTAGATTTAAATCACTTTTCTAAAACTCAAGATTTCACTCTTGAAATCTTAAATAGTATTTTCTCTCTCCAATTCCGTAAATCAAGGAATTGTGTCTAGAATTGTTTATGCACTAAAATAAGTTTATAACTCACTAATGATGCAAGACCACACCTTAAATGTGTCTTGACAACCTTAATTACCCATTTTCTCACCTAAACACTTTCTTACAAATTCCTAATCTTAATCCTAATCAAAGATACACCTAAACACAACTCTAAACTACAATTAAAATGCAAGAAAACCCTCCCCATGGCTGATGCAATTTCGGCCCTCTCTCTCTCATTTACAACACATGTTGATTTGTTTCTCACTCAAAGAACCATGCTTGAGCCATACCTTGAACCATACCTCACCATACTTTGAACCATACCTCACCATGCCTCAAGATCACAACATCTCACCTCATGGAACTCATGGGGTTGCTCTTCATGGCCGAAGCCTTCCCTCCCTCCTTGCACCTTACATTTGTTTCATTTCTCTATAAATAGCTTGCTTGGGTGAACTTGCATCATTTTGGGTTCATTTGCTAAGTGTAAGTTTTCAAAGAACACTTCAAAGTTTCCTTTTTCTCTCAAGTTCAAGTCTTCAAGTTCTTCAAGTTCTTCATCCTCTTCTCTCATCCCAATCTCCAAATCACTTGGTAGGGATTTTCTTTCAAGAGCTTCTTTCATTTAAAGTTCTTAATCTCTTTATGTGTTCATAGTTTCTCTTGAATCTTTTTAGAACTTCTTTTCTTCTTCTTCTTCTTCTTCTTCTTCTTTGTTTCGGCCATGGGCCTTGAGGACAAGGGAATGAGAGCTTGATGATGAGAGTTTCATGATGATGTTCATCACTTGAACAATCTCTAAAGCTTGATTTTTGTTCTTGAGTTCAAGATGTTTTTAGTTTTTCTTCTTCAATCCTTGAAAACCTTTCACTTTGATGATGTTTTAAAATGGTTACATGAACTCAATGACGAGGATTCATGATGTTGGTGTTAATGCATCATCAAGATCATGGTCTCTAGAGTTTCAAATGTTTCTTTTCTTCTCAAAAGTTTTGGTTCCTTTTCCTTTTCTTTCTCCAAGTTTTCGGCCATATTGGCCAATGAGGTTCACAATGGCTTGATGATGAAAGCTCCTAGATGATGACTATGTGTTCATCACAATGAGGCCTCTAGAGCTTGAGTTTTAATAAAAATGTCATTTATGTCTACATTTCAAGAAAAGAAACTTTGTGCTTTAAAGAACCCTTGAGGTTCACTCTTATCTTTACTTTACCTTGTCATGGTAAGTTTGGGTTGAGGTTTAAGTTCCTTCAAAAGTCTTGTATGAGCTCTAATAAGAAATAAAATGGACTAATATTCATATTTAAATTCAAGCTTATGCATTACATATTTATTTTGAGCTTTGCATTCATATTTAATTTCCAAGCCGTCACTTAAAATTAAAGGATAAAGAATGGATTGCATCTCATATTTATATTCTTGTCTAGCATATTTACTTTTCATCACTAAAGAACATAAAGATTTAAAATGAGAATTGCACCATCACCTAACTAAATCTCAAAGCCTTTCTATTTCGGCCTTAAAGTCGATTGGTGCTGGGCTTAGAGCACTAAAATAAAGAAATGAACTTGCATATTTATATTTTAAAGCTTTGCATATTTATATTTCAAGTCTTGCATATTTAATTCAAGCTTTGCATATTTATAATTGAATTCTTGCATATTTACCTTAAGTTGTCACTTTACTTCCTAATGAAGAATAAAAATGAAGTGCATAGCATGTTTAAATTATGTCATCACTTAAAGACCTTAGAGCTCAAAGACTTGCCCATTTTATCTCAAGTTAAAGTCTAGTGTGGAGGCATTCTTTGAATGCATAATTTCGGCCATGTAGTGGTGATGAACTTGGAAGGAGATTCATCTAGCTACAAGGGCCGACAATCTAAGTTTTAAGATTCTCTTTAAAACCTCATGAAGTTTATGGGATTAAGACCAACAAGATTTATGAATTTAATTCTCTTTTAAGGAGGGATCAAGTGGTCACTGACCTAAGGATATTTTTAGCTTTTTTACAAGATAAAATGGTTTGCAAAAGAGTTTTAGAAGTCCTAAAAATGGTTCCAAGAGAAACTAGCAACTTATATGTTTTAAAAATATCAAGTTATGCATCTTTTTGGAGACTTAATGTTTCGTTTCTTCCATGATGAGTTTTCTACTGTATGATGACGTTTTGATGTGTTTGAATGAGTAAAAATTATGTATGTTGAAGTAGGAACATTTCTATGCATGATAGGAGAGAAACTAGTTTTCTAGAAAAACCGTAATGTCAAGATTTAGCATAGTTTTAACCCATTTACCTTTGGTCACTGTCCAAACTATTTCAATGGGAATATAATCAGATTAGGATTGTTTAATCATGAAAATTTTGGTTACAATTGAAGTAGAATTGAATTTTAGCATCTATAGAGAAACTAGTAACTAGAAAACCGTAAAACCGCAATTCTAGAACTCTTAGAACATTTAATTCTTAGAATCTGTCCAGCAACCTTATAATGAGGAGAACATGGCTTATAATTAGTTCTTAGACATAGGAATGTCTCATAATTGGTTTAGGATGAACTTATAGCGCCTTAGGCGAAGACAGAACCAAGAAAGGGTCTAAAACGTAAGTTCTAGAACCCCTCAATTTTAAGTTTATAATGCTGCCCCTAAGGAATGATATTGTTCAGATTTAATAGAGAGCATAAATAAGAATGAGATCTATTAGAAGAGAACCCTTAGGGGCATAAAAGGTTGATAGAAGATGATAGGTTATTTACATCACAAGTTTAAGGCCCATAAAGGTCAAAGCATAAGATACCGTAGGAGCAAAAGCATAACGAATTTTAATGTTGCTTGTAAACGCATGAGAATGATTATGTGAATGCATGGAAATTATGATGGAGGATGCATGTTTGAATGACTCATGTGGCATAAAGAAGAATTTGGAAGAAATTCGGCATGCGGCAGTTATGTTGCCGAATTTCTGACAAAATTCGGGACTCAGAAAGTTTTTGAAAACCTATGGAATTTTTATGAGGTACTAAGATGAGTTCTCGGATGACACCGGTTTAGCCGAGCACTTCTAGAGAACTCATGTGACATCGGTACCAAGATGAATTCTTGGGTGACACCAGTTCGGCCGAGCACCCCCAAGAAATGCCCCCAGCCGTCTTTGGATAAGTCGGGATTATGTTTATGATTATGTTACGCTTATCGGGATTGATAAGTAAGAACTAGTGACGTCTAATTAAGGTATGAGCTCATAACCTAGAGATGTGATGTAACACCCTAATTCTCTTTAGAAATTAAATGGGGTTTTATTAATGAGAATTTTAAGATTTTGATGGATGTAGAAATGATGAGAAGGATTCAAGGAAGCAAAAAAAAAAATGTAAATAGTGTTTTGTGGGCCCCATAGGCCCGCCGGGACAGCCGAAATCCTAGAATTGGGCCCTGGAGATGCCCAAAATTGAGAAATTATATAATTATAGTTAGAAATAGATAAAATTAAAGATTTTATACCCGAAAATATTTTTTGGGCAATGCTTGATTACCCGGGTACACTGTTTCACCTGTTTGGTGAAATTTCGGTGTGTGATTTCTAACACCGAAAACTAATTAGATCTCTACAAAACAAATAAACCTATCCCTTCTGTAACACCCTAATATTTAACTCAACACGCCTAGGACGCGTTTAAGTTAATTATTAGTTATTACTCTTTTGCTCCATATTTAAATCAACTTCTTTAAAATACTTTAGTGAAAATATGAGTAAATCTTTTTTTGAACTTAAATACCAAAACGTGAGCCGCGCATCCTAAGTATCTAACATCGTTCACCTTTTCTGCATAAGAGAAATGTTAGAAACAAATGACAAGTAAACACATAATACAATCGTGGCATAACATAACTCAAATAATAATATCATATCAATAAGTGTGTCATAATAATGATGTCCTATAAACGTAAGGACATACATATCCATAAATAGAAATACAAACTGATAAATAAGATGCAATCACTCTAAAGGCACATATCCAATGAGAAACTATCTTCGTTAAATCTCTTGTTCTATAGCAAAGCTCCCACGACCATTACTCAAAGCCACGAACTACTTCATCATGCTTGTCTGGAGACGACACGGAAAAGAAAAGGGATGAGAAACTTATACAAGAGTCTCAGTAGGGCTTCCCGACTCTAACACAAGTGTCATCGTCATCGTCCCCAGGAACCTCGGGTTTAATTATGAAAATGGTGAACATATATATATAAGGTTCATTTATTAAGTTCTAAATATCATTAGCCGAGGCCCGTATCTTTTAGCATGAATCTTAATGTCATGAATGCAACATATTAGTCATGGATGCATGTCAATTTCATATACATAATATCATAAAATCCATAAAGCGATGCATATAATATAAAGAACATCATGATCATTATTCTTACAGGTGACTTAAACTTCTTCATTCTCTTTTCCTTGGGGGCCGCCCTATAATTCTCTCTTTTCTCGAGAGTTCTAGGTTATGAGCTCATACCTCACTAGTCGTCACTAGCGTAATCTTATCCCTTTTGATAAGTTAAATTCCCAACTCTTAAGGTACGGGATAGGGGCGTTAGGATCACCTTTCATAACCTTTAATTCGGGGAGTCCAAAGGATCACTTCCTATTCGGATCACCTCTCATAACCTTTAATTCGGGGAGTCTAGAGGATCATTTCCATGTGTCTTATGTCACCTTTAATCTTGGCATGTTATATGGAGATGTAAACATGAATATCATAATTACAACTCATTGATTCATTATTTCATGTGTATATCAATGAATCAAACATAATTATAACATGCCATAATGTAAATCGCATAAACATGCATCATATGTCATTGCAAATATCCATAAGCCATATAAATTTCAGCACATCAACTCATTCTTCACAACACATCATTCACATTCATCTCATCATATTGTCAATATTTACGTTTAAGCCCCAAAGGGTCAAATCACAATTTCTCAAAGATTACGGGTCAAAACATAATTATCCCTTTTTAACATCTACTAATAAATTAAAGATCTCTAACATTAACCAATACAATTCAAGAGGCATATAACTATTAGAAACCATCAAAACTCATCATAAAAACCTTTTAGGGCCATAGACTAAATTTAACACATTATAGGGGTCAAAGTATAAAGTTACTTATTTTGACACTTATCAAAAACCAATACTTGTAAAAAATTTTCTAAGCATTATAAATAGTATTTTGAACACATAATAACATCAGATATTATTACTAACCCTAATTAAAATCCTTTCATCAAAATTACATAATTGATAGTTTAGAAACACAACTTTCTACATTTTACAAAATGGTCAAAACTAACACTTATAATTATCGTTTTCAACCTCTAAGATACCAAAAACAATTTTTACATCTAATACTAATAATTCTAAGGTATATAAAACATATGATCAGTATCTAATCAGTGAGGAATTAATTCAGAAAATTCATTGTCTAAAGCTTTGTAGAATTACGATTTTGATCCTTTTTATCTACTAGTTTATCACAAAAATGCTAAAAACAATTCTTACATCAATTATAAGTAATTTATAAACATTCAAAGCCTTTAAATCAATATCCTAACTATTTTATTTAAATCAGGTCAGTAGCATAATTTTCAAATCATAAAGCTTGAGAAAAGCATAAATTCAAACATCTTTAGATTTCTAACTCTAACAAAATTATTTAAGTAGCTTAAAGACAATATCAAAGCCTTAGAAATAAAATAAGCCAACCTTAATATCAAGAGCATCAAGAGGCAAGAAATAACATAATTTAAATATATCCACAAAAATAAAATTTCTATTTAAGATTAAAGAGGTAAGTTTTGAGCTTTAAAGGTTTAGGTGATGGCAAGAATCATAAACATGCTATACAATCCATTTTTATCATTATAAAGTGATATCTTGGAAATATAAATATGATGTGCAATACTTGAAATATAAATATGATTATGCAAAGCTTGAAGTATGAATATGAAGATGCAATTCATTCTTAGGTCTTTATAATTTACGTGATAACTTGAAAGTAAATATGAATATGCAAGTCCATATTATTATCTTCAAGAATTAAAATGATAACTTGAAATATAAATATGAAGATGCAAAACTTGAAATATAAATATAATTGTGCAAAGCTTGAAATATAAATATGAATATGCAAGCTTATTTTTAGATCTTTAGTGATAACTTGAATCATAAAATGCATTACTTGAATTTAAACATGAGAATGCAAATTTATATTATTATCTTCAAGATTTAAGGTGATGACTTGAAATTAAATATGATTATGCAAGGCTTGAAATTTAAATATGATATGCAAGAGCTTGAAACATAAACAATGGATATAGTTTTATTTGATTATCTTGTTAAGCTCAAAACTTTTAGAGAATTAAACTCTTTAACCTCAATCAATCTTAAATAAAGGAAGTTAGCATTAGAGTCCTTATTATCAAGATCCCAAGAACCATATCCCATAGTCTTATCATTAAGCCATAAATTAGAAGTCATTAGGAGGAAATAAAGGAAAGAACATGAAATAAAATCCCTACCAAGTTGTTTCTTGTTCTCAAATGTTAAAGCTTGATGTCTTAAGAAGTGAAAAGAAGAAAATCTCCTCTAGATGATGATGATGGCTTCGGCCAAGACAAGAGCTAATGGAGGAAGGATTTTTCTTGTGATTTGTATTTGATAATGGAAAGGTTATGTGTCTAGGAGTTGGTTTATGGTTGGAATGTGTATGCTTGAGGTTTAGAGCTTGGTTAGAGGTTGGGAATGGAGGCTCTTGAATGTGAATAAGGAAGAAGAAGAAAGCTTGAAGTATTGAGAGAATTTGAGAACTTTGAGCAAACTTTGATCAAGAAAACTATCAAGTAACTAAGCACCAAGGCTATGGATGTTTGTGTGAACATTTTAGCAATGGAAGAGCTCTTATTTATAGGCCAAGGAAGGCCATAAAACCGTGCATCTAAGGCTGGAAAAATGGGATTTTAATTTCATTTTTCAATTAAAGAAACATAGAGAAAGAAAGCATAATGTGTAGTCATAATTGTGTTCATGTATCATGGCTTGAAAATGCATAAAATATTATGTAAATGGGAGGCAAGGAATCATGGCTGATGAGGCTGAACATGGATGGATTTCTTTTGATTATATTTAGCCAAAAAAATAATGAAAAAGAAAGCTAAAGGTATGGTGTCATGTTGGATATGTTTTCATGTTGAAAGAAAAGCAATAAAATATGGTTATTTGGGCTGATCATGGGTGCTGGTTTCTGATGCTTTCATGATCAGATTTGTGTTATTCTATAAGTGATAAATCATGTATTAGATGTGTATTTACTTAGGTAAAAGATTAGTAATTGATAGGTTAGTGAAAACGGTAAAAGGTCAAGTGTTTAGGACAAATCAAGACAAGGTAAAAAGAGAAATCTTACGTTAGTAAATGAGGTTCTAATCTTAGGATAAGAAAATGTAAATGTACAAGATTTTACCGAAACCGTAATTTTAATTTTGACCTAAAACATCACTAACTTTATGAGCTTCTAAAAAGACAAGGAAAGGTAATTTAAATTTATCTTAGGTAAATCTTGACTCTAATTACCTCAAGTAATTATTTTTAACCTTGGGTAATTAATTTTAAACTCAAGGTTAATGAATAAAATCAATTTGAGTTCAAATAGAGTTTTAATACTACCTTAATTACACAAGTAAACCTATTTTACCACAACTAGGGGTAAAAAGGTAATTTCACATAAAAACACTCAGTAAATATTGGACAATCTCAAATCATACTTGAAATAGCTATTTTGAATCTTTGAGTGAAAATCGAATTCAGAAATTATGTAATTTCATGAAAAATTACTGCAGGGGTAAAACGGTAATTTTACTTATGGTAAAAATTGAGAATTGAGATTTTTACCTCTAAGGCACATATAATCCCCATCAAGCCTTAAACTAACCCCTCAAAGATAATCTAGATTGGTTATCTTTGACTTTCTAGGTAAAAATGACCTCAGGGGCATTTTGGTCATTTTACACGTACAGAAAAATCGGGGTTTGCGACTTTTGCAGGGATCGCTAAACAAGTCTCCTATGATGTTTCTCTAATGTTATATTCCTTTATTGAGAATTATTTGACCTCGAATTATGTCTAAAAATTACCTAGGGGTATTTTGGTAATCTTAACATAGCAGTAAAAACTGGGGCGTTACACCTTCAAATCAAATGAATGGTTAAGATTCAATATTGAATTACAAGATTGAATCACAACCATTCATTTTACTTTATTGGCTTTGTAATTATCTAAATATAATATATTTTATTCCTTACTTTAATAAAAGATAAACATCATTTTTGGCTTCTTTAAGAAGCTCATTCTCAGCCATTTTCTTCAAGAATACAGCAGCTCCATTTCTTCCATGGCTAAGAGCTTCAACATGCTTTCAACTTCATATATGTTAGCTTAGAGTTACCAAAATCCAAAGTTTCCTTCACAAAAATTATTCTACACCTCAACATCTACACATATAACCGATTAGAATCTTAATCACTCACCAAATCTCAATCTTGATCCCTTGTACCTCACTGTTTGTAAAGGGTTTTGGGTGTGTTTTGAGAGCCTTGAAGTGGAGGGCACCATCTTGAAGCATACTAGGGACAAAGAGATCACTTGCTTCCAATAGTAGGCTTTTATTTGGTCTTTTCTTGCCAAATTTATATTTCACATCTCTAACACATTACGCTCGAAATTTTTCATTGTGGTGGTTAATGATATATGGTTGTTGATGTATGAATTTTGGTGAAGGGTTTGGATGAGGTTGGATAACTCATTTCATCAAGAGAAATTTTAGTTAGAGTGCTGGATTTTCGGTTTTCCTGCAGAGAGCAAAATTTCATGAATTTATATATATGTTTACAGTGATAGATCTCATGCAGTCTTAAAAAAATCAGAAACCGAAATAGATCTTATGCTGTCTGGATTTTTGAAACTGAAGCAGGGAAATTGTATGATTTTATTATCATACTAAATGAGTGATTTATCTGTTGAAATATTTACAGGGAGTTACCAACATCTTTAAGTGTAACTGTAAATTTTATCTTGGGTTGATTCCATCATATGATAAATTTAAAAATTAGGAGAACCTTGTCCTAGGCTGTGAAAAGGTGTGTTGTGACCACTAAATTTGTAGAATTTAGTGACATGGTTATAGAACTCTGATTGTTATGAAAATTTTACAGGATCCTTTAGACATATGAAGGTGTCATAGGGAATTTTTTTGACTCTTGAATTGGCTGTTTGATGGGGAAATTAATTTTGAATTCTAAAGTGACAAATCTGCTAATTGCTGAAAATGGTAAGAATGTCTTGAACTAATGATAAAATGGCTTTAGATGAAAGTATATGTCATGTTAATGCATGCTAATTGTTTGAAAGAAATGTTGATGAGACATGGATGAGACTCCAATATAATTGTATGCCTACCTGTTATCTAAGCAAGCCTTTGAAAAGAGAAGTACACTATGTCATTATTGTGAGGATAAAGGAAAAGAAAAGAAAAATAACATGACTTTTAGTTGTGCAATTTTTAACATATGGGGAAAATAAAAACAAGGCTTGTGTGGTTAAGAGGGGAAGGCAAAAGTAAGAGCTTCCCTAGGAATTTGATGAGTCGATAGACGTATCGACATATAGGAATGAGCTCATGTCCTAGTAATCAATAGTTCTTGTGGAATGACTCCACTACAGATACCACTTGATATGAGATTAAGCCTTCCCTATGTTACTGAAAAGAGATAATTGCAGTAAATGAATTCCACAAGTCACAAGAGAAAAGCAATTGATTATTACCATTTTGCATTTGACTTTATATAAATTATGCGCATTAGTATTTATGCATATAATTTAGCATGATTAATTCAACATGAATGAATTTACAGCTTATATTATGTTCACATTGGAGGGGGTACCCTACTGAGAATTTTATAATATTCTCATCCCTATGGTTTTATTTACTTTGTATTATTCAGATCCAGCAGATGCCGTCACTAGTGTTTTACCTTGACTCACCACAGTGGTTGTGTTATGATCCTGTTCTCGACTCTCTTTATGTAGTAGGTTACTCGCAAGTTCGTGCGTATGTGTTTTTCGGCCGTTCTTTTAGTACCTCTGTATTTACAGCTAATTTTGACCCGGCTTTCCCTCATGATGGTGTGCCTCTCCACTTGGCATATCCTGTGAAATTTGATGTCCCGCCTGCACCACCAGCACCTCCTCCAGCAGATGATCCCCCCTTCCTCCTCGTCTTCAGATTTTGACCCACCCGAGGGTCCTGATGCCCCTGGCGGAGGTGAGGCTATCATACCGATGGCCAATGGTTTCATCTAGTAGGACATGAGATCTTCAGGGACTCTTGATATGTATATAGTGGTAGTTTAATACTAGAGCCTTGCTAGCCCGTAGATTTGATCTTATTAAATGTTATGAGGTCCAATTCTGGTTGTATAAAATTTTGCTGGACCTCGACTTTAAGCAGGTTAGACTAGATACTGGAGGTGTTTCTTTCTTTTTTGGTGAACTGAGTTCCTGACTAGCTTAGACATTAACTAGTGGGTTTCTTGGTACGATGTACATATTGTAAACTTAAAAATGATGTTTATATATGTATATACGAGTTTAGCCACATACGTGTTTGAATTGTTTGATTTCACTTCTTTCGACTAGTATAGATTATGAAGATACATAATACTTTTCTAATTACTGTATTGATACTCGAGTAAAGTATGGTAATTAGGAGGGTGTTACATGTGACACGTTCTGGGTGACATTGGTTCGGCCGAGCACCCCCAAAGCGATTGTCTTTTAGGGTGGCCTATGAGGAAGTAAAGTATGATGTTTATGTCACAAAGTTTCCCATTTGAGGATTTAATTGCCACTTTATGCCACTATTATGATGTTCTTAAAGATATGATGATTATTCTTGCATTAAGTAGAGCCATGCATACATTCTTTAATATGATTGCATCCATGTCATTAAGAATCATGTTAAAATGAATGGACCTTGGCTAAATATGTTTTAAAACCTAAAAATAGACTTAATGCATGCTCACTTATTTTGTATACTAAACCCAAGGTTCCTGAGGACGTAGACGATGACACCTAGGTAGTAGGAGGCCCTACTGAGATTCTTTAGCAAGATTCTCACTCCCTCTATCTCTTTTTTTCCGTCACACCTTTAGATGGCGACGTTCGTGGTTTTTGTGGACACCCCAACCTGGGAGGTGCATCATGATCCAGACCATGGGTCATACCATTTTGTAGGTCGCTGCGTCGTTTAAGTGTTTATGTTCGTTGGACGGCCTTTTAGTCACCCCGTACATAGCCATCGATTCTCTCCTATCACACCCTTCGGTGACGACTTCGTGTTCGAGCGCACACGCCCTCGAGAGGAGCGGATCCGCCACACCCCACCGACGGCCTCTGCCATCCGGGACTACCCACGGTATGTACCCCGCTCGCCCTCATCATTCTCCGAGATTAACCCTTTGGAGGACTCTGCTACTCAGGTACCCTTCGAGGGATCCTCCCCCACTGTGCCGATGGATGTAGGGGAGGGTAGCGAGGCTTCTGTCGCTTAGCCAGTACGTGGAGGTTGTAACGCCTCGATTTTCTGTCTGAGTGGAAAATGACCAAAATGCCCCTGAGGTCATTTTTGGCCCGAAATTCGAGGATGGCCTACCCGGCAGTCCTCGAAGGGTCAACTCAATGTTTGAAGGGGATTGAATGACCCTTGAGTGGTGCCGGAGGCGAAAGTCTCATTTTCTGCAGTTTCGGGTCAAAATGACCAAAATACCCTATAGCGTTTTACACGGGTAAAGGTACCGTTTGAGTCCGAAACTTTCCCCAGAGGTTTAAAACAATGTTTTTACATGTTTCAAAACATCTGTTTGAGTCCCGACAGTCCCGGGCAGTTTTAGTGCAAAATTACGATTTTGCCCCTAGAATAGTGTTTTTGAGCTTAATGATGTAATTAAGCAAACCTAAGCAATATTAGGCTCTAATTGAAGATTAATTAATTTCCATAATTAATCTAGAGTCAAAACAAATTATTAAAATTAATTAGAACCTAAGATTGCTTAGATTAGATTTAAATCTCTTTTTTAAAACTCAAGATTTCACTCTTGGAATCTTGAATAGTGTTTTCTCTCTCCAATTCCTTAAATCAAGGAATTGTGTCTAGAATTGTTTACACACTAAAATGAGTTTATAACTCACTAATGATGCAAGAACACTCCTTAATTATGTCTTGACAACCTTGATTACCCATTTTCTCACCTACAAATTCCTAATCTTAATCCTAATCAAAGATACACCTAAACACAACTCTAAACTACAATTAAAATGCAAGAAATCCCCCCCATGGCTGATGCACCTTCGGCCATCCCTCTCCCATTTGCATCACATGTTGATTTGTTTCTCACTCAAAGAACCATGCTTGAAGCCATACCTTGAACCATACCTCACCATACTTTGAACCATACCTTACCATGCCTCAAGACCACATTATCTCACCTCATGGAACTCATGGGCTGCCTTTGTGCTGATGGCCGAAGCCCTCCTCCCTCCTTGCACCTTGCATTTGTTTCATTTCTCTATAAATAGCTTGCTTGGGTGAACTTGCATCATTTTGGGTTCATTTGCTAAGTGTAAGTTTTCAAAAAGCACTTCAAAGTTTCCTTTTTCTCTCAAGTTCAAGTCTTCAAGTTCTTCAAGTTCTTCATCCTCTTCTCCCATCCCAATCTCCAAATCACTTGGTAGGGATTTTCTTTCAAGAGCTTCTTTCATTTAAAGTTCTTAATCTCTTTATGTGTTCATAGTTTCTCTTGAATCTTTTTAGAACTTCTTTTCTTCTTCTTCTTCTTCTTTGTTTCGGCCATGGGCCTTGAGGACAAGGGAATGAGAGCTTGGTGATGAGAGTTTCATGATGATGTTCATCACTTGAAAAATATCTAAAGCTTGATCTTTGTTCTTGAGTTAAAGATGTTTTTAGTTTTTCTTCTTCAATCCTTGAAAGCCTTTCACTTTGATGATGTTTTAAAATGGTTACATGAACTCAATGATGAGGATTCATGATGTTGGTGTTAATGCATCATCAAGATCATGGTCTCTAGAGTTTCAAATGTTTCTTTTCTTCTCAAAAGTTTCGGTTCCTTTTCCTTTTCTTTCTCCAAGTTTTCAACCATATTGGCCAATGAGGTTCACAATGGCTTGATGATGAGAGCTTCTAGATATGACTATGTGTTCATCACAATGAGGCCTCTAGAGCTTGAGTATTAATAAAAATGTTATTCATGTCTACATTTCAAGAAAAGAAACTTTGTGCTTTTAAGGAACCCGTGAGGTTCACTCTTGTCTTTACTTTATCTTGTCATGATAAGTTTGGGTTGAGGTTTAAGTTCCTTCAAAAGTCTTGTATGAGCTCTAATAAGAAATAAATGGACTAGCATTCATATTTATATTCAAGCTTATGCATTACATATTTATTTTGAGCTTTGCATTCATATTTAATTTCCAAGCTATCACTTAAAGTTAAAGGATAAAGAATGGATTGCATCTCATATTTATATTCTTGTCTAGCATATTTACTTTTCATCACTAAAGAACATAAAGATTTAAAATGAGAATTGCACCATCACCTAACTAAATCTCAAAGCCTTTCTATTTCGGCCTAAAAGTCGATTGTTGCTGGGCCTAGAGCACTAAAATAAAGAAATGAACTTGCATATTTATATTTTAAAGTTTTGCATATTTATATTTCAAGTCTTGCATATTTAATTCAAGGTTTGCATATTTATAATTCAAGTCTTGCATATTTACTTTAAGCTCTTACTTTATTTTGTAATGAAGAATAAAAATGAAGTGCATAGCATGTTTAAATTATGTCATCACTTAAAGACCTTAGAGCTCAAGGACTTGCCCATTTTATCTCAGGTTAAAGTTTAATGTGGGAGCATTCTTTGAATGCATGCTTTCGGCCTTGTAGTGATGATGAACTTGGAATGAGTTTCATCTAGCTTCAAGGACCAATAAGTCAAGTTTCAAGATTCCTTTTAAATCTCATGATTTTGTTTAAGTTTAAGACCAACAAGGTTCTACGAATTTAACTCTCTTTAAGGAGGGATCAAGTGGTCACCGACCTAAGGATGTTTTAGCCTCTTTTATAAAATAAATTGGTTTGCAAAAGAGTTTTAAAGGTTCTAAATTGGTTCCAAGAGAAACTAGCACCTTATATGTCTTAGAAACATCAAGTTATGCACCTTCTTAGGGACTTGGTGTTTCGGCCTTGTCATGATGAGTTTGTTGTTGTGTGATGACGTTTTGATGTGTTATAATGTGTGGAAATTATGTCCTATGCATGTTAAGAGAGAAACTAGCTTTCTAGGAAAAATCGTAAAGTCAAGATTTAGCATAGTTTTAACCCATTTATTTTTGGACACTACCCAAAATGTTTCCAATGGGAATATAATCAGATTAGGATTGTTTAATCATGAAAAATTTGGTTGCAATTGAAGTAGGTTTGAATTTTAGCACCTATAGAGAAACTAGTAACTAGTAAACCGTAAAACTGCAATTCTATAACTCCTAGAACATTTAATTTTTAGAATCTGTCCAGCAACCTCATAATATGGTAGACATGGTTTATAATTAGTCCTTATACATAGGAATGTCTCATAATTGGTTTAGGTTTAACTTATAGCGCCTTAGGCGAAGACAGAACTAAGAAAGGGTCTAAAACGTAAGTTCTAGAACCCTATAATTTTAAGTTTAAAGTGCTGCCCCTAAGGAATGATGATGTTCAGGTTTAATAGAGAGCATAAATAATAATAAGATTTGTTAAGAGAAAACCCTTAGGTGCATAAAAGTTTGATAGAAGATGATAGGTTAATTACATCACAAGTTTAAGGCCCGTAAGGGTCAAAGCATAAGATACCATAGGATCAAGAGCATAATGGACTTTTTAATGTTGCTTGTGAATGCATGAGAATGATTATGTTAATTCATGAAGATTATGATGGAGGATGCATGTTTGAATGACTTATGTGGCATAAAGGAGAATTTGGAAGAAATTCGGCATGCGGCAGTTATGCTGCCGAATTTCTGACAAATTCGGGACTCAGAAAATTTTTGAAAACCTATGAGATTTTTATGAGGTACTAAGATGAGTTCTCGGATGACACCGGTTTGGCCGAGCACCTCTAGAGAACTCATGTGACATCGGAACTAAGATGAATTCTTGGGTGACACCGGTTCGGCCGAGCACCCCCAAGAAATGCCCCCTAGCCCGTACTGGATAAGTCAGGATTATGTTTATGATTATGTTACGCTTATCGGGATTGATAAGTAAGAACTAGTGACGACTAGTTAAGGTATGAGCTCATAACCTAGAGATGTGACACGTTCTGGGTGACACCAGTTCGGTCGAGCACCCCCAGAGCGATTGTCTTTTAGGGTGGCTTATGAGGAAGTAAAGTATGATGTTTATGTCACAAAGTTTCCCATTTGAGGATTTAATTGCCACTTTATGCCACTATTATGATGTTCTTAAAGATATGATGATTATTCTTGCATTAAATAGAGCCATGCATACATTCTTTAATATGATTGCATCCATGTCATTAAGAATCATGCTAAAATGAATGGACCTTGGCTAATTATGTTTTAGAACCTAAAAATAGATATTTATGCATGCTCACTTATTTTGAGTACCAAACCCAAGGTTCCTGAGGATGTAGATGATGACACCTAGGTAGTAGGAGGCCCTACTGAGATTCTTTAGCAAGATTCTCACTCCCTCTATCTCTTTCTTTTCGTCACGTCTTCAAATGGCGACATTCGTAGTTTTCGTGGACGCCCCGACATGGGAGGTGCACTATTATCCGGATCACGGATCATACCATTTTGAGGGACAGTGCACGGTGCGAGTCTTCGTGTTCGTAGGACGTCCCTTCGCTCATCTCGTGCATACCCATCGCTTCTCCCCTCGACAAAGACACCCTACGGCGACATTTAGCGGGTTTTTGAGCGCCAGCGTCGACAAGATAATGAGAGAGTACTCCGCATGCACACTGCCGCCATAGGAGACGACCGTTGCAGTTCTGGTGCTCGAGTTTGACTAGGCTAGGATAGCCTTCTTTTGTCTTTAGGGCTATCCATTTGTAGGCGCATTAGAGTTAGGAGAGTTTTCCTTTATGCCTTTGTTGTACTTTCATTTTCATGTATCTTTATTCCAGATGTATTAAACTAAGTCTTGCTCTTTAAGAGTGGGCATATTCTGTCATATATATAAGTATGCAGTACAGTTCTATCGATGTGCCTTTACTTGCTTATGTTATGCTGCTATGCGATGTTTGCTTAATTCCGTTCGTGCTTTAATATTCAACGTGTCACGCGGCTCTCACTTTCCTTTACATTTCAAAAAAAATTTACCAGTATTTCCACTAAGTATTTTAAAGTAATAAGGAAGCTATGACGTAACAGACTAATGATTAACCTAATTATGTTCTAGAGTATTGGGTTAAAAATTAGGATGTTACACTCTAAAGCACCGATCAACTTTAAGGTTGAAAGGGGGTAAATCTTGAACTTAAGATAATTAAGTGATGACATAAACGTACACATGATAATGCAAGATTATTTTTAACCTTTAGGACTTAGTTGACAACTTGGAAAATAAATATGAATGCATTTCCATTTCTCTAGTTTTAATGCCCAAGACTCCTATTTAGAGTATTTACTCTAAAACACCGATCAACTTTAAGGTTAAAAGGGGTAAGTGTTGAACTTAGGATAATTAAATGATGACATAAACATATTACGCCATTTTTGCTCAACCTTTTGAAAACAAAATGGAACCCAAGACTTTGGGCTCTGAATGGTCTATCACATGAAGGTTCTACAACCATCATCAAGATCCATTATTATCAAGCCATGGTTCCAACCTTTTATTCACAACCAAAACCAAAACTAGAAACAAAGAAAGAAGACCAAAACCGAAAAATGGTGAAAGAAAGAAAAGAAAACAACTTAACCATCATCCATCATCAAATAAAAAGAGGGAACACAACATCCCAATATGCTAATGATTTTGAAAACAAAGAGAGATTAAGAAAGAAAAACCAAACAAAAATCCCTACCAAAGAAAAGAGAGAGATTGGTCTTTGAAGGAAGAATGAGAAAAAGAAATCCTCCTTTGGAGCAGTTCAATTTTCAGCCAAGAAGAGAAGAAAAGGAAGGAAGGTTCTCCTTGAGTTTTTGATCTTGGAAGTGGAAAGGTTATGTGTTTTAGGGAAGATCTATAGTGGTTGTGTGGTGGTTAGGGGTTAAGAATTGGTGGAGGGTGGTGGCTCTCGGAAGAATGAAGAAGAGGAAGAAGAACTCTTTGAGAAACTTGAGAGAAACTTGGGTGATCAAAAGTTCCAAGAATGATCAAATGGCACTTTGAGCTTTCTTTGAGGATATATTTATAGAGAAATTTTAACATGTGAGGATGGAAATAGAGGGAGAGTGACGCGACCTCCTTAGGAGAACTTGGGGGGCAAGTTTCATCTTAATGTAGGTTAGGATGTGTATTAGAGGTAGATTTAATTAGGAAAATGGTTAGGAATGAGTAGGCATTTGAAGATCATGGGTAAAGAGTGGACATAAACATTTAAAGGAGTTAAGTTCATTTAGTTTGACTAAAACTCAATTATTTTGAATTTCAAAAACCAACACAAATCCTTAAATTAAGGAATTGGAGAAAGAAATTACTATTCATTATGACATGACATAATGTCTTAGATTAAGAATAGGATTTTGAGTTTTCCCTAAGTAATCTTAAGCTCTAATCACCCTCAATTAATTATTTTGACACAACATTAATAATTAAAATTAATTAATCTCTAATTAGAGCCTAATATTGCATGTATTTCCTTATTCACACAATTAAGCTCATTAGGGACAAAACAATAATTTATAGAAGAACTCCCCGGGGCCACCTGAGTTTATACCAACATCATATATTCCTTAAAAACAACATTCCAAACTTCTGAGTAAAGTTCGGACCCAATTAATGATTAATCTTGTGTTTATTAGCCACATGGGTATTTTGGTAATTTTGCTTGGAAAACAAAAAACTGAGATTTTCACCTCTAACATCATGCATAGCACAATTGATCCCTTTCAATCATAAAACTAACCTCTTGAGGTTAGCCGGAACCAACTGTCCTTGATTCCCAAGTAGAAATGACCTTAGGGGCATTTTGGTTATTTGTACATAGGGAAAAATCGGGATCGTTACACTCATCATCAAGCCATGGTCAACATCAAGCCATGAAAATAAAAAATATAAGGAAAAAGCATAAGAAAGAACATGAAATAAAATCCCTACCAAGTTGTTTCTTGTTTAATAAAGAGAAAGCTTGATCTTCTATGAAGCAACAAGAATGAAAAATCTAATTCAAAGGATGATGTGGTTTTAGCCAAGGGAGGTTGGAATGGAGGAAGGATTTTTCTTGTGTTCTTGTGTTTAGGAATGGAAAGTTTAGGTGTTTAGAAGTTAGTTTATGGTGGATATGTGTTTTTTTGGGCTTAAGAACTTAGATGAACATCAAGAATGGAGTCACTTGGCAATGGAGGAGGAAGAAGATGAAAGCTTGGTGTTCTTTAAGAGTGTGCTAAAATTTTTGATCAAATGTGCAAGACAACTTCAAACAAAATAGAAAATAATGGCAATGATGTGTTCTTGTGCATTATTTGTGGAATAAACATAAAATATGAAAGTGATAAGGAGGGTATGGAGGCCGTGGCAATCAGCATGGCATAGTGGGAGATACAAATTTTTTTTATCATGAATGGTAGGTCATGTAGGATAGGATATTTAATTAGGTGGTAGGTTAGGAATTGGTAATTTTGTGTAAATGGTAAAAATCATTTAGGTAAGACTTACCAAGATATGGTAAAAGATTAATCTTACACTAGTAAATGAATCTCAATTGAGTTGAAAATCAATTAGTAACAATAGTTCTAATTGTAACGCCCTGATTTTTCTGTTTGAGAGGAAAATGACCAAAATGCTCCTGAGGTCATTTTCGGCCCAGAATTCAAGGATGGCCGGCCCGGCAATGCTCGATGGGCCAACTCAATGTTTGAAGGGGATTGGATGACCCTTGAATGGTTTCGGAGGCAAAAGTCTCATTTTCTGCAGTTTCGAGTCAAAATGACCAAAATACCCCTATAGCGTTTTTACGCGGGTAAAGGTGCTGTTTGAGCCCAAAACTTTCCCCAAGGGTTTAAAATAATGTTTTTACATGTTTAAAAGCGTCTGTTTAAGTCCCAGTGGTCCCGGGCAGTTTTAGTGTAAAATTACGA
This sequence comes from Dalbergia cochinchinensis, assembly GCA_031216125.1. Classification (NCBI taxonomy): domain Eukaryota; kingdom Viridiplantae; phylum Streptophyta; class Magnoliopsida; order Fabales; family Fabaceae; genus Dalbergia; species Dalbergia cochinchinensis. Next base: position 11,282,431 of record CM062376.1, read on the forward strand.
TTTTGCCCCTAGAATAGTGTTTTTGAGCTTAATGACGTAATTAAGCAAACCTAAGCAATATTAGGCTCTAATCGAAGAATTAATTTCCATAATTAATCTAGAGTCAAAACAAGCTATTAAAATTAATTAGAACCTAAAATTGCTTAGATTAGATTTAAATCTCTTTTTGAAACTCAAGATTCCAATCTTGGAATCTTGAATAGTTTTTTCTCTCTCCAATTCCTTAAATCATGGAATTGTGTCTAGAATTGTTTATGCACTAAAATGAGTTTATAACTCACTAATGATGCAAGACCACTCTTTAAACATGTCTTGACAACCTTGATTACCCATTTTCTCACCTAAACACTTTCTTACAAATTCCTAATCTTAATCCTAATCAAAGATACACCTAAACACAACTCTAAACCACAATTAAAATGCAAGAAACCCTCCCCATGGCTGATGCAAGTTCGGCTATCTCCTCCCCCATTTACATCACATGTTGATTTGTTTCTCACTCAAAGATCCATGGTTGACCCATACTTGCACCTATACTTGCATCCATGCTTGAACTCATACCTAGCCATGCTTTCCACCATGCCTTGAACCATACCTTGGAGAAGATATTTTCTCTCCTCCTTGGCTGTAAATGGCCGAAGCACTCCCTCCCCTAAACACCTCTCATTTTGTTTCATTTCTCTATAAATAGCATGCTTGGGTGAACTTGTATCATTTTGGGTTCATTTGCTAAGTGTAAGTTTTCAAAGAGCACTTCAAAGTTTTCTTTTTCTCTCAAAGATCAAGTGTCCAAGTTCTTCAAGTTCTTCATCCTCTTCACTCTTCTCTACCTCTAATCACTTGGAAGGGATTTTCTTTCAAGTGTTTCTTTCATTTAAGTTCTTAATCTCTTTATATTTTCATAGTCTCTCTTGAATCTTTTTGGGAACTTCTTTTCTTCTCCTCCTCCTTCTTTGTTTCAGCCATGAGGCTTGAAGAGCAAAGGAATGAGAGCTTGATGATGAGGGTTTCATGATGATGTTTATCACTTGAGCAAACCTCTAAAGCTTGATCTTTGTTCTTGAGTTAAAAATGTTTATAGTTCTTTCTTCCTTGAACCTTGAAATCTTTAACTTTGATGATGTTTTAAAATGGTTACATGAACTCAATGATGAGGACTCATGATGTTAGTGTTAATACATCATCAAGATCATGGTCTCTAGAGTTTCAAAATGGTTCTTTCTTGCTCTCAAGTTTCGGTTTCTTTTCTTTCCTTTTCTCTAAAATTTCGACCAACCATCCTTGGTGGTCCAAACATGATAGCTTGATGATGAGAGTTCTAGTTGGTGACTTTGTGTTCACCACAAGGAAATCTCTAAAGCTTGAGTTTTCATAAAGGTGTTATAAAATTCATTTATCGTTATATTTTAAGGAATGTTATCTTGAGTTCTGAGAACTCTAGACCTTACTTTACCTTGTCATGATGAGTTTAGGTTAAGGTTAAAATCCCTCTAAAAGTCTTGTATGAGCTCTAATAAGAAATAAAATAAACTCACATTCATATTTATATTCAAGCTATTGCATTGCATGTTTACTTTGAGCTTTGCATTCATATTTATTTTCCAAGCCATCACTTAAAGTTAAAGGATAAGGAATGGAGTGCATCTCATATTTACGTTCTTGTCTAGCATATTTACTTTTCATCACTAAAGAACATAGAGATTTAAAATGAGAGCTTGCATTATCACCTAATTAATTCTCAAAGCCTTTCTATTTCGGCCTTAAAGTCGATTATTGTTAGGCCTAGAGCACTAAAATAAAGAAATGAACTTGCATGGCATATTTATTTTAAGTCTTGCATATTTAAATTCCAAGCCTTGCATATTTACTTCAAGTCGTGCATATTTAAATTTCAAGCCTTGCATATTTATTTCAAGTCTTGCATATTTAAATTCTAAGTCTTGTATCTTTACTTTAAAGTTCTCACTTTACTTTGTAACAAAGAATAAAAATGAAGTGCATAGCATGTTTAAATTATGTCATCACTTAAAGACCTTAGAGCTCAAAGACTTGCCCATTTTATCTCAATTCAAAGTTTAGTATGGAAACATTCTTTGAGTGCATAATTTCGGCTAAGTAACAATGATGAGCTTGGAATGAGTTCCATCTAGTTACAAGGGCCAACAACCTATGCTCTAGTATTTACTTTAAGTTTGATGAGTTTTAGAAAGTTATGACCAACAAGATTTATGATTTCTATTCCTCTTCTAAAGAAGTATTAAATTGGTTACTGACCTAAGGTTATTTTTAGCCTCTTGATAAAATAAAATGGTTTGTAAAGAGTTTTAGAGTCCTAAATTGATTCCAAGGGAAACTAGCAACTTATATGCTTTAGAAATGTCAAATTATGTGTCTTTTGAACATTAAACAATTCAGTTCTATCTTGATATTTTTGATGTTGAATGATGATGTTTTGATCTGTTAGAATGTGCGAAAATAATATATGATGACGTAGGAACACTTCTATGCATGTTAGGGGAGAAACTAGCTTCATAGGAAAACCATAAAGTTGGAATTTAACATATGTTTAACCCCTTTAATCTTAGTCAATGCCAAAACTATTTTAGTATGGTAACAATCAGTTTAGGATTGAATAATCATGAAAAATTTGGTTACATTTGAAGTAGGATTGAATTTTAGCACCTATAGAGAAACTAGTAACTAGAAAACCGTAAAAATGCAATTCTAGAACTCTTAGAACATTTAATTTTTAGAATCTGTCCAGCAACCTCATAATATGGTAAACATGGTTTATAATTAGTTCTTAGACATAGGAATGCCTCATAATTAGTTTAGATTTAATTTATAGCGCCTTAAGCGAAGATGGAACCAAGAAAAGATCTAAAATGTAAGTTCTAGAACCCCGTAATTGCAGGATTATAACTCTGCCCATAAGAATGGTGCTGCCCAGATTTATTAAAGAGTATAAATGATAGTAAGTTTGTTTAAAGAGAATCCTTAGGTGTATAAGAGGTTGATAAAGAACAATAGAATAATCATATCTCATGTCTAAGACCCGTAAGGGTCAAAGCATAAAACACCGTAGGTTCGAGAGCTTAATAAGCTCTAATGTTACATGAGGATGTATGTTTAATTATGAGAATGACTTGATGTCTTGTGGTGATGTTGAATGGCTATGCATGTTCTATATGTTTCGTGGTATAAAGCAAGTTCGAAGGAAATCCGGTGTACGCCATTACGCTGCCAAATTTCCCATCAAACTTGAGAATTTGAGAAAAATTTGTGAAAACTCCTGGGTGACACTGGTTTAGCCGAGAACCCCCCAGGAAAGGTTCTGGGTGACACCGATTCGGCTGAGCACCCCTAGAACAGATGTGACGTAACACTGAGACGCATTCCTCTTGCTACGGTGGGGAGGAAACAAATCCATGAGGGTATTGGCATTAAGCTTGCCAAAGTGGACAATTCACTGTGTACTAGATACCAGTAGAGCTTTTCAAAGAAGGAAATGATCCTAAGATAGGTGATCCAAGAAAGTTAAGTATACCTCTTCTATTAGCCTAAATTAAATCTAATGACGACTAGTTAGGATTGAGCTCATTCCTAGGCGATAGGTGAAATGTAGTTTGGTGACCAAATTATCGCTGGGTCGGTAAGTTGGTTAGATTTTTGGTGGATATGTTAAGAAGGTGGTCTTTAAGGAAAAGAACTTAGGAGTTTGACTTATGAAAAAGATGTCACATGAAAAGTACTGTGCCTTTTATTGTAACATCCTCCCAAGTACAACGTCATCTTTAAGTCATGACATCAGACTCGAGAGTTGTTACTTATAAATTAGCGGACCTTTCATAATTATCTATAGCTAGTTTGATTGATTTGCGAGATAACTATGTCGTAGTTCTATTGAAATATATATATAGCAAGGAAAACCAACACATTTATTTAGTACAAGGTTAAGTACACCAGAGAAGCTCTTCTATGAGCTTAACACATCTATTCTCTATTACATTTACATATATATAACCACAATACAATTATGGTAAAATAAACACATCCACTACTAAACTACTGCAACTCCAGTATAGTTTTTCTTGTAGTGTCTTCACCGTTCTTTGGATCAACCTGGAGACGACACCGGAACACACAAAATAGGGGTGAGAATTTTATAATTCTCAGTAGGGCAACTCCCCCTAATACACAATCATAATGTCATCGCCATCGTCCCAGCCACTTCGGTTTATGAAAAAAAAATGATTCAAGCATTACATAATAACGGTTCATTTTTAAAGTTCCAAATCATATTTCCAAAGTGGTTTGTTTTTAAGAATCAATCACTATGTACACATTTATCACAAGCTCATAATCATAGTAAATAATGTCAATCAAAATGATTCGATATGATACAAATATGTATATACTAAATATAGGGAAATTATCTTTAATTGCCCTTGATAAATCGAAGAGGATCTCATCTATTTTTATTTTTCCTTAATAAGTTGAAAAGATCTCATTTTTTTCTCTATTTGCCCTTGACAAGTCGAAAGGATCTCATCCCTCTCTATTTGCCCTCGACAAGTCGAAAGGATCTCATATCTCTTTATTTGCCCTTGACAAGTCGAAAGGATCTCATCTCTTTCTAATTTGCCCTCAACAAGTCGAAAGGATCTTATGTTTCTCTATTTGCCCTTGACAAGTCATAGAGGATCTGTAACACCCCGATTTTTCTGTCCGAGGGAAATGACCAAAATGCCCCTGAGGTTATTTCCTGACCCGAACTCGAGGGTAACCAACTCGGTCATCCTCGAAGGGTCAACTCAATGTTTGAAGGGGATTGAATGACCTTTGAATGCTTTCGGAAGCGAAAATTTCGTTTTCCACAGTTTCGGGTCGAAATGACCAAAACACCCCTATAGCGTTTTTACGCGGGTAAAGGTGCCGTTTGAGCCCGGAACTTTCCCCAGAGGTTTAAAAACATGTTTTCATGTGCCTAGAGGTCTCTGTTCAAGTCCCGGTGGTCCCGGGCAGTTTTAGTGCAAAATTACGATTTTGTCCCTAGAATAGTGTTTTTGAGCTTAATGACGTAATTAAGCAAACCTAAGCAATATTAGGCTCTAAACGAAGATTAATTTATTTCCCTAATTAATCTAGAGTCAAAATAATTTATTAAAGTTAATTAGAACCTAAAATTGCTTAGATTAAACTTAAATCCCTTTTTAGAACTCAAGATTCCTAGTCTTGGAATCTTGAATAGTGTTTTCTCTCTCCAATTCCTTAAATCAAGGAAATGTGTCTAGAGTTGTTTAGACTCTAAATTGAGGATTTAACTCTCTAATGGTGCAAGACCACTCCTTAATTATGTCTAGACCACCTTAATTACCCATTTCCCTTAGCTAAACACTTTCTTACAAATTCCTAATCTTAAGCATAATCAAAGATACACCTAAACACAACTCTAAACCACAATTAAAATGCAAACTAATCCTCCCCATGCATGATGAAGTTTCGGCCAGACCTCATCCCCATTGGCCACATGTTTAATTGTTTTCTCACTCAAAGAACCATGCTTGAGGCCATACCTTGAACCATACCTCACCATACCTTAAGCCATACCTCACCATGCCTCAAGAACACATTATCTCACCTCATGGAACACATGGAACCCTCCAATTCTGCACCTCTTAGCCAAAAATGCATCAGCCCACATACACCCTCCATTTGTTTCATTTCTCTATAAATAGAATGCCTTGAGGAGCTTGCACCACTTTTAGATCATTTGCTAAGTTTAGGAGCACTCAAAGCTTTTCTTTTTCTCTCAAAGTCTTTGTGTTCTTCAAGTTCTTGGAGTTCTTCAAGTTCTTCATCTTCTTCATCTTCTTCTTCCATCTTCAAGTTCATCACACCAAGTAGGGATTTTCTTTCATGAATTCTTTCTTTAGAGTTCTTGCTTCAAGCTTTATGTTCATAGTTTCTCTTGATTCTTTTTAGAACTTCTTTTCCTTTCCTTGTTCTTGCTCATTTTCGGCCATGGGCCCTGGAGTTCAAAGAAATGAGAGCTTGATGATGAGAGTTTCATGATGATGTTCATCACTTGAAACAAACTCTAGAGCTTGGTCTTTGTTCTTGAGCAAAAGTGTTTCTAGTTTTTCCTTTCTTGAACCTTTGAGAACTTTAACTTTGATATTATTTCAAAATGGTTCTAATGACTCAATGATGAGGTCTCATGATGTTGGTGTTAGTATATCACCAAGATCATGGATTCTAGAGTTTCAAACATTTCTTTTCTTTCCTTGAAGTTTCGGCCATTACCTTTCCTTTTCATGCTAGATGTTTGATTTTCTAAAATATGTTATGTTGAGTTCTAAGAACTCTAGACTTTTACTTTGTCTTGGTTTGATGAGTTTGGGTTGAGGTTTAAGTTCCTTTAAAGTCTTGTTAAGAGCTCTAGAAAGATAAAATGAACTTGCATAATTTATTTTATGCTTGCATTCATATTTACATTCTTGCTATGCATCTTTATTTTCAAGCTATCACCTAAGAACATAACGATTAAAATGGAACTTGCATCTTCACTCAATTTAATTCTCGAAGCCTTTCTATTTCGGCCTTAAAGTCGATTGTTGTTGGGCCTAGAGCACTAAAATAAAGAATTGAACTTGCATTATCACCTAATTAATTTCTCGAATGCCTATCTATTTCGGCCTTAAAGTCGATTGTTGTTGGGCCAAGAGCACTAAAATAAAGAATTGAATCTTGCATATTTACTTTCAAGCTTGCACGTTTAAGATTATGCTTCGCATATTTACTTTCAAGCTTGCACGTTTAAATTATGCCTTGCATATTTAATTTCAAGTCATCACTTTACTTTGAAAGCAAGATTAAAAATGAAGAGCATGAGCACGTTTAGTTTATGTCGTAACTTAAGAACCTAGAGCTCGAAGACTTGCCCATTTCATTCCAAGTTAAAGTTGAATGTAAACCATACTTTGAATGTATGTTTTTCGGCCAAGTAGTGAGGATGGACTTCCAATGAGTTTTCATCTAGTTACTAGGACCAATAGCCTATGTTTTAAGTGTTCCTTAAAGTTTTACAATTCTTTATAAGGTTATGTCATTATAAGTTGTGATTCCAATCTCTTTTAGGAGATGGAATATGTTTTGGTCACTGACCTATGGCTTCACTTAGCCTCTTGTTGAATTAAAATGTTTTGCAAAAGAGTTTTAGAAGTTCTAGATTGATTAGAGAGAAACTAGTTAACTTATGTACCTAGAAATGTCAATTTACTTCTCTTATTGAGGCAAGATGTTTTCGGTTCTGATGTGGTGAATGTGATGCTGTATGATGATGTTTTCATGTGTTGGAATGTGTGAAAATATCGTATGATGATGTAGAAGCGATCCTATGCATGATAGGTGAAAAACTAGCTAACTAGAAATACCGTAAAGCTAGAATTTAACATAGTTTTGACCCATTTGTTTATGGAACTAATCCAAACTGTTTTAATGGGAACATAATCAGATTTAGATTGTTTAGACATGAAAAACTTGGTATCATTTGAGTTAGAATTGAATTCTAGCATCTATGGGGAAACTAGTAACTAGAAAACCGTAAAAATGCAAACGTAGAACTCTTAGAACATTTAATTTTCTGGATTCTGTCCAGCACCCTTACAACATGATAAACATGATTAATAATTAGTCCTTAAGCATAGGAATGCCTCATAATTGATTTAGATTTAATCCATAGCGCCTTCGGCGAAAACGGAACCAAGAAAGGGTCTAAAATGTAAGTTCTAGAACCCCGTATTCACATGTTAGGATTTCCACCCTATGCTATTCAGATTTAAAAGTAAAATGAGAGGATTATGAATGATGTTTAATTATGAGCCTTAGGTGCTTAAAATATGAACGACGGATGTAGAGAACTATATCTCAAATTAATTTTTAGACAATTATTAGGGTGTTACATTTATGCCACGTATATGATTTATGTTTCTTTACGTTGAGCCCAAGAGCAATGATTTTCATGTTACATTCATCAAATATCTATTGCATTCATGCCATTAAGACTCATACTAAAAGACACTTACTTCAGATAAATAGATTTGGAAAGCTTAAAACTGAACCTTATGCATGTACACCTTTTTCATAATTAAAACTGAGGTGGCTGGGGATGATGACGATGACACTCGTGTTGCCGTCAGGAATCCCTACTGAGAATCTTGAATGAGTTTCTCATCCCTGTCTCTTCTTCCGTGTCGTCCCTAGACGAGGACTACAACAAGGTTCGTGACTTCTTCTAAGGCTCGTGACACTTATCCAACCGCACAGGTGGATAAAGATCGCTTCAGATACATATGGGCATGTTTTGATGTAAATGAGTTACAAGGATGCTAGTAAATTATGTATCTATGAAGGTGTAATGATATTATGATTGTTATGTATAATAATATGTTTCATGATTATGAATGGTGTGATTACTTTCCTTGCATGATACGGTTACGACAAACGTTAGGATTTCGCGCGGCTCGCGTTTTGTTTTTGAGTTTCGAAAAAGAAAAATTTATTCATATTTTCTGCTAAGTATGTTAATAAAAGGTTTTAAAGAATGAGACTAAAAGAGTAATAGACTAATGGTTAACCTAAATACGTTCTAGGAGTATTGGGTTAAAAATTAGGATGTTACACTAATCTCAAAACAAAGAAAGAAAATGCATTTGATTTTACCTTAATCCTATACAATTCTTGTAATTGAGAAAGGAAATTAAATTTCCCTAAACAATTCTTAGGCTCTAATTACGTTTAGTAATTATTTTTAACTCAAGGTTTAATAAATGAAAACAATTTCAATTGAATTAGAGTCTAATATTGCCTTAATTACTTGAGTAAACTCATTTAGTACTAACTAGGGGTAAAAAGGTAATTTCACGTAAAAACTTCCTGGAATCACTTGAACTTTTCTAGATATCAAATCAAACTTGTAATAAATGTAATGCCCCGATTTTTTCTGTCTGAGGGAAATGACCAAAATGCCCCTGAGGTCATTTCTAGACCGGAATTCGAGGATAGCCGATGTAACGCCCCAATTTTCTGTCTGAGTGGAAAATGACCAAAATGCCCCTGAGGTCATTTTCGGCCCGGAATTCGAGGATGGCCGACCCGGCAGTCCTCGAAGGGTCAACTCAATGTTTGAAGGGGATTGAATGACCCTTGAGTGGTTCCGGAGGCGAAAGTCTCATTTTCTGCAGTTTCAGGTCAAAATGACCAAAATACCCCTATAGCGTTTTACACAGGTAAAGGTGCCATTTGAGCCTGAAACTTTCCCCAGAGGTTTAAAACCATGTTTTTACATGTTTCAAAACATCTGTTTGGGTCCCGGTGGTTCCGGGTAGTTTTAGTGCAAAATTATGATTTTGCCCCTAGAATAGTATTTTTGAGCTTAACGATGTGATTAAGCAAACCTAAGCAATATTAGGCTCTAAACGAAGATTAATTAATTTCCATAATTAATCTAAAGTCAAAATAAATTATTAAAATTAATTAGAACCTAAGATTGCTTAGATTAGATTTAAATCTCTTTTCTAAAACTCAAGATTTCACTCTTGGAATCTTGAATAGTGTTTTCTCTCTCCAATTCCTTAAATCAAGGAATTGTGTCTAGAATTGTTTATACACTAAAATGAATTTATAACTCACTAATGATTCAAGAACACTCTTTAATTGTGTCTTGACAACCTTAGTTACCCATTTTTCTCACCTAAATACCTTTTTACAAATTCCTAATCTTAATCCTAATCAAAGATACACCTAAACATAACTCTAAACCACAATTAAAATGCAAGAAACCCCCCCATGGCTGATGCATTTCGGCCCTCTCTCTCTCAATTACCACACATGTTGAATTGTTTCTCACTCAAAGAACCATGCTTGAAGCCATACCTTGCACCATACCTCACCATGCCTCAAAACCACATTATCTCACCTCATGGAACTCATGGGCTGCCCTCCATGCTGCATGGCCGAAGCCTTCCTCTTCATTTGCACCCTTCATTTGCTTCATTTCTCTATAAATAGCTTGCTTGGGTGAACTTGTATCATTTTGGGTTCATTTGCAAAGTGTAAGTTTTCAAAGAGCACTTCAAAGCTTCCTTTTTCTCTCAAGTTCAAGTCTTCAAGTTCTTCATCCTCTTCTCTCATTCCAACCTCCTAATCACTAGGTAAGGATTTTCTTTCAAGAGTTCTTTCATTTAAAGTTCTTAGTTTCTTTATGTGTTCATAGTTTCTCTTGAATCCTTTTTAGAACTTCTTTTCTTCTTCCACTCCTCTTTGTTTTTCGGCCATGAGGCTTGAGAATCAAAGGAATGAGAGCTTGATGATGAGAGTTTCATGATGATGTTCATCACTTAAACAATCTCTAAAGCTTGATCTTTGTCCTTGAGTTGAAGATGTTTTTAGTTTTCTTCTTGAATCTTTGAAACCTTTCACTTTGATGATGTTTTAAATTGGTTAACATGAACTCAATGATGAGAGCTCATGATGTTGGTGTTAATGCATCATCAAGATCATGGTCTCTAGAGTTCCAAATGTTTCTTTTCTTCTCCAACAATTTCGGTTCTTCTTCCTTTTCTTTCTTTAAGGTTTCGGCCATATTGGCTATGGAAGTTCACAATGGCTTGATGATGAGAGCTTCTAGATGATGACTATGTGTTCATCACAATGAGGCCTCTAGAGCTTGAGTTTTAATAAAAATGTTATTTATGTTTACATTCCAAGAAAAGAAACTTTGTGTTTCAAAGAACCCTTGAGGTTCACTCTTGTTTTACTTTATCTTGTCATGATAAGTTTGGGTTGAGGTTTGAGTTCCTTTAAAGTCTTGTATGAGCTCTAATAAGAAATAAAATGAACTAGCATTCATATTTAAATTCAAGCTTATGCATTGCATGTTTATTTTGAGCTTTGCATTCATATTTAATTTCCAAGCCATCACTTAAAGTTAAAGGATAAAGAATGGAGTGCATCTCATATTTACATTCTTGCTTAGCATATTTACTTTTATCACTAAGGAACGTAAAGATTTAAAATGAGAACTTGCACTATCACCTAACTAAATCTCAAAGCCTTTCTATTTCGGCCTTAAAGTCGATTGTTGCTGGGCTTAGAGCAGTAAAATAAAGAAATAAACTTGCATATTTATTTCATGCCTTGCATATTTATACTCCAAGTCTTGCATATTTATTTTAAGCCTTGCATTTTTATATTCAAGTCTTGCACGTTTACTTTAAGCTCTCACTTTATTTTGTAATGAAGAATAAAAATGAAGTGCATAGCATGTTTAAATTATGTCATCACTTAAAAGATCTTAGAGCTCAAAGACTTGCCCATTTTATCTCAAGTTAAAGTTTAAATGAGGGATCATTCTTTGAATGCATGATTTCGGCCTTGTGGTGATGATGAACTTGGTATGAGTTTCATCTATCTTCAAGGACCAATAAGCCAAGTTTTAAGAATCCTTTTAAATCTCATGAATTTGTTTGAGTTCAAGACCAACAAGGTTCTAAGAATTTAACTCTTTGGAAGGAGGGATTAAGTGGTCACTGAACTAAGATTGTTTTTAGTCTCTTTCACAAAATAAAAATGGTTTGCAAAAGAGTTTTAGAAGTCTTGAAAATGATTCCAAGAGAAACTAGCAACTTATGTGTTTTAAGATATCAAGTTATGTATCTTTTTAGGACTTAATGTTTCGGTTCTTCCATGATGTGTTTTCTGCCATGTGATGATGTTTTGATGTGTTTGAATGAGTAAAAATTATGTATGATGAAGTAGGAATATTTCTATGCAAGTTAGGAAAGAAACTAGCTTTCTAGAAAAACCGTAAAGTCAAGATTTAGCATAGTTTTATCCCATTTATTTATGGACACTGCCCAAAATGTTTCAATGGGAATATAATCAGATTAGGATTGTTTAATCATGAAAAATTTGGTTGCAATTGAAGTAGGTTTGAATTTTAGCACCTATAGAGAAACTAGTAACTAGTAAACCGTAAAACTGCAATTCTATAACTCCTAGAACATTTAATTTTTAGAATCTGTCCAGCAACCTCATAATATGGTAGACATGGTTTATAATTAGTCCTTATACATAGGAATGTCTCATAATTGGTTTAGGTTTAACTTATAGCGCCTTAGGCAAAGACAGAATCAAGAAAGGGTCTAAAACGTAAGTTCTAGAACCCCGCAATCTTAAGTTTAAAGTGCTGCCCCTAAGGAGGGGTGATGTTCAGATTTAATAGAGAGCATGAATAATAATAAGTTTTGTTAAAATAGAACCCTTAGGTGCATAAAAGTTTGACTGAAGATGATAGATTAATTACATCACAAGTTTAAGGCCCGTAAGGGTCAGAGCATAAGACACCGTAGGTCCAAGTGCATAACGAATTTTAATGTTGCTTGTGAAAGTATGAGGATGATTATGAGAATGCATGAATTTATGATGAAGGATGCATGTTTGATTGACTTATGTGGCATAAAGAAGAATTTGGAAGAAATTCGCACGCTCTGACTATCTTGTCAATTTCGACAAATTCGGGACTCAGAAACTTTTTGAAAACCTATGAAATTTTTATGAGGTACTAAGATGAGTTCTCGGATGACACCAGTTCGGCTGACCACCTCTAGAGAACTCATGTGACTTCGGTACCAAGATTAATTCTTGGGTGACATCGGTTCGGCCGAGCACCCCCAAGAAATGCCCCCTAGCCCGTACTGGATAAGTCAGGATTATGTTTATGATTATGTTATGCTTATCGGGATTGATAAGTAAGAACTAGTGATGACTAGTTAAGGTATGAGCTCATAACCTAGAGATGTGACACGTTCTGGGTGACACCGGTTCGGCCGAGCACCCCCAGAGCGCTGTCTTTTAGGGTGGCCTATGAGGAAGTTATGATGATTATGTCACAAAGAGAATTTAATTGCCACTTTATGGCACTATTATGATGTTCTTAAAGTTATGATGATTATTCTTGTATTAAGTAGAGCCATGCATACATCCATTAATATGTTTGCATCCATGACATTAAGATTCATGCTAAAATGAACGGACCTTGGCTAAATTATGTTTTAGAACCTAAAAATAGATGTTTATGCATGCTCACTCATTTCGCATAACTAAACCCAAGGTTCCTGAGGACGTAGATGATGACACCTAGGTAGTAGGAGACCCTACTGAGATTCTTTAGCAAGATTCTCACTCCCTCTATCTCTTTCTTTCCGTCACGTCTTTAGATGGTGACGTTTGTGGTTTTCGTGGACACCCAGACGTGGGAGGTGCACTATGACCCTGATCACGGGTCATATCATTTTGAGGGACAGTGCACGGTGCGAGTCTTCATGTTTGTAGGACGTCCCTTCGCTCACCCCGTGCCTACCCATCGCTTCTCCCCGATAGCACCCTACGGCGACGACGAGCAGGTTTTTGAGCGCGCGCGTACGCATAACGAGAGAGTACTCCTCATGCACACCACCGCCTCAGCCATGCCTGACTATCCCGATTACGTGCCTCGGACCTACTTCTTGGAGACCGACCCGTCCGATGACCCGCCTACCCATCCGTATAGCGAGAGCTCCGCCCCCACTCCACCACTGATGAGGAAGGGCAGTGAGGATACCGTGACCCAGCCACGGCTTGCACAACGATCGGAGATGCGACCACATCACGGGGGTCACTCTCGATCCCCGTTCTTCCTTTTTACGCCCGAGGAGCTTGCACAGTTTCTCGGATATGTGCCTCGCTCGTGAGATGGACGTCAGTAGGAGGAGACGTACGACCGACGGAGTACCCGGGTAGAGCACACACCACTTAGATGGGGATGAACCTTCTTTTGTTTTAGAGGTCATCCCGTTAGTTACACTTGGGTAGGGGAGTTGCTTTTATAGTTTCCGTTGCACTTTCTCTTGTATTTCCTTTTTAGTTGTGTTTGCTCATGATGTATCAAACTAAGCCCCACTCTATACAAGTGGGCATATCATATATTATATAAATATGCAGTTCAATGTTATTGTGATGTGCCTTCACTTGCTATGTGTTATGATGAGATGTTTGCTTTACTTCCGTCTATTCTCTATAGATCATCGTGTCGTGTGGCTCTCACTTTGCTTTTATATTTCAAAAAAAAAATTTACTAGTATTTCCGCTAAGTATTTTAAAGTAATAAGGAAGCTATGACGTAGCAGACTAATGATTAACCTAATTATGTTCTAGAGTATTGGGTTAAAAATTAGGATGTTACAGCCGACACGGCAGTCCTTGAGTGTTTTTGGAAATGAAAAACTTGTTTTCTACGATTTCGGGTCAAAATGACCAAAATACCCCAGCAGCATTTTTACACGGGTAAAAGTGCCGTTCAAGCTCGAATATTTCCCCGAAGGTTTAAAATGATGTTTTCAAGTATTTAAAAGTGTCTGTTTGAATTTCAGTGGTCCCGAGGAGTTTTTGTGCAAAATTATGATTTTGTCCTCGGGATAGTGCCGTTTGAGCTTAATGACGTAATTAAGCAAACCTAAGTAATATTAGGCTCTAATCGAAGATTATTTAATTTCCATAATTAATCTAGAGTCAAAATAAGTTATTAAAATTAATTAGAACCTAAGATTGCTTAGATTAAACCTAAATCCCTTTTTAAAACTCAAGATTCCTAGTCTTAGAATCTTGAATAGTGTTTTCTCTCTCCAATTCCTTAAATTAAGGAATTATGTCTAGAATTGTTTATACCCTAAAATTGAATTTCTATCTCACTAATGAAGCAAGACCACTCCTTAATTATGTCTAGACAACCTTAATTACTCATTTCCTTATCTAAACACCTTCCTACAAATTCCTAATCTTAAGCATAATTTAAGACACACCTAAACATAACTCTAAACCACAATTAAAATGTGAAAACTCCTCCCCCATGGTTGATGCATTTTCGGCCACATCATCATCTCATTTCCACCACATGTTTTAAAAATTCAAACACTTCTTGAGGCCATACCTTGAACTATACTTGAAGCCATACCTAGCCATGCTTCCACCATGCTTTGAATAAGATATTTTCTCTCCCTTTGACCATGAAACTCACGGCCAATATACCCTTCATTCACCCCTCCATGTTTTGTTTCTCTATAAATAGCACACTTGGGTGAACTTGAATCACCTTTCATCATTTGCTAAGTTGTAGTTTTCTAGAGCACTCAAAGCTTTCCTTTTTCTCTCAAAGATCAAGAGTTCTTCTTCTTCAAATTCTTCATCTTCTTCAACCTCATTTCACTTGGTAGGGGTATTGTTTTAAATATTTTAGCCATTAAAGTTCTTGTTTAAGTTATGTGCTTTATAGTTTCTCTTGAATCTTTTAGAACTTCTTTCTTCCTCTTTGTTCTTTTTCATTTTCGGCCAAGGGCCTTGAGTGACTTGGAAATGAGAGCTTGATGATGAGGATTTCATGATGATATTCATCATTTGAGAAACCTCTAAAGCTTGGAACCTAGTCTTGACTTCAACACTTTTTGGTTATTTCTTTCTTTTCTTCTCAAGATTTCGATTTCTTTTCCTTCTCTTGTTTTGGTTTTCCTTTCTTTTTCTTGCTATGATTTTGGTTTATGGAGGCTTGTTCTTGGATAAAAATGACTCAAGGATGAGAGCTCATGATGTTGATATGGTTGCATCATCAAGATCATGGCCTCTAGAGTTTTAAAGTCCCATTTCTTTCCCCCCATGGATTTTGCCATTTTTCCTTTTTCCTTAAGTTATTGAGCTTTCATTTTCAAATTTGTGAAGGGATGTTAACTTGGTTTGTTCTTTTAATCCATTTCCTTAAAGCTTGATGATGTTCACACCATATGGTTTCTTTGTAAACCTTGGTACAAGGAACTCTAAAGCTTACTTTACCTTGCTATGATAAGTTTTGGGTTGAGGTTTATGTCCCTCTAAAGTCTTGGATGAGCTCTATTAAGAAATAAAATGAATTTGCACTCATGTTTATATTCAAGCTCTTGCATTTGCATATTTACTTTGATCCTTGCATTCATGTTTACTTTCCAAGCTATCACTTAAAGTTAAAGATAAGAAACGAAGAGCATCTCATATTTATGTTCTTGTCTAGCATGTTTACTTTTCAAGTCATCACCTAAGAACTTAAAGATTTAAAACGAGAGCTTGCATATCACCTAATTAATCTCAAAGCCTTTCTATTTCGGCCTTAAAATCGATTGTTGCTAGGCCTAGAGCACTAAAATAAAGAATTGAACTTGCATATTTACTTTCAAGTCTTGCATATTTATATTTCTAGCACCTCATATTTATATTTCAAGTTCTTGCATCTCATATTTACTTTGAAGCCCTCACTTTACTTTATAATGAAGAATAAAATGGAATGCATAGCATGTTTATATTTTGTCATCACTTAAAAACTCTAGAGCTCAAAGACTTGCCCTTATTATCTCAAGTTAAAGTTTGGTTATGGAGAATCCCCATGGATGCATATTTCGGCCATGTGATGATGATGAGCTTGATATGAGTTTCATCTAGTTGCAAGAGCCAACAATCTATGTTCAAAGATTTTCCTATGTTTTAAGAATTTCATAAGGTCATTGCTAACAAGATTTGTAAATTAAACCTCTTCTAAGAATGTTTTAAATTAGTTACTGCCCTATGGTTGTTCTTAGTCTCTTTTACAAGATAAAATGTTTTACAAAGAGTTTTAGAAGTCCTAAAACAAATCCAAGAGAAACTGGTAACTTATGCGGGTTAAAAATGAAATTTTATGCATGATATGAATATATATGAATTCAGTTCTGTCATGGTATGTTTTCTGCTGTATGATGTTGTTTTGGCATGTTGGAATGTATTAAAATTATGTATAATAAGTTGAGAACCTTTCTATGCATGTTAGGAAAGAAACTAGTCTTCTGAGAAACCGTAAAGTTGAGTGTTAGCATAGTTTTGACTAATTTATTTTTAAACACTACCAAAACTATTTTAGTATGATAATAATCAGATTAGGATTGTTTATTTATGAAAAACTTGGTAACATTTGATGTAGGATTGAATTTTAGCACCCATAGAGAAACTAGTAATTAGAAAACCGTACAAATGCAATTCTAGAACTCTTAGAACATTTAATTTTCTGATTTTGTCTAGTGCCCCTATAATGTAGTAAACATGATTTATAATTATTCCATAGGCATAGGAATATCTCATAAATGGTTTAGATTTAATTTATAGCGCCTTAGGCGAAGACGGAACCGAGAAAAGGTCTAAAACGTAAGTGCTAGAACCCCGTAATCATAAAAATGTAATGCTGCCCTTAGAGCATGATGCTGCCCATATTTATTAATGGACATAAGTGCTAGTAAAAATCATTAGTTGTGAATCCTTAGGTGCATAAGAGGTTGATAGAGAATGATAGAATAATCACATCTCAAGTTTAAGGCCCGTAAGGGTCAAAGCATAAGACATCGTAGGTTCAAGAGCATAATGAGCTATAATGTTACATGAGAATGTATGTTTTATTTAAGAATGATTATGTATACGTGTGAAAATTATGATTAAGGATATATGTTCTATTTGTTTATGTGGCATAAAGTAAATTTGGAAAAAATTCGGCGTGCTACTGTGATGCTGCCAAATTTCTGACAAATTTGGGGACTTAAAAAGTTTTTTTTGAAAAGCCTATGAGAATTTTCTTTAAAAGAGATGAGGTACTAAGATGTGTTCTTACATGACACCGGTTCGGTTGAGCACCTCCAAGAACACATGTGACATCGGTACCAAGATGTATTCTTGGGTGACACCGGTTCGGCCGAGCACCCCCAAGAAAATGCCCCCTAGCCTGTACTAGAGAGTCGGGATTTATTTATGATATCCTTATCGGTAAGGGATAAGTAGGAACTAGTGATGACTAGTTAGGTATGAGTTCATAACCTAGAGTTGTGACACGTTCTGGGTGACACCGGTTCGGCCGAGCAGCCCCAGGACGAATGTCTTTTTAGGGTGGCCCATGAGAAAGTAAAGTATGATGATTATGTCATAAAAGTCTTCCCACATGAGATTCCAATTGCCACTTTATGCCACTATCATGATGTTTCTTGATGTTATGATTAATATTCTTGCATTAAGTAGCGCCATGCATACATTCTTTACTATGTTGCATCTGTGACACTAAGAATCATTCTAAAATGAACGGACCTTGGCTAACTATGTTTTGAAGCTTAAAAATGAACTTGATGCATGCTCACTTATTTTATACACTAAACCCAAGGTTCCTGAGGACGTAGATGATGACACCTAGATAGGAGGTTGCCTTACTGAGATTCTTTAGTAAGATTCTCACCCCCTATATCTTTTCTTTCCATCACGTCTTCAAATGGAAACGTTCGTATTGTTCGTTGATACCTCCACTTGGGAGGTGCACTACGACCCGGAGCACTGGTCGTATCATTTTGAGGGGAGCTGCACATTGAGTGTTTATGTTTTTGGGACGCCCCTTTTCTCACCCTGTACATAGCCATCGATTTTCTCCGACTTCCCCATATGGCGATGACATGGTTTTTGAGCGAGCACGGACGCATACGAGGGTACTCCGCACGTACTTCACTGAGTTCGTCGCCCGTGATTTTCCCGACTATGTCCCCCGATCGAGACATTCAGAGACTGACCCATCAGAGAATCTACCCACCCATCTATACTCTGAGAGCTCTGGCCTTATTCCCCCGTTGAGGGTAGAGGGTAGTGAGGAGACGTTTACACACCCGAGACTGGTTCGAAGGTAGTCCATGCGCCCCCGTCGATGAGCTCATGTCCAGCCGCAATGAGTGCCCACTCCGGATGCACTTCGCCCATGGATCGGTTATATCCCACCCTATCCGAACTACCAAAGAAGAGAGGCACTCGAGGAGTGATAGTGTACACACCACACGTAGATTAGGATAGCTTTCTTTTGTTTAGAAAGGTTATCCATTTTAGGTGCACTAGGGTGTGGGTGTTCTCTTTTTATGTTTCCATGTATTTCCATTTTAGTTGTATTTGTCCTATGTTGTACTAAACTAAGTCCCACCTTTCTTGGGTGGGCATAATATATATCCACTTATGCAGTTTGTTTTATCATGCTGTGCAATTACATGTTTTATGATCGGATATTTATGATGTGTTTTATTCCTTTCATGCTTCATCGTTCGTCACGTTGCGCGGCTCTCACTTTGCTTTCACATTTCAAAAAAAAAAAAAATTTACCTGTATTTTCTGCTAAGTATTTTAAAGCAAAAAGGAAGGCTGACATAATAGACTAATGATTAACCTAAATATGTTCTAGAGTATTGGGTTAAAAATTAGGATGTTACAATAATCTTTTTGAACTTCCCAGGTGATAACCAGGTTCAAAGATTACTCAATCTCGTGTTAAGTTACCACATGGGTAATTTGGTAATTTTACGTACAATAAAAACCGAGAGTTGAGATTTTTACCACAACATCAACATAACACAAATAATCCCCTTGAAACATAAAAATAACCCCTTGAGGATAACCGGGATTGGCTATCTTTGATTTCCAAGCAAAAATAATCTCAGGGGCATTTTGGTCATTTGTACACGGAAAAATTGGGATTTATGATTTTCACACGAATTGCTATCTAAGCCTCATATAATGTTAATATAAATGTTGAAATACCCTATTGAGGATTATTTGGCCTCAAATCTCACGCAAAATTTACCTAAGGGCATTTTGGTAATTTTGCACAGCAGGAAAAATTGGGGCGTTACACTTCTTGAGCACTCAACAAGACTATCCTCATTATCATACAAATCCCTTAAATAAGCTTTATTTCCACGATATCATGTGTAAATATATTCAATCTCATTCAAAGAGATTTATAACTTAAATGAAGTGAAAAATAATCCTTGAAATGGATGTTGATATGTTTGACGCGTGAAGAAAAGTTTTCAAGAACAAAAAACCAAGCTTTAGAAAGTAGTATTTAGAAAGTGGCCTTCATGTTTAGAAAGTGATACACAATGAAGAATTCAATCCTCCTATAAAGCAAGTTATGGTTATAGTCTTCAATTGTGATTATATAATCACCAACAAGCACTAATTGAAGGAATGAAGATCAAAGGGAAGACCAGAAACTAAAACAACGCTTCAGAAAGCAAGTGTACTCTTAAACTGTGCACACTTAACAAAATAAGAGGGAAAATTCAAAATTCAAAATAAAGTCAAACCCAAAAAGGGATGACAGTGACATCTCACTTTTTAACTTGGTCAACTATCCCAGATTCTAGAAGTTCAAAAACCTCATTTAGAAAAAAAAGTAGTTTATGAAGATGGACTTAGAAATCTCAATTTGACAATGGTTTCTACAACTGCAATAGTGGCTCTAACATAACCAAGCTAG
This sequence comes from Dalbergia cochinchinensis, assembly GCA_031216125.1. Lineage (NCBI taxonomy): Eukaryota > Viridiplantae > Streptophyta > Magnoliopsida > Fabales > Fabaceae > Dalbergia > Dalbergia cochinchinensis. The sequence continues at coordinate 11,302,853 of CM062376.1, forward strand.
TCTTTTAGACTGCATTTCCATGGCACAAAAAGAAAATCAACACATATCACTAAGGAAACAGATTGAGGGGCAACAGTCTGAAATTGAAGATCAAGTATAAAAGGAGGTCATGAGCTTACAACTCAAGACTTTTGGGCGAAATGCTTGTATAATCGTTCAAGAATGCAAGAATCCTCCTATTTCTTCTATAAATCTATTACTACTTGTAATCAGTTTCTGCTTCTATAAAAATCTTTTTTTCTAAATTCTTATTAGATAACAGTTTATGCTTCTATAAAAATCCTCTTATTAGAATGTATAACGTTTTCAACTTATACATTGTTCTATCCTAAGAATACTTGAGCATTTGTGTACACAGAGATGTGCACGAGAAGGGGGTTAAATCATGCATTGATTCATTTTCATTTTTTCTAAAGCTTCTGAAAATAATAACTATCAAGTTCAAAACTTGAAGTGCAACAGAAACAAAGATAGTTGCTTCAAAAAGTAGATTTCTGAACCTTGTTAAATAAAATGCTCTTTATTAAAGGAAGTAACGGAAAGCAATAAAGAAGATCCAACAGAGATAAATAAAAGAGATCAAAGAAGATCCAACAAAGATAAATAAAAGAGAGCAGAGAGAGAAAGAGATAAAGCATAAGGGATTTTATACTGGTTCAGTAAACTTGCCTATATCCAGTGCTCAACAACCGTTGAGGTTCCACTAACAACAACTTTCTTAACCTTAGAAAGTGCACATGGATAGTCTTTATATTAGTCTTCCTAAGCTCTCATCCATGGGTTTCAGAAATCACCTGATGCCACAGATTGAGTAGTTTCTGTACTAGCCTTTGCAAGCTAACATGAGTAGTATTGTACTAGCCTCTCTAAGCTAACGAGTAGTCTTGTACTAGCCTCTCCAAGCTAATCTGTGATCAGTAGCCACCCCTATAGTCACATTGTAAGTAGTCTTGACACTGACCTTTCTAGGCCAAACTGTGAGCAGTAGCAACCTCTACTGTCACATTAAAATTAGTCTCGACACTGGCCTCTCCAGGCCAAACCATGAGCAGTAGCAATCTCTACTATCACATTGAAAGTAGTCTTGACACTTGCCTTTCCAAGCCAAACTATGAGCAATAGCAACTTTTATTGTCACATTGAAAGTAGTTTTACCTTAGCCTCTCCAAGCTATGTCTCACACTGATCACTAACAGATCAAGGATACAAAGGTTAAGTGTTTGGGTTGCCACTCAAACTAACCTACACTCAAGTTTCCTTAACATATACATAAAAGTTCCTAGGAAAAACTTGAATGACTTCCTTCTTCTATTTCTGCCAAGGGAAAAGCCTAAAACTAATTGAGAATGTAGAAGGAAAATTTTCTTTACACTTTAAGGATAAAACTGATTACATGAAAAAGATTGAGTATTTCTAGGAAGTAGGAAAAGATTTTTCCAGAATTTCCTCTTTTGAATCTTCAAATCTCTCATTTGTCTTCAAGCTTAGCGTCTCCTTATATAATGGTCTTTCTTTGTGACCGTTGCCATAGATCAATTCTTCAAGGACACATGTTGATCATCAATTGTGTCTTGAAAGAAACAGCTAGAAGAGAGGTTGGTAAAACTATCACATCAATTACAGAAGCCATTGTAAATATGAGTTTTCTGATCTTCCTTCAGAAACCACTTTTCTACTTTCTAAGCTTGTTTTCTAAACTCTTCCTTCATGAAGCTTGGGTGATTGATCAAAAAGGTAGAGGAAATGACGTATTAGTTCGAAATTGGATTTGACTTGATTATTTGAAATTCAAATTTCAAATTTCCCTCCTTTTCCTGTAGCATTCTTTGCTTCACTCATGGGTAAGCTTTCTAATATACGCAATCGGTCCCTTGAAGAGTTTTTCACTTTTTGATCTTCAATCAAATCTTCTTTGCTAATAATATCTTTGTGATAGTGATGATTGAAAATTAAGTAACACGTTCCATATGGACATATTCTAATATCTTCATTTTGGGTGTACTTTTTGATGTCCCGTGCTACTTTTTGAAGTCTCTAAACTTGGTTTCTTGTAGCATTGAAAACTTCTTCACATCCTTAGCTATCAAGAGCTTGGATGAGGATATAATTTCACTTCTAATTTATTACATAATCTCATTACATGTTTACACATACATAGTGAAATATATATACTCATTTGAGTAAGCCTTGCTCTTGCTAAATGATAGATACCTATTATAATCGTACAAGAAACTCAAGAGAAACATCAGTTCTAACGCCCCAATTTTTCCTACTGTGTAAAATTACCAAAATGCCCCTGGGTAATTTTTTGCATGAGATTTGGGGCCGAATAAACCCTGATAGGAAATTCTAACGTTAGAGAAACATTGTACGAGATTTGGATATCATCTTGTGTGAAAATCACAAATCCTAATTTTTCATGTGCAAAATGACCAAAATGCCCTTGAGGTTAATTTTGCCCGGAAATCAAAGATAGCCAATCCCAGTTATCCTTAAGGGGTTAGTTTTATTGTTGAAAGAGATTATTTGTGTTATGTTGATGTTGTGGTAAAAATCTCAACTTCCGATTTTTACCATACGTAAAATTACTAAATTACCCCTATGGCAACCTAACGTGAGATAGGGTAATCCTTGAACCTGGTTATCATCCGGGAAGCTCAAAATGCTTTGTTACAAGTATATTTAGATATCTAGAAATGTTTAAGTAATTCCGAAAAGTTTTTACGTGAAATGACCTTTTTACCCCTAATTAGTGCTAAATGAGTTTTCTTAAGTAACTAAGGCAATATTTGGCCCTAATTCAATTCAAATTGTTTTCATTCATTAACTTGGGTTGAAAATAATTACTTGAGGTTAAAAGTAATTACTAGAGGTAATTAGAGCCTAAGAATTGTTTAGGGAAATTTAATTTTCTTTTTTAATTACAAGAGCTCATAAAATCAATAATGTTAGGATCAAGGTAAAATCTAATGAATTTTCTTTGATTAGAGCTTATGTAACTAATTGTTTTTCAACTTTTGAGATTAACTCATTTACTAGTGTAAGATTAATCTTTTATCTTGTCTTGGTAAGTCTTACCTAATTGATTTTTACCATTTACACAAAATTACCAATTCTTAACTTACAACCTAATTAAATATCCTATCCTACATGACCTACCATACATGATTAAAGAATTTGTGTCTCCCACTATGCCATGCTAATTGCCATGGCCTCCATACCCTCCTTATCACCTTCATATTTTATTTTTATTCCACAAATAATGTACAAGAACACATCATAACCTTACCTTGTGTCCTTTTGAGTTGTCTTGCACAGTTTTTGATAAAAAATTCTGATCACACTACAGCCTCGGGGCAGCAATCATACACCCCCCAAACTCCTATATATATGTGTTTCTTTCAAGCCAAATGCACACACAAATACTGTAACGCCCCAATTTTCTATCTGAGAGAAAAATGACCAAAATGCTCTTGAGGTCATTTTCTGCCTGGAATTTGAGGATAGTAAGCCCGGTAGTCCTTGAAGGGTCAACTCAATGTTTGAAGAGGATTAGATGGCCCTTGAGTGATTTCGGAAACGAAAATCTTGTTTTCTGCAATTTCAAGTCAAAACGACCAAAATACCCCTATAGCATTTTTACGCGGGTAAAGGTGTCATTTGTAACATCCTAATTTTTAACCCAATACTCTAGAACATATTTAGGTTAATCATTAGTCTGTTACTTCATAGTTCTCATTTAACTTTGAATTACTTAGCGGAAAATACGGGTAATTTTTTTTGAAATAAAAGTGAGAGCCGCGTGATGCGATAAGCGGTACACCATGTAAAGTGAAACAATTATCTCACAACATCATAACATGAGGCACAACATGAACATCACTGAATATCATCTCATATATATATAACTTGCCCACTTATAAGTGTGGGTCTTAATTTAGTACAAGGGAAATGCATAAAAGAAAGTACAACATAAGCATAAACATAATCTACTCCCCTACCCGAGTGCATCTAATGGGAAAACCTTTAAACAAAAGAAGGTTTATCCCCATCTAAGTGGTGTGTGGTCTAACTCGGGCCATCCACGGCCTCCTACTGGCGACTATCTCGTGATCGGCGGATATCAGAAAGCTGGCGAGCTCCTCGGGCGTGAAGAGGCGGAACGGGGATCGAGTGTGAGCCCCGAGGTATGGCCGCATCTCCGGTCGTCGTGCACGCCTCGGCTAAGTCACGGTGGGCTCGCTATCCTCTCCAAAGTCCATAGGTATGGAGGAGGAAGATCCCTTGGAGGGTGCCTGGGTTGCCGAATCCTCGGAAAGATCCGTCTCCGAAAAGGGCTGACGAACAGCAGGGCACATCTCGGGGTAGTCTCGGCGGCGGGCGTGGATGATGGGAGTGCGGCGAAGCCTCTCCTCTAGGGGGCGTCTTGGCGCTCGAACACCAGGTCATCGCCAAAAGGTGAGGCGGGGAGAAGCGATGGGAATGTACAGGGGGAGTGAAGGGTCGACCCATAAACATGAATACTCTAACCGTGCATCGACCCACAAAATGGAATGACCCGTGGTCCGGGTCATGGTGCACCTCCCATGACGGCGTGTCCACGAACACCACGAACGACGCCATCTGAAGACGTGACGGAAAGAAAGAGGTAGAGGGAGTGAGAATCTTGCTAAAGAATCTCAGTAGGGCCTCCTACTACCTAGGTGTCATCATCTACGTCCTCAGGAACCTTGGGTTTATTTATACAAAACGACTGAGCATGTATTAAGTCCATTTTAAACTTAAAAATATATTTTAGCCAAGGTCCATTCATTTTAGGATGATCTTACTGTCATGAATGCAACATGATAGAAAATGTATGCATGGCACTACCTAATGCACATACATAAAACATAACATCAAGCATCATCATTCTTGGTGGCATAAAGTGGCAATAGTAACATTCATATGGGACAAAACTTAGTGACATAATCATAATCATGAAACTTCTCTTCCTCATGGGCCACCCTAAAAGACAATCGAACTGGGGGTGCTCGGCCGAACCGGTGTCACCCAGAACGTGTCATACATCTAGGTTATGAGCTCATACCTTAACTAGTCGTCACTTGTAACACCCTCCGAATTACCATATTTTACTCGAGTATCAACATAGTAATTAGAAAAGTATTACTTACATTCACAATCTATACTAGTCGAAAATAATTGAAATCAAATAATTCATACACATAGATGGCCAAACTCGTATATACATATATAAACATCATTTCTAAGTTTGCAATGTGTACAATCGTCTTGATACTACCTTTGGTTAACTTCTAAGCTCATCAGGAACTCAGTTCACAAAAGGAAAGAACACCTCCAGTATCTAATCTAACCTGCTCAAAGTTGAGGTCTAGCAAAAGTTTGTACAAACAGAAATAAACCCCACAACATTTAACCCGATAAATCTGCAGGTTAAAGGGTCACTAGTACTGAACTACCACTATATACATATCATGAGTCCCTGAAGATCTCACGTCCTACTAGATGAAACCGTTGGCTATCGGCATGATAGCCTCACCTCCGCCTGGGGCATCAGGACCCTCAGGTGGAGTGCAGTGCGAAGACGAGGATGAAGAGGGATCATCTGCTTGGAGGGGAGGCTGGTGGTGCAAGTGGGATATCAAATATCCTTTGGGTGTGCCAAGTGGAGAGGCACACCATCATAAGGAAAGCGAGGTCAAAGTCATTTGTAAATCTTGATGTACTAAAAGAGCGGCCGAAAAACACATAGACACGAACTTACGAGTAACCCACTACATACAGAGAGTCAAGAGCAGGATCATAATGCCACACCCACTGTGGCGAGTCAAGGTAAAATACTAGTGACGGCATCTGCTTGGATCGATTAACACAAAGTAAATGCAACCGTAGGGATGAGAATATTATAAAATCCTCGATGGGTATTCCCTCAGGTATAATGTGAAACACAATTGATAAGCTCATTCATGTGGGAATACTCATGCAAAACTATGTACAACAATATCAAGGTATATACATCATGTAAAATCAAGTACAAGTATAATAATAATTTGTGCATTGTTCTTTTTCTCATTAACATAGGGAAGGCTTAATCCCACATCAAGTGATGTCTGTAGTGGAATCACTCCACAAGAACTATTTACCATTAGGACATGAGCTCATTCCTATATGTCGATACGTCTACCGACTTATCAAATTCCCAGGAAAGCTCTTACTTTTGTCTTTCCCGTTCAACCACATAAGCCTTGTCTCTATTTTCCCCATATGTTAAAAATTGCACAACTAAAAGTCATGTTAATTTTCTTTTCTTTTCCTTTATCCTCACACTAATCACATAATGTACTCCTCCTTTCAAAGGTCTGCTTAGATCACAGGTAGGCATACAATTATGTTGGAGTCTCATCCATATCTCATCAACATTTCTTTCAAACAAATAGCATGCATTAACATGATATATACTTGTATCTAAAGCCATTATATCATTAGTTCAAGATATTCTTACCGTTTTCAGCAATCAACAGATTTATTACTCTAGAATTCAAAATTAATTTCCCTATCAAATAGCGAATTTAAGAGCCATAAAAATTCTCTATGACATGTCAATGTATCTAAAAGGCCCTGTACAAATTTCAAAACAAACGGTGTTCTCTAACCTTATCAAATAAACTTTTCCAATCTGGTGGTTGGAGACCACTTGTTCACAGTTTAGATCAGGACTCTCATAATTTTCGACCCCACCAATTGATTAAATCAACTCAAAATAAAATTCACAGTTATAATTCAATGTGTTATCAGCTTCCCATAAAATTTTCAAAGAGTAAACCCATCGTTTACTATGATAATAAAATCACACAATTTTACTGCCTCAGCTTCAATATTTTAGGCAGCATAGTCACAACTTTGGTTCTTGAATTTTTAAACACAGAAAAAGTACCCAGGATAACCCCAAATTTTTAATAGAGACTCCCTAACATGGTAACTACATCCCATAAAATTTTCAACTGAATCTAAGATCTCTAGATATATTAGAAAATTCGACAAAATTTGCTGCTTGCTTCAAACCGGGATTTTCCAGCAACAATGTTCAAGAATCATGAATTTTTTTCAAGCAGAGAAAATCGTTCACATGACCCAAGGAAAATCATGGGGTTGTCTCAGGATGTTACCTTCAACATATAATTTTTATAGCCCATAAAATGGAACACAATTACACTAGAAAATTTGTCAACAAGTTCTGCCTTGTTGAAATTCAAAAATCCAGCAAACTAATTCCAAGTCTCTCTTGATGTAAATGATTTTTCCACCACACCAAACACTCCACCAAAATTCATACATCAATATCAACATATGATTAACCAATAAAATCAGAAATTTTGGGACAAAACCAATCAGAATTTTCAGAGGAAATTTTGAAACAAAAGAAGACAAATAAAACCCTACCCTTGGAAGCTAATGCTTCTTTAGCTTTTGTATACTTCAAGGTAGATGTTCTCCACCCCAAAACTCTTGAAACACACCTAGATCCTCCACTAATCAGTGCTGAGTGAGGTACTAAAGTGAGGTTTTGAAAAATCTAATCGGTTATATTTGTAGAGGTTGAAGTGTAGAACAAGTTTGCTTAAGGAAGTTTTTGATTCTAGCAAGATTTGGTCTAGGATTTTGGAGGTTGAAATTTTGAAGGTTAGCAAAGGTTTTTGGATGAAGAAGGAATGAGTTTTGCTGCTGCTCTTCACTTGGCCGAGGATGATGATGAAAAGATGTGATTAGGTGGGTTAAGTATATCTATTAAGGAGTGTTTTGATTGGTTGAAAAAATAAAATATAATTTCTTTCCATTAAAAGGGTTTAAAATCAATGGCCAGGATTTGATCTTTCATCCAAGATGAAATCCTAGCCATTCACTTGGTATTCAAGTGGATATACTTCATTATTTGCAGATATTAACTAGTTTTCGGTGTTAGAAATCGAACACCTTTGAAATTTCTACAACAAGTAAACAAGAAATTCGAGAAATCAAATATTGCCCGAAAAATAATTTCGGGTATGAAATCATTACTCCTACCTATTTCTAAACATAATCTTATAATTTCTCAATTTTGGGCATCTCCGGGGCCCAATTCTAGGATTTCGGCTGTTCCGGCGGACCTGTGGGGCCTGTAAGACACTATTCACGTTTTTTTTTTTTTTTTGGCTTCCTTGAGTTAGTCTCATCATTTCCACATTTATCAACATCCTAAAATTCTCATTAATAAAGCTTCATTTAATTTCTAAAAAGAATAGGGTTTTACATCACTAGTTCTTACTTACCACTTAACGATAAGCGTATCATAAATCATAAATCCCGACTATCTGAGTACGGGTTAGGGGGTAAAACTCTTAGGGGTGCTCGGCCGAACCGGTGTCACCTAAGAGTGTAAAATGGTACCGATGTCACATGAGTTCTATGGAGGTGCTCGGCTGAACCGGTGTCATCCTAGAACCCATCTTAGTACCTTAATTTTCAAAATCTCTTTAAGTCCCCAAATTTGTCGGAAATTCGGCGGCACAACGGTCATTACACCGAATTTCCGACAAATTTGCTTTATGCCACATAAACATATAGTCTCATAAATTCCTCATATGAATAACATCATCATCATTAGCATACTTCATGCATCATCATAAAACATCCAAACGCTTACCCTTACGGTAGCTTATGCTTTGACCCTTACGGGTCTTAATCTTGAGATATAGTTCTCTACATCCGTCGTTCATATTTTAAGCACCTAAGGCTCATAATTAAACATCATTCATAATCCTCTCATTTTACTTTTAAATCTGAATAGCATAGGGTGGAAATCCTAACATGTGAATACGGGGTTCTAGAACTTACGTTTTAGACCCTTTCTTGGTTCCGTTTTCGCTGAAGGTGCTATATATTAAATCTAAGTCAATTATGAGGCATTCCTATGCTTAAGGACTAATTATTAATCATGTTTACCATGTTGTAAGGGTGCTGGACAGAATCCAGAAAATTAAACGTTCTAAGAGTTCTATATTTGCATTTTTACGGTTTTCTAGTTACTAGTTTCCCCATAGGTGCTAGAATTCAATTCTAACTCAAATGATACCAAGTTTTTCATGTCTAAACAATCTAAATCTGATTATGTCCCCATTAAAACAGTTTGGAAAAGTTCCATAAACAAATGGGTCAAAACTATGTTAAATTCTAGCTTTACGGTATTTCTAGTTAGCTAGTTTCTTACCTATCATGCATAGGATCGCTTCTACATCATCATATGATATTTTCACACATTCCAACGCATCAAAACATCATCATACAGCATCACACTCATCACATCAGAACCGAAAACATTTAACTTAAATGAGAGAGTTAAATTGACATCTCTAGGTACATAAGTTAACTAGTTTCTCTTGGAATCATTCTAGAACTTCTAAAACTCTTTGCAAAACATTTTAATTCATCGAGAGGCTAAGTGAAGCCTTAGGTCACTGACCAAAACATATTCCATCCCCTAAAAGATAATAAAATCACAACTTGTGATGACATAACCTTATAAAGATTGTAAAGCTTTAGGGAAAACTTAAAACATAGACTATTGGCCCTAGTAGCTAGATGAAAACTCATTGCAAGCCCATCATCACTACTTGGCCGAAATTATGCATTCAAGGAATACATTCACATATGACTTTAACTTGGAATGAAATGGGCAAGTCTTTGAGCTCTAGGTTCTTAAGTTATGACATAAACTAAACGTGCTCATGCTTTTCATTTTTAATCTTGCTTACAAAGTAAAGTGATGACTTAAAATTAAATATGCAAGGCATAACTTAAACGTGCAAGCTTGAAAGTAAATATCACGAGGCATAAACTTAAGCGTGCAAGCTTGAAGGTAAATATGCATGGTTCAATTCTTTATTTTAGTGCTCTTGGCCCAACAACAATCGACTTTAAGGCCGAAATAGATAGGCATTCGAGAAATTAATTAGGTGATAATGCAAGTTCAATTCTTTATTTTAGTGCTCTAGGCCCAACAACAATCGACTTTAAGGCCGAAATAGAAAGGCTTCGAGAATTAAATTAAGTGATGATGCAAGTTCCATTTTAATCTTTATGTTCTTAAGTGATAGCTAGAAAGTAAAGATGCATAGCAAGAATGTAAATATGGATGTAGCGTAAAATAAATTATGCAAGTTCATTTTATCTTTCTAGAGCTCTTAACAAGACTTTAAAGGAATTTAAACCATAACCCAAACTCATCCAAACAAGGTAAAGTCAAGCTTAGAGTTCTTTAAAACTTAACATAATATTTTTAGGAAATCAAACCATGAAGCCTAGAAAAATTTAAGGAAATGGCCGAAATCTTCAAGAAGAAAAAGGAACATTTTAAAACTCTAGAGTTCATGATCTTGATGATATATTAACACCAACATCATGAGTCCTCATCATTGAGTTCATAGAGCCATTGTAAAACATCATTAAAGCTAAAGTTCTCAAGAGTTCAAGAAAGGAAAAACTAGACACATTTTTGCTCAAGAACAAAGATCAAGCTCTAGAGTTTGTTTCAAGTGATGAACATCATCATGAAACTCTCATCATCAAGCTCTCATTCCTTTGTTCTCCAAGGCCTATGGCCGAAACATAAAGAGGGAGAAGGAAAAGAAAAGAAGTTCTAAAAAGAATCAAGAGAAACTATAAACATAAAGCTTAGAACAAGAACTTTAAAGAAAGGAATACTTGAAAGAAAATCCCTACTTGGTGTGATGAACTTGAAGATGGAAGAAGAAGATGAAGATGATGAAGAACTTTGAAGAGCTTGAAGAACTTGAAGAACACTAGAACTTTGAGAGAAAAGAAAAGCTTTGAGTGTTTCCTAAACTTAGCAAATGATCCAAAAGTGGTGTAAGCTCCTCAAGGCATTCTATTTATAGAGAAATAAAACAAATGGAGGGTGTGAATGGGCTGATGTATTTTCGGCCAAGAGGTGCAGAATTGGAGGGTTCCATGTGTTCCATGAGGTGAGATATTGTGTTCTTGAGGCATGGTGAGGTATGGCTTAAGGTATGGTGAGGTATGGTTCAAGGTATGGCCTCAAGCATGGTTCTTTGAGTGAGAAACAATTTAATAGATGGTCAAAGGAGGAGTGTGCTGGCCGAAACTTCATCATCCATGGGGGAGGTTTCTTTGCATTTTAATTGTGGTTTAGAGTTGTGTTTAGGTGTATTTTTGATTATGCTTAAGATTAGGAATTTGTAAGAAAGTGTTTAGGTAAGGTAAATGGGTAATTAAGGTGGTCTAGACATAATTAAGAAGTGGTCTTGCACCATTAGAGAGTTAAATCCTCAATTTAGAGTCTAAACAACTCTAGACACATTTCCTTGATTTAAGGAATTGGAGAGAGAAAACACTATTCAAGATTCCAAGGCTAGGAGTCTTGAGTTCTAAAAAGGAATTTAATGTTTAATCTAAGCAATTTTAGGTTCTAATTAACTTTAATAAATTATTTTGACTCTAGATTAATTAGGGAAATAAATTAATCTTCGTTTAAAGCCTAATATTGCTTAGGTTTGCTTAATTACGTCATTAAGCTCAAAAGCACTATTCTAGGGGCAAAATCGTAATTTTGCACTAAAACTGCCCGGGACCACCGGGGCTTGAACAGAGACCTCTAGACACATGAAAACATGTTTTTAAACCTGCAGGGAAAGTTAGGGCTCAAGCGGCACCTTTACCCGTAAAAATGCTATAGGGGTATTTTGGTCATTTTGACCAAAGCTGCGGAAAACGAAATTTTCGCTTTCGAAAGCATTCAAGGGCCATTCAATCCCCTTCAAACATTGAGTTGACCCTTCGAGGATGACCGAGTTGGTTACCCTCGAGTTCGGGTCAGGAAATGACCTCAGGGGCATTTTGGTCATTTCCCTCGGACAGAGAAATCGGGGTGTTACATCGTTCGAGCCTGAAACTTTCCCCGAAGGTGTAAAATGATGTTTTCATGTGTTTATAAGTATCTGTTTAAGTCCCGGTGGTCCTGGGAAGTTCTCGTGCAAAATTATGATTTTGCCCCTGGAATAGTGTCGTTTGAGCTTAATGATGTAATTAAGCAAACCTAAGCAATATTAGGCTCTAATAGAAGATTAGTTAATTTTCATAATTAATCTGGACTCAAAATAAGTTATAAAAATTAATTAGAACCTAAAATGACTTAGATTAAACCTAGATCTCTTTTTAAAACTTAAGATTCCTAGTCTTGGAATCTTGAATAGTGTTTTCTCTCTCCAATTCCTTAAATTAAGGAATTGTGTCTAGAATTGTTTATACACTAAAATGAGTTTTTATCTCACTAATGAAGCAAGAGTATTCCCTAACCTTGTCTTGAAATCCTTAATGACATCCTTAGTCACCTAAACACTTTTTCACAAATTCCTAAACTTAAGCCTAATCAAAGACATACCTAAACACAACTCTAAACCACAATTAAAAAGAGGGATTTTCCTCCCCCTTGGCTAATGCACATTCGGCCACTCCTCCCCCCATTTCCATCACATGTTTGAAATTTTAAACAATCAAAGAACCATGCCTACACCATGCTTTGAGACCATACCTCAAGCCATACCACACCATACCTCAAGCCATACTCACCATGCCTCATTTGAGCCAATCTCTCACCTCATGGCCCATGAGGTCCACGGCCAAGCACCCTCCATTCACCTCTCTATGTTTTGTTTCTCTATAAATACATGCATTTAGAGAACTTGGTCACTTTTGATCAATTGCCAAAGTATAAGTTTCAAGAAGCATTCCTAAGTTCTCCCATATTCTCTCAAAGCTCAAGAGCTCTCTTTTCTTCTTCATCTTCTTTATCTTCCTCAAGCCCACAAAGAACCACCACACTTCAACCTCATCTCATCACCTTTCAACCATACACTATCTTTTAAACACAAAAGCTTAAAGAAAACACCTCACCTTCCTTTTCTTGCTCTTTGTGGCCGAAACTCTAGCTCACTTGGAAAGAAGTTTTCCTCTCATTCTCACCTCAAAACCAAGCTTTCCTCTTCACCACTTGGTAGGGATTTTATGTTGAGTTTTCTTCCTCTCCTTGTTCTTTCTCTTTTTCGATTTTGAGCTTCTTCTACTTGTTCTTATTTTGTTAAATGTTTGAAAACCATGGCTTGATGATGAGGATCTTTGATGTTGGTTGTAAAACCATCATTTGCTTGACCTCTAAAGCTCAAGGTTTCAGTTCTAAGAGTTTTAACAAATAAAGTTGTTATGTGGTTTTTAAGAGTTAAGATGAGATCTTAAGCCTAGGTCTTAAAGGATTAATAAATGGATTGCATTCATATTTATATTTAAAATCCTTGCATTGCATATTTACATTTGAGCCCTGCATTCATATTTATATTTCTTCGCTATCACCTAATAGTTAATCTCGAAGCTCGCCTATTTCAGCCTTAAAGTCGATTATTGTGGAGCCTAGAGCACTAAAATAAAGAACTGGACTTGCATTACATGTTTATATTCAAGCTTTGCATCTCATATTTACTTTTCCATTGCCATCACTTCATAATAACAAGATTAAAATAAGGTTTGCATTTGCACATTTAAATTTACACCATCACCTAAATAATCCTAGAGCTCAAGATTTACTCCTTTTAACTCACAAATGAATTTCGGTTCCATGTGCTTTTACCTTTATAAATGGGTGTTTCCGTTTAAGGAGTTGGAGATTTTGACAAAGGCCTTATTGATGATGAATCTTGTTTTTGTGATGTGTAAAAAGTTTTGAAGATTGTAGGCCCTAAAGGGATTAAATATGTGATTGATTTTAGGAAAGATGATGGAATGATGTTAATAGGTTTTTAGAATGAATGGGTAGTTTTACGAATGTCAAAACTTGAGTTTTTCACCATTTTGGGTTACTAGTAATCAATTACAGGGCTTATGTAATCGATTACCAGAGTGCTTTGCACACCCAGATATAAGTTTTTGGCCTGTATAATCGATTACACGATGTTCGGGAAAACCCAGAACATGTTTTTGGACTCTAGTAATCGATTACCACTCCACGTAATCGATTACTCAGGTGTTTTTGACAGCTAGAATGCATTTTCAACTGAGATAATCGATTACAAGGCTCATGTAATTGATTACCAATACCTCAAACTTCCCTATTTTAGAAAATTGAGCCAAGTAATCGATTACAAGGCCCATGTAATCGACTACCAGTATCTAAAATGTGCAGATAAGTGTTTCTTCCTTCATGTGAATATGAATTGATGATCTTGCATACCTATTCTCTGATTATGAACATGATGATTTATAGTTTGGGGAAGGTATATGTATATGAAATGAATGTGAAGGCATGCTTGCATGATAAATCGTATGAATGATTATCATTGATCGGGATGCATGATTTTATGAGTTTATAAGCATGATAAGTTAAATAATGATTTATGATTGTATTGCATCTCTGAAGAGAACATGTGTTTATGTTATATTCATGCATAGCCCGCTGAGATACATTCTGGGTGACACTGGTTTGGCCAAGCACCCCTAGAACAGATGTAATATAGTACCGAGACGTGTCCTGGGTGACACCGCTTTGGCCGAGCACCCCAGGAACAAAATCGTGAGGGTATTGACATTGAGCTTGCCAGCGGACAATATTCTTGTGCATTGGATGCGATGGTTGCATTTCGAAGAAGAAATGATGTGTTACCCCCTCTATTACCCTATATGAAATCTAGCGACGGCTAGTTAGGTTGAGCTCATCCTAGGCAATCAGTTAGGGTGGTTGGTTCTAGTGGCAATTATAAAACATAGGGGCTGGCATGTTGGTTGGGTTTTTGGTGATGATGAAAGAGGGTGGAACAATATGAAAGAGATATGAGAACTCATTACATTACTCTATCATGCATTCATCTATGTGCCACTATTTTCGTTTTATAGATTATCCCTTGTTCTTGTGCTTAGCCCTGTCTTGTGTTTTGAAATTACACCTTGTTGATTTATGTCGCGTGCACTAAGGTATTGCCATGCATACATGAGATACTTGTTGCATTCATGCTAAAAGATACGGGACTCGGCTAATGGTATTTAAAAACTTAATAAATGAATCATATTTATGCCCACTATTTTCAAAATTAAACCCGGGGTTCCTGAAGGCGATGATGATGATGACACGTGTGAATAGGAAGCCTCTTGAAATTCTTTTATAAGTTTCTCACTTTCCCTATCTTTCTTTTCTATCTTCATCTTTAGACAAGGTTGACAACGACTTCCGAGGATTGCCCTGAGGTGCCGACATAGAAGTAGCTTGATGGTTGAGAACAGAGTCACGCAGCGGAAGCGGGGGCATAATCCTTGTAACGCCCCAATTTTTACTGTAATTTTTACTGTCATTAGAAATTACTCAATTACCGAATTACCGTAGGTAATTATTACATAAGATTTGAGGCCGAACAATCCTCAATAAAGGAATATAACATTAGAAGAGAGGTTAGGAACGCTTCATGCGAGAGTCGCAAATCCCGAATTTCTGTACGTATAAAATGACCAAAATGCCCCTGAAGTTATTTTACTCAGAAAATGAGGATCGTGGGCCCCACCTATTCTCAAGGGGATATTGTGAGGATAATAAGGGATTGTTTGTGTTATGTGTGTTAATAGAGCAGAAGGATCTCAATTTTGAGTTTCGACGCGCGAAATGACCAAAGCAGCCCTACATTGTTGTTTAACTCCGATGTGCGTGCCGACTGAGACCGAACCTCACTAAAATGTTTTAAAATGTGTTTTTAAGCCATGATTAACCATTGGTTAAGCTCGGGTGGCCTCGGGCGCTTTTAAGTGAAAGTACGATTTTGCCCTGTTTTTGGGCGCTTTGCAATTTCGGGATTTTTGATTAGTATCTGAAACCTAAGCAATATTAGGCTCAAATTAAAGCTTATTAAATTCTAAATATTAATCTAGAGTCAAAATTATGTATTTAGATTGATTAGAACCCAAAATTGCTCAAAAACACCCAAATTGCTTACTAATTCACTTAAACCCTTAACCGTAAATTCTCTAAATTACATGAATACCTTGCCTACACCTAAATAATGCATGGAACACACAAATTTCACTTCTTTGGGCTGTAATGGACGAAATTATTGATGCCATTATGCAGCTGAATTATTGCCAAAAGTTGCACTAAAACAAAATGCCAAAATGTCACCATAAGAGACATAATTCCTTAATTTCATACAACTTTGTCTAAAATGATTTTTCCTCCCTTATTTCTCCTGCAAAATTCCGTCCACTACCTCATCACTTTGGCCAATTCGAAGCCTCAAAATCTTCTATAAATAGGCTTGTTTGAGTGGTCTTGGAATGCTTGGTTCATAACTAGTTTTTAAGAGCACCAAAAACTTTCTTTCTTCCTCCTCTTTGGCTGAATTCTTTCTTCAATTTTTTCAAAGAGATTTTGTTTCATTTCACTTCAAGAAACCAAGTTCTCTTCCTCTTCTTCAACTCAGATTAGGTAGGGAGTAGTTTCTAAATTTATTTCTATGCTTTGAGGAGTTGTGTTTTTAGCTCAAAATGATGAAATTATGAACTTACCTTAGCTTTTCATTTTGG
This sequence comes from Dalbergia cochinchinensis, assembly GCA_031216125.1. Lineage (NCBI taxonomy): Eukaryota > Viridiplantae > Streptophyta > Magnoliopsida > Fabales > Fabaceae > Dalbergia > Dalbergia cochinchinensis. Next base: position 11,319,497 of record CM062376.1, read on the forward strand.
TTTTCTTCTTCAATTTTTATTTAACCAATTCAACCATATGGCCTAGGTGGAACTAAGATGATGGCTTGATGATGAGGACCTTGAGGGTGGATTGTAAATCCATCACAAGTTAGGCCTCTAAAGCTTGAAAATTCCACTTGATGCAAAACTCTAAAGAATAATGCTTTATGATGCTAAAACAAAGATTTTTAGTTTAGAACTTGAAAGATGTATTTTTCTTTTATGTTTTATTTCTTGTTAAGATATGTATTGGGTTGAATTTATAATTCTTTTAAAGTCTTGAAGGAGCTCTAGTAAAGAAACAAAATAAATTTGCATCCATGATTAAGTTTATGCTTTGCATAACCATGTTTACCTTCTATGTCATCACTAAATTTTCAAGAATGAATAAATGAACTTGCATTTCTCATGTTTAAATTCCAAGCTTGTATTTCATGTTTATGTTTCAAGTCATCACTTAATCTTTCAAGATAATAAAGAGGTTGCATCTCATATTTAATTTATGCTCTCATTATATTTTATAATGGCTAAAAGAATCAACGCATGACATGTTTATTTTATGCCATCACCTAAAGATCCTAGAGCTCAAAGACTTGCCCATGTATCACAAGCAAAGAAATATGATTATTGGAGTTAAAGAATTTATTCTTTAAAAAGTCTTGAGATTGGAGCTTAAAAAGATGTAATAATAATTCTCTTCTCCTTCTCTTGGTCTGTGCGGACTACCGCGCTCCGGTTTCTTAATATTCTCTTCTCCCTCTCTTTGGTCTGTGCGGACTACACGCCGCTCCAGTTTCTTAATATTCTCTTCTCCCTCTCTCGGTCTGCATGCGGATTACCGCGCTCGATTTCTTGCATCATGTTTATATTTCAAGTTCTTGCATCATGTTTAATTTTCAAGTCATCACCTTAAATCTTAAAGATAAAGAAATGGAATTGCATATCATGTTTATAATTCCAAGCTATCACCTTATAAAGATAAGATTAAAATAAGGTTGCATAGCATGTTTATAATTCTAAGATGTCACCTAAATTTCTAAAGCTCAAGACTTACTCCTTTTATCTTAAGTGAGAATTTTAATTGTGAAGATCCTCCCAAATTTGACAAAAGAACTAGTTTCTAAATGAGTTTTAAGGCTTTGCAAGGATTTTACTGGGGAACTAGTAATTTATATGCACTTAAAATATGATTCTATGTAATTGCATGAGGTTCATGATTCGCCACTGATCTGAGTTTAGTATCAATGTGTGATAATGATTTGATATGATTGAAGTTGTGATAATTATGGTCTATTGTTAAGAGAATGATTCATAATTGCTTTAGTAACTAATTAGTTCTATAATTGATAATTCTATGTAAGGATTGAATGCTTATTGAATGATTTCCTGGCTTGCATGTTATAGTTGCTGTTGCAAATAATGAGAATGCTTATACATGAAATGTTCTTTATTATGTAAAATTTACCTTTGTTGCTAGAAGAAAGTGTATCATTGTAAAAGTGTAATTTGGAAAGGTTACGGCTAAGGAAAGACTTGGTATTTAAGCGTGTCCATTGTGACCCACCTCTCTTTCCGGGAATCTCCCATATGCATGATTACAGTTGATATATATTATTCTAGCTTAAGACTATAAATGAGAAAATGTTATGATGTTTATGAATTAGATTATGATATAACATGCAAAGATTTAATGGTGACTTAAACTTATAAGAAAATGATCCTTTGGAACCATCAGACTATAGGTGGTGAAAAGGTGATTTTAGCCCCTAACCCGTTCTCTCAAAAGGGTAGAGTCGGGACTTTAGCTTATCAAAGGGATAAGTATATGCTAGTGACGACTAGTAAAGTATGAGCTCATAACCTAAATTACTCCCAAAAGGGTGGAGTATAGGGTGGCCTAAGGAAAATAATGATGATGATAAGATTTTAAGTCACCTAAGGCACTAAAGAAATGAAATATGTGCACTATGTCCACATGTAGCTAATATTATATGACGTTCTTTTATGCATGTTATTTGATAATCATGATGAGGAAAATGATGTAATGATAAAGGAAAAGTTCATTGTAAATATGACATGTTAAGATTATGATGCATTATAAGACGCATGATTAAAAATTGACGAACCTCGGTTAAGTATTTGTCCGAACTTAAAATGAATCTTTGCATGCTCACTATTTTAGAATAATCCCGAGGTTCTGGGGACTTTGATGATGACACTTTGTAGAAGGAGGTACCTTCGAGAATTCTTTAGCAAGATTCTCACTCCCTTTTCTTTATTTCCGTCATTGTCTCCAGATCGGATGGCGACATTCGTCTGCTTTGTTGATACCCCTACTTGGAATTTCACTATGATCCGGTGCATCGCTCGTATCATTTTGAAGGAGAGTCTTGTGATTCGTGTTTTTATTTACATAGGTCATCCATTTGCACATCCTATCCCTAGTTATCGATTTTCTCCTACTTCTCCCTATGGCGATGAAATGGTTTCGAACATGCACGTCCACTTGATGAAAGGATGTTACGTTCTTATCCCGCTTCATCTGCTGTCCATGGATTTCCAGAGTATGTTCCCAAGACGAGATATTCTGAAACTGATCCTTCAGAGGACACTCCTACTCATGTATATTCTGAGAGCTCTGCTCCTACTCCCACACGTGTAAGAGAAGGTAGTGAGGAAACAGTTGTTCAGCCGAGGTTAGCAAGAAGGCCGTCCATGCGACCCGACTGGTGCATCTCGTGTGTCCTCTCCGAGGAGCTCATCAGTGGATCGGATTTATTCCCCCATTTCCAGGACAATGGCCATAGAGGGTTCTTAGTAGATTTATGTGTGATCATGCACCCTAGTTTTAGGATAACCTTCCCGGCTTATGGAGTTATCTAGTTTAGGGGCATGTATTTCCTTAAGTATATTTTCTTTTATGGGTTTGCATAAGATAATGATGTATGAACATAACCCACCCTTTGAGTGAGGTTATTGTATGTAAATATATGCTATAATGTGCTTATGGATGTATATGATGGAGCCTAAGTGATATGAGGTGATATATTCTTAAACGTCTTATTATACTCCGCTTACTCGTTCACGTTGTACTCGGCTCACGTTTTCAATTATGTGTTTAAAAAAAAAATGGCTCGTAATTTCACTAAGTATTTTCAAATTATGAAGAAAGAACCAAAGCAAGGAGTAAAGTCTAGTCATTAATCAGATTCAACCTAGGTGTATCTGGTTAATTACTAAGTGTTACATTTTAGTATCGAGGCGATTCGATTCTCATGGAGCCTGAGGATTGGACTAGCTATGCTTCTAAAGCATAATACGTTAGTGACGTCATGTGTAGATGTTTATCATTAGGATGAGCTTGAGGATTAGAAATACATGACTACTGTATGTTGAAAGTGCCATGGTAACTTTCTCAGTTTGCATGGAATATTGGGCCTGATCACCTCAGTGTTCTTTGTTTTGTGTGTATAGGGCCCAATGGCACGTCGACAACAGACTAGGAGCGCAGCACAGAATAATCAAGACAACGAGATAGCTGAAGCACTCCGCGACGTAGCAAGGACCATGAGAATGATGATGGAACGAATGGATCAGGATCGTCAAGCCAATATGAATCGGGGACATGAGATTCTGAACATGCATTTCGGGGAGTTTCGTAAGGCAAACCCACCAGTTTTCAAGGGGACACTGAATCCAAATATTGCAGATGAATGGATTCAGAATATTGAGAAGGTCTTTCTTTGTAGTCCCATGCTCGGAGGAGCAAAGGTCACCTTCGCTACTCATATGCTTGAGGGTGATGCCGGTTTACGGTGGGCGGTGTTCAAGACTCCTGGAGACGACCGACGTGGACATTGATTGGGAACTATTCAAGGTCCATTTTTATGAAAAGTACTTTCCAGAGTTAGTTAGAAATGCCAAGGACATTGAATTCATGCAACTTGTCCAGGGGAATATGAATGTGGCCCGATACCTTGCGGATTTGAAGAACTCATTAAGTTCTCAAGAATGTACCAAGGAAATCCTGATGAGTACTGGAAATGCATCAAATACGAGTCGGGGTTGAAGGCGGAACTTAATGTGGCAGTTGCACATTTGGAGATTAGGGATTTCTCTACCCTAGTTAACAAATGTCGGATTATTGAAGAAGGTCAGAGAAAACTAAACACCCCAAAGTCAGATAATATTACCAAAAAGTTAACACCTCAAGGTCAGCAGTTCAAGAGGCAGAATCGACCTCCATTTCCCCCTCAATCAAGACTACAAGGGACACAAAGAAATTTTCAACAAGGAAGGCCTAACAACAACAACCACTATAATAACAACCGCTACAACAATAACCCCAGTAACAATTGCAACAACAACAATAACAACAATAAAGGGAAAGCACAACAAAGAGGTCCAGCAGTACCTCCACGGCCTGCGCAATCCATGGAATGTCCCAAGTGCGGCAAGAATCATGGGAGCATGCCATGTCGAGCCGGAACAAATGTGTGCTATCGATGTGGAAAACCAGGTCATTACTCCCGAGAATGCACGAAAAGGAACCCGCCAACCCCAAATCCCAAGCCGCAATACCAGGGAAGGGTATTTCTTTGTTAATCTTTGAAGAAACAACGAAGTCACGAAATCTCGTGGAAGGTAAGGGTAATATGCATGGTAAAGACTTAATTGTACTATATGATTCTGGCGCTTCTCATTCTTTTATCTCCCATTCATGTGTTAAAAGCCTTAATTTACCTATGACTGAGCTTCCTTTTGACCTTATTGTTTCTACCCATTTGGAAAACCCGTTAGGACTTGTAAATGTTGTTTAGATTGTAGTTTTATTATAGATAATAGATCCTTTATTTTAGATCTTATTTGCTTACCCATGCGAGGTTTAGATGTGATTCTTGGCATGGATTGGCTTGAGGCCAACCGTGTCTTTGTTAAGCATTATGAGAAAACCATCATTTATCTTCCTGTTCCTATTGAACCTAAGAAACCCATAAGTCTTTACATAACTGCTATGGGAAATGGACTGTGGTAAGGGTGAGAGTAAAGGTTACATTTTCTTAGCCGCTAGTGATGTAGACTTTGAGCAAAGTATCGATGAGATACCAATAGTAAGAAATTATCTTGAAGTATTTCAGGATGAGATACGAGTTTCCCAAGAGAGAGATAGAGTTTTCCATAGAATTGCTTCCTAAAAGTAGGACCTATATCCATAGCCCCATACAGGATATCCCCATTAGAATTGACCGAGTTAAAAACTCAATTGGAAGATTTATTGGAGAAAAAGTTTGTTAGGCCTAGTGCATCACCTTGGGGAGCCCCTGTGTTGTTTGTAAAGAAAAAGGATGGGAGTATGAGGATGTGTGTAGATTATAGGCAGTTGAATAAAGTAACGGTGAAAAACAAGTATCCTCTCGCCTAGGATTGATAAATTGATGGACCAACTGAAAGGTGCGGTAGTGTTTTGTAAGATAGATTTGAGGTCAGGCTACCATCAAATTAGAGTGAGAGATGAAGACATACCTAAAACGGCCTTTCGCACTCGATACGACCATTTTGAGTTTGCAGTAATGTCCTTTGGGTTAACCAATGCTCCAGCTATTTTTATGGATTACATGAATAGGATCTTTCGACCCTATTTAGATCAGTTTGTAGTTGTCTTTATAGATGACATTCTCATATATTCTAAGACCCATGAAGAGCATGAATGCCACCTGACCATAGTACTGGAGATCTTGAAGGAAAAGAAACTATATGCCAAGATTTCCAAGTGTGAGTTTTGGTTGGATAAGGTGCAATTTTTAGGGCATGTAGTATCTAAGAAAGGAATTGCTGTAGATCCTAGTAAGGTAGAAGCGGTAGTAAACTGGGAAAGACCAACCACGGTAACTGAAGTAAGGAGCTTTTTGGGTTTAGCCGGTTATTACCGTCGATTTATCAAGGGATTTTCCCAGATTTCCCTAGCTTTGACTAGTGACTAGGAAGAACACCCCTTTTTCATGGACCGGAGTGTGAAAAGAGCTTTCAAGAGTTAAAACACAAGCTAACCTCGAGCCTGTTTTAGTGTTACCCGACCCCAATATGCCTTTCGAGGTGTATTGTGATGCTTCCAAAAGGGGTTTAGGTTGTGTATTGATGCAAGATAGGCAAGTGGTGGCCTATGCATCAAGACAACTCAAGCCACATGAGGCAAACTACCCTACCCATGACCTTGAGTTAGGCTGCAGTCGTGTTTGCTCTAAAGATTTGGAGACACCATTTATATGGAGTTAAGTTTGAGGTGTTTTCCGATCACAAGAGTTTGAAATATCTCTTTGATCAAAAAGAGCTAAACATGAGGCAAAGGCGATGGATGGAGTTCTTGAAAGATTATGATTTTGGATTGAACTACCATCTGGTAAAGCTAATGTAGTAGCCGATGCTTTGAGTAGGAAGTCCTTACAAGTGTCCGTTTGATGGTGAAAGAGGTTGAATTAATTGAGCAATTTAGGGACTTAAACCTAGGAATGACTTTGACCACTAAGGGCATCGAGCTTGTCATCTTAGAGTGACAAGTGAGTTCAAAGAAAGGATTGTTCAAGCTCAAGGGGACGATCTTTGAGTTTCAAGAGACTTTAGGGGCGATGAAGGCAGGAAAGTTGATAGGTTTTACCCAAGGAATGGACGATTTGTGGAGGTTTAAAGGTCGAATATATGTACTGCTAGTGGTGGCCTCCGAAAGATATTTTGGAGGAAGCCCATAAGAGCCATTTTACCCTTCATCTGGTGCCACCAAGATGTATCAAGATTTGAAGAAGATGTTATGGTGGCCTGGAATGAAGAAAGATGTGTGCACATGGGTGAGTAAGTGCTTGGTGTGTCAAAAGGTGAAGATTGAACACCAAAAACCCTGCGGAATGCTGCAACCTCTGTCGATCCCTGAGTGGAAGTGGGATAGTATCTCCATGGATTTTGTGACTGGATTACCGAGGACCCAAATGAATCATGATACCATATGGGTAATCGTGGATCGATTGACTAAGTCAGCCCACTTTTTACCTATTAAGGTGACTTATTCCTTGGATAGGTTAGCACAATTATATATTCAGGAGATAGTAAGGTTACATGGGGTGCCGTCGACGATAATCTCGGACCGGGATCCGCGGTTTATGTCACGATTTTGGGGAGCCTTTCAAAAGGCGTTTAGTTCAAAGCTGTGTCTAAGCACGGCCTATCACCCCCAAACAGACGGTCAATCTGAAAGAACTATCCAAACCTTGGAGGATATGTTAAGGGCATGTGTTTTAGATCAAAGGGGAAGTTGGGATAAGTACACGCCATCGATTGAATTTGCATATAACAACTTGATTATCATGCGAGTATCGGTATGGCACCGTATGAGGCCCTCTATGGACGGAAATGTCAATCTCCCTTATGTTGGTATGAACCGGAGAGCAAAGTTTACTCGGACTGATATTGTGAGGGAAACAACGGAACAAATCAAGAAGATTAGGGATAAGATTCTTCTTGCTCAAAGTCGACAGAAAAACTATGCGGACAAGCGGCGAAAACCGCTAGATTTTCAAGAAGGGGACCACGTGTTCCTAAGGATCACCCCCACCACAGGCATAGGCCTAGCAATAAAAGTAAAGAAATTGAGCCCCAGTTTTCTTGGTCCGTTTGAAATCCTTACCAAAGTAGGACCTGTAGGCTACCGTATAGCCCTACCCCCGAGTCTATCCAACTTTCATGATGTTTTCCATGTCTCTCAGTTAAGAAAGTATCAATCTGACCCGAGTCATGTACTAGAGCCGGAACATGTACAATTAAGAGATAACCTGACATTTAACTTACTACCCACGAGAATCGTCGACCGAGGAGTTAAGCGGTTAAGGAACAAGGTGTACCCTGGTCAAAGTAGCATGGGACAGGTGAAACCGAAGAACTTACATGGGAGCTGGAATCAAACATGAAAGCACAATACCCCGAGTTGTTCTCAGGTAACGAATTTCCGGGGCGAAATTCTTTTTAAAGAGGGGAGTAATGTAACGCCCCAATTTTTACTGTCATTAGAAATTACTCAATTACCGAATTACCGTAGGTAATTATTACATAAGATTTGAGGCCGAACAATCCTCAATAAAGGAATATAACATTAGAAGAGAGGTTAGGAACGATTCATGCGAGTCGCAAATCCGAATTTCAGACGTATAAAATGACCAAAATGCCCCTGAAGTTATTTTACTCAGAAAATGAGGATCGTGGGCCCCACCTATTCTCAAGGGGATATTTTGAGGATAATAATGGATTGTTTGTGTTATGTGTGTTAATAGAGCAGAAGGATCTCAATTTTGAGTTCCGACGCGCGAAATGACCAAAACGCTTCAAGGGTCGCTTTTTAACTCAGATGCGCGTGCCGACTGAGACCGAACCTCACTAAAATGTTTTAAAATGTGTTTTTAAGCCATGATTAACCATTGGTTAAGCTCGGGTGGCCTCGGCGCTTTTAAGTGAAAGTACGATTTTGCCCTGTTTTTGGCGCTTTTGCGAATTCCGGATTTTTGATTCGTATACTGAAACCTAAGCAATATTAGGCTCAAAGTAAAGCTTATTAAATTCTAAATATTAATCTAGAGTCAAAATTATGTATTTAGATTGATTAGAACCCAAAATTGCTCAAAAACACCCAAATTGCTTACTAATTCACTTAAACCCTTAACCGTAAATTCTCTAAATTACATGAATACCTTGCCTACACCTAAATAATGCATGGAACACACAAATTTCACTTCTTTGGGCTGTAATGGACGAAATTATTGATGCCATTATGCAGCTGAATTATTGCCAAAAGTTGCACTAAAACAAAATGCCAAAATGTCACCATAAGAGACATAATTCCTTAATTTCATACAACTTTGTCTAAAATGATTTTTCCTCCCTTATTTCTCCTGCAAAATTCCGTCCACTACCTCATCACTTTGGCCAATTAGAAGCCTTAAAATCTTCTATAAATAGGCTTGCTTGAGTGGTCTTGGAATGCTTGGTTCATAACTAGTTTTTAAGAGCACCAAAAACTTTCTTTCTTCCTCCTCTTTGGCTGAATTCTTTCTTCAATTTTTTCAAAGAGATTTTGTTTCATTTCACTTCAAGAAACCAAGTTCTCTTCCTCTTCTTCAACTCAGATTAGGTAGGGAGTAGTTTCTAAATTTATTTCTATGCTTTGAGGAGTTGTGTTTTTAGCTCAAAATGATGAAATTATGAACTTACCTTAGCTTTTCATTTTGGTTTTCTTCTTCAATTTTTCTTTAACCAATTCAACCATATGGCCTAGGTGGAACTAAGATGATGGCTTGATGATGAGGACCTTGAGGGTGGATTGTAAATCCATCACAAGTTAGGCCTCTAAAGCTTGAAAATTCCACTTGATGCAAAACTTTAAAGAATAATGCTTTATGATGCTAAAACAAAGATTTTTTTAGTTTAGAACTTGAAAGATGTATTTTCCTTTTATGTTTTATTTCTTGTTAAGATATGTATTGGGTTGAATTTATAATTCTTTTAAAGTCTTGAAGGAGCTCTAGTAAAGAAACAAAATAAATTTGCATCCATGATTAAGTTTATGCTTTGCATAACCATGTTTACCTTCTATGTTATCACTAAATTTTCAAGAATGAATAAATGAACTTGCATTTCTCATGTTTAAATTCCAAGCTTGTATTTCATGTTTATGTTTCAAGTCATCACTTAATCTTTCAAGATAATAAAGAGGTTGCATCTCATATTTAATTTATGCTCTCATTATATTTTATAATGGCTAAAAGAATCAACGCATGACATGTTTATTTTATGCCATCACCTAAAGATCCTAGAGCTCAAAGACTTGCCCATGTATCACAAGCAAAGAAATATGATTATTGGAGTTAAAGAATTTATTCTTTAAAAAGTCTTGAGATTGGAGCTTAAAAAGATGTAATAATAATTCTCTTCTCCTTCTACTGGTCCTGTGCGGACTACCGCCGCTCCGGTTTCTTAATATTCTCTTCTCCCTATCGGTCTGTGCGGACTACCGCTCGGTTTCTTAATATTCTCTTCTCCCTCATCTGGTCCCATGCGGATTACCGCCGCTCCAGTTTCTTGCATCATGTTTATATTTCAAGTTCTTGCATCATGTTTAATTTTCAAGTCATCACCTTAAATCTTAAAGATAAAGAAATGGAATTGCATATCATGTTTATAATTCCAAGCTATCACCTTATAAAGATAAGATTAAAATAAGGTTGCATAGCATGTTTATAATTCTAAGATGTCACCTAAATCTCTAAAGCTCAAGACTTACTCCTTTTATCTGAGTTTAGTATCAATGTGTGATAATGATTTGATATGATTGAAGTTGTGATAATTATGGTCTATTGTTAAGAGAATGATTCATAATTGCTTTAGTAACTAATTAGTTCTATAATTGATAATTCTATGTAAGGATTGAATGCTTATTGAATGATTTCCTGGCTTGCATGTTATAGTTGCTGTTGCAAATAATGAGAATGCTTATACATGAAATGTTCTTTATTATGTAAAATTTACCTTTGTTGCTAGAAGAAAGTGTATCATTGTAAAAGTGTAATTTGGAAAGGTTCTGGCTAAGGAAAGACTTGGTATTTAAGCGTGTCCATTGTGACCCACCTCTCTTTCCTGGGAATCTCCCATATGCATGATTACAGTTGATATATATTATTCTAGCTTAAGACTATAAATGAGAAAATGTTATGATGTTTATGAATTAGATTATGATATAACATGCAAAGATTTAATGGTGACTTAAACTTATAAGAAAATGATCCTTTGGAACCATCAGACTATAGGTGGTGAAAAGGTGATTTTAGTCCCCTAACCCGTTCTCTCAAAAGGGTAGAGTCGGGACTTTAGCTTATCAAAAGGGATAAGTATATGCTAGTGATGACTAGTAAAGTATGAGCTCATAACCTAAATTACTCCCAAAAGAGTGGAGTATAGGGTGGCCTAAGGAAAATAATGATGATGATAAGATTTTAAGTCACCTAAGGCACTAAAGAAATGAAATATGTGCACTATGTCCACATGTAGCTAATATTATATGATGTTCTTTTATGCATGTTATTTGATAATCATGATGAGGAAAATGATGTAATGATAAAGGAAAATTTCATTGTAAATATGACATGTTAAGATTATGATGCATTATAAGACGCATGATTAAAAATTGATGAACCTCGGTTAAGTATTTGTCCGAACTTAAAATGAATCTTTGCATGCTCACTATTTTAGAATAATCCCGAGGTTCCTGGGGTCTTTGATGATGACATTTGTAGAAGGAGGTACCTTATCGAGAATTCTTTAGCAAGATTCTCACTCCTTTTCTTTATTTCCGTCATTGTCTCCAGATTCGGATGGCGACATTCGCCCTGTTCGTTGATACCCCTTGTTGGGAATTCCACTATGATCTGGTGCATCGCTCGTATCATTTTGAAGGAGGTGCTTGCTTTGTGTTTTTATTTACATACGTCGGCCATTTGCACATCCTGTCCCTAGTTATCGATTTTCTCCTACTTCTCCCTATGGCGATGAAATGGTTTTCGTAGATGCATGTCCACTTGATGAAAGCATGTTACGTTCTTATCCCGCTTCATCTGCTGTCCATGGATTTCCAGAGTATGTTTCCGAGACGAGATATTCTGAAACTGATCCTTCAGAGGACACTCCTACTCATGTATATTCTGAGAGCTCTGCTCCTACTCCCAGATGTGTAAGAGAAGGTAGTGAGGAAACAGTTGTTCAGCCGAGGTTAGCAAGAAGGCCGTCCATGCGACCCCAGCCTGGTGCATCTCGTGTGTCCTCTCCCGAGGGAGCTCACTAGTGGATCGGATTTATTCCCCCATTTCTAGGACAGTGGCCATAGAGGGTTCTTAGTAGATTTATGTGTGATCATGCACCCTAGTTTTAGGATAACCTTCCCGGCTTATGGAGTTATCTAGTTTAGGGGCATGTATTTCCTTAAGTATATTTTCTTTTATGGGTTTGCATAAGATAATGATGTATGAACATAACCCACCCTTTGAGTGAGGTTATTGTATGTAAATATATGCTATAATGTGCTTATGGATGTATATGATGGAGCCTAAGTGATATGATGTGATATATTCTTAAACGTCTTATTATACTCCGCTTACTCGTTCACGTTGTACTTGGCTCACGTTTTCAATTATGTGTTTAAAAAAAAAAAATGGCTCGTAATTTCACTAAGTATTTTCAAATTATGAAGAAAGAACCAAAGCAAGGAGTAAAGTCTAGTCATTAATCAGATTCAACCTAGGTGTATCTGGTTAATTACTAGGGTGTTACAATCCTGGCCTTTTCACATCGTAGTTGTGTGTACTTTTGAATTGTTGTATGCTCAACCTTCACGGGTGGGCCCAATATATTTGATGTGGTATTATTGTGGAATATTTCTATATCATTAATACTATAAATGTTGTTTGACTCGATATTTGAATTTAATGTTATACGATAATGTGCTGATGGTTGTCCTTTCTATGAAGCCTATCTGGTATTTCTGTTTATTTATTCTTTTTATGTTTACGCTTTACATCATGCGAGGCTCACGTTTTGTCTATGTTTTCAAAAAGAAAAATTTTACCCATATTTTCCACTAAATATTTTAAAGAAAGGCTTTATAGAATGAGACTAAAAGAGTAATAGACTAATGGTTAACCTAAATACGTTCTAGAAGTATTGGGTTAAAAATTAGGATGTTACAAACACTTATTCTTACAACTTGAGTTTTTGGTTGTAGTCTTATTCACAAAAATTGGTAAAAAATCCTTCCTCCATTCCTACCTTCCTTGGCTAAAACCATTACTAGCATTAGGATCAGATTTTTGGTTCTTGTTGCTCAAAGAATATCAAGCATTCTCTTTATTAAACAAGAAATACCTTGGTAGGGATTATATTTCAAGTTCTTTCTCTTGTTGTTCCTTAATATTTTCGGTTCTTACGACTTGATAATGACCATGGCTTAATAATGAGGAATCATGGTGGTGATTGTGAATCCATCATTTAAATGACCTCTAAAACTCAAGGTTTAATTCTTAATGACAAAAGATTTATGAAATAATTGTTGTTTTTCTTTGATTTGGTTCTTTTTGGAGCTTGACGATGAGTTCAAATGAAATAAGGTCTTGGAACCATGGTAACAAAGAACTCTAAAGTTCATTTCCTTTTTGTTAAGATTACTTGGAGTTAAAAAGTTTCATTCTCTTAAAGTCTTGAGTTTTGAGCTTAATAAGATGTAAAAATGAACTTGTGTAACGCCCCGATTTTCTGTCTGGGAGAAAATGACCAAAATGCCCCTGAGGTCATTTTCTGCCCAGAATTAGAGGATAGCCGGCCTGGCAGTCCTTGAAGGGTCAACTCAATGTATGAAGCGGATTAGATGGTCCTTGAGTGATTTCGGAAACAAAAATCGTGTTTTCTGCCATTTCAGGTCAAAATGACCAAAATACCCCTATAGCGTTCTACGTGAGTAAAGGTGCCGTTCGAGCCTGAAACTTTCCCCAAAGGTTTAAAATGGCGTTTTCATGAGTTTAAAAATATTTGTTTAAGTCCCGGTGATCCCGAAAAGTTTTTGTGCAAAATTACAATTTTACCCCTGGCATAGTGCCATTTGAACTTAATGATGTAATTAAGCAAACTTAAGCAATATTAGGCTTTAATCAAAGATGAATTAATTTACTTAATTAATCTGAGTCAAAATAAGTCATTAAAATTAATTAGAATCTAAGATTACTTAGATTAAACTCAAAACCCATTTTTCTTTTAAAAACTCAAGTTTCCAAGACATAGAATCTTGAATAGTGTTTTTACTATTCACACTCCATACTCCAAGAAGCCTAGGTAGAGTAGGATTTTAACCCCACTAATGGGCTAGAATACTCACTAATCATACCTTAATATAGCCTTGATTACCTATCCTTTCACTTACACACTTACTTACAAGTTCCTAATCCTAAGCCTAATCAAAGCTACACCTAAACACACCTCTAACCCATAATTAAATGAAAGATTTTCCTCCCCTTGGATCCCCAAAAAGTGGTGCCACCTCATCCTCTCTTTCATCACAAATTTGTTCACTCACATACTCAAAGAAGCATGCTACACCATGCCTAAACTTATGCCTACACCTTACCTTGAAATGACATAACCAAGAGATATTTCCTCCCTCATTCCTTCCCTAAAAATGGCACTATTCTTCCCTCCCCCCTACTCTTACCCCTCATGTTTCATTTCTCTATAAATAGCATGCTTGGATGAACTTGAGCCACTTTTGGTTCATTTGCCAAGTTGAGTTTTCAAGAGCACCTCAAAGCTTTTCTTTTTCTCTCAAGTTCAAGAGTTCCTCTTCTTTAACTTGTTCATCTTCTTCCCTCATCTCAACCTCCAAATCACTTGGTAGGGATTTTATTTTAAGTGTGTCATTCATTAAAAGTTGTTGTTAGTTATGTGCTTTATGATTTCTCTTTAATCTTTTAGTTCTTCTTTCCTTCTCTTTTCTTTTTTTTTCGGTTTCTTGGTTTCCTTTTTCTTCCTTCTAGTTTTGGCCATAATGGCCTATCTTGGGAGAAAAACCATGGCTTGATGATGAGGTTTCAAAATAATGGACTCATGATTTTCATTTGAGAAACCTCTAAAGCTTGAAACTTAGTCTTAATCTCAACACATTTTGGGTTATCCCTTTCTTTTCTTCAATGGTTTCAGTTTCTTTTCCTTTTCCTTTTCTTTTTTTGGTTTTGGTTTTGGTTTCTCCTTCTCTTTTCCTTGCTATGGTTTCGGTTTTGAAGGTTTGTTTTTGGATAAAAATAACTCAAGGATGAGAGCACATGATGTTGGAGTTTATGTGTCACCAAGATCATGGCCTCTAGAGTTTTAAAGTTTTGTTCTTTTCCTCCTCATGGCTTTGGTCTTGTTTTCCTTTCCTTTGGTGTTCAAAGTTTTGTTGTGAATAATGTTGGTTGATAGTTATTTTGATCTCTTGATTCATTTCCTTGAACTTGATGATGATGTTCAAACCATAAGGTTTCTTTGACACCTTGGTACAAAGAACTCTAAAGTTCACTTTATCTTGCTATGATAAGTTTGGGTTGAGGTTTAAGTTCCTTTAAAAGTCTTGCAAGAGCTCTAGTGAAGAATGTAAAATGAACTTGCATTCATATTTATTTTCCTTGCCTAGCATATTTATTTTTGAGCTAATCACCTACAACGTAAAGATTAAAACAAGAGTTGTATTCTCATATCACCTAATAATAAATCTCGAAGCTCACCTATTTGGGCCTTATAGTCGATTGTTGTGGAGTCTAGAGCACTAAAATAAAGAACCGGACTTGCATTCATATTTATATTTCAAGTCATCACTTAAATCCCAAAAGATAAAATGAACTTGCATATTTATTTTCAAGTCTCACATATTTATATTCCTAGCATCTCATGTTTATATTTCAAGTTCTTGCATCTCATATTTACTTTGAAGCTCTCACTTTACTTTATAATGAAGAATAAAATGGAATGCATGGCATGTTTACTTTTTGTCATCACTTAAAGATCCTATAGCTTAAAGACTTGCCCCTTTATCTCAAGCTAAAGTTTGATTATGGAAGCATTCCCTTGAATCAACAATTTGGCCATGTGATGATGATGAGCTCGGCATGAGTTTCATCTAGTCACAAGTGTCCATAACCTATGCCTTAGGATTTTCTTAAGGGTAGGAGAACTCAGAATATTTCAAGTATGATTTTATGTTTTAAATTTTAAATCTTGGGCCAACTCAAATGGTTGCTGCCCTTGTTTAGTTTATGATGATTTTAGTGAAATAAGTTGGTTTCCAAAGAGTTTTAGAAGTCCTAAAGTGAATCCATGAGAAACTAGTGACTTATGTGTATTGAAAATGAAATTTCATGCTTGGTATGATGATGAATGAATTCGGTTCTGCCTTGATGATTTGGTTGCTGTTTGATGATGATTTTATATGATAGAATGTGTAAAATTTATATATGTTGAGGTAGAAGCCTTTCTATGCATGTTAGGAAAGAAACTAGTCTTAGCGATAAACCGTAAAGTTGAGTTTTAATATAGTTTTGACCCATTTATTTTTAGCCACTGCCAAAACTGTTTTAATGGGATAATTTTCAGTTTAGGATTGATTAATCATGAAAAACTTGGAAACATTTGATGTAGGATTGATTTTTAGCATCTATAGAGAAACTAGTAACTAGAAAACTATAAAAGTGTAATTCTAGAACACTTAGATTATTTAATTTTTTGTTTCTGTCCAGCAACCTTATAATGTAGTAAACATGGTTTATAATTAGTTCATAAGCATAGGAATGCCCCATAATTGTTTTAGGTTTAATTTATAGCGTCATAGGCGAAGACGAAACGTTGAAAGGGTCTAAAACGTAGTTTCTAGAATCCCGTAATCGAAAGTTTTAGAAAATGGCAGATCTATATGGGGCTGTTTGGTTTTGCTCCTAGGCATAAAAATTAGTGAGGATATTAGTTATGAACCCATAGGGTGCATAAAAGATTAATAGCGGGTATTAGAATAATTACATTTCAAGTTTAAGATCCGTAAGGATCAAAGCATAAGACACCCTAGGTTTAAGAGCATAATGAACTTTAGTACTTTCTGTGGGTGCATGTTTTTATTATGAAAATTTATGATAACTATGATGCTCATGACTATGTATATATATGAATGTGGCATAAAGCAAATTTGGAAGAAATTCGGTGTGCTATGGTTATGCTGCCGAATTTCTGACAAATTTGAGGAACCTAGAAAGTTTTCAAAAGATATGAGTTTTGAATGTGACATAGTATTGTGAGAACGTGTTCTGGGGGACGGCGATACGTAATGCCCCAGAAACAAATCCTTGAGGGGGATGACGATACGTAACACCCCGAAGAGGACAATATTCACCGTGTACTTGATACCGGTGCGACGTGTTCTGTGATGATTATTATTATTATGATTACGCTTATCAGATGATAAGTAAGAACTAGTGATGACTAGTTAAGGTATGAGCTCATAACTTAGAGATGATTTTAGGGTGATCCCTATGTTATAGTATGATGCTTTGAATGTCACACTGTTACAGAAAGAGAAATGCTTTTACATGAGAAGTATATGCCACTTTATGCCACCTGTATGATGTTGATAGCTTTATAAGCATTTAATTGATTCTGCCTGTTGCATCTTCATGCATTCATACTTTATTGTGTTGCATCCATGACATTAAGACTCATTTTAAAAGGAACGGACCTTGGATAATTAAGTTTAAAACCTAATAAGTGAATTTTATGCATGCTCACCTTTTTTAAAGAAACCCAAGGTTCCTGAGGACGTAGATGATAACACCTAGATAGGAGGTTGCCCTACTGAGATTCTTTAACAAGATTCTCACCCCCCTATCTTTTCATTCCGTCACATCTTCAAATGGAGACTTTCATGTTGTTCGTTGATACCCTCACTTGGGAAGTGCACTACGACTTGGAGCACCGGTCGTATCATTTTGAGAGGAGCTGCACACTCCGGGTGTTTATGTTTTTGGGACACCCCTTTTCTCACCCTGTACATAGCCATCGATTTTCTCCAACTTCTCCATATGGCGACGACATGGTTTTTGAGCGAGTGCGGATGCATAACGAGAGAGTACTCCGCATGTACTTTGCTGAGTCCGCCGCCCATGATTTTCTCGACTATGTCCCCTATTCGAGACATTCGGAGACTGACCCATCAGAGGATCCACCCACCCATCCATACTCCGAGAGCTCTGCCCCTACTCCCCCGCTGAGGGTAGAGGGTAGTGAGGAGACGGTCACACAGCCGAGGCTGGCTCGGAAGCAGTCCATGTGTCCCCGTCGAGGAGCTCATGTCCAGCCGCAGTGAATGCCCACTCCGGATGTGCTTCGCCTTGGATCGGTCATGTCCCGCCCTATTCAAACTACCAAGAGTAGAGGCGCTTGAGGAGTGATAGTGTACACACCACACATAGATTAGGGTAGCCTTCTTTTGTTCAGAAAGGTTATCCATTTTAGGTGCACTAGGGTGTGGGTGTTTCCCCTTTTATGTTTCCATGTATTTCTATTTTAGTTGTATTTGTTCTATGTTGTACTAAACTAAGTCCCGCTTTTCTTAGGTGGGCATATTATATATCTATTTATTCAGTTTGTTTTATCATGCTATGCAATTACATGTCTTACGATCGGATGTTCATGATGTGTTTATTTGGAATTGTGTTTTATTTCTTTTATGCTTCATCGTTCATCATATTGCGCGGCTTTCACTTTGCTTTTACATTTCAAAAAAAAATTTACCTGTATTTTCCGCTAAGTATTTTAAAGTAAAGATGAAACTATGATGTAATAGACTAATGATTAAACTAAATATGTTCTAGAGTATTGGGTTAAAAATTAGGATGTTACAACTTGCATCATGTTTATATTCCAAGCGTTGCATAATCATGTTTATATTCCAAGTTATCACCTTAATTCTTGAAGATAATAATAAGGACTTGCATAATCACGTTTATATTCGAAGTTATCACCTTAATTCTTGAAGATAATAATATGGACTTGCATATTCATGTTTATGTTTCAAGTTATCACTTAAATCTTAAAGATTAAGAAATGAACTTGCATCTTCATATTTATATTTCCAAGTTATCACCTTATAATGATAAAGATTAAAATGGGATTGTATGGTAAGTTTATGATTCTAGTTATCACCTAAATCTCTAAGGCTCAAGACTTGCTCTATTTATCTTAAATGGAAATTTTGATCACGGACACATTTCATCTACATGTTTTCAGTCTGATTTAAAGTTTGTTTTATTTCATTTTGAGGCTTGGATCTTGTCTCTAAGATGCACAAAGAATTTTTGAAAGATTTAGAAATTGAAAAGGATTAAGAACATGGTCTTTCTCATGAATTTAGAAGTTAAAGTTTTGGTTTCTGATCTGATCTCTTAAATCTGTAATGATTACTGATTTGTGATGTTTAGATGAGTATTAATCACTAATAATTGTTTTAAAAATTGGTTTTAGCATTTTAGGAAAAACTAGTAACTAGAAAGGATCTAAATTGTGATTTTATGAAACTTTTAGAAGGCTAGTGTTTCTGGTGCTATTCCACCCTATTCACTATTGTTCATGTTGTTCACACATACGAGAATCACTAATAATTGTTATAAAAATTGTTTTTAGCAATTTGGGAAGAACTAATAATTAGAAAGAATCAAACTTGTGATTTTATGAAGCTTAATGCCACGGCCTTGGACACACTCTAATGCTACCATGTCGGCACTTGGACTTACTCAACCTTTTGAGATAAGCACCAAGTCAGCCTCACTCAAAATGACTCGCAACGAAAGTTCAGAGCACAAGAGAACAAGAGAACTTTGGTAGAGAGAACTCTCCTTGTATTACACAATGGAACTCTTACAAATGACTTCAATGTCTTGGATGATTTGGCCAAGAATGGCCACCCCCTATAAATAGCTTTCCACCTCCTCAATGGACACTGGAGATTGATTCTAATGGACGGTCCGGATTTTCTATCCAAAACCTTCCTATATTCCACACATCTCCACATACTTCTAGAACCTCCTATACATATCTACTAAGGATATTCTAGATAGCTCCTACATGCCTCTACATGCTTCTAGATACTTCCACATGTCTCTCTATCCTTCTAGAAAGTTCTACATGATTCTATACAATTCTTCATGGTTCCAAAAGTATTTAGAATTCTCTAGAACTATCTACATAATTCTACATGTTTCTGGAACATTCTAGAGCACTCTACACTGTTCCACAATATTCTACATTTTCCTATGGTCTTTCAGAATTTCTCCAATTTTTCGTCTATTAACCTTTCAAGAAAGACCATTCATGACATTCTCCCCCACCTATTGCACAGACATCCTCATCGCGTTCTAGTCATCGTAGCACTTTAGGTGGTCTTGGAACTGCCAAAGATCTTCTCGTGTCTCCTAGCTAGCCTTGCTTACTAGTTGTCCCTTCCATTTGATCAAGTATTCGATACTTGGTAGCACCCCTCTCCTTCTTATGACTTGATTGGCTAACACCTCCTCTACTTCTTTGTCAAAAGACTTGATCATTATAGGTGATGCTCACCTTGAGTCGCCTCTAGTTGTTTCTTCCACGTCTTCATGGTATGGCTTGAGCATGCTCACATGGAAGGCCGAGTGAATCTTCATGGATGCAAGGAGGTTTAACTTATAAGCCACCTCCCCTATTTGCCCAACAACTTCATACGGTCCTTCATATTTACGGATTAAGCCTTTATGTACCTTACGAAAGGCCTTGAATTGTTGGGGAAGAAGCTTGACCATTACTTTGTCCCCTACATTGTAGCTCGTATGTCTCCTCTTCTTATCTGCCTACTTCTTCATCCTTTTTGCAGCTTTGTCAAGGTAGGAGCGGGTAACATCAGCTTGCTTATTCCATGACTTAGCCATATGATATGCTCCGGGGCTCTTTCCTGCATAAGACGATGAAAGTGTATGGGGTGTGACAGGTTGTTGTCCGTTCACGATCTCGAATGGACTTTTCCCTGTAGACTTGCTCCTTTGCAAGTTATAGGATAATTGAGCTACATCCATGACCTTGGGCCAATCCTTTTGGTTTGCACTCACAAAATGCCTCAAGTAGCATTCTAACAAGGCATTCATCCTCTCGATCTGCCCATCAGTTTATGGGTGAAAGCTGGTTGAAAAGTGTAACTTTGAACCCAAAAGTTTGAACAACTCTGTCCAGAGTTGACCGGTGAAGCATGGTCTTGATCACTAATGATGGTTTTGGGCAATCCCCAATACTTCACTACATTCTTGAAGAATAATCGTGCCGCATCCTCAGCAGTACAATCTATAGGGGCAGGGATGAATGTAGCGTACTTGGAAAATTGATCCACCACTACCAGGATGGATCCATACCCCTCAGACTTAGGTAATGCCAAGATGAAGTCAAAGGAGACACTCTCCCATGGCTGCTCCGGGGTAGGTAGCGGTTCCAACAATCCACTAGGAGCCCTGTTCTCTACCTTGTCTTGTTAGCATATTAGACAAGTCTTCACATAACATTTTACTTCATCTCACATCTGCAGCTAATAATAGGTTGTTTCTACTAGTGCCAGCGTACGATGTTGTTGAGGGTGACCAGCCCACTTCGTGTCGTGAAACTCCTTTATCAATTTTCTTATCAAGTTATCCCACTTGGGGACATATAGCTTTCTTCTTTTGGTGTAGAGTAGACCATCCTCTAACCAAAACCTCTTCATCTTTCCTTCTTTAGCCATCTCTACCAGCTTCTTAGCTAGGAGATCTTTATCCAATCCCTCCTTCATTATTTGTATAATGTCTCCTTCAGCCATGGAAATAGTTGCCAACTCAACCTTTCGACTTAGTGCATTTGTCACTACATTAGCCCTCTCTGGCTTGTACTTGTAACACCCTAGTAATTAACCAGATACACCTAGGTTGAATCTGATTAATGACTAGACTTTACTCCTTGCTTTGGTTATTTCTTCATAATTTGAAAATACTTAGTGAAATTACGAGCCATTTTTTTTTTTTAAACACATAATTGAAAACGTGAGCCGAGTACAACGTGAACGAGTAAGCGGAGTATAATAAGACGTTTAAGAATATATCACAGCATATCACTTAGGCTCCAACATATAACATCCATAAGCACATTATAGCATATATTTACATACAATAACCTGACTCAAAGGGTGGGTTATGTTCATACATCATTGTCTTATGCAAACCCATAAAAGAAAATATACTTAAGGAAATACATGCCCCTAAACTAGATAACTCCATAAGCCGGGAAGGTTATCCTAAAACTAGGGTGCGTGATCACACATAAATCTACTAAGAACCCTCTATGGCCACTGTCTGAAATGGGGAATAAATCCGATCCACTGATGAGCTCCCTCGGGAGGGGACACACGAGATGCACCAGGCTGGGGTCGCATGGACGGCCTTCTTGCTAACCTCGGTTGAACAACTGTTTCCTCACTACCCTCTCTTACACGTGTGGGAGTAGGAGCAGAGCTCTCAGAATATACATGAGTAGGAGTGTCCTCAAGGATCAGTTTGAATATCTCGCCTCGGGAACATACTCTGGAAATCCATGGACAGCAGATGAAGCGGGATAAGAACGTAACATCCTTTCATCAAGTGGACGTGCATGTTCGAAAACCATTTCATCGCCATAGGGAGAAGTAGGAGAAAATCGATAACTAGGGACAGGATGTGCAAATGGACGACCTATGTAAATAAAAACACGAAAAGCGCACCTCCCTTCAAAATGATACGAGCGATGCACCTAGATCATAGTGAAATTCCCAAGTAGGGTATCAACAAACAGACGAATGTCGCCATCCGAATCTGGAGACAATGACGGAAATAAAGAAAAGGGAGTGAGAATCTTGCTAAAGAATTCTCAAGAAGGTACCTCCTTCTACAAAGTGTCATCATCAAAGTCCCCAGGAACCTCGGGATTATTCTAAAATAGTGAGCATGCAAAGATTCATTTTAAGTTCGGACAAATACTTAACCGAGGTTCGTCAATTTTTAATCATGCGCCTTATAATGCATCATAATCTTAACATGTCATATTTACAATGAACTTTTCCTTTATCATTACATCATTTTCCTCATCATGATTATCAAATAACATGCATAAAAGAACGTCATATAATATTAGCTACATGTGGACATAGTGCACATATTTCATTTCTTTAGTGCCTTAGGTGACTTAAAATCTTATCATCATCATTATTTTCCTTAGGCCACCCTATACTCCACCCTTTTGGGAGTAATTTAGGTTATGAGCTCATACTTTACTAGTCGTCACTAGCATATACTTATCCCTTTTGATAAGCTAAAGTCCCGACTCTACCCTTTTGAGAGAACGGGTTAGGGGGCTAAAATCACCTTTTCACCACCTATAGTCTGATGGTTCCAAAGGATCATTTTCTTATAAGTTTAAGTCACCATTAAATCTTTGCATGTTATATCACAATACAATTCATAAACATCATAACATTTTCTCATTTATAGTCTTAAGCTAGAATAATATATATCAACTGTAATCATGCATATGGGAGATTCCCAGGAAAGAGAGGTGGGTCACAATGGACACGCTTAAATACCAAGTCTTTCCTTAGCGTAACCTTTCCAAATTACACTTTTACAATGATACACTTTCTTCTAGCAACAAAGGTAAATTTTACATAATAAAGAACATTTCATGTAGAAGCATTCTCATTATTTGCAACAGCAACTATAACATGCAAGCCAGGAAATCATTCAATGATATCAGTACTTAATAAGCATCCAATCCTTACATAGAATTATCAATTATAGAACTAATTAGTTACTAAACCAATTATGAATCATTCTCTTAACAATAAACCATAATTATCACAACTTCAATCATATCAAATCATTATCACACATTGATACTAAACTCAGATCAGTGGCCGAATCTTGAACCTCATGCAATTACATAGAATCATATTTTAAGTGCATATAAAATACTAGTTCCCCGTAAAATCCTTGCAAAGCCTTAAAACTCATTTAGAAACTAGTTCTTTTGTCAAATTTGGGAGGATCTTCACAATTAAAATTCTCACTTAAGATAAAAGGAGTAAGTCTTGAGCTTTAGAGATTTAGGTGACATCTTAGAATTATAAACATGCTATGCAACCTTATTTTAATCTTATCTTTATAAGGTGATAGCTTGGAATTATAAACATGATATGCAATTCCATTTCTTTATCTTTAAGATTTAAGGTGATGACTTGAAAATTAAACATGATGCAAGAACTTGAAATATAAACATGATGCAAGAAACTGGAGCGGTAATCCGCACAGGACCAGTAGAGGGAGAAGAGAATATTAAGAAACCGGAGCGGCAGTAGTCCGCACAGGACCAGTAGAGGGAGAAGAGAATATTAAGAAACCGGAGCGGCGGTAGTCCGCACAGGACCAGTAGAAGGAGAAGAGAATTATTATTACATCTTTTTAAGCTCCAATCTCAAGACATTTTAAAGAATAAATTCTTTAACTCCAATAATCATATTTCTTTGCTTGTGATACATGGGCAAGTCTTTGAGCTCTAGGATCTTTAGGTGATGGCATAAAATAAACATGCCATGTGTTGATTCTTTTAATTATTATAAAATATAGTGAGAGCATAAATTAAATATGAGATGCAACCTCTTTATTATCTTGAAAGATTAAGTGATGACTTGAAATATAAACATGAAATACAAGCTTGGAATTTAAACATGAGAAATGCAAGTTCATTTATTCATTCTTGAAAATTTAGTGATGACATAGAAAGTAAACATGGTTATGCAAAGCATAAACTTAGTCATGGATGCAAATTCATTTTGTTTCTTTACTAGAGCTCCTTCAAGACTTTAAAAGAATTATAAATTCAACCCAATACATATCTTAACAAGAAATAAAACATAAAAGGAAAATACATCTTTCAAGTTCTAAACTAAAAATCTTTGTTTTAGCATCATAAAGCATTATTCTTTAAAGTTTTGCATCAAGTGGAATTTTCAAGCTTTAGAGGCCTAACTTGTGATGGATTTACAACCCACCCTCAAAGTCCTCATCATCAAGCCATCATCTTAGTTCCACCTAGGCCATATGGTTGAATTGGTTAAAGAAAAATTGAAGAGGAAAACCAAAATAAAAAGCTAAGGTAAGTTCATAATTTCATCATTTTGAGCTAAAAACACAACTCCTCAAAGCATAGAAATAAATTTAGAAACTACTCCCTACCTAATCTGAGTTGAAGAAGAGGAAGAGAACTTGGTTTCTTGAAGTGAAATGAAACAAAATCTCTTTGAAAAAATTGAAGAAAGAATTCAGCCAAAGAGGAGGAAGAAAGAAAGTTTTTGGTGCTCCTAAAAACTAGTTATGAACCAAGCATTCCAAGACCACTCAAGCAAGCCTATTTATAGAAGATTTTGAGGCTTCTAATTGGCCAAAATGATGAGGTAGTGGACGGAATTTTGCAGGAGAAATAAGGGAGGAAAAAATCATTTTAGACAAAGTTGTATGAAATTAAGGAATTATGTCTCTTATGGTGACATTTTGGCATTTTGTTTTAGTGCAACTTTTGGCAATAATTCAGCTGCATAATGGCATCAATAATTTCTTCCATTACAGCCCAAAGAAGTGAAATTTGTGTGTTCCATGCATTATTTAGGTGTAGGCAAGGTATTCATGTAATTTAGAGAATTTACGGTTAAGGGTTTAAGTGAATTAGTAAGCAATTTGGGTGTTTTTGAGCAATTTTGGGTTCTAATCAATCTAAATACATAATTTTGACTCGAGATTAATATGTAGAATTTAATAAGCTTTAATTTGAGCCTAATATTGCTTAGGTTTCGGTATACGAATCAAAAATCCCGAAATTTGCAAACTCGCCCAAAAACAGGGGCAAAATCGTACTTTCACTTAAAAACTGCCCGAGGCCACCCGAGCTTAACTAATGGTTAATCATGGCTTAAAAACACATTTTAAAACATTTTAGTGAGGTTCGGGCTCAGTCGGCACACACATCGGAGTTAAAATACGCATGGGCGTTTTGGTCATTTTCAAGGCCTAACTCAAAATTGAGATCCTTCTGCTCTATTAACACACATAACACAAACAATCCCTTATTATCCTCAAAATATCCCCTTGAGAATAGGTGGGGTCCACGATCCTCATTTTCTAAGTAAAATAACTTCAGGGGCATTTTGGTCATTTTATACGTACAGAAATTCGGGATTTGCGACTCTCGCATGAATCGTTCCTAACCTCTCTTCTAATGTTATATTCCTTTATTGAGGATTGTTCGGCCTCAAATCTTATGTAATAATTACCTACGGTAATTCGGTAATTGAGTAATTTCTAATGACAGTAAAAATTACAGTAAAAATTGGGGCGTTACAGTACTCAAACTCAAAATCAAACTCAGCTAAGAAGTCTTGCCATCTAGATTGTTTAGGGCTCAACTTCTTTTGAGTCTGGAAGTAACTAGTGGCCACATTGTTAGTTTTGACAATGAAGTGTGACCCTAGTAAGTAGTGACGTCATGTCCTTAAGTAATGCACCACAACTGTCATCTCCTTTTCTTGCACTATGTAATGCCGCTCTGTGTCATTCAATTTGCGGCTTTTGAAAGCGATAGGATGTCCCTTTTGCATTAGGACACCTCATATGGAAAAGACAGAAGCATCTGTGTAGACCTCGAACATTTTAGAGTGATCGGGTAAGGATAACACGGGTTCCTCCATGATAGCAGCCTTCAATTCATCAAAGGCTTCCTGACATTTCTCCGTCCATTCCCATGAGTAATTTTTCTTGAGAAGATCAGTTAATAGTGCGTGTAACGCCTCGATTTTCTAATTGAGTGGAAAATGACCAAAATGCCCCTGAGGTCATTTTTGGCCCGGTATTCGAGGATGGCCGGCCCAGCAGTCCTCGAAGGGCAAACTCAATGTTTGAAGGGGATTGAATGACCCTTGAGTGGTTTCAGAGGCGAAAGTCTCATTTTCTGCAGTTTCTGGTCAAAATGACCAAAATACCCCTATAGCATTTTTACGTGGGTAAAGGTGCCGTTTGAGCCCGAAACTTTCCCCGAAGGTTTAAAACAACATTTTTACATGTTTAACAGCGTCTGTTTAAGTCCCGGTGGTCTTGGGCAGTTTTAGTGCAAAATTACAAATTTGCCCCTAGAATAGTATTTTTGAGCTTAATGATGTAATTAAGCAAACCTAAGCAATATTAGGCTCTAATAGAAAATTAATTAATTTTCATAATTAATCTAGAGTCAAAATAAACTATTAAAATTAATTAGAACCTAAAATTGCTTAGATTAGATTTAAATCTCTTTTTAAAACTCAAGATTCCACTCTTGGAATCTTGAATAGAGTTTTCTCTCTCCAATTCCTTAAAGAGAATTAAATTCATAAATCTTGTTGGTCTTAATCTCACAAAGTTCATGAGGCTTAAAGAAAGTCGTAAAACCTAGATTGTTGGCCCTTGTAGCTAGATGAAACTCATTCCAAGCTCATCATCACTACATGACCGAAATTTTGCATTCGAAGAATGTTCCCACATTAAACTTTAACTTGAGATAAAATGGGCAAGTTTTTGAGCTCTGAGGTCCTTAAGTGATGACATAATTAAAACATGCTATGCACTTCATTTTTATTCCTCATTACAAAGTAAAGTGAGAGCTTAAAGTAAATATGCAAGACTTGAAATATAAATATGCAAGCCTTGAAATATAAATATGCAAGACTTGAAATAAATATGCAAGACTTAAAATAAATATGCCATGCAAGTTCATTTCTTTATTTTAGTGCTCTAAGCCCAGCAACAATCGACTTTAAGGCCGAAATAGAAAGGCTTTGAGATTTAGTTAGGTGATAGTGCAAGTTCTCATTTTAAGGCTTTAGTCACCCCGTACATAGCCATCGATTCTCTCCTGTCTCACCCTTCGGCGACAACTTCGTGTTCGAGCGCGCACGCCCTCGAGAGGAGCGGATCTGCTGCACCCCACCGACAGCTTCTGCCATCCGGGACTACCCACAGTATATGCCCCGCTCGCCTTCATCATTCTCCGAGATGGACCCTTCAGAGGACTCTGCCACTCAAGTACCTTCCGAGGGATCCTCCCCCACTGTGCCGATGGACATTGGGGAGGGTAGTGAGGCTTCTGTCGCTCAGCTGGTATATGGAGGATGGGTGAGGATGATTCCCCGCCGTGGAGCTCACGCCCGACCGATGCAGTGCATAGCCATCTCGGCCGAGATAACCCAGTAGATCAGATACATCCCTCCCTTCCAGAGAGGCCCGCAGTAGGAGACGACCGTTGCGTTCTGGTGCCCGAGCTTTGACTAAGCCTGGATAGCCTCCTTTTGTCTTAAGGCTATCTATTTGTAGGCGCACTAGAGTTAGGAGAGTTTCTTTTTATGCCTTCGTTGTACTTTCGTTTTCCATATATTTCTATTCCAGTTGTACCAAACTAAGTCCCACTCTACATAAGTGGGCATATCATAGTATATAGAAATATGCAGTTCAGTTTTATTGTGATATGCCTTTACTTGCCTTATGTTATGATGTTATGAGATGTTTGCCTTATTTCCATCTATGCTTTATTGCTCATCGTGTTGCGCGGCTCTCACTTTGCTTTTATAAATTCAAAAAAACTTTTTACCAGTATTTTTCGCTAAGTATTTTAAAGTAAAGAGGAGACTATGACGTAACCAACTAATGATTAACCTAAATATGTTCTAGAGTATTGGGTTAAAAATTAGGATGTTACATTATGGTTTCAGAGCAGTTCGATTCTCATGGAGCCTGAGGATTGGACTGACTATGCTTTTGGAGCATAATGCGGTAGACATGTCATGTGTAGAGCTTGCTAGAGACAAGCTATAGGTTAGAGATGCATGACCCCTGTTTGTTTACAAGTGCCATGGTAACTAGCTCATTTCACATGAAACGTTGAGCCTAATCAACTCAGTGGCTATTGTCTTATGTGTTTAGGAACCAATGGCACCCAGACGATAGAATAGGACCCCGACCAAGGGTAACCAAGAGGATGCAACTGCTACTGCTGTCCGTGACATGGCAAGAGCCATGGAGCGGATGTTCAAAAGGATGAACTAACAAGGGGAGACCGGACGTCCTCCCCCTACTGCTGAAATGGTCGAGCAAGCAAGGTTCGGTGAATTCCACAAGGCAAACCCATCGGCCTTTAGAGGAGTCATGGATCCCGATAGAGTTGACGAGTGGATCAAGAACATGGAGAAGATCTACTCCATGGTCGCTCGCTCGGAGGAGCAAAAAGTCACATTCGCTGCCTACATGATGGAATCGGATGTCGAATTCTAGTACTGTTGTCAAGTAGGAGTTGTTCAAGACTTACTTCTACGAGAAGTACTTCCCAGAGTCAGTAAGGAACGCGAAGGATATCAAGTTCATGCAGTTAACTCAAGGAGGAATGTCTGTCACCTAGTACACGGCGAGATTTGAAGAGCTGATTAAGTTATCACTGGTGTTCCAAGGGAACCCCGACGAGATATGGAAATGCATGAAATACGAGGCCGGGTTGAAGCCGGAGCTGAACTACGCCATGGCACATATGGAGATCAGGGACTTCCCAACCCTGGTCAACAAGTGCCGCATTCGGGAGGAGGGACAGGGAAAGCTCCAGGCTGCAAGGGCGGAACGTAGAGGAGGTGGATGGAGTTCCTTAAAGACTATGACTTCGGTTTGAGTTACCACCCCGACAAGGCTAATATAGTCACCGACGCCTTGAACCGAAAGTCATTGGACCTATTTCACCTGATGGTCAAGGAAGTTGAGCTAATAGAGAAGTTTAGAGAAATGAATTTGGGGATGTCTGTGACCAACGAGGGTATGAAGATGTGCTATCTTACCGTAACAAGTGGGTTTAAACAAAGAGTCATGCTAGCACAAAGAGAAAGTAAGGAATTTAGAGGGATCATAGAGGCAGTTAAGGCGGGAAAACTAAAAGGTTTCAAACAAGGTTCTGATTGGGTATGGAGGTTTGAAGGAAGAATTTGCATGCCATAAGATGGTGACCTTCGAGAGAAGATCTTAGAGGAAGCCCATAAAAGCCATTTCACCATCTATCCTGGTGTTACCAAGATGTACCAAGATTTAAAAAGGATGTTCTGGTGGCCCGGATTGAAAAAGGATGTGGTCGCCTGGGTTAGTAAGTGCTTGGTGTGTCAAAAGGTGAAAATCGAGCACCAAAAGCCATCAGGTTTGCTGCAACCCCTGTCAATCCCCGAATGGAAGTGGGAGTGCATATCGATGGATTTTGTGACAGGATTGCCTAAGACCCAAGCTGGCCATCATGCCATATGGGTGATAGTGGATCGACTAACCAAGTCGACTCACTTTCTGCCTATTAGAATGACATACTCTTTAGACAAATTGGCTCAGCTATACATCCAAGAGATCGTGAGATTACATGGAGTACCGTCGACGATAATCTCGGATAGAGATCTGTGGTTTACATCACATTTTTGGGGAGCCTTTCAGAAGGCATTTGGTTCAAAGTTGTGTTTGAGCACGGCTTACCACCCACAAACAGATGGGTAATCAGAAAGAATGATCCAGACCTTGGAAGACATGTTGAGAACCTGTGTTCTGGATCAAAAGGGAAGTTGGGAGAAGTACACGCCATCGATCGATTTATGATAACAACAGTTATCATGCAAGCATCAGAATGGCACCCTATGAAGCCCTATATGGATGAAAATGTCAATCCTCTCTACGCTGGTATGAGCCTGGAGAATAGAGCATGTTAGGACCTGATATAGTGAGGGAAACGATGGAGCAGATCAAAAGAATCCAGGATAGGATGCTCACAGCTCAAAGTAGACAAAAGAGCTATGCGGATAGGCGGCGCAAGCCATTAGAATTCAACGAGGGAGAACATGTGTTCCTTAGGATCACCCCCAGTACAGGCATAAGAAGAGCCATGAAAGTTAAAAAGTTGAGCCCTCGATTCCTTGGTCCTTTTGAGATCCTTCAGAGAGTAGGGCCAGTAGCCTACAAAATAGCCTTACCCCCCAACCTTTCCAACCTCCATGATGTCTTTGATGTCTCCCAGTTAAGAAAATATGAGTCCGACCCTAGCCATGTCCTAGAGCCAGAACATGTACAGTTAAGGGAGGACCTAACTTTCAATCTGCTGCCAACGAGGATCGTGGATGGTGGAGTCAAGCAGTTGAGGAACAAGTCTATTCCTTTGGTGAAAGTGGCATGGGGACGGGACAATACCGAAGAATTCACGTGGGAATTAGAATCAGAGATGAAGACCAAGTATCCAGAGCTCTTCTAAGGTATGAATTTCGAGGACGAAATTCTTTTTAAGGAGGGGAGTAATGTAACGCCCCGATTTTCTGTCTAAGTGGAAAATGACCAAAATGCCTCTGAGATCATTTTCGGCCCGGAATTTGAGGATGGCTGGCCCGGCAGTCCTTGAAGGGCCAACTCAATGTTTGAAGGGGATTGAATGACCCTTGAGTGGTTTCGGAGACAAAAATCTCATTTTCTGCAGTTTCGGGTCAAAATGACCAAAATAGCCCTATAGCGTTTTTACGCGGGTAAAGGTGCCATTTGAGCCCGAAACTTTCCCCGAAGGTTTAAAAAAATGTTTTTACATGTTTAAAAGCGTTTGTTTAAGTCTCGGTGGTCCCGAGCAGTTTTAGTGCAAAATTACGATTTTGCCCCTAGAATAGTGTTTTTGAGCTTAATGATGTAATTAAGCAAACCTAAGCAATATTAGGCTCTAATAAAAAATTAATTAATTTCCATAATTAATCTAGAGTCAAAATAAACTATTAAAATTAATTAGAACCTAAAATTGCTTAGATTAGATTTAAATCTCTTTTTAAAACTCAAGATTCTACTCTTGGAATCTTGAATAATGTTTTCTCTCCAATTCCGTAAATTAAGGAATTGTGTCTAGAATTGTTTATGCACTAAAATGAGTTTATAACTCACTAATGATGCAAGACCACTCTTAATATGTTTTGACAACCTTGATTACCCATTTTCTCACCTAAACACCTTCTTACAAATTCTTAATCTTAATCCTAATCAAAGATACACCTAAACACAACTCTAAACCACAATTAAATGCAAGAAATCCCCCCCATGGCTTATGCAAGTTTCGGCCACTCCTCCTCCATTTATATCACATGTTGATTTGTTTCTCATTCAAAGAACCATGCTTGAGCCATACCTTGAACCATACCTCACCATACCTTACCATGCCTCAAGATCACAACATCTCACCTTATGGACCTCATGGGGCTGCTCTTGTTGGCCGAAACTTTGTCCCCCCTCTTGTACCTTGCATTGGTTTCATTTCTTTATAAATAGCATGCTTGTGTGAACTTGTATCATTTTGGGTTCATTTGCTAAGTGTAAGTTTTCAAATAGCACTTCAAAGTTTTCTTTTCTCTCAAGTTCAAGTGTTCAAGTTCTTCAAGTTCTTCATCCTCTTCTCTCATCCCAATCTTCAAATCACTTGGTAGGGATTTTCTTTCAAGTATTTCCTTTGTTTAAGTTCTTACTCTAGTTATGTGTTTATGGTTTCTCTTGAGTCTTTTTAGAACTTCTTTCCCTCTCCTTTTTCTTCTTCATTTTCGGCCATGGTCCTTTGAGGACAAGGGAATGAGAGCTTGATGATGAGGTTTCATGATGATGATGTCCATCACTTGAACAATCTCTAAAGCTTGATCTTTGTTCTTAAGTTAAAGATGTTTTTAGTTCTTTCTTCTTGAACCTTGAATCTTTAACCTTGATGATGTTCTAAAATGGTTACATAAACTCAATATTAAGGACTCATGATGTTGGTGTTAATGCATCATCAAGATCATGGTCTCTAGAGTTTCAAATGTTTCCTTTTCTTCTTAAAAAGTTTTGGTTCCTTTTCCTTTTCTTTCTTAAAATTTTTGGCCATGTTGGCCAATGAGATTCATAATGGCTTGATGATGAGAGCTTCTAGATGATGACTATGTGTTCATCACAATGAGGCCTCTAGAGCTTGAGTTTTAATAAAAATGTTATTTATGACCACATTTCAAGAAAAGAAACTTTGTGTTCTAGAGAAACCTTGAGGTTCACTCTTTTTTATACTTTACCTTGTCATGATAAGTTTGGGTTGAGGTTTAAGTTCCTTTAAAGTCTTGTATGAGCTCTAATAAGAAATAAAATGGACTAGCATTCATATTTAAATTCAAGTTTATGCATTACATATTTGCTTTGAGCTTTGCATTCATATTTATTTTCCAAGCCATCACTTAAAGTTAAAGGATAAAGAATGGAGTGCACCTCATATTTACATTCTTGTCTAGCATATTTACCTTCCATCACTAAAGAACGTAAAGATTTAAAATGAGAACTTGCACTATCACCTAACTAAATCTCAAAGCCTTTCTATTTCGGCCTTAAAGTCGATTGTTGTTGGGCCTAGAGCACTAAAATAAAGAAATGAACTTGCATGATATATTTATTTTAAGTCTTGCATATTTATATTTCAAGGCTTGCATATTTATATTTCAAGTCTTGCATATTTACTTTAAGCTCTCACTTTACTTTGTAATGAGGTATAAAAATGAGGTGCATAGCATGTTTAAATTATGTCATCACTTAAGGACCTCAGAGCTCAAAGACTTGCCCATTTTATCTCAAGTTAAAGTTTAATGTGGTAACATTCTTCAAATGCAAAATTTCGGCCATATAGTGATGATGAGCTTGGAATGAGTTTCATCTAGCTACAAGGGCCAACAATCTAGGTTTTACGACTTTCTTTAAGTCTCATGAACTTTGTGAGATTAAGACCAACAAGATTTATGAATTTAATTCTCTTTTCGGAGGGATCAATTGGTCATTGACCTAATGATGTTTTTAGCCTCTTTTACAAAATAAAATGGTTTGCAAAAGAGTTTTAGAAGTCCTGAAAATGATTCCAAGAGAAACTAGCAACTTATATGCTAGAAATATCAAGTTATGCATCTTTTTGGGACTTAATGTTTCGGTTCTACCATGATGAGTTTGCTGCTGTGTTATGATGTTTTGATGTGTTAGAATGTGTAAAAATTATGTATGATAAGGTAGGAACATTTCTATGCATGATAGGAGAGAAACTAGCTTTCTAGCAAAATCGTAAAGTCAAGACTTAGCATAGTTTTAACCCATTTATTTTTGGATACTGCCCAAACTGTTTCTATGGGAATATAATCAGATTAGGATTCTTTAATTATGAAAAATTTGGTTACATTTAAATTAGGATTGAATTTTAGCATCTATAGAGAAACTAGTAACTAGAAAACCGTAAAATCGCAATTCTAGAACTCTTAGAACATTTAGTTTTCTGTTTCTATAAAGCACCCTTAAAACATGGTATAAATGATTTATAATTAGTTCAAAGGACCAGGAATACCTCATAATCGGTTTAGATTTAATTTATAGCGCCTTAGGCGAAGACGGAACCAGGAAAGGGTCTAAAATGTAAGTTCTAGAACCCCGTAATTGTAAGTTTATAATTCTGCCCCCTAGGGAATGGTGTTGCCCAGATTTATTAAAGAGCATAAATAATAGTAATATTTGTTAGAAGAGAATCCTTAGGTGCATAAGAGGTTGATAGAAAATGATAGATTAATTACATCACAAGTTTAAGGCCCGTAAGGGTCAATGCATAAGATACCGTAGGACCAAGATCATAATGAATTTTCAATGTTGCCTATGAACGTATGAGAATGATTATGTGAATGCATGGAATTATGATGAGGGATGCATGTTTAATTGACTTATGTGGCATAAAGTAAAATTTGGAAGAAATTCGGCATGCTGCTGTTATGCCGCCGAATTTCTGACAAATTTGGGGACTTAGAAAGTTTTTGAAAACCTATGAGATTTTTATTTATGAGGTACTAAGATGAGTTCTCGGATGACACCGGTTCGGCCGAGCACCTCCAGAGAACTCATGTGACATCTGTAACACCCTAATATTTAACTCAACACGCCTAGGACGCATTTAAGTTAATTATTAGTTGATACTCTTTTGTTCCAGATCTTAATTCAAACTTCTTGAAAATACTTTAGTGAAAATATGGGTAAATTTTTTTTTGAACTTAAATACCAAAACATGAGTCGCGCTTTCTAAGTATCTAGCGTCATTCATCTTACCTGTGTAAGAGATGTTAGAGACAAATAACAGTTAAATACATAATACAATCATAACATAAACTCGAATAACACATTAATAACAATATCATAATAGTGATGTCCTCTAAACGTAAGGACATTAATGTATATCCATTAATAGAATACAAACTAATAAATAAGATAGGATCACTTTAAATATCCAAAGGAAACTATCTTCGTAGCTCCTCGTCCAGTCTTAGGGTAAATCACAAACTACCCCATCATTCCTGTCTAGAGACGACACGGAAAAAGAAAAGGGATGAGAAACTTATATAAGAATCTCAGTAGGGCTTCCTGACTCTAACACAAGTGTCATCGTCATCGTCCCCAGGAACCTCGGGTTTAATTATGAAAATGGTGAACATATATATAAGGTTCATTTATTAAGTTCTAAATATCATTAGCCGAGACCCGTATCTTTTAGCATGAATCTTAATGTCATGAATGCAACATATTAATCATGGATGCATGTCAATATCATATACATAATATCATAAAATTCATAAAACAATGCATATGATATAAAGAACATCATGATCATCATTCTTACAGGTGACTTAAACTTCTTTATTCTCTTTTTCTTGGGGGCCTCCCTATAATTCTCTCTTTTCTCGAGAGTTCTAGGTTATGAGCTCATACCTCACTAGTCATCAATAGCGCAATCTTATCCCTTTTGATAAGTTAAATTCCCGACTCTTAAGGTATGGGATAGGGGGTATTAGGATCACCTTTCATAACCTTTAATTTGGGGAGTCTAAAGGATCATTTCCTATTTGGATCACCTCTCACAACCTTTAATTCGGGGAGTCTAGAGGATCATTTCCATGTGTCTTATGTCACCTTTGTAACACCATAGTAATTAACCAAATACACCTAGGTTAAATCTGATTAATGACTAGACTTTACTCCTTGCTTTGGTTCTTTCTTCATAATTTGAAAATACTTAGCGAAATTACAAGCCATTTTTTTTTAAAAAAAAAAACATAATTGAAAACATGAGCCGAGTACAATGTGAACGAGTAAGCGGAGTATAATAAGACATTTAAGAATATATCACATCATATCACTTTGGCTTCATCATATAACATCCATAAGCACATTATAACATATATTTACATACAATAACCTCACTCAAAGGGTGGGTTATGATCATACATCATTGTCTTATGCAAACCCATAAAAGAAAATATACATAAGGAAATACATGCCCCTAAACTAGATAACTCCATAAGCCGGGAAGGTTATCCTAAAACTAGGGTGCATGAACACACATAAATCTACCAAGAACCTTCTATGGCCACTGTCCTGGAAATGGGGGAATAAATCCGATCCACTGATGAGCTCCCTCGGGAGGGGACACACGAGATGCACCAGGCTGGGGTCGCATGGACGACCTTCTTGCTAACCTCGGCTGAACAACTGTTTCCTCACTACCCTCTCTTACACGTGTGGGAGTAGGAGCAGAGCTCTCAGAATATACATGAGTAGGAGTGTCCTCTGAAGGATCAATTTCAGAATATCTCGTCTCGGGAACATACTCTGAAAATCCATGGACAGCAGATGAAGCGGGATAAGAACGTAACATCCTTTCATCAAGTGGACGTGCATGTTCGAAAACCATTTCATCGCCATAGGGAGAAGTAGGAGAAAATCGATAACTAGGGACAGGATGTGCAAATGGATGACCTATGTAAATAAAAGCACGAATCAAGCACCTCCCTTCAAAATGATACGAGCGATGCACCGGATCATAGTGGAATTCCCAAGTAGGGGTATCAATGAACAGGACGAATGTCGCCATTTGAATTTGGAAACAATGACGGAAATAAAGAAAAGGGAGTGAGAATCTCGCTAAAGAATTCTCAGTAGGGTACCTCCTTCTACAGTGTCATCATCAAAGTCCCCAGGAACCTCGGGATTATTCTAAAATAGTGAGCATGCAAAGATTCATTTTAAGTTCGGACAAATACTTAACCGAGGTTCGTCAATTTTTAATCATGCGTCTTATAATGCATCATAATCTTAACATGTCATATTTACAATGAACTTTTCCTTTATCATTACATCATTTTCCTCATCATCATTATCAAATAACATGCATAAAAGAATGTCATATAATATTAGCTACACGTGGACATAGTGCACATATTTCATTTCTTTAGTACCTTAGGTGACTTAAAATCTTATCATCATCATTATTTTCCTTAGGCCACCCTGTACTCCACCCTTTTGGGAGTAATTTAGGTTATGAACTCATACTTTACTAGTCGTCACTAGCATATACTTATCCCTTTTGATAAGCTAAAGTCCCGACTCTACCCTTTTGAGAGAACGGGTTAGGGGGCTAAAATCACCTTTTCACCACCTATAGTTTGATGGTTCCAAAGGATAATTTTCTTATAAGTTTAAGTCACCATTAAATCTTTGCATGTTATATCACAATACAATTCATAAACATCATAACATTTTCTCATTTATAGTCTTAAGCTAGAATAATATATATCAACTGTAATCATGCATATGGGAGATTCCCAGGAAAGAAAGGTGGGTCACAATGGACACGCTTAAATACCAAGTCTTTCCTTAGCCAGAACCTTTCCAAATTACACTTTTACAATGATACACTTTCTTCTTGCAACAAAGGTAAATTTTACATAATAAAGAATATTTCATGCATAAGCATTCTCATTATTTGCAACAGCAACTATAACATGCAAGCCCGGAAATCATTCAATGATATCAAGTACTTAATAAGCATCCAATACTTACACAGAATTATCAATTATAGAACTAATTAGTTATGCACCTAAGGGATTTGTTACCATCCTTACGATTATTTATAGGCCTTAAGAACACTATTAAATCAAATGGGGTAGCTTAGGTAGTAAGTTGTTCCTAAGGTTTTACGGTATGCTAGAAGTTATGTTTTAAATCCTTTCTTGTTACCAGCTTTCCCTATGATGCTGAAATTAGTTACTAAACCAATTATGAATCATTCTCCCTTATTTAAACATAATAAAACCTGGTTCTTATCGTTGCTAAAGATTCTGGATAGAATGCATAAATTTCATTCCCTAGAGTTCTAGAAATCTTGTTTTTACGGTTTTCTAGTTGCTAAGTTCATTTTTAGTGTTCGGGATCAATCCTAGTCTAATTGATACCAAATTTTTCATGGCTAACTAATCCTATACAGAATTATAACATACTAAAACAGATTTGGCATTGGCTAAACTTAAAGGGGTCAAAAACTAGGTAAATTCTAGCTCTTCGGTTGTTCTAGGGAGCTAGTTTTATCTCTAACATGCAGTGAATCATTCTCTTAACAATAAACCATAATTATCACAACTTCAAACATATCAAATCATTATCACACATTGTTACTAAACTCATATCAATGGCCGAATCATGAACCTCATGCAATTACATAGAATCATATTTTAAGTGCATATAAAATACTAGTTCCCTGTAAAATCCTTGCAAAATCTTAAAACTCATTTAGAAACTAGTTCTTTTGTCAAACTTGGGAGGATCTTCACAATTAAAATTCTCACTTAAGATAAAAGGAGTAAGTCTTGAGCTTTAGAGATTTAGGTGACATCTTAGAATTATAAACATGCTATGCAACCTTATTTTAATCTTATCTTTATAAGGTGATAGCTTGGAATTCTAAACATGATATGCAATTCCATTTCTTTATCTTTAAGATTTAAGGTGATGACTTCAAAATTAAACATGATGCAAGAACTTGAAATATAAACATGATGCAAGAAACTGGAGCGGCGGTAATCCGCACAGGACCAGTAGAGGGAGAAGAGAATATTAAGAAACCGGAGCGGCGGTAGTCCGCACAGGACCGGTGAAGGGAGAAGAGAATTATTATTACATCTTTTTAAGCTCCAATCTCAAGACTTTTTAAAGAATAAATTCTTTAACTCCAATAATCATATTTCTTTGCTTGTGATACATGGCCAAGTCTTTGACCTCTAGGATCTTTAGGTGATGGTATAAAATAAACATGCCATGCGTTGATTCTTTTAGCCATTATAAAATAAAGTGAGAGCATAAATTAAATATGAGATGCAACCTCTTTATTATCTTGAAAGATTAAGTGATGACTTGAAACATAAACATGAAATACAAGCTTGCAAAATACATCTTTCAAGTTCTAAACTAAAAATCTTTGTTTTAGCATCATAAAGCATTATTCTTTAAAGTTTTGCATCAAGTGGAATTTTCAAGCTTTAGAGGCCTAACTTGTGATGGATTTACAACCCACCCTCAAGGTCCTCATCATCAAGCCATCATCTTAGTTCCACCTAGGCCATATGGCCAGATTGGTTAAAGAAAAATGAAGAGGAAAACCGAAATGAAAAGCTAAGGTAAGTTCATAATTTCATCATTTTGAGCTAAAAACACAACTCCTCAAAGCATAGAAATAAATTTAGAAACTACTCCCTACCTAATCTGAGTTGAAGAAGAGGAAGAGAACTTGATTTCTTGAAGTGAAATGAAACAAAATCTCTTTGAAAAATTGAAGAAAGAATTCAGCCAAAGAGGAGGAAGAAAGAAAGTTTTTGGTGCTCCTAAAAACTAGTTATGAACAAAGCATTCCAAGACCACTCAAGCAAGCCTATTTATAGAAGATTTTGAGGCTTCTAATTGGCCAAAATGAGGAGGTAGTTGGCGGAATTTTGCAGGAGAAATAAGGGAGGAAAAATCATTTTAGACAAAGTTGTATGAAATTAAGGAATTATGTCTCTTATGGTGACATTTTGGCATTTTATTTTAGTGCAACTTTTGGCAATAATTCAGCTGCATAATGGCATCAATAATTTCATCCATTATAGCCCAAAGAAGTGAAATTTGTGTGTTCCATGCATTATTTAGGTGTAGGCAAGGTATTCATGTAATTTAGAGAATTTAAGGTTAATGGCTTAAGTGAATTAGTAAGCAATTTGGGTGTTTTTGAGCAATTTTGGGTTCTAATCAATCTAAATACATAATTTTGACTCTAGATTAATATTTAGAATTTAATAAGCTTTAATTTGAGCCTAATATTGCTTAGGTTTCGGTATATGAATCAAAAATCCCGAAATTCGCAAAACTGCCCAAAAACAGGGGCAAAATCGTACGTTCACTTAAAAACTGCCCGAGGCCACCCGAGCTTAACCAATGGTTAATCATGGCTTAAAAACAAATTTTAAAACATTTTAGTGAGGTTCGGGCTCAGTCGGTATGCACATCGGAGTTAAAACAGCCGCAGGGGCGTTTTGGTCATTTGGTGTGTCGGAACTCAAAATTGAGATCCTTCTACTCTATTAACACACATAACACAAACAATCCTTTATTATCATCAAAACATCCCCTTGAGAATAGGTGGGGCCCATGATCTTCATTTTCTGAGTAAAATAACTTCAGGGGCATTTTGGTCATTTTATACGTACAGAAATTCGGAATTTGCGACTCTCGTATGAATCGGTCCTAACCTCTCTTCTAATGTTATATTCCTTTATTGAGGATTGTTCGGCCTCAAATCTTATGTAATAATTACCTGCAGTAATTCGGTAATTTCTAATGACAGTAAAAATTACAGTAAAAATTGGGGCGTTACAACCTTTAACCTTGGCATGTTATATAGAGATGCAAATATGAATAACTCATCATTTCAACATTTCATGCTCATAAACTTCATGGAATCATGCATCTCAATTTATCAAGCATAATTATAACATACCATAACGTAAACTACATAAACATGCATCATACTTCATTGCATATATCCATAAGCCATATAAGTTTCAACACATGAATATAGCCTTCACAAGATATCAACCGCATTCATGCCATCAAATTTATCAACATTTACGCTTAAGCCCCAAAGGGTCAAATCACAATTTCTCAAAGGTTACGGGTCAAAATGCAAATACCCCTTTGTAACACCTTCTCACAAACTAGAGATCTTTAACATTAACCAATACTTTTAATAGACATATAACTATTAGAAACCGTTATAAACTCATCGTAAAAACCTTTTAAGGCCATAAACCAAGTTTCAATACATTTTAGGGGTCAAAGTGCAAAATCGCTTGTTTTTAATATTTAACGACGACCGAAATTTCTAAAACTTTATATAAACTTTATAAATGGTATTTTGGACTCATGGACACATTCAACATCATTAGTAGCTTTAAATAAAATCATTTGGCTGAAATAACATAGTTGATAGTTCAAAACACAACTTTCTGCATTTTGCAAAACGGCCCAAACTAACACTTATAACTACCGTTTTATGCATCTATGGTACCAAAAATAATTTTTACAATAACTATTATCAATTTAAACTCATCTAAATATCCTAAATCAGTAACCTTTCTAGTTCTAAAGGATTAGATCAGAATACTACAATTTTAGCATCATGAGAAAAACCGTATTCTTAATCCTTTATAATTTCTAGGTCTTTCAAAATTTCTTTGTACAAATTTAAAGACAATATCATACCTAAAAATAAAGTATATCAAGCTTTAAATCAGAATTATATAAGTGCCAAAAATAAATAGATGAGAAGTGTCCATGATCAAAGTTGTCATTTAAAATAAAACAAGTAAATCTTGAACTTTAGGATTTAAATGATAACTAGAATCATAAACTTGTCTTGTAACCTTATTATTATCATTATAAGGTGATAACTTGGAAATATAAATATGAAATGCAAGGCTTGAAATATAAATATAAAGATGCAAATTCATTCTTAGGTATTTATGATTTAGGTGACAACTTGAAAGTAAATATGAATATGCAAGTTCATATTATTATCTTCAAGAATTAAAGTGATAACTTGGAATATAAATATGATATGCAAGAACTTATAACATAAATATGGATGCAAGTTCATTTTTATGTCTTATTAAGCATAAAACTCAAGACTTAGTAACTCCTTTAGAAATCTTTTGTCATCAAGAATTAAATCTTGGGCTTTAGAGGACATTTAAATGATGGATTCACAACCACCACCATGATTCCTCATCATCAAGCCATGGTCATTATCAAATCATAAAAATCAAAAATATAAAGGAAGAACAAAAGAAAGAACATGAAATAAAATCCCTACCAAGTTGTTTCTTTGTTAATTAAAGCAAGAGCTTGATCTTGTATGAGATATCAACGACAAAAATCTGATCTTAGTGATGGTATATATTTGGCCAAGTGAAGATGAAATGGTGGGAGGATTTTTGTTGTGTTCTTGTGTTTGGATATGGAAAGTTTAGGTGCTTAGGGGTTGGTTTATGGTATGTATGTGTTTGTTTGAGTTTGGGAACTTGGATGGATATCAAGAATGGAGTCTCTTGGAGGTGGAGAAGGAAGAAGAAGAGAGCTTTGTATTTAGAGAGAGAAGAGAGGATTTTTGGCTAATTTTTGTGAGCAAGACTACAACCAAAAATGCAAATGGTAAGAATGAATGTTTGTGTGTGAATTAGGCTTGGAAAAACACATATTTATAGGGATTTTGGGGGGTGAGGCAGCTGCATTAATGGCTATAATGGGGAGTATTTTTTCAATTTTTGTGAGTGGTAGGACATATATTTGATGGGTATTTAATTTGTAATGGTTTAGAAATGATAAATTAGTGTAAGTGGCTTAACCATCAAGAGTTTAAAATTCCTCAAGACAAGATTAAATGGCCAACACTTATAGTGGAAATTTTAGTGCTAATAATCTGAAGTAATAAAACAAAAATAAATCTAAAATATATTTTATTTTTGAGAAAAAGAAATTGTTAGTGGAAAAGAAATTGATAAACTAAAGTAAGTGCTTAATAATCAAATATTTAAGGTGCTCCATTACAAAATTAAATGGCCAACATATGTAGTGGAATTTTTAGTGCAAATAATCTGAAGTAATAAAAAAAAATAAATCTAAAATATATTTTATTTTTAAGAAAAAGAAATTTAATACACTAATTTCCTATTATGTGTCTTAAGAACCCCTTTTTAATTAAGAAAGAAAAACAATCTTTTCTAAAATAATTTTATGCTTTAAAATTACCTCAAATAATTATTTTGACTCAAGATAAATAAATAAAATTAATTTATCTTTAATTAGAGCCTAATATTGCCTATATTTATTTGATTACATAAATAAGCTCATTTATTATTAATTAGGGGTAAAATGGTAATTTCACACAAAAACTCCCCGAAACCACCCGAACATTTTCAAATATCAAATTATACATGTAATAAACATTTTGAACTCCCGGGCGATGACTAGGTTCATAAATTACTTAATCTCGTGTTAAATTACCACTGGGGTATTTTGGTAATTTCACTTGCGGTAAAAAAAATTGAAGTTGATATTTTCACATCTACAACACACATAATCCCCTTCAAGCATAAAACTAACCCCTTGAGGATAGCCTGGACTGGCCGTCCTTGATTTCGGGGCAAAAATGACCTTAGGGGCATTTTGGTCATTTGTACATTGAAAAATTGAAAATCGCAATTTTTGCACATATTGCTATTTAATCACCATATAATGTTATTCTAATATCAAAATATCCTATTGAAGATGGCCTGGACTATTTTGGCCTCAAATCTTGTGTAGAAATGACCTAGGGGTATTTTGGTCATTTTGCATAGCAGTAAAAATCGAGGCGTTACAACATCGGTACCAAGATGAATTCTTGGGTGACACCGGTTCGGCCGAGCACCTCCAAGAAATGCCCCCGGCCGTCTTTGGATAAGTCGGGATTATGTTTATGATTATGATACGCTTATCGGGATTGATAAGTAAGAAGTAGTGACAACTAGTTAAGGTATGAGCTCATAACCTAGAGATGTGACACGTTCTGGGTGACACCGGTTCGGCCGAGCACCCCCAGAATGATTGTCTTTTAGGGTGGCCTATGAGGAAGTAAAGTATGATGTTTATGTCACAATTTCCTATATGAGAAATTAATTGCCACTTTATGCCACTATTATGATGTTCTTAAAGTTACGATTATTATTCTTGCATTAAGTAGAGCCATGCACACATTCTTTAATATGTTGCATCCATGTCATTAAGAATCATGCTAAAATGAATGGACCTTGGCTAATTATGCTTTTAAAGCTTAAAAACGGACTTAATGCATGCCCACTTATTTTACATACTAAACCCAAGATTCCTGAGGACGTAGATGATGACACCTAGGTAGTAGAAAGCCCTACTGAGATTTTTTAGCAAGATTCTCACTCCCTTTATCTCTTTCTTTCCGTCACGTCTTCAGATGGCGACGTTCGTAGTTTTTGTGGACACCCCAACATGGGAGGTGCATCATGATCCGGACCACGGGTCATACCATTTTGTGGGTCGTTGCGTCGTTCGTGTATTTATATTCGTTGGACGACCCTTTAGTCACCCCGTACATAGCCATCGATTCTCTCCTGTCTCACCCTTCGGCGACGACTTCGTGTTCGAGCGCGCACGCCTTCAAAAGGAGCGGATCCGCCGCACCCTACTGATAGCTTCTACCATCCGGGACTACCCACAGTATGTGCCCCGCTCACCCTCATCATTCTCCGAGACGGACCCTTCGGAGGACTCTGCCACTTAGGTACCTTCCGAGGGATCCTCCCCCACTGTGCCGATGGACGTTGGGGGGGTAGTGAGGCTTCTGTCTCTCAGTTGGTACGTAGAGGATGGGTGAGGATGATTCCCCGCCGTGGAGCTCACGCCTGACCGATGCAGTGCATAGCCACCCCCGCCGAGATAGCCCAGTGGATTGGATACATCCCTCCCTTCCAGAAAGGCCTGCAGTAGGAGACGACCATCATGTTCTGGTGCTCGAGCTTTGACTAAGCCTGGATAGCCTCCTTTTGTCTTAAGGCTATCTATTTGTAGGCGCACTAGAGTTAGGAAAGTTTCTTTTTATGCCTTCGTTGTACTTTCGTTTTCCATATATTTCTATTCCAGTTATACCAAACTAAGTCCTTCTCTACATAAGTG
Organism: Dalbergia cochinchinensis; assembly: GCA_031216125.1. Taxonomy (NCBI): domain Eukaryota; kingdom Viridiplantae; phylum Streptophyta; class Magnoliopsida; order Fabales; family Fabaceae; genus Dalbergia; species Dalbergia cochinchinensis. The sequence goes on from CM062376.1 coordinate 11,364,343, forward strand.
GGCATATCTTATTACATAGAAATATGCAGTTTAGTTTTATTGTGATGTGCCTTTACTTGCCTTATGTTATGATGTTATGAGATGTTTGCCTTATTTCCATCTATGCTTTATTGCTCATCGTGTTGTGCGACTCTCACTTTGCTTTTATAAATTCAAAACAAAATTTGACCAGTATTTTCTGTTAAGTATTTTAAAGTAAAGAGAAGACTATGACATAACCGACTAATGATTAACCTAAACATGTTCTAGAGTATTGGATTAAAAATTAGGATGTTACAGTGCGGCCTTGGCAGAATATCCCTTGATGAACTGCCTATAATAGTTTGCCAGTCCAAGAAATGACCTCAACTTGGACACCTTGCTTGGGGATTCCCATTCTTTGATAGCTTTAACCTTCTCCTCATCCATCCGGAGGGTTCCATCTTTAATCACATGTCCCAAGAAGTGAACCTCATCCTTGCCAAAGGAACACTTCTCCTTTTTCACATATAAGCTACTCTCCCTTAATGTCTTAAACACGATCCGTAAGTGATCCACATGGTCCTCAAGAGTATTGCTATATATCACAATGTCATCCAAGTAGACTACTACGAACCGATCGTGTAACACCCTAGTAATTAACCAGATACACCTAGGTTGAATCTGATTAATGACTAGACTTTACTCCTTGCTTTGGTTCTTTCTTCATAATTTGAAAATACTTAGTGAAATTACGAGCCATTTTTTTTTTTAAACACATAATTGAAAACGTGAGCCGAGTACAACGTGAACGAGTAAGCGGGGTATAATAAGACGTTTAAGAATATATCACATCATATTACTTAGGCTCCATCATATAACATCCATAAGCACATTATAGCATATATTTACATACAATAACCTCACTCAAAGGGTGGGTTATGTTCATACATCATTATCTTATGCAAACCCATAAAAGAAAATATACTTAAGGAAATACATGCCCCTAAACTAGATAACTCCATAAGCCGGGAAGGTTATCCTAAAACTAGGGTGCATGATCACACATAAATCTACTAAGAACCTTCTATGGCCACTGTCCTGGAAATGGAGGAATAAATCCGATCCACTGATGAGCTCCCTCGGGAAGGGACACACGAGATGCACCAGGCTGGGGTCGCATGGACGGCCTTCTCGCTAACCTCGGCTGAACAACTGTTTCCTCACTACCCTCTCTTATACGTGTGGGAGTAGGAGCAGAGCTCTCAGAATATACATGAGTAGGAGTGTCCTCTGAAGGATCAGTTTCAGAATATCTCGTCTCGAGAACATACTCTGGAAATCCATGGACAGCAGATGAAGCGGGATAAGAACGTAACATCCTTTCATCAAGTGGACGTGCATGTTCGAAAACCATTTCATCGCCATAGGGAGAAGTAGGAGAAAATCGATAACTAGGGACAGGATGTGCAAATGGACGACCTATGTAAATAAAAACACGAACTGCGCACCTCCCTTCAAAATGATACGAGCGATGCACCGGATCATAGTGGAATTCCCAAGTAGGGTATCAACGAACAGGACGAATGTCGCCATTTGAATCTGGAGACAATGACGGAAATAAAGAAAAGGGAGTGAGAATCTTGCTAAAGAATTCTCAGTAGGGTGCCTCCTTCTATAGTGTCATCATCAAAGTCCCCAGGAACCTCGGGATTATTCTAAAATAGTGAGCATGCAAAGATTCATTTTAAGTTCGGACAAATACTTAACCGAGGTTCGTCAAGTTTTAAATCATGCGTCTTATAATGCATCATAATCTTAACATGTCATATTTACAATGAACTTTTCCTTTATCATTACATCATTTTCCTCATCATCATTATCAAATAACATGCATAAAAGAACGTCATATAATATTAGCTACATGTGGACATAGTGCACATATTTCATTTCCTTAGGTGACTTAAAATCTTATCATCATCATTATTTTCCTTAGGCCACCCTATACTCCACCCTTTTGGGAGTAATTTAGGTTATGAGCTCATACTTTACTAGTCGTCACTAGCATATACTTATCCCTTTTGATAAGCTAAAGTCCCGACTCTACCCTTTTGAGAGAACGGGTTAGGGGGGTAAAATCACCTTTTCACCACCTATAGTCTGATGGTTCCAAAGGATCATTTTCTTATAAGTTTAAGTCACCATTAAATCTTTGCATGTTATATCATAATACAATTCATAAACATCATAACATTTTCTCATTTATAGTCTTAAGCTAGAATAATATATATCAACTGTAATCATGCATATGGGAGATTCCCAGGAAAGAGAGGTGGGTCACAATGGACACGCTTAAATACCAAGTCTTTCCTTAGCCAGAACCTTTCCAAATTACACTTTTACAATGATACACTTTCTTCTAGCAACAAAGGTAAATTTTACATAATAAAGAGCATTTCATGTATAAGCATTCTCATTATTTACAACAACAACTATAACATGCAAGCCAGGAAATCATTCAATGATATCAAGTACTTAATAAGCATCCAATCCTTACATAGAATTATCAATTATAGAACTAATTAGTTACTAAACCAATTATGAATCATTCTCTTAACAATAAACCATAATTATCACAACTTCAATCATATCAAATCATTATCACACATTGATACTAAACTCTGATCAGTGGCGAATCATGAACCTCATGCAATTACATAGAATCATATTTTAAGTGCATATAAAATACTAGTTCCCCGTAAAATCCTTGCAAAGCCTTAAAACTCATTTAGAAACTAGTTCTTTTGTCAAATTTGGGAGGATCTTCACAATTAAAATTCTCACTTAAGATAAAAGGAGTAAGTCTTGAGCTTTAGAGATTTAGGTGACATCTTAGAATTATAAACATGCTATGCAACCTTATTTTAATCTTATCTTTATAAGGTGATAGCTTGGAATTATAAACATGGTATGCAATTCCATTTCTTTATCTTTAAGATTTAAGGTGATGACTTGAAAATTAAACATGATGCAAGAACTTGAAATATAAACATGATACAAGAAAGCTGGAGCGCGGTAATCCGCATTGCAACCAGTAGAGGAGAAGAGAATATTAAGAAACCTGAGCGGCGGTAGTCCGCACAGGACCAGATAGAGGAGAAGAGATTATTAAGAAACCGGAGCGGCGGTAGTCCGCACAGACCGAGAGAGGAGAAGAGATTATTATTACATCTTTTTAAGCTCCAATCTCAAGACTTTTTAAAGAATAAATTCTTTAACTCCAATAATCATATTTCTTTGCTTGTGATACATGGGCAAGTCTTTGAGCTCTAGGATCTTTAGGTGATGGCAAAAAATAAACATGCCATGCGTTGATTCTTTTAGCCATTATAAAATATAGTGAGAGCATAAATTAAATATGAGATGCAACCTCTTTATTATCTTGAAAGATTAGCGATGACTTGAAACATAAACATGAAATACAAGCTTGGAATTTAAACATGAGAAATGCAAGTTCATTTATTCATTCTTGAAAATTTAGTGATGACATAGAAGGTAAACATGGTTATGCAAAGCATAAACTTAATCATGGATGCAAATTCATTTTGTTTCTTTACTAGAGCTCCTTCAAGACTTTAAAAGAATTATAAATTCAACCCAATACATATCTTAACAAGAAATAAAACATAAAAGGAAAAAAAATACATCTTTCAAGTTCTAAACTAAAAATCTTTGTTTTAGCATCATAAAGCATTATTCTTTAAAGTTTTGCATCAAGTGGAATTTTCAAGCTTTAGAGGCCTAACTTGTGATGGATTTACAATCCACCCTCAAGGTCCTCATCATCAAGCCATCATCTTAGTTCCACCTAGGCCATATGGTTGAATTGGTTAAAGAAAAATTGAAGAAGAAAACCAAAATGAAAAGCTAAGGTAAGTTCATAATTTCATCATTTTGAGCTAAAAACGCAACCCCTCAAAGCATAGAAATAAATTTAGAAACTACTCCCTACCTAATCTGAGTTGAAGAAGAGGAAGAGAACTTGGTTTCTTGAAGTGAAATGAAACAAAATCTCTTTGAAAAAATTGAAGAAAGAATTCAGCCAAAGAGGAGGAAGAAAGAAAGTTTTTGGTGCTCTTAAAAACTAGTTATGAACTAAGCATTCTAAGACCACTCAAGCAAGCCTATTTATAGAAGATTTTGAGGCTTCTAATTGGCCAAAATGATGAGGTAGTGGACGGAATTTTGCAGGAGAAATAAGGGAGGAAAAATCATTTTAGACAAAGTTGTATGAAATTAAGGAATTATGTCTCTTATGGTGACATTTTGGCATTTTGTTTTAGTGCAACTTTTGGCAATAATTCAGCTGCATAATGGCATCAATAATTTCGTCCATAACAGCCCAAAGAAGTGAAATTTGTGTGTTCCATGCATTATTTAGGTGTAGGCAAGGTATTCATGTAATTTAGAGAATTTACGGTTAAGGGTTTAAGTGAATTAGTAAGCAATTTGGGTGTTTTTGAGCAATTTTGGGTTCTAATCAATCTAAATACATAATTTTGACTCTAGATTAATATTTAGAATTTAATAAGCTTTAATTTGAGCCTAATATTGCTTAGGTTTCAGATATCTGAATCAAAAATCCCAAAATTCGCAAAACTGCCCAAAAACAGGGGCAAAATCGTACTTTCACTTAAAAATTACCCGAGGCCACCCGAGCTTAACCAATGGTTAATCATGGCTTAAAAACACATTTTAAAACATTTTAGTGAGGTTCGGGCTCAGTCGGCACGCACATCGTGTAACGCCCCAATTTTTACTGTAATTTTTACTGTAATTTTTACTGTCATTAGAAATTACTCAATTACCGAATTACCGTAGGTAATTATTACATAAGATTTGAGGCCGAACAATCCTCAATAAAGGAATATAACATTAGAAGAGAGGTTAGGAACGATTCATGCGAGAGTCGCAAATCCCGAATTTCTGTACGTATAAAATGACCAAAATGTCGCTCAAGTTACTTTCCCGAGAAAATGAGGATTGTGGGCCCCACATATTCTCAAGGGGATGTTTTGAGAATAATAAGGGATTGTTTGTGTTATGTGTGTTAATAGAGCAGAAGAATCTCTATTTTGAGTTCCGACGCACGAAAAGACCAAACGCCTCATTTGCTTTAACTCGATGTCTTGCCGACCGAGCCGAACCTCACTAAAATGTTTTAAAATGTGTTTTTAAGCCATGATTAACCATTGGTTAAGCTCGGGTGGCCTTGGGCGCTTTTAAGTGAAAGTACGATTTTGCCCGTTTTTGGCGATTTGCGAATTTCGGGATTTTCGTTTCATATTCTGAAACCTAAGCAATATTAGGCTCAAATTAAAGCTTATTAAATTCTAAATATTAATCTAGATTCAAAATTATGTATTTAGATTGATTAGAACCCAAAATTGCTCAAAAACACCCAAATTGCTTACTAATTCACTTAAGCCCTTAACCGTAAATTCTCTAAATTACATGAATACCTTGCCTACACCTAAATAATGCATGGAACACACAAATTTCACTTCTTTGGGCTGTAATGCACGAAATTATTGATGCCATTATGCAGCTGAATTATTTCCAAAAGTTGCACTAAAACAAAATGCCAAAATGTCACCATAAGAGACATAATTCCTTAATTTCATACAACTTTGTCTAAAATGATTTTTCCTCCATTATTACTCCTGAAAATTCTGACAACTACCTCCTCATTTTGGCCAATTAGAAGCCTCAAAATCTTCTATAAATAGGCTTGCTTGAGTGGTCTTGGAATGCTTGGTTCATAACTAGTTTTTAGGAGCACCAAAAACTTTCTTTCTTCCTCCTCTTTGGCTGAATTCTTTCTTCAATTTTTCAAAGAGATTTTGTGTCATTTCACTTCAAGAAATCAAGTTCTCTTCCTCTTCTTCAACTCAGATTAGGTAGGGAGTAGTTTCTAAATTTATTTCTATGCTTTGAGGAGTTGTGTTTTTAGCTCAAAATGATGAAATTATGAACTTGCCTTAGCTTTTCATTTTGGTTTTCCTCTTCAATTTTTCTTTAACCAATTCAACCATATGGCCTAGGTGGAACTAAGATGATGGCTTGATGATGAGGACCTTGAGGGTGGGTTGTAAATCCATCACAAGTTAGGCCTCTAAAGCTTGAAAATTCCACTTGATGCAAAACCTTAAAGAATAATGCTTTATGATGCTAAAACAAAGATTTTTAGTTTAGAACTTGAAAGATGTATTTTTTCCTTTTATGTTTTATTTCTTGTTAAGATATGTATTGGGTTGAATTTATAATTCTTTTAAAGTCTTGAAGGAGCTCTAGTAAAGAAACAAAATGAATTTGCATCCATGATTAAGTTTATGCTTTGCATGACCATGTTTACCTTCTATGTCATCACTAAATTTTCAAGAATGAATAAATGAACTTGCATTTCTCATGTTTAAATTCCAAGCTTGTATTTCATGTTTATGTTTCAAGTCATCACTTAATCTTTCAAGATAATTAAGAGGTTGCAACTCATATTTAATTTATGCTCTCACTATATTTTATAATGGCTAAAAGAATCAACATGACATGTTTATTTTATGCCATCACCTAAAGATCCTAGAGCTTAAAGACTTGCCCATGTATCACAAGCAAAGAAATATGATTATTGGAGTTAAAGAATTTATTCTTTAAAAAGTCTTGAGATTGGAGCTTAAAAAGATGTAATAATAATTCTCTTCTCCCTCTCATCGGGTCTGTGCGGACTACCGCCTCCGGTTTCTTAATATTCTTTTCTCTCCTCTATCGGTCTGTGCGCGGACTACCCGCGCTCCGGTTTCTTAATATTCTCTTCTCCCTCTACTGGTCCTGTGCGGATTACCGCCGCTCCAGTTTCTTGTATCATGTTTATATTTCAAGTTCTTGCATCATGTTTAATTTTCAAGTCATCACCTTAAATCTTAAAGATAAAGAAATGGAATTGCATATCATGTTTATAATTCCAAGCTATCACCTTATAAAGATAAGATTAAAATAAGGTTGCATAGCATGTTTATAATTCTAAGATGTCACCTAAATCTCTAAAGCTCAAGACTTACTCCTTTTATCTTAAGTGAGAATTTTAATTGTGAAGATCCTCCCAAATTTGACAAAAGAACTAGTTTCTAAATGAGTTTTAAGGCTTTGCAAGGATTTTACGGGGAACTAGTATTTTATATGCACTTAAAATATGATTCTATGTAATTGCATAAGGTTCATGATTCGGCCACTGATCTGAGTTTAGTATCAATGTGTGATAATGATTTGATATGATTGAAGTTGTGATAATTATGGTTTATTGTTAAGAGAATGATTCATAATTGATAATTCTATGTAAGGATTGGATGCTTATTAAGTACTTGATATCATTGAATGATTTCCTGACTTGCATGTTATAGTTCCTGTTGCAAATAATAAGAATGCTTATACATGAAATGTGCTTATGTAAAATTCACCTTTGTTGCTAGAAGAAAGTGTAGCATTGAAAAAGTGTAAATTGCAGAGGTTACGGCTAAGGAAAGACTTGGTATTTAAGCGTGTCCATTGTGACCCACCTCTCTTCCGGGAATCTCCCATATGCATGATTACAGTTGATATATATTATTCTAGCTTAAGACTATAAATGAGAAAATGTTATGATGTTTATGAATTGTATTATGATATAACATGCAAAGATTTAATGGTGACTTAAACTTATAAGAAAATGATCCTTTGGAACCATCGGACTATAGGTGGTGAAAAGGTGATTTTAGCCCCTAACCCGTTCTCTCAAAAGGGTAGAGTCGGGACTTTAGCTTATCAAAAGGATAAGTATATGCTAGTGACGACTAGTAAAGTATGAGCTCATAACCTAAATTACTCCCAAAAGGGTGGAGTATAGGGTGGCCCAAGGAAAATAATGATGATGATAAGATTTTAAGTCACCTAAGGCACTAAAGAAATGAAATATGTGCACTGTGTCCATGTGTAGCTAATATTATATGACGTTCTTTTATGCATGTTATTTTGATAATGATGATGAGGAATATGATGTAATGATAAAGGAAAAGTTCATTGTAAATATGACATGTTAAGAATAAGATGCATTATAAGACGATGATTAAAAATTGTGAACCTCGGTTAAGTATTTGTCCGAACTTAAAATGAATCTTTGCATGCTCACTATTTTAGAATAATCCCGAGGTTCCTGGGGACTTTGATGATGACACTGTAGAAGGAGGTACCTTACTGAGAATTCTTTAGCAAGATTCTCACTCCCTTTTCTTTATTTCCATCATTGTCTCCAGATTCAAATGGCGACATTCATCCTGTTCGTTGATACCGTTACTTGGAATTCCACTATGATCCGTGCATCGTCGTATCATTTTGAAGGGAGTCTTGTGATTCGTGTTTTTATTTACATAGGTCGTCCATTTGCACATCCTGTCCCTAGTTATCGATTTTCTCCTACTTCTCCCTATGGCGATGAAATGGTTTTCGAACATGCACGTCCACTTGATGAAAGGATGTTACGTTCTTTTCCCGCTTCATCTGCTGTCCATGGATTTCAGTATGTTCCGAGACGAGATATTCAAACTGATCCTTTAGAGGACACTCCTACTCATGTATATTCTGAGAGCTCTGCTCCTACTCCCAGACGAGTAAGAGACGGTAGTGACCAAACACTTGTTCAACCGAGGTTAGCGAGAGAAGGCCGTCCATGCGACTGACACTGGTGCATCTCGTGTGTCCTCCCGAGGGAGCTCATCGATGGATCGGATTTATTCCCCATTTTCGTGACGGTGGCCATAGAGGGTTCTTAGTAGACTTATGTGTGATCATGCACCCTAGTTTTAGGATAACCTTCCCGGCTTATAGAGTTATCTAGTTTAGGGGCATGTATTTCCTTATGTATATTTTCTTTTATGGGTTTGCATAAGACAATGATGTATGAACATAACCCACCCTTTGAGTGAGGTTATTGTATGTAAACATATGCTATAATGTGTTTATGGATGTTATATGATGGAGCCAAAGTGATATGATGTGGTATATTCTTAAACGTCTTATTATACTCCACTTACTCGTTCACGTTGTACTCGGCTCACGTTTTCAATTATGTTTTTATGTGTTTAAAAAAAAAAAAAATGGCTCTTAATTTCACTAAGTATTTTCAAATTATGAAGAAGGAACCAAAGTAAGGAGTAAAGTCTAGTCATTAATCAGATTCAACCTAGGTGTATTTGGTTAATAACTAGGGTGTTACACATCGGAGTTAAAACAACCGCAGGGGCGTTTTGGTCATTTCGCGCGTTGGAACTCAAAATTGAGATCCTTTTGCTCTATTAACACACATAACACAAACAATCCCTTATTATCCTCAAAATATCCCCTTGAGAATAGGTGGGGCCCACGATCCTCATTTTCTGAGTAAAATAACTTCAGGGGCATTTTGGTCATTTTATACGTACAGAAATTCGGGATTTGCAACTCTCGCATGAATCGTTCCTAACCTCTCTTCTAATGTTATATTCCTTTATTGAGGATTGTTCGGCCTCAAATCTTATGTAATAATTACCTACGGTAATTCGGTAATTGAGTAATGACAGTAAAAATTACAGTAAAAATTGGGGCGTTACATTACTCCCCTCCTTAAAAAGAATTTCGCCCCGGAAATTTGTTACCTGAGAACAACTCGGGGTATTGTGCTTTCATGTTTGATTCCAGCTCCCATGTAAGTTCTTCGGTTTCACCCTGTCCCCATGCTACTTTGACCAGGGGTACAGCCTTGTTCCTTAACTGCTTAACTCCTCGGTCGACGATTCTCGTGGGTAGTAAGTTAAATGTCAGGTTATCTCTTAATTGTACATGTTCTGGCTCTAGTACATGACTCGGGTCAGATTGATACTTTCTTAGCGAGAGACATGGAAAACATCATGAAGGTTGGATAGACTCGGGGTAGGGCTATACGGTGAGGCTACTGAGTCCTACTTTGGTAAGGATTTCAAGCGGACCAAGAAATCTGGGCTCAATTTCTTTACTTTTATTGCTCGGCCTATGCGTGGTGGGGTGATCCTTAGGAACACGTGGTCCCCTTCTTGAAAATCTAGCGGTTTTAGCCGCTTGTCCGCATAGTTTTTACGTCGACTTTGAGCGTAAGAATCTTATCTCTAATCTTCTTGATTTGTTCTGTTGTTTCCCTCACAATATCCGGGTTCATACCTACATAAGGGAGATTGACATTTCCGTCCATAGAGGGCCTCATACGGTGCCATACCGATACTTTCATGATAATCATGTTGTTATATGCAAATTCAATCGATGGTGTACTTATCCCAACTTCCCCTTTGATCTAAAACACATGCCCTTAACATATCCTCCAAGGTTTGGATAGTTCTTTCAGATTGACCGTCTGTTTGGGGGTGATAGGCCGTGCTTAGACACGACTTTGAACCAAATGCCTTTTGAAAGGCTCCCCAAAATCGTGGACGTAAACCGCGGATCCCGGTCCGAGATTATCGTCGACGGCACCCCATGTAACCTTACTATCTCCTGAATATATAATTGTGCTAACCTATCCAAGGAATAAGTCACCTTAATAGGTAAAAAGTGGTGACTTGATCAATCGATCCACGATTACCCATATGGTATCATGATTCATTTGGGTCCTCGGTAATCGATCACAAAATCCATGGAGATACTATCCCACTTCCACTCAGGGATCGACAGAGGTTGCGGCATTCCAGAGGGTTTTCGGTGTTCAATCTACACCCTTTGACACACCATGCACTTACTCACGCATGTGCACACATCTTTCTTCATTCCAGGCCACGAACATCTTCTTCAAATCTTGATACATCTTGGTGGCACCAGGATGAAGGGTAAAATGGCTCTTATGGGCTTCCTCCAAAATATCCTTTCGGAGGCCACCACTAGCAGTACACATATTCGACCTTTAAACCTCCACAAATCGTCCATTCCTTGGGTAAAACCTATCAACTTTCCCGCCTTCACGCCCCTAAAGTCTCTTGAAACTCAAAGATCATCCCCTTGAGCTTGAACAATCCTTTCTTTGAACTCACTTGTCACTCTAAGATGACAAGCTCTGATGCCCTTAGTGGTCAAAGTCATTCCTAGGTTTAAGTCCCTAAATTGCTCAATCAATTCAACCTCCTTCACCATCAAACGGGACACTTATAAGGACTTCCTACTCAAAGCATCAGCTACTACATTAGCTTTACCAGGATGGTAGTTCAATCCAAAATCATAATCTTTCAAGAACTCCATCCATCGCCTTTGCCTCATGTTTAGCTCTTTTTGATCAAAGAGATATTTCAAACTCTTGTGATCGGAAAACACCTCAAGCTTAACTCCATATAAATGGTGTCTCCAAATCTTTAGAGCAAACACGACGGCAACTAACTCAAGGTCATGGGTAGGGTAGTTTGCCTCATGTGGCTTGAGTTGTCTTGATGCATAGGCCACCACTTGCCTATCTTGCATCAATACACAACCTAAACCCTTTTTGAAGCATCACAATACACCTCGTAAGGCACATTGGGGTCGGGTAACACTAAAACAGGCGTAGAGGTTAGCTTGTGTTTTAACTCTTGAAAGCTCTTTTCACACTCCGGGGTCCATGAAAAAGGGGTGTTCTTCCTAGTCAGCTTGGTCAAAGGTAGGGAAATCTGGAAATCCCTTGATAAATCGACAGTAATAACCGGCTAAACCCAAAAAGCTCCTTACTTGATTCATAATGGTTGGTCTTTCCCAGTTTACTACCGCTTCTACCTTACTAGGATCTACAGCAATTCCTTTCTTAGATACTACATGCCCTAAAAATTGCACCTTATCCAACCAAAACTCACACTTGGAAATCTTGGCATATAGTTTCTTTTCCTTCAAGATCTTCAGTACTATGGTCAAATGGCATTCATGCTCTTCATGGGTCTTAGAATATATGAGAATGTCATCTATAAAGACAACTACAAACTGATCTAAATAAGGCCGAAAGATCCTATTCATGTAATCCATAAAAATAACTGGAGCATTGGTTAACCCAAAGGACATTACTGCAAACTCAAAATGGCCGTATCGAGTGCGAAAGGCCGTTTTAGGTATGTCTTCATCTCTCACTCTAATTTGATGGTAGCCTGACCTCAAATCTATCTTAGAAAACACTACCGCACCTTTCAGTTGGTCCATCAAATCATCGATCCTAGGCAGAGGATACTTGTTTTTCACCGTTACTTTATTCAACTGCCGATAATCTACACACATCCTCATACTCCCATCCTTTTTCTTTACAAACAACACAAGGGCTCCCCAAGGTGATGCACTAGGCCTAACAAACTTTTTCTCCAATAAATCTTCCAATTGAGTTTTTAACTCGGTCAATTCTAATGGGGACATCTGTATGGGGCTATGGATATAGGTCCTGCACCAGGAAAGCAATTCTATGGAAAACTCTATCTCTCTCTTGGGAAACTGCAGTATCTCATCTGGAAATACTTCAGGATAATTTCTTACTATTGGTATCTCATCGATACTTTGCTCAAAGTCTACATCACTAGCGGCTAAGGAAATGTAACCTTTACTCTCACCCTTACCACAATCCATTTCCACAAAGATTATGTAAAGACTTATGGGTTTCTTAGGTTCAATAGGAGCAGGAAGAAAAGTGATGGTTTTCATAACAGTTTAACAAAGACACGGTTGGCCTCAAGCCAATCCATGCCAAGAATCACATCTAAACCTCGCATGGGTAAGCAAATAAGATCTAAAACAAAGGATCTATTATCTATAATAAAACTACAATCTAAACAACATTTACAAGTCCTAACGGGTTTTCCAGCCGGGGTGGAAACAATAAGGTCAAAAGGAAGCTCAGTCATAGGTAAATTAAGGCTTTTAACACATGAATGGGAGATAAAAGAATGAGAAGCGCCAGAATCATATAGTACAATTAAGTCTTTACCATGCATATTACCCTTACCTTCCACGAGATTTCGTGACTTCGTTGTTTCTTGACATTAAGATAAATACCCTTCCTGGTATTGCGGCTTGGGATTGGGGTTGGCGGGTTTCTTTCGTGCATTCTCGGAGTAATGACCTGGTTTTCCACACCGATAGCACACGTTTGTTCCGGTCGACATGGCATGCTCCCATGATTCTTGCCGCACTTGGGACATTCCATGGATGGCGCAGGCCGTGGAGGTACTGCTGGACCTCTTTGTGGTGCTTTCCCTTTATTGTTGTTGTTGTGATTGTTACTGGGGTTATTGTTGTAGCGGTTGTTATTATAGCGATTGTTGTTGTTTGGCCTTCCTTGTTGAAAATTTCTTTGTGTCCCTTGTGGTCTTGATTGAGGGGATAATGGAGGTCCATTCTGCCTCTTGTACTGACCTTGAGGTGTCAACTTTTTGGTAATATTATCTCGACTTTGGGGTGTTTAGTTTTCTCGACCTTCTTCAATAATCCCACATTTGTTAACTACGGTAGAGAAATCCGTAATCTCCATATGTGCAACTGCCACATTAAGTTCCGCCTTCAACCCTGACTCGTATTTAATGCATTTCCAGTACTCATCAGGATTTCCTTGGTACATTCTTGAGAACTTAATGAGTTCTTCAAATCTGGCAGTGTACTGGGCCACATTCATATTCCCCTGGACAAATTGCATGAATTCAATGTCCTTGGCATTTCTAATCGACTGAAAGTACTTTTCATAAAAATGGACCTTGAAAAGTTCCCAATCAATGTCCACATCGGTCGTCTCCAAGAGTCTTTGAACACCCGTCCACCAGAAACCGGCATCACCTTCAAGCATATGAGTAGCGAATGTGACCTTTTGCTGCTCCGAGCATGGGACTACAGCAAAAACCTTCTCAATATTCCGAATCCATTCATCTGCAATATTTGGATGGAGTGTCGCCTTGAAAACCGGTGGGTTTGCCTTACGAAACTCCCCGAAACAGGCATGTTCAGGAATCTCATGTCCTTGATTCATATTGGCTTGACGATCCTGATCCATTCGTTCCATCATCATTCTCATGGTCCTTGCTACGTCGCGGAGTGCTTGGTTGTCTCGTTGTCTTGATTATTCGTGTCGCGCTCCTAGTCCGTTGTCGACGTGCCATTGGTCCCTATACACACAAAACAAAGAACACTTGAGGTGATCGGGCCCAATATTCCATGCAAAGTGAGCAAGTTACCATGGAACTTTCAACATACAAAGAGTCATGTATTTCTAATCCTCAAGCTCATCCTAATGATAAACATCTACACATGACGTCACTAACGTATTATGCTTTAGAAGCATAGCTAGTCCAATCCTCAGGCTCCATGAGAATCGAACTGCTCTGATACCAAAATGTAACACCTAAGTAATTAACGGATACACCTAGGTTGAATCGATTAATGACTAGACTTTACTCCTTGCTTTGGTTCTTTCTTCATAATTTCAAAATACTTTATAAAATTATGGGCCATTTTTTATAAACACATAATTGAAAACGTGAGCCGAGTACAACGTGAACGAGTAAGCGGGGTATAATAAGACGTTTAAGAATATATCACATCATATTACTTAGGCTCCATCATATAACATCCATAAGCACATTATAGCATATATTTACATACAATAACCTCACTCAAAGGGTGGGTTATGTTCATACATCATTATCTTATGCAAACCCATAAAAGAAAATATACTTAAGGAAATACATGCCCCTAAACTAGATAACTCCATAAGCCGGAAGGTTATCCTAAAACTAGGTGCATGATCACACATAAATCTACTAAGAACCTTCTATGGCCACCGTCCCTGAAATGGGGGAATAAATCCGATCCACTGATGAGCTGCCTCGGGAAGGGACACACGAGATGCACCAGGCTGGGGACGCATGGAGCGCCTTCTCGCTAACCTCGGCTGAACAACTGTTTCCTCACTACCTCTCTTACACATGTGGGAGTAGGAGCAGAGCTCTCGGAATATACATGAGTAGGAGTGTCCTCTGAAGGATCAGTTTGAATATCTCGTCTCGGAACATACTGGAAATCCATGGACAGCAGATGAAGCGGGATAAGAACGTAACATCCTTTCATCAAGTGGACGTGCATGTTCGAAAACCATTTCATCGCCATAGGGAGAAGTAGGAGAAAATCGATAACTAGGGACAGGATGTGCAAATGGACGACCTATGTAAATAAAAACACGAATCAGGCACCTCCCTTCAAAATGATACGAGCGATGCACCGGATCATAGTGGAATTCCCAAGTAGGGGTATCAACGAGCAGACGAATGTCGCCATTTGAATCTGGAGACAATGACGGAAATAAAGAAAAGGGAGTGAGAATCTTGCTAAAGAATTCTCAGTAGGGTACCTCCTTCTACAGTGACATCATCAAAGTCCCGAGGAACCTGGGGATTATTCTAAAATAGTGAGCATGCAAAGATTCATTTTAAGTTCGGACAAATACTTAACCGAGGTTCGTCAATTTTTAATCATGCGTCTTATAATGCACCATAATCTTGACATGTCATATTTACAATGAACTTTTCCTTTATCATTACATCATATTCCTCATCATCATTATCAAAATAACATGCATAAAAGAACGTCATATAATATTAGCTACACATGGACACAATGCACATATTTCATTTCTTTAGTGCCTTAGGTGACTTAAAATCTTATCATCATCATTATTTTCCTTGGGCCACCCTATACTCCACCCTTTTGGGAGTAATTTAGGTTATGAGCTCATACTTTACTAGTCGTCACTAGCATATACTTATCCCTTTTGATAAGCTAAAGTCCCGACTCTACCCTTTTGAGAGAACGGGTTAGGGGGTAAAATCACCTTTTCACCACCTATAGTCTGATGGTTCCAAAGGATCATTTTCTTATAAGTTTAAGTCACCATTAAATCTTTGCATGTTATATCATAATACAATTCATAAACATCATAACATTTTCTCATTTATAGTCTTAAGCTAGAATAATATATATCAAACTGTAATCATGCATATGGGAGATTCCCGGGAAAGAGAGGTGGGTCACAATGGACACGCTTAAATACCAAGTCTTTCCTTAGCTTAACCTTTCCAAATTACACTTTTACAATGATACACTTTCTTCTAGCAACAAAGGTAAATTTTACATAATAAAGAGCATTTCATGTATAAGCATTCTCATTATTTGCAACAGCAACTATAACATGCAAGCCGGAAATCATTCAATGATATCAAGTACTTAATAAGCATCCAATCCTTACATAGAATTATCAATTATAGAACTAATTAGTTACTAAACCAATTATGAATCATTCTCTTAACAATAAACCATAATTATCACAACTTCAATCATATCAAATCATTATCACACATTGATACTAAACTCAGATCAGTGGCGAATCATGAACCTCATGCAATTACATAGAATCATATTTTAAGTGCATATAAAATACTAGTTCCCAGTAAAATCCTTGCAAAGCCTTAAAACTCATTTAGAAACTAGTTCTTTTGTCAAATTTGGGAGGATCTTCACAATTAAAATTCTCACTTAAGATAAAAGGAGTAAGTCTTGAGCTTTAGAGATTTAGGTGACATCTTAGAATTATAAACATGCTATGCAACCTTATTTTAATCTTATCTTTATAAGGTGATAGCTTGGAATTATAAACATGGTATGCAATTCCATTTCTTTATCTTTAAGATTTAAGGTGATGACTTGAAAATTAAACATGATGCAAGAACTTGAAATATAAACATGATACAAGAAACTGGAGCATGTGTAATCCGCACAGAACTGAGAGAGGGAGAAGAGAATATTAAGAAACCTGAGCGTGTAGTCCATACAGGACCAAGAGAGAGGAGAAGAGATTATTAAGAAACCGGAGCGGCGTGTAGTCCGCATGAGACCGATAGAGGGAGAAGAGATTATTATTACATCTTTTAAGCTCCAATCTCAAGACTTTTTAAAGAATAAATTCTTTAACTCCAATAATCATATTTCTTTGCTTGTGATACATGGGCAAGTCTTTGAGCTCTAGGATCTTTAGGTGATGGCATAAAATAAACATGCCATGCTGATTTGATTCTTTTAGCCATTATAAAATATAGTGAGAGCATAAATTAAATATGAGATGCAACCTCTTTATTATCTTGAAAGATTAAGTGATGACTTGAAACATAAACATGAAATACAAGCTTGGAATTTAAACATGAGAAATGCAAGTTCATTTATTCATTCTTGAAAATTTAGTGATGACATAGAAGGTAAACATGGTTATGCAAAGCATAAACTTAATCATGGATGCAAATTCATTTTGTTTCTTTACTAGAGCTCCTTCAAGACTTTAAAAGAATTATAAATTCAACCCAATACATATCTTAACAAGAAATAAAACATAAAAGGAAAAAAATACATCTTTCAAGTTCTAAACTAAAAATCTTTGTTTTAGCATCATAAAGCATTATTCTTTAAAGTTTTGCATCAAGTGGAATTTTCAAGCTTTAGAGGCCTAACTTGTGATGGATTTACAATCCACCCTCAAGGTCCTCATCATCAAGCCATCATCTTAGTTCCACCTAGGCCATATGGTTGAATTGGTTAAAGAAAAATTGAAGAAGAAAACCAAAATGAAAAGCTAAGGTAAGTTCATAATTTCATCATTTTGAGCTAAAACGCAACCCCTCAAAGCATAGAAATAAATTTAGAAACTACTCCCTACCTAATCTGAGTTGAAGAAGAGGAAGAGAACTTGGTTTCTTGAAGTGAAATGAAACAAAATCTCTTTGAAAAAATTGAAGAAAGAATTCAGCCAAAGAGGAGGAAGAAAGAAAGTTTTTGGTGCTCTTAAAAACTAGTTATGAACTAAGCATTCTAAGACCACTCAAGCAAGCCTATTTATAGAAGATTTTGAGGCTTCTAATTGGCCAAAATGATGAGGTAGTGGACGGAATTTTGCAGGAGAAATAAGGGAGGAAAAATCATTTTAGACAAAGTTGTATGAAATTAAGGAATTATGTCTCTTATGGTGACATTTTGGCATTTTGTTTTAGTGCAACTTTTGGCAATAATTCAGCTGCATAATGGCATCAATAATTTCGTCCATTACAGCCCAAAGAAGTGAAATTTGTGTGTTCCATGCATTATTTAGGTGTAGGCAAGGTATTCATGTAATTTAGAGAATTTACGGTTAAGGGTTTAAGTGAATTAGTAAGCAATTTGGGTGTTTTTGAGCAATTTTGGGTTCTAATCAATCTAAATACATAATTTTGACTCTAGATTAATATTTAGAATTTAATAAGCTTTAATTTGAGCCTAATATTGCTTAGGTTTGATATCTGAATCAAAAATCCCAAAATTCGCAAAGCGCCCAAAAACAGGGCAAAATCGTACTTTCACTTAAAAATTACCCGAGGCCACCCGAGCTTAACCAATGGTTAATCATGGCTTAAAAACACATTTTAAAACATTTTAGTGAGGTTCGGGCTCAGTCGGCACGCACATCGGAGTTAAAACAACCGCAGGGGCGTTTTGGTCGTTTCGCGCGTTGGAACTCAAAATTGAGATCCTTTTGCTCTATTAACACACATAACACAAACAATCCCTTATTATCCTCAAAATATCCCCTTGAGAATAGGTGGGGCCCACGATCCTCATTTTCTGAGTAAAATAACTTCAGGGGCATTTTGGTCATTTTATACGTACAGAAATTCAGGATTTGCAACTCTCGCATGAATCGTTCCTAACCTCTCTTCTAATGTTATATTCCTTTATTGAGGATTGTTCGGCCTCAAATCTTATGTAATAATTACCTACGGTAATTCGGTAATTGAGTAATGACAGTAAAAATTACAGTAAAAATTGGGGCGTTACAGATCGAGATAAGGATGGAAAATCTCATTCATCAATGTACAAAATGTCACGAGAGCATTGGTTAAGCCAAAAGGCATCACCAACTATTCATACGAACCGTACCTTATCACACAAGTGGTCTTTGGTTCATCACCATTGGCAATCCACACTTGGTGATAACTCGACCTTAAATCTAGCTTTGAAAACCACTTGGCTTTTCCTAATTGATCAAACAAATCAGCTATCTGTAACACCCTGATTTTCTCTAAGCATAAAAATGACCAAAATGCCCCTGAGGTCATTTTTACCTGAAAATCGAGGACGGCCGACCTCGGCCATCCTCATAGGGCTATTGTAATGTTTGAAGGGGATTATATGTGATGGCATGTTTAATAGAGCAGAAGAATCTCATTTTTGAGGTTTCTGCGTATAAATGACCAAAATACCCTTACAGTAATTTAAGGCAGTTTTAAGTTCCGTTTTGACCCAGACTTTGCCCGGAGGTTCAAAACAATGATTTTAAGGCATGAACTATGTTTGTTTAAGGTTTGTTTAAGTCCCAGTGGTCCCGGGCAGTTTTTGAGTAAAATTATGATTTTGCCCATGCTTAGTGCATTTTGGGCTTAATGAGTTATCTAACTCAGAACCTAGGCAATATTAGGCTCTCACTAAAGGTTAATTAATTTCCATAATTAATCTAGAGCCAAAATCATTATTTAAAACTAATTGGAACCTAGAATTGCTTAAGGAAATTCAAACTTAATTCTAGTCTCTTCCTTTAAAGAGAGAAAGTATCTATGAATAGTATTTTCACTATTCATGCTCCCATTTCCAAGAAAGGTTGTCACACTCACATCACTAGTCATAGAGGTTTTGACTCCATTAAACCTACAAGACCACTTCTAACCTAAGGAATTATAGCTTTAATTAACTAATTAGTTTACTTAAAGTACCTACTTAACAACCCTTAATCCTAAGTCTAATCCATAACACACCTAAACACACCTTTAAACCATGATTAGTGGAGATGAATTTTGCCCCTATGGCTGCCCAAAAATGGTGCCACTTTTCCCTCCACTTTGCATCACATGTTGTTTGAATGTGTGGCACACAAATGGCCATGTCTCCAAGACAACTTCTCATTCATTCTCCTCCATACACTTCCCTCATTCTAGAAGAAAACCACATGGCCTCTTCCCCTCCACTCATTCATGACTCAAGGCTCTATATATAGCTTGCCTTGGTGAACATTTTGCTACTTTAGTTCATTTGCAAAGTTTAAACTTCCAAGAGCAAGTTCTAGTCTCTCCAAGTTCTCTCAAATTTTCCTTTCTTCCTCCTTGTCCAAGCCAAAACCGCCACCTTCTCCACCTCCAATCTTCATCTCTTTTTCTTCTAAACACACATCCAAGTCCAAACACAAGCCAACAACACATCCTTCCTCCATTTCCTTGTTTGGCCGAAAATACATACCCAAGTTCAAAGGAGATTTCTTCTTCTTGTTTTTCAAGATCAAACCTTTCTCTGTAACACCCTCCGAATTACCATATTTTACTCGAGTATCAACACAGTAATTAGAAAAGTATTACTTACATTCACAATCTACACTAGTCGAAAATAATTGAAATCAAATAATTCAGACACCTATATGGCCAAACTCGTATATACATATATAAACATCATTTTTAAGTTTGCAATGTGTACACCGCTTCGATACTACAAGTTAACTTCTAAGCTCATCAGGAACTCAGTTCACAAAAGAAAGGAACACTTCCAGTATCTAATCTAACCTGCTCAAAGTTGAGGTCTAGCAAAAGTTTGTACAAACAGAAATAAACCCCACAACATTTAACACGATTAATCTGCAGGTTAGAGGGTCACTAGTACTAAACTACCACTATATACATATCATGAGTCGCTGAAGATCTCACGTCCTACTAGATGAAACCGTTGGCTATGGGCATGATAGCCTGACCTCCGCCTGGGGTATCGGGGACCCTCCGATGGAGTGCGAGTGCGAAGACGAGGATGAAGAGGGATCATCTGCTGAGGGGAGCTGGTGGTGCAAGTGGGATATCAAATATGACTGGGTGTGACAAGTGGAGACGCACACCATCATAAGGAAAGCGAGGTCAAAGTCGGTGTAAATACTGATGTACTAAAAGAGCGGCCGAAAAACACATAGAGACGAACTTGCGAGTAACCCACTACATACAGAGAATCAAGAGCAGGATCATAATGCCACAGCCACTGTGGGCGAGTCAAGGTAAAATACTAGTGACGGCATCTGCTGGATCTGATTAACACAAAGTAAATGCAACCGTAGGGATGAGAATATTATAAAATCCTCGATAGGGTATTCCCTCGGGTATAATGTGAAACACAATTGATAAGCTCATTCATGTGGGAATACTCATGCAAAACTATGTACAAAGAATATCAAGGTATATACATCATGTAAAATCAAGTACAAGTATAATAATAATTGTGCATTGTTCTTTTTCTCATTAACATAGGGAAGGCTTAATCTCACATCAAGTGATGTCCTGTAGTGGAATCACTCCACAAGAACTATTGACCATTAGGACATGAGCTCATTCCTATATGTCGATACGTCTACCGACTTATCAAATTCCCAAAAAGCTCTTACTTTTGTCTTTCCTGTTCAACCACATAAGCCTTGTCTCTATTTTCCCCATATGTTAAAAATTTCACAACTAAAAGTCATGTTACTTTTCTTTTCTTTTCCTTTATCCTCACAATAATCACATAGTGTACTTCTCCTTTCAAAGGCCTGCTTAGATCACAGGTAGGCATACAATTATATTGGAGTCTCATCCATATCTCATCAACATTTCTTTCAAACAATTAGCATGCATTAACATGATATATACTTGTATCCAAAGCCATTCTTACCATTTTCAGCAATCAGCAGATTTATCACTCTAGAATTCAAAATTAATTTCCCTATCAAACAGCGAATTTAAGAGCCATAAAAATTCTCTATGACATTTCAATGTGTCTAAAAGGCCCTGTACAAATTTCCAAACAAACGGTGTTCTCTAACCTTATCAACTAAATTTTTCAAATCTGGTGGTTAGAGACCACTTGTTCACAGTTTAGATCAGGACTCTCATAATTTTCGACCCCACCAATTGATTAAATCAACTCAAAATAAAATTCACAGTTATAATTCAATGTGTTATCAGCTTCCCATAAAATTTTCAAAGAGTAAACCCATCGTTTACTATGATGATAAAATCACACAATTTTACTGCCTCAGCTTCAATATTTCAGGCAGCATAGTCACAACTTCGGTTCTTGAATTTTTAAACACAGAAAAAGTACCCAGAATAACCCCAAATTTTTAATAGAGACTCCCTAACATGGTAACTACATCCCATAAAATTTTCAACTGAATCTAAGATCTCTAGATATATTAGAAAATTCGACAAAATTTGCTGCTTGCTTCAAACCGGGATTTTCCAGCAACAATGTTCAAGAATCATGAATTTTTATCAAGCAGAGAAAATCGTTCACATGACCCAAGGAAAATCATGGGGTTGTCTTAGGATGTTACCTTCAACATATAATTTTTATAGCCCATAAAATGGAACACAATTGCACCAGAAAATTCGTCAACAAGTTCTGCCTTGTGGAAATCCGAAAATCCAGCAAACTAATTCCAAGTCTCTCTTGATGTAAATGATTTTTCCACCACACCAAACACTCCACCAAAATTCATACATCAATATCAACATATGATTAACCAATAAAATCAGAAATTTTAGGACAAAACCAATCAGAATTTTCAGAGGAAATTTTGAAACAAAAGAGAACAAATAAAACCCTACCCTTGGAAGCTAATGCTTCTTTAGCTTTTGTATACTTCAAGGTAGATGTTCTCCACCCCAAAACTCTTGAAACACACCTAGATCCTCCACTAATCAGTGCTGAGTGAGGTACTAAAGTGAGGTTTTGAAAATCTAATCGGTTATATTTGTAGAGGTTGAAGTGTAGAACAAGTTTGCTTAAGGAAGTTTTTGATTCTAGCAAGATTTGGTCTAGGATTTTGGAGGTTGAAATTCAAGGTTTAGCAAAGGTTTTTGGATGAAGAAGGAATGAATTTTGCTGCTGTCCTTCACTTGGCCGAGGATGATGATGAAAAAGATGAGATTAGGTGGGTTAAGTATATCTATTAAGGAGTGTTTTGATTGGTTGAAAAATAAAATATAATTTCTTTCCATTAAAAGGGTTTAAAATCAATGGCCAGGATTTGATCTTTCATCCAAGATGGAATCCTAGCCATTCACTTGGTATTCAAGTGGATATACTTCATTATTTGCAGGTATTAACTAGTTTTGGTGTTAGAAATCGAACACTAAATTTCTACAAGCCAAGTAAACAAAGTGTACCCGAGAAATCAAATATTGCCCGAAAAATAATTTCGGGTATGAAATCATTACTCCTACCTATTTCTAAACATAATCTTATAATTTCTCAATTTTGGGCATCTCCGGGGCCCAATTCTAGGATTTCGGCTGTTCCGGCGGACCTGTGGGGCCTGTAAGACACTATTCACGTTTTTTTTTTTTTTTTGCTTCCTTGAGTTAGTCTCATCATTTCCACATTTATCAACATCCTAAAATTCTCATTAATAAAGCTTCATTTAATTTCTAAAAGAATAGGGTATTACATTA
This sequence comes from Dalbergia cochinchinensis, assembly GCA_031216125.1. Classification (NCBI taxonomy): domain Eukaryota; kingdom Viridiplantae; phylum Streptophyta; class Magnoliopsida; order Fabales; family Fabaceae; genus Dalbergia; species Dalbergia cochinchinensis. The sequence continues at coordinate 11,387,904 of CM062376.1, forward strand.
CCACCCACCTTAATAAAAATTTTGTCCTCAAAATTTCGTACCTGTAAACAACTCCGGATAATCTTTCTTCATGCTTGATTCTAGTTCCCATGTATATTCTTCATTTCGTGTCCACCCCAAGCCACTTTTACAAGTTGCATAGATTTATTTCTAAGTTGCCTGACTTCTCTATCGATGATCTGAATAGGAGGGGCTTGAAATGTCAAGTCATCCTTTAATTGCATCGATTCGGGCTCAATAATGTGGTGTGGATCTGGATGATACATCTGGTTGAGACACATGGAAAACATTATGAAGGTTAGATAAATGTGGAGGTAAGGCTATTTGGTAAGCGGTGACCCAATTGTCGGAGAATTTGAAAAGGACCTATGAACCTGGGTGACAACTTTTTAACTCTAAGGGCTCTACCTACTCCAGTAGTGGGCGTGACCTTCAAGAATACATGTTCTTCCTCTTGAAACTCTAAAGGTTTCCTTCGAGTGTCTGCATAGCTCTTTTGACGATTTTGCGCAGCTTAATTTTACTCCTGATCTTTTGGATCCGCTCAGTCGTTTGGTTAACAAGGTCGGGCCCCAAAGCAATCCTGCCTCCCCTGAGTCATACCAACATAATGGAGATTGGCATTTTCTTCCATATAGTGCTTCATACGGGGCCATGCCAATGCTAGCGTGATGGCTGTTATTATAAGCAAATTCAACCAATGGAAGTAACTTATCCCAACTTCCTTTTTGCTCAATCACGCACGCCTTAACATGTCTTCCAGGGTTTGTATGGTTAGATTCTGTTTGTCCGTTAGTCCGGGATGGTAGGCGATACTTAAACAAAGTTTGGTTCCAAAGGCCTTTTGAAAAGCTCCCCAAAATCTCAAGTAAATCGGGATCTCTGTCGAAACTATAGAAGAAGGAACAGTGTAGCCTCGACTATCTCTTGGATGTACAAAGAAGCTAACTTATCCAAAGGAAAATTAGCCTTAATGGGTAAGAAATGAGCAGACTTAGTCAATCTATCTACTATAACCCATATAGCATCATGACTTGACGATGCCCTTGGCAAACCCATTACAAAGTCCATAGAGATACTTTCCCACTTCCATTCTGGGATTTCCAAAGGTTGCGGGGTTCCACTGGTTTTGGTGTTCTATTTTAACTTTTTGACAAGTTAAGCACTTCACGACAAAATCTTCTATGTCTTTCTTCATCCTTGGCCACCAAAACATTTTCTTGAGATCCGCATACATCTTACTAGTCCCTGGGTGTATAGTGAATTCACCCCTATGAGCTTCCTTTAAGATCTCATTTCTCAGATTGCCACTTGCAGGTACACATACCCTATCCATGTATCTCCATATACCTTGTTGATCTTGAGTAAATCTGGCAACCGCTTTGTATGAAGTGATCTTAATATCTCTTGGAACTCTGGATTTTCACGTTGTGCGCCAAAATCCATCCTTTGAACTCACTTGTTACTTTTATCCGCCTAATACAACACCTTGAGGGTTCTGAGACATATCTAGACTAAGCTTAGAAAACTTTCCACTAACTCGCCTCTTTAATCTCCAAGCATGCTACACTTAAGGTTTTTCTGCTTAGGGCATCGGCAACAACATTTGCCTTGCCTGGATGGTAATTCAAACTAAAATCATAATCCTTGAGGAATTCCATCCATCTTCGTTGTCTCATGTTCAATTCTTTACGGTCAAAGAGATATTTCAAGCTTTTGTGGTCCGAGAAAACATTGAACTGCACACCATAAAGGAGATGTCGCCAAATCTTTAGAGCAAAAACCACAGCTGCAAGTTCAAGGTCATGGGTGGGATAGTTGACTTCGTGGGGTTTCAACTGCCGAGAAGCGTAGGCGACCACTTTTCGATTTTGCATCAATACACATCCTAAACCCTTATTAGAAGCATCACAATAAACCTCAAAGGGTTCATGGGGGTCGGGTAATACTAATACTGGAGCCGTGGTCAACTTTTGTTTCAATTCCTGAAAACTATTTTCACACTCCGGTGTCCACTTGAATAGAGCATTCTTTCGGGTTAACTTAGTCAAAGGTAGGGCTATCTGAGAAAAACTCATAATAAAACGCCTATAGTATCCACCTAACCCTAGGAAACTCCGAACCTCTGTCACCGTTGTAGGTCGTTCCCAATGGAGTACTGATTCCACTTTACTGGGATCTACGGAGATTCCCCCTCGTGATACCACATGACCTAAAAATCTAACCTCTTCCATCCAAAATTCACATTTTGACAACTTAGCATACAACTTCTGTTCCCTCAGGATCTGTAACACAACCCGAAGATGCTCAGCATGTTCTTCCTCCGTCCTTGAATAAATGAGTATATCATCTATGAAGACAACTACAAATTTATCCAAGTATGGTCGAAAAATTCGGTTCATATAATCCATAAATACTGCTGGAGCATTCGTTAGTCCAAAAGACATCACCCTATACTCGAAATGCCCATACCGAGTTCTAAAAGCAGTTTTGGAGATATCCTCCTCCCGAACTCGAATTTGGTGGTAGCCTGATCTAAGATCAATCTTTGAGAATACAGTTGCCCCTCTCAATTGATCCATAAGGTCATCAATCCTTGGCAAAGGATATTTGTTCTTCACCGTTACCTTGTTCAACTGCCTATAGTCCACACAAAGCCTCATACCCCCATCCTTTTTCTTTACCAGAAGAACAGGGGCTCCCCACAGAGAGGCACTTGGTCTAATGAAGTGCTTCCCTAATAATTCTTCAATTTGTGACTTTAATTCCTTCAACTCTAAAGGGGACATTCTATAAGGAGCAATTGAAATAGGACCCACCCCTGGAACTAACTCAATGGAGAATTCAATCTCTCGTTCAGGAGGAAATTCGGGAATATCCTCTGGAAAGACATCTGGATATTCTCTAACCACTGGAATCTTACTTAATTCGTGGTCACCTTGATTTCCTTTGGTGAGAGAAGAACATATTCCTGATGATCTGTTTTGTTTGGGTTGGGTGTTAATAAGTCTAAATAAAAAGAAAAAGCAACCACAGGAATAGAAGATAATGTAGAAAGAAATATAGGAGTTTTGTCTGGACAGTGCAAAAGAACATAATTAGATACTAACCAATCCATGCCTAAAATTACCTCTAAACCAGATAAAGGAAGACAAACTAAATTGGCAGTAAATTCCCTAGCACCTATTTGAAGAGGAAGGTTCATACATGCATAACAAGTTCTAATAGGACTAGCAGTAGGAGTGGACACAAGGAGATCATAAGGTAATTCAGACACAGATAATTGTAATTTTTGTACACAAATATGGGATATAAAAGAATGATAGCGCGTATCATACAGTACATCCAGGATATTACCATTTATTTCACACTTACCTCGGATCAGATCAGTAGATTGAGAAGCTTCTTTGGCACTTATAGTAAAAACGCGTCCATGTTGTTGTGGTCTAGAGGCGGGCTGCCGGCCTCTCTTGTCGGGACATTCAAATATTTTGTGTCCTGGCTTCCCACATCCAAAGCAAACAATTTGTGTTGCCCAGCAAGGCCGATTCCCATGATTCTTCCCACATTTAGGGCAATCTTTCCCTGCCTCAGGTCTTGAAAATTGAAGTTGTTTCCCTTTGTTGTTGTTGTTGTTATTGTTGGGTGGAAATCTTCTCCGGGGTTGGTTGATAGGCTTGAATCGAGGGCCTTGAGGTGCTAATCCCCTTCTAGCATTGTTTTGGGCATGCTTGAAATTTATCAGCTTCTTGTTAGACTCCTCTGCACGTCGACATTTATTTACCAAAGTGGGATAGTCTCTGATCTCTAGGAGACTTACAGCTGCTTCTATATCTTCTCGTAGACCTCCTTCATATTTCATGCATTTCCAAGCTTCATCCGGATCACGCTGGTAAATTGTAGAAAACTTGCAGAGCTCCTCAAATTTAGCGGTGTACTCTGCTACACTCATAGGTCCTTGTTTAAGGGCCATGAACTCCAACTCTTTTGCATTTCTCACAGAAGTAGGAAAATACTTGCAGTAGAAGGCTTCCTTGAAAATGTCCCAAGTAACTTCAGTTTGGGAAGCTTCAAATAACCTCCTGGTGCCAACCCACCAGAATTCTGCATCTGCTTCCAACATGTAGGTGGCAAAAGCCACTTTTTGGGTCTCTGTGCACGGGAGAACTGAGAAGATCTTCTCCATGGCCTTAACCTATTCCTCTGCCTTACTTGGGTTGAAGGCTCCTCGAAATGGCGGGGGAGTTGCCTTCCTGAACTCAGCAAACTTCTGATACTCTACATCAACCTCATTCATCAAGGGTTATTGTCCTGGATTTTGCCTTTCGTTGCGATTCATTGCTCCATCATTCGGTAGCAAATTGTAGCTTGTTCCCTCATGACACCGCCATCTCACGGAAAGTATTCATCATGTCGGCATCATTTCCTGCTCCACGCCTAGTTTGCCGATTCGAAGTCATTGATTCCTATCACACCAAACAAAATATTGAGTTGATCAGGCTCAATACCAAGCTAAGTGTAGCAGTAACCCACAACATTCTAAATCAGCAGTCATACATGTATATAAAATCATAATGTATGACAATTTCTAAGAAAGCATAGCCGGTCCAATCCTCAGGCTTATAGGATAGTCGGGCTCTGATACCATAATGTAACACCCTCCGAATTACCATATTTTACTCGAGTATCAACACAGTAATTAGAAAAGTATTACTTACATTCACAATCTACACTAGTCGAAAATAATTGAAATCAAATAATTCAGACACCTATATGGCCAAACTCGTATATACATATATAAACATCATTTTTAAGTTTGCAATGTGTACACCGTACTGATAGTACAATGGTTAGCTTCTAAGCTCATCAGGAACTCTGTTCACAAAAGAAAAGAACACTTCCAAGATCTAATCTAACTCGCTCAAAGTTGAGGTCTAGCAAAAGTTTGTACAAACAAAAATAAACCCACAACATTTAACACGATTAATCTGGCAGGTTAGAGGGTCACTAGTACTAAACTACCACTATATACATATCATGAGTCCTCAAGATCTCACGTCCTACTAGATGAAACCGTTGGCTATCGGCATGATAGCCTCACCTCCGCTGGGTATCGGGACCCTCCGATGGGTCCGAGTCAAGACGAGGATGAAGAGGGATCATCTGGCTGGAGGAGCTGGTGGTGTAAGTGGGATATCAAATATCACTTTGGGTGTGCCAAGTGGAGAGGCACACCATCATAAGGGAAAGCAGGTCAAAGTCACCGTAAATCTTGATGTACTAAAAGAGCGGCCGAAAAACACATAGACACGAACTTGCGAGTAACCCACTACATACAGAGAATCAAGAGCAGGATCATAATGCCACACCCACTGTGGCGAGTCAAGGTAAAATACTAGTGACGGCATCTGCTGGATCTGATTAACACAAAGTAAATGCAACCGTAGGGATGAGAATATTATAAAATCCTCAGTAGGGTATTCCCTCAGGTATAATGTGAAACACAATTGATAAGCTCATTCATGTGGGAATACTCATGCAAAACTATGTACAACAATATCAAGGTATATACATCATGTAAAATCAAGTACAAGTATAATAATAATTAGGTGCATTGTTCTTTTTCTCATTAACATAGGGAAGGCTTAATCTCACATCAAGTGATGTCCAGTAGTGGAATCACTCCACAAGAACTATTGACCATTAGGACATGAGCTCATTCCTATATGTCGATACGTCTACCGACTTATCAAATTCCCAGGAAAGCTCTTACTTTTGTCTTTCCCGTTCAACCACATAAGCCTTGTCTCTATTTTCCCCATATGTTAAAAATTTCACAACTAAAAGTCATGTTACTTTTCTTTTCTTTTCCTTTATCCTCACAATAATCACATAGTGTACTTCTCCTTTCAAAGGCCTGCTTAGATCACAGGTAGGCATACAATTATATTGGAGTCTCATCCATATCTCATCAACATTTCTTTCAAACAATTAGCATGCATTAACATGATATATACTTGTATCCAAAAGCCATTCTTACCATTTTCAGCAATCAGCAGATTTATCACTCTAGAATTCAAAATTAATTTCCCTATCAAACAGCGAATTTAAGAGCCATAAAAATTCTCTATGACATTTCAATGTGTCTAAAAGGCCCTGTACAAATTTCCAACCAAACGGTGTTCTCTAACCTTATCAACTAAATTTTTCAAATCTGGTGGTTAGAGACCACTTGTTCACAGTTTAGATCAGGACTCTCATAATTTTCGACCCCACCAATTGATTAAATCAACTCAAAATAAAATTCACAGTTATAATTCAATGTGTTATCAGCTTCCCATAAAATTTTCAAAGAGTAAACCCATCGTTTACTATGATGATAAAATCACACAATTTTACTGCCTCAGCTTCAATATTTCAGGCAGCATAGTCACAACTTCGGTTCTTGAATTTTTAAACACAGAAAAAGTACCCAGAATAACCCCAAATTTTTAATAGAGACTCCCTAACATGGTAACTACATCCCATAAAATTTTCAACTGAATCTAAGATCTCTAGATATATTAGAAAATTCGACAAAATTTGCTGCTTGCTTCAAACCGGGATTTTCCAGCAACAATGTTCAAGAATCATGAATTTTTTTCAAGCAGAGAAAATCGTTCACATGACCCAAGGAAAATCATGGGGTTGTCTCAGGATGTTACCTTCAACATATAATTTTTATAGCCCATAAAATGGAACACAATTGCACCAGAAAATTCGTCAACAAGTTCTGCCTTGTGGAAATCCGAAAATCCAGCAAACTAATTCCAAGTCTCTCTTGATGTAAATGATTTTTCCACCACACCAAACACTCCACCAAAATTCATACATCAATATCAACATATGATTAACCAATAAAATCAGAAATTTTAGGACAAAACCAATCAGAATTTTCAGAGGAAATTTTGAAACAAAAGAGAACAAATAAAACCCTACCCTTGGAAGCTAATGCTTCTTTAGCTTTTGTATACTTCAAGGTAGATGTTCTCCACCCCAAAACTCTTGAAACACACCTAGATCCTCCACTAATCAGTGCTGAGTGAGGTACTAAAGTGAGGTTTTGAAAAATCTAATCGGTTATATTTGTAGAGGTTGAAGTGTAGAACAAGTTTGCTTAAGGAAGTTTTTGATTCTAGCAAGATTTGGTCTAGGATTTTGGAGGTTGAAATTCAAGGTTTAGCAAAGGTTTTTGGATGAAGAAGGAATGAATTTTGCTGCTGTCCTTCACTTGGCCGAGGATGATGATGAAAAAGATGAGATTAGGTGGGTTAAGTATATCTATTAAGGAGTGTTTTGATTGGTTGAAAAATAAAATATAATTTCTTTCCATTAAAAGGGTTTAAAATCAATGGCCAGGATTTGATCTTTCATCCAAAATGAAATCCTAGCCATTCACTTGGTATTCAAGTGGATATACTTCATTATTTGCAGATATTAACTAGTTTTCGGTGTTAGAAATCGAACACTGAAATTTCTACAAGCAGGCAAACAAAGCATTGTGCAGAAATCAAATATTGCCCGAAAAATAATTTCGGGTATGAAATCATTACTCCTACCTATTTCTAAACATAATCTTATAATTTCTCAATTTTGGGCATCTCCGGGGCCCAATTCTAGGATTTCGGCTGTTCCGTGGACACATGGGAACTGTAAGACACTATTCACGTTTTTTTTTTTTTTTTTTTTTTGTTTCCTTGAGTTAGTCTCATCATTTCCACATCTATCAACATCCTAAAATTCTCATTAATAAAGCTTCATTTAATTTCTAAAAAGAATAGGGTATTACATTCTCCATCTTCAAGAACACAAGTACTAGGTAGGGAGTTTTTCTAAAAATGCTTTCCTTGTTCTCTATGTCTTGATCTTGTTGGAAAAATGTTGTTTGGATGAACATCCATGAAGTTTTATTTTCGGTTTCATCCTTTTCCTTTTCTTTTATTTTCAGCCTCAAGGCCAAGATGATGATGAGTGCTCTCCAAGATGTAACTATGAGTTCATCTCAACATGAGGCCTCTAAAGCTTGAATCTTTTTGAAGAAAAGCCTCACCTTTTTTCAAGTTTTAGTCAAGTATGAGCTATGTTTCTCTTGAATCTCTTGGAACCTCACTTTCTTTTCCTTGAATGTTTCGGCCATGTAGGCCTTGGATGCTTGGAAAAATGGAAGCTTAATGATGAGGGTTTCATGTTGATGCTTGTCACATGAACAACCTCTAAAGCTTGAGTTTTTAAAAAGAAAAGTTTCATCTTTTTCAAGATTTATTCAAGAATGGGTTATGTTTCCTTTGAACCCTTAAAAACCTCATTTCTTTCTCTCAAGGATTCGGCCATGAAGGCCTTTGAAACTTGGAAAAATGTAAGCTTGATGATGAGGGTTTCATGATGGTGCTTAGCACTTGAACAACCTCTAGAGCTTGATCTATGTTTCAAACAAACATGGTTTTCGATTTTCTCCTTTCCTTAACTTGTCATGTACTTTGTTTTGATGATGGTTTAGAATGATGTTAAATACTCAATGATGAGGACTCATGATGTTGGTGTTAACACATCACCAAGGTCTTGGTCCCTAGAGTTTAAAAATGGTCCATTATTCCTTGCTAGGATTCGGCCATTTCCATTCTTTTGAGGTTACCACCTCTATGAGTTCATTCTCTTTATGTTTTGCTTAACTCACCATGGTTTTATCCAAGAAAAAAAAAGAAATTAATAAGGTTTTCAAAAAGTCCATAACCTACCCTTGTCAACCTTAAAGTTGGTTGGCACGTTCTAGAGTTCTCTCTAGATAGGGGTTATTAGACATTAATAAAGAATATGACATAGGTCCCTTTATGTTTATATCTTTAAGGCTTAGTAAAGCTTCTTATCTTTTCTTGTGAGGATGAGTTTTGGGTTGGAACTTAGTTCTTTTTAAAGTCTTAAAAGAGCTCTAGTCAAGATGTAAAAGTAACTTGCATTCACATTTATTTCACGCTTTGCATAGCACGTTTATTTTCTATGCCATCACTAAATCCCAAGATAAAGAATGAACTTGCATTATGCACGTTTAAATTCCAAGCTTTGCATCTCATTTTATATTTCAAGTCCTCACTAAACTCAAAGAATGAAAATGAATATGCACTTCATATTTACTTTGAGCTATCACTTTACTTTCTAAAGGACTCTAGAATGAAATGCATAGCATGTTTATTTTATGTCATCACCTAAGATACTAGAGCTCAAAGACTTGCCCATTTCATCTTGAGAAAAGATCTATCAAGGAGGTATTTCTTGGATATGCATTCGGCCATGTCATGATAATGGCTCAAGCATGAGTTTCATTTAGTTACAAGGGCCTATAACCTATGTTTTAGGATTTTCTTAAGCATAGGTAGTCTTGAAGAATGCTTCAAGCATGTTTTTATGATTTAAATCCTAACCATGAAAGAAAATAGATAGGTACTGCCCCATGTCTTTTGTAAAGGTTTTTGACAAGATAAATTGATTTCCAAAGAGTTTTAGAAGTTTCAAAAGTGTTCCAAGAGAAACTAGCAAACTATGTGAACTAGAAATGTTTTATTTTGAGCATTTACATGCCTTCAAGTTTCGATTCTGCCCTTTTATTTTCCAGCACCTTAAATTCTGTTTTGGGTGGTCTCTATGTGTTTAAATACCTTGCCTTATGTATGATAAAGGTTCTAGGCATCTTAGGCATGCCTAGTAACTTGAAATGCTTGAAAATGTGAATTCTAGAACACTTAGAATCAAAAGTAAAACTGTTTCTGTCCAGCAACCCTTAGGTACAGAAATCATGTTTTATAATTAGTTTATATGTATAGGAATCCCTTAAAATTGGTTTAGGGATGATTTATAGCGCTTTAGGTGAAGACAGAACTTAAAAAGGGTCTGAAACGTAGTTTCTAGAACTCCTATGAACTGAACTTATACATTCTGTTCCAGCCTTGTTTAACTGTATAGAATCACATTATATGATGTCTAGATGAGTGAGGGTGACTCATAATTGGCTTAGATATTAATTCTTGCATCATAGGAAAAGTCGGTAAAGAGAAAGGATCTAAAACGCAACTTCTAGAACACCGTAATCCATCAAAACTATGCTTACTGCCTATGCTGCCCAGCCATAATAAATTAGGTTCTAGGACCTAATAAATTATGGTAATGAGATTAATCAATCCCTTAGAGGCATAAGGAAATAATTTGGAAGTTTGAGGTTACCCGATTTAGGGGTTTATTCTTAAGGGAATGATTTATATGTTCTATGTGAATGATGATGGATTATTGTGTTGTCTCATGACCACTATGATGCTATGCGAGTTATTGCTCTTAAATGATGATTGTATCATTTGCATGTTATGGTTCCCTTTAGAACTTTAAAGATGCCTATGTTAGAATTACACGATATATGTGACATGCATGAAATATGTAGCATCTTGCTATGACTAAACTATGAGAAAATGATCCTTTGGAACCATCAAACCATAGGTGGAGATGAGGTGATTCATATGTAACATGCATGAACTATGGGACATCTTGTCATAACATGCTAAGACTTAAGGTGACATTAAACTATGAGAAAATGATCCTTTGGAACCATCAAACTATAGGTGGGGATGAGGTAATTCTATGCCCCCTAGACCCGTACTTTAAGTCGGGTTTTTTAACTTATCACAATGTGATAAGTCCAGATGCTAGTGACGACTAGTTGGGTATGAGCTCATAACCTAGAGATTTCTCAAAAGGGAGAAATATTAGGGTGGACCCCAGGAAAAAAAGAATAATATGTCAACGTGACCTAAGTAACCAAGTTAAGCTACCATGCACCATGTTTTAAGTACCAAGTTCTACGTTCCACGATTCATGTTTTATGTACCATGTACTATGTATCAAGTTCCATGTTCTATGTTTTATGATCTATGTTTTTATGACCCATGTATCATGCACTATGTCTATGAATGCTATACTTGCTAAAAAGCTAGTACTGTTTGCATATGGTATTGACATGCATTCATTCAATATCTATTGCATTCATATCATTAAGACTCATGTTAAAAGACACCCACTTCGGATAAATAGATTTAAGAAGTTTAAAATTGATCCTTATGTATGCACACCCTTTTTATAATGAAAACCGGAGTGGTTGGGGATGATGACGATGGCATTTGTGTTAGAGTCGGAAATCCCTACTGAGAATCTTGAATAAGTTTCTCATCCCTCTCTTTTCTTCCGTGTCGTCTCCAGACAAGGATAGTGACGAGGTTCGTGACTTCTTACGAGGTTAGGTGGCTTAAAGGTCACTTCAGCAAATGGATGCCGAGGGTCGTTGCGGAAGAATAGATAGGATAGTCTCTAGGTTGTTACTTATCCAACCTCGTAGGTGGATAAGAAGTATTTCATATATATATGCATGTTTTGGTGTGAACACTGATGCTAGTACTATGTAACTATAATGATGTGGTTATGATATGTGGTTAATATAATGTTGTATTTCATGTTTATATGTGATTTCTTTTCCTTGTAAGTTATGTTTATGACGAACGAAAGGTTTTATATTATCTGAGGCTCACGTTTTTGTTTTCAAGTTCAAAAAGAAAAATTTATTCGTATTTTCCGCTAAGTAATTTAAAGAAAAGATGAAACTAAGAAGTAATAGACTAATGGTTAACCTAAATACGTTCTAGGAGTATTGGGTTAAAAATTAGGATGTTACACTATCAAAGGGATGGGGTACTTGTTCTTGATAGTTACATTGTTAAGTGCCCGATAGTCAATGCATAGCCTCAACGAACCATCATGCTTCTTTTGGAATAAGACTGGTGCTCCATATAGTGCTTTGGATGGATGGATAAGACCAGCATCCGACAACTCCTTGAATTGTTTCCTCAATTCTTCTAACTCTGGTGGTGCCATCCTGTATGGTCCTAAGGTAGGTGGTTTCGTGCAGGTTCCAACTCAATCTTGTGATCCACCTTCCTTCTTGGAGGGAGCTGTTTTGGCAACTCGGGAGGCATGATATCCTCATTTTCCTCAAGGACTTTCTTGATTTGTAGGGGTACATCCCTATCTTCTACTATGGGTTTTTCCTTAAGTAAAGCCAAATAGGTCACCTTTCCTTTTTTTAACCCTTTTCTTTAGTTGCATGGTAGACAACATAGAAGTTCCTCCAGGCTTGGAGAGTGTAGGGATCATGCATGGAAACCCTTTGTCCATAACACACACCGCATAACAATATTGCATAGGCACCACGTTCACTTTTCTCAAGAAGTCCAATCCAAGGACAATCTTGAAGTCATCCATGGGAGCAACTGAGAAATCTACAAATCCTCTCCATGAGCCAAGAGTCATCTTGACCTCTTTTACCGATCCTCTAAGAGGTTCTCCTTTGGAGTTGATGGTCTTGAGCTAACCACTCTTCTCCATGACCTTTAGCCCAAGTCTCTCTGCTTCTTGGGGTGTAATGAAGTTATGTGTAGCACTAGTGTCAATCATAACTACAACAGGCCTCCCTTTAATAAGTACTTCAACATACATCAATCCATTCTTCTTCTCCATAGGGCGTGATTCTTTACGCTTTAAAGCATTCAAAAGTTGGATGGATCCAACAAACTCAGCCTCCTGTGTTTGGGATACCCGTTCCTTAGTAATGGATGCCAATGTCCCTAGCTTGGGACAATCCTTCATTTGGTGTGGCCTCCTGCACACGAAATATCCTCCTTTAGGCACAAAAGCCTTCTTTTTCTCCTCATACTCTCTCTTAGAGGAGTACTTGAAGTCTTCCTTTGGAAGAATATTTTTCCCCTTGTCCCCCCTACCTTTAGAGGAGCTAGCCTTGGAAGATGATTTGAATTTGGAGTCCCTTCGTTGGTACTCCATGAATGACTCAGCCACTACATGGCTTCATCTACATCTTGGACTTCCTGCCTTTGCAACTCTTGCTTTGCCCAAGGGTGGAGTCCATCAATAAAAAAGAACAATGCATTTTCTAAGGCTAAGTTAGGGATTTGAAGTGTGAGTGCAGTGAACTCCCTCACATAGTCACTAATCGTGCTCCTATGCTTCAATTTCCATAACTTCTTTCTTGCTTCATAAACCACATCCTCAGGGAAGAATTATCTCTTCAATTCCCTCTTGAAGTCTTCCCATGTGGTTATGTTGCAAGTGCCTTTCTCTAAGTCTGCATGCTTCCTTCTCCACCACAAGATTGCATTATCAGTAAGATAGAAGGAAGCAATACGTACCTTGTAACACCCTAGTAATTAACCAAATACACCTAGGTTAAATCTGATTAATGACTAGACTTTACTCCTTGCTTTGGTTCTTTCTTCATAATTTGAAAATACTTAGTGAAATTACGAGCCATTTTTAAAAAAAAAAAACATAATTGAAAACGTGAGCCGAGTACAACGTGAACGAGTAAGCGGAGTATAATAAGACGTTTAAGAATATATCACATCATATCACTTTGGCTCCATCATATAACATCCATAAGCACATTATAACATATATTTACATACAATAACCTCACTCAAAGGGTGGGTTATGATCATACATCATTGTCTTATGCAAACCCATAAAAGAAAATATACATAAGGAAATACACGCCCCTAAACTAGATAACTCCATAAGCTGGGAAGGTTATCCTAAAACTAGGGTGCATGAACACACATAAATCTACTAAGAACCTTCTATGGCCACTTTGTCACGGAAATGGGGGAATAAATCCGATCCACTAATGAGCTCCCTCGGGAGGGGACATACGAGATGCACCAGGCTGGGGTTGCATGGACGGCCTTCTTGCTAACCTCGGCTGAACAACTGTTTCCTCACTACCCTCTCTTACACGTGTGGCAGTAGGGCGAGCTCTCAGAATATACATGAGTAGGAGTGTCCTCTGAAGGATTAGTTTCAGAATATCTCATCTCGGGAACATACTCTGGAAATCCATGGACAGCAGATGAAGCGGGATAAGAACGTAACATCCTTTCATCAAGTGGACGTGCATGTTCGAAAACCATTTCATCGCCATAGTGAGAAGTAGGAGAAAATTGATAACTAGGGACAGGATGTGCAAATGGACGACCTATGTAAATAAAAACACGAATGCGCACCTCCTTCAAAATGATACGAGCGATGCACGGATCATAGTGGAATTCCCAAGTAGGGGTATCAACAAAGCGAGCGAATGTCGCCATTTGAATGCGGAGACAATGGCGGAAATAAAGAAAGGGAGTGAGAATCTTGCTAAAGAATTCTCGGTAGGTACCTCCTTCTACGGTGACATCATCAAAGTCCCAGGAACCTGGGATTATTCTAAAATAGTGAGCATGCAAAGATTCATTTTAAGTTCGGACAAATACTTAACCGAGGTTCGTCAATTTTTAATCATGCGTCTTATAATGCACCATAATCTTGACATGTCATATTTACAATGAACTTTTCCTTTATCATTACATCATATTCCTCATCATCATTATCAAAATAACATGCATAAAAGAACGTCATATAATATTAGCTACACATGGACACAATGCACATATTTCATTTCTTTAGTGCCTTAGGTGACTTAAAATCTTATCATCATCATTATTTTCCTTGGGCCACCCTATACTCCACCCTTTTGGGAGTAATTTAGGTTATGAGCTCATACTTTACTAGTCGTCACTAGCATATACTTATCCCTTTTGATAAGCTAAAGTCCCGACTCTACCCTTTTGAGAGAACGGGTTAGGGGGCTAAAATCACCTTTTCACCACCTATAGTCTGATGGTTCCAAAGGATCATTTTCTTATAAGTTTAAGTCACCATTAAATCTTTGCATGTTATATCACAATACAATTCATAAACATCATAGCATTTTCTCATTTATAGTCTTAAGCTAGAATTGTAATGCCCCAATTTTTACTGTAATTTTTACTGTCATTAGAAATTACCGAATTACTGTAGGTAATTATTACATAAGATTTGAGGCCGAACAATCCTCAATAAAGGAATATAACATTAGAAGAGAGGTTAGGAGCGATTCATGCGAGAGTCGCAAATCCCGAATTTCTATACGTATAAAATGACCAAAATGTCCCTGATGTTATTTTACTCAGAAAATGAGGATCATGGGCACCACCTATTCTCAAGGGGATGTTTTGATGATAATAAGGGATTGTTTGTGTTGTGTGTTAATAGAGCAGAAGGATCTCAATTTTGAGTTCCGACGCGCGAAATGACCAAAACGCCCCTGCGGCTGTTTTAACTCCGATGTGCGTGCTGACTGAGCCCGAACCTCACTAAAATGTTTTAAAATTTGTTTTTAAGCCATGATTAACCATTGGTTAAGCTCGGGTGGCCTCGGGCAGTTTTTAAGTGAAAGTACGATTTTGCCCCTGTTTTTGGGCAGTTTTGCGAATTTCGGGATTTTTGATTCGTATACCGAAACCTAACCAATACTAGGCTCAAATTAAAGCTTACTAAATTCTAAATATTAATCTAGAGTCAAAATTATGTATTTAGATTGATTAGAACCCAAAATTGCTCAAAAACACCCAAATTGCTTACTAATTCACTTAAGCCCTTAACCGTAAATTCTCTAAATTACATGAATACCTTGCCTATACCTAAATAATGCATGGAACACACAAATTTCACTTCTTTAGGCTGTAATGGATGAAATTATTGATGCCATTATGCAGCTTAATTATTGCCAAAAGTTGCACTAAAACAAAATGTCACCATAAGAGACACATAATTCCTTAATTTTATACAACTTTGTCTAAAATGATTTTTCCTCCCTTATTTCTCCTGCAAAATTCTGCCAACTACCTCCTCATTTTGGCCAATAAGAAGCCTCAAAATCTTCTATAAATAGGCTTGCTTGAGTGGTCTTGGAATGCTTTGTTCATAACTAGTTTTTAGGAGCACCAAAAACTTTCTTTCTTCCTCCTCTTTGGCTGAATTCTTTCTTCAATTTTTCAAAGAGATTTTGTTTCATTTCACTTCAAGAAATCAAGTTCTCTTCCTTTTCTTCAACTCAGATTAGGTTGGGAGTATTTTCTAAATTTATTTCTATGCTTTGAGGAGTTGTGTTTTTAGCTCAAAATGATGAAATTATGAACTTACCTTAGCTTTTCATTTAGTTTTCTCTTCATTTTTCTTTAACCAATTCGGCCATATGGCCTAGGTGGAACTAAGATGATCGCTTGATGATGAGGACCTTGAGGGTGGGTTGTAAATCCATCACAAGTTAGGCCTCTAAAGCTTGAAAATTCCACTTGATGCAAAACTTTAATGAATAATGCTTTATGATGCTAAAACAAAGATTTTTAGTTTAGAACTTGAAAGATGTATTTTCCAAGCTTGTATTTCATGTTTATGTTTCAAGTCATCACTTAATCTTTCAAGATAATAAAGAGGTTGCATCTCATATTTAATTTATGCTCTCACTTTATTTTATAATGGCTAAAAGAATCAACGCATGACATGTTTATTTTATGCCATCACCTAAAGATCCTAGAGGTCAAAGACTTGGCCATGTATCACAAGCAAAGAAATATGATTATTGGAGTTAAAGAATTTATTCTTTAAAAAATCTTGAGATTGGAGCTTAAAAAGATGTAATAATAATTCTCTTCTCCCTTCACCGGTCCTCTGCGGACTACCGCCGCTCCGGTTTCTTAATATTCTCTTCTCCTCTCTCTTGGTCTTGTGCGGATTACCGCCGCTCCAGTTTCTTGCATCATGTTTATATTTCAAGTTCTTGCATCATGTTTAATTATCAAGTCATCACCTTAAATCTTAAAGATAAAAAAATGGAATTGCATATCATGTTTATAATTCCAAGCTATCACCTTCTAAAGATAAGATTAAAATAAGGTTGCATAGCATGTTTATAATTCTAAGATGTCACCTAAATCTCTAAAGCTCAAGACTTACTCCTTTTATCTTAAGTGAGAATTTTAATTGTGAAAATCCTCCCAAGTTTGACAAAAGAACTAGTTTCTAAATGAGTTTTAAGACTTTGTAAGGATTTTACGGGGAACTAGTATTTTATATGCACTTAAAATATGATTCTATGTAATTGCATGAGGTTCATGATTCGGCCACTGATCTGAGTTTAGTATCAATGTATGATAATGATTTGATATGTTTGAAGTTGTGATAATTATGGTTTATTGTAAAGAGAATGATTCACTGCATGTTAGAGATAAAACTAGCTCCTTAGAACAACCGAAGAGCTAGAATTTACCTAGTTTTTGACCCCTTCAAGTTTAGCCAATGCCAAATCTGTTTTAGTATGTTATAATTCTGTCTAGGATTAGTTAGCCACGAAAAATTTGGTATCAATTAGACTAGGATTGATCCCGAACACTAAAAATGAACTTAGCAACTAGAAAACCATAAAAACAAGATTTCTAGAACTCTAGGGAATGAAATTTATGCATTCTATCCAGAATCTTTTGCAACGATAAGAACCAGGTTTTATTATGTTTAAATAAGGGAGAATGATTCATAATTGGTTTAGTAACTAATTTCAGCATCATAGGGAAAGCTGGTAACAAGAAAGGATTTAAAACATAACTTCTAGCATACAAGTAAAACCTTAGGAACAACTTACTACCTATGCTACCCCATTTGATTTAATAGTGTTCTTAAGGCCTATAAATAATCGTAAGGATGGTAATAAATCCCTTAGGTGCATAACTAATTAGTTCTATAATTGATAATTCTATGTAAGTATTGGATGCTTATTAAGTACTTGATATCATTGAATGATTTCCTGGCTTGCATGTTATAGTTGCTGTTGCAAATAATGAGAATGCTTATGCATGAAATATTCTTTATTATGTAAAATTTACCTTTGTTGCTAGAAGAAAGTGTATCATTGTAAAAGTGTAATTTGGAAAGGTTCTGGCTAAGGAAAGACTTGGTATTTAAGCGTGTCCATTGTGACCCACCTTTCTTTCTTGGGAATCTCCCAGATGCATGATTATAGTTGATATATATTGTTCTAGCTTAAGACTATAAATGAGAAAATGCTATGATGTTTATGAATTGTATTGTGATATAACATGCAAAGATTCAATGGTGACTTAAACTTATAAGAAAATTATCCTTTGGAACCATCAGACTATAGGTGGTGAAAAGGTGATTTTAGCCCCCTAACCCGTTCTCTCAAAAGGGTAGAGTCGGGACTTTAGCTTATCAAAAGGGATAAGTATATGCTAGTGACGACTAGTAAGGTATGAGCTCATAACCTAAATTACTCCCAAAAGGGTGGAGTATAGGGTGGCCCAAGGAAAATAATGATGATGATAAGATTTTAAGTCACCTAAGGCACTAAAGAAATGAAATATGTGCACTGTGTCCATGTGTAGCTGATATTATATGACGTTCTTTTATGCATGTTATTTTGATAATGATGATGAGGAATATGATGTAATGATAAAGGAAAAGTTCATTGTAAATATGACATGTTAAGATTATGATGCATTATAAGACGCATGATTAAAAATTGACGAACCTCGGTTAAGTATTTGTCCGAACTTAAAATGAATCTTTGCATGTTCACTATTTTAGAATAATCCTGAGGTTCCTGGGGACTTTGATGATGACACTGTAGAAGGAGGTACCCTACTGAGAATTCTTTAGAAAGATTCTCACTCCCTTTTCTTTATTTTCGTCATTGTCTCCAGATTCAAATGGCGACATTCGTTCTGTTCGTTGATACCCCTACTTGGGAATTCTACTATGATCCGGTGCATCGCTCGTATCATTTTGAAAGGAGGTGCGCAGTTTGTGTTTTTATTTACATAGGTTATCCATTTGCACATCCTGTCCCTAGTTATCGATTTTCTCCTACTTCTCACTATGGCGATGAAATGGTTTTCGAACATGCACGTCCACTTGATGAAAGGATGTTACGTTCTTATCCCGCTTCATCTGCTGTCCATGGATTTCCAGAGTATGTTCCTGAGACGAGATATTCTGAAACTGATCCTTCAGAGGACACTCCTACTCATGTATATTCTGAGAGCTCTGCTCCTACTCCCACACGTGTAAGAGAGGGTAGTGAGGAAACTGTTGTTCAGCTGAGGTTAGTAAGAAGGCCGTCCATACGACCCCAGCCTGGTGCATCTCATGTGTCCCCTCCCGAGGGAGCTCATCAGTGGATTGGATTTATTCCTCCATTTCCAGGACAGTGGCCATAGAAGGTTCTTAGTAGATTTATGTGTGTTCATGCACCCTAGTTTTAGGATAACCTTCCCAGCTTATGGAGTTATCTAGTTTAGGGGCATGTATTTCCTTATGTATATTTTCTTTTATGGGTTTGCATAAGACAATGATGTATGATCATAACCCACCCTTTGAGTGAGGTTATTGTATGTAAATATATGTTATAATGTGCTTATGAATGTTATATAATGGAGCCAAAGTGATATGATGTGATATATTCTTAAACGTCTTATTATACTCCGCTTACTCGTTCACGTTGTACTCGGCTCACGTTTTCAATTATGTTTTTTTTTTTTAAAAAATGGCTCGTAATTTCACTAAGTATTTTCAAATTATGAAGAAAGAACCAAAGCAAGGAGTAAAGTCTAGTTATTAATCAGATTCAACCTAGGTGTATTTGGTTAATTACTAGGGTGTTACAAGAATAATATATATCAACTATAATCATGCATCTGGGAGATTCCCAGGAAAGAGAGGTGGGTCACAATGGACACCTTTAAATACCAAGTCTTTCTTTAGCGAGAACCTTTCCAAATTACATTTTTACAATGATACACTTTCTTCTAGCAACAAAGGTAAATTTTACATAATAAAGAATATTTCATGCATAAGCATTCTCATTATTTGCAACACCAACTATAACATGCAAGCCAGGAAATCATTCAATTATAGAACTAATTAGTTATGCACATAAGGGATTTATTACCATCCTTACGATTATTTATCGGCCTTAAGAACACTATTAAATCAAATGGGGTAGCATAGGTAGTAAGTTGTTCCTAAGGTTTTACGGTATGCTAGAAGTTATGTTTTAAATCCTTTCTTGTTACCAGCTTTCCCTATGATGCTGAAATTAGTTACTAAACCAATTATGAATCATTCTCCCTTATTTAAACATAATAAAACCTGGTTCTTATCGTTGCTAAAGATTCTGGATAGAATGCATAAATTTCATTCCCTAGAGTTCTAGAAATCTTGTTTTTACAGTTTTCTAGTTGCTAAGTTCATTTTTAGTGTTCGGGATCAATCCTAGTCTAATTGATACCAAATTTTTCGTGGCTAACTAATCCTAGACAGAATTATAACATACTAAAACAGATTTGGCATTGGCTAAACTTAAAGGGGTCAAAAACTAGGTAAATTCTAGCTCTTCGGTTGTTCTAAGGAGCTAGTTTTATCTCTAACATGCAGTGAATCATTCTCTTAACAATAAACCATAATTATCACAACTTCAAACATATCAAATCATTATCATACATTGATACTAAAATGAGATCAGTGGCCGAATCATGAACCTCATGCAATTACTAGAATCATATTTTAAGTGCATATAAATACTAGTTCCCCGTAAAATCCTTGCAAAGTCTTAAAACTCATTTAGAAACTAGTTCTTTTGTCAAACTTAGGAGGATCTTCACAATTAAAATTCTCACTTAAGATAAAAGGAGTAAGTCTTGAGCTTTAGAGATTTAGGTGACATCTTAGAATTATAAACATGCTATGCAACCTTATTTTAATCTTATCTTCATAAGGTGATAGCTTGGAATTATAAACATGATATGCAATTCCATTTCTTTATCTTTAAGATTTAAGGTGATGACTTGAAAATTTAACATGATGCAAGAACTTGAAATATAAACATGATGCAAGAAACTGGAGCGTGTAATTCAGACAGACGATGAGAGGAGAAGAGAATATTAAGAAACCGGAGCATGTAGTCCGCACAGGACCAGTGAAGGAGAAGAGAAATTATTATTACATCTTTTTAAGCTCCAATCTCAAGACTTTTTAAAGAATAAATTCTTTAACTCCAATAATCATATTTCTTTGCTTGTGATACATGGCCAAGTCTTTGACCTCTAGGATCTTTAGGTGATGGCATAAAATAAACATGCCATGCGTTGATTCTTTTAGTCATTATAAAATAAAGTGAGAGCATAAATTAAATATGAGATGCAACCTCTTTATTATCTTGAAAGATTAGGTGATGACTTGAAACATAAACATGAAATACAAGCTTGGAAAATAAATCTTTCAAGTTCTAAACTAAAAATCTTTGTTTTAGCATCATAAAGCATTATTCTTTAATGTTTTGCATCAAGTGGAATTTTCAAGCTTTAGAGGCCTAACTTGTGATGGATTTTCAACCCACCCTCAAGGTCCTCATCATCAAGCCATCATCTTAGTTCCACCTAGGCCATATGGCCCAATTGGTTAAAGAGAAATGAAGAGGAAAACCGAAATGAAAAGCTAAGGTAAGTTCATAATTTCATCATTTTGAGCTAAAAACACAACTCCTCAAAGCATAGAAATAAATTTAGAAATTACTCCCTACCTAATCTGAATTGAAGAAGAGGAAGAGAACTTGATTTCTTAAAGTGAAATGAAACAAAATCTCTTTGAAAAAATTGAAGAAAGAATTCAGCCAAAGAGGAGGAAGAAAGAAAGTTTTTGGTGCTCCTAAAAACTAGTTATGAACAAAGCATTCCAAGACCACTCAAGCAAGCCTATTTATAGAAGATTTTGAGGCTTTTAATTGGCCAAAATGAGGAGGTAGTTGGCGGAATTTTTTAGGAGAAATAAGGGAGGAAAAATCATATTAGACAAAGTTGTATGAAATTAAGGAATTATGTCTCTTATGGTGACATTTTGGCATTCTGTTTTAGTGCAGCTTTTGGCAATAATTCAGCTGCATAATGGCATCAATAATTTCATCCATTACAGCCCAAAGAAGTGAAATTTGTGTGTTCTATGCATTATTTAGGTGTAGGCAAGGTATTCATGTAATTTAGAGAATTTACGGTTAAGGGCTTAAGTGAATTAGTAAGCAATTTGGGTGTTTTTGAGCAATTTTGGGTTCTAATCAATCTAAATACATGATTTTGACTCTAGATTAATATTTAGAATTTAATAAGCTTTAATTTGAGCCTAATATTGCTTAGGTTTCGGTATACGAATCAAAAATCCCGAAATTCGCAAAACTGTCCAAAAACAGGGGCAAAATCGTACTTTCACTTAAAAACTGCCCGAGACCACCCGAGCTTAACCAATGGTTAATCATGGCTTAAAAACAAATTTTAAAACATTTTAGTGAGGTTCGGGCTCATTCGGCACGCACATAGGAGTTAAAATAGCCACAGGGGCATTTTGGTCATTTCGCGCGCCGGAACTCAAAATTGAGATCCTTCTGCTCTATTAACACACATAACACAAACAATCCCTTATTATCATCAAAACATCCCCTTGAGAATAGGTGGGGCCCACGATCCTCATTTTCTTAGTAAAATCACTTCAGGGGCATTCTGGTCATTTTATACGTACAGAAATTCGGGATTTGCGACTCTCGCATGAATCGCTCCTAACCTCTCTTCTAATGTTATATTCCTTTATTGAGGATTGTTCGGCCTCAAATCTTATGTAATAATTACCTATAGTAATTCGGTAATTTCTAATGACAGTAAAACTTGAGGCGTTACATATCTTTATTTGTTCTTTGGTCACCCCTTAGCATTCGAAGTACCTCTCTATTTGCCATAGAAAATTCTCCACCTCTCGAGCATCCCTCACGCCCTTGAATTCCTTTGGCTTTGGGAGATCAACCCGTGGAGTCTCCCTTGCTGCACCTTGTGTACCAATAGTAGGTCACAACCTAACCTCCTCAAGAGATACTTGGGCCTCTTCAAGTAGCTTCATGACACCTTCAAGCTTGCGTTCAACTTGGTTGAGGCATTCATCCCTTTCCTCTCCACTCTTGAGAGTAGTCACGACATCTTCCTTCATGATGTCTAGCTCTCCCAGCACATGAACCTCTAAAGTTTCCTTGTCATGCTCTACTCTTTGGATGCGAACATCCATATTTGTTAGAGCATTCTCTAACAAAGGAACCCATTCTTCCAAGGCGGAAAAATCCTTGCCCCTTGGCCTACTTGACCCACGGGTCTTCTTGGCATGAGGAGTGTAACACCCTAATATTCGACCCAATACTACTAGTACGTACTTAGGCCAAATACTAGTCGTTACTATCTAACATGGTTCTTTAAAAAGTAACTTAGAGAAAATACGAGCCAATTTTTTTTCTTAAAACATTACTTAAAATAAGAGCCGCGCGTATCCTATTGGGTCGGTATTATAAAGTGCCGAAACATAAACATAGAGGTGGCTCCAAAACATAGCATCATCATAACTGAACTATTTCATCTTTATAATATGCCTACCATAAGGGGCAGGGCTCTTCAAGTACATAATAACATGAATACAGCAGAAAAACAGAATACATGGAAAAGAACTGGAAAGAAGCATCCCTACCCTTGTGCAACCTAAGATGGATAATCTCAACACAAAAGAGGTTTCATCCATACTATGTGACGTGCGTGCACTAAGGACTACCCTCCAACCTATACAGCGGAGTCACGGGTACGGAGGAACGTAGCCAATCCACGGGCTCGGCGGGTGCGAGCATGCCACTGTGGATCGCACATGTCGTCCACGTCGGGGTCGTGGCCCGGGCACCGAAGCCCTTCGGCGCTGAGTAACTGTCTCCTCGCTGCCCCTCGGTCGCGGAGATGGAATGGGGGCAGAGTCCTTGTGGTCCATGGGGATTCCTGCGAAGGGTCCTCCTGCGAGTGCCGCGACAATGGTACGTCTTCGCGCACGCCACCTGATCCAGCAGTGGGTCCCCAAGTTCATCTCATGTCGTGGTCGCGCATGCTCAAAGATCGCGGGGTCACCATAGGGGGATGCTGGGGAGAAGCGATAACTGTACAAGGGGTGTGCGAATGGCCGTCCTACAAACATGAAGATGCGCACAGTACATCAGCCCTCAAAATGGAATGACCCATGCTTCGGGTCATGGTGGATCTCCCACCGTGGCGTGTCAACGTACAGCACGAACGTCGCCATCTCGCTCTCAAGACGTAATGGAAAGAAAGTGATAGAGGGAGTGAGTTTTCTTACTAAAGAAACTCAGTAGGGTTTTCCTCCTATCCTAGGTGTCATCATTTACGTCTCCAGGAATCTCGGTTTATTTATGAAAACTATGGACATCTATTGGTTCAATTATGAGTTTTCTAAAGTCCCAATTTCAGAGATCCGTTCCTTTTAACATATCACTTGTATCATAGACATAAATCACATAACTTGGATCATAGAACATAAATCATATATCTTAACTCATGGAACATGATTTCCTATATCATGGGTCATAGCACATAAACTCATAACTTTATGGTTCTCATATCATGGGGCATAGCACACAAATTCATATGATTATGGTGCATAAAAACATAGCTCATGGAACATGGTACATGTCTTGGTTACTTGAGGTGACATTAAAACATCATCATTATTTTCCTAGGGCCACCCTAACTGATCTCCTTGTGGAGAAAAATTCTAGGTTATGAGCTCATACCTTACTAGTCGTCACTAGTACATGGACTTATTCCTTTTGGTAAGTTTAAACATCCCGACCTAAGGTACGGGTCTAGGGGGCTAGAATCACCTTATCCCCACCCTTAATCCGGTGGTTCAAGGGTCATCTTCTCATAGTCTATGTCACCTTAAGTCTTAGCATGTTAATGCAAGATGTCACATAATTCATGCATGTCAAGCATAATTACATCATAGGCATCTTTGAAGTCTTTAAAGAACAATAACATGCAAACATAAAACTATCATCGAAGAATAATAGTTCACATGGTATCATCATACTTGACTTATGGAGTGAAATCATCATAAGGTAAGCAAGAGCAATAAGCCTCTTAACTTGATCATGTTTGAAATCGAACATATAAGATCATATATTCATGTTGGGCTTAAGCATAGACTCATGTCATAACAATTCTCAGTTTCAAGCAATGCAAGATCATAGCTTCAAGTCGTTAAGTCAGGAAGAGTATTTTGTTTGTAAACTTGGAGTTACGTAATCGATTACATAAGTTTTGTAATCGATTACACATTCTCGAGATTTCAAAACATGGCAGATAAGGGTTCTGGTAATCGATTACATGGAACTTGTAATCGATTACTATGTTTAAAAACACTTTGCTGGGCCCCTGGAACATCTGGGTAATCGATTACATTACTAGGTAATCGATTACTAGAATCCAGAATGTGTAATCGATTACACTATATAGTAATCGATTACTTTGGGCAAAAGTTCATGTTTGGGCTCGTCCGAGCTTTCTGGTAATCGATTACATAGGCTGGGTAATCGATTACCAGCATCTTAAAAACCGAAATATGGGGTCTAAACATATCTGAGTCATTCCTTTGAAATACTTATGGTGGCTAGTTTCTCTTGGAACAATTTTTGAACTCCAAAAACATCTTGTTAAACATTTTAACTTGTCAAAACCCTTACAAATCTAAGAACATACCCAAAATGTTTTTGAGTACAACATATGTTTTAGAAAGACTTAAAACATGAGCTATAGGCTCTTGTGACTAATAAACTCCTATTGGAGCTATCTTCATCACATGGCCAAAATGTATATTCCAAGAATGTTTTCCATGGTTAACCTCTTCTCAGGATGAAATGGGCAAGCCTTTGAGCTCTAGAATCTTAGGTGATGACATAAAATAGACGTGCTATGCATTTCATTTCAGAGTCCTTTAGAAAGTAAAGTGATAGCTCAAGGTAAATATGAGGTGCACATCCATTTTCATTCTTTGAGTTTAGTGAGGACTTGAAATATAAAATGAGATGCAAAGCTTGGAATTTTAAACGTGCATAATGCAAGTTCATTCTTAGTCTTGGGGTTTAGTGATTGCATAGAAATAAACGTGCCATGCAAAGCATAAACGTAAACGTGAATGCAAGTTACTTTTATATCTTGTCTAGAGCTCTTGCAAGGCTTTAAGAAGGAACATAGTCCCAACCCAAAACTCATCTTCACAAGAAAAGACAAACCATTGGTACCAAGGCATCAAGAGAAAACATGACTTCAAGAATCATGAAAGTGGTCAAATCTTAACAAAAGAAAGGAACCATTTTTAAATCTCTAGGGACCAAGATCTTGATGATCCAAGCATCAACATCCTAAGTCCTCATCATTGAGTACATAGCTTCCTTCAAAACAAATATTTAAAACAAAGTTCATGATAAAGAAGAAAGCAAAACCAAAACCATGCTTGGTTTAGGGCCAAAGTTTCAAGCTTTAGAGTTTGTTCATGTGACAAGCATCAACATGAAGCTCTCATCATCAAGCTTACATTTTTCCCATGTAATGAGGCTTCATGGCCGAAAACATGAGAAGAAGAAGGAAAAAGATCCAAAATGTTCAAGAGAAACATAAACTCTTTTAACTAAACTTGTAAAGAATGAAACTTTCTTTAAGAAAAACTCAAGCTTTAGAGGTCTCATGAGAGATGGACTCATGGTCACATCTAGAGAACACTCATCATCAAGCTATCATATTCAAGGCCTTGAGGCCGAAAATCTAAGGGAGAAAAGGAAGAACCCAAAAAAGAAGGCAACATAGAGGTTCAACCATTCATCAACTCCCAAACAAGATTCAAGCATAAGAATCAAAGACATATTTAGAAAGAGTTCCCTACCTTGTGTCTTGAAAATGAAGGAGAGAACTTGAGCTTGAGGAACTCTTTGAGAGTTTGAGAGAAAAGTGAGAAAGCTTGAGAGGGGGAAATGAGAGAGTTTGAGACTTTGGAGAAGGATCCAAAAGTGATGGAGTTGTGGAGTGTGATTGTATTTATAGGCAAATGAAGGAGTGAAGGGGAGTTGGTTGAAGCTTCTTGAAGAAGGAAGAGAGAAATATCTTCTTGTGTGGTCATTCTTGGTGTGATTGAAACCATAGGTAGACATAGGTCATAGGGTAGCTTGAAAGACAACTTGATTGACTACATAAAATAAAATTCTTTTGGATTCTTGGGGGAAGTGGCTGAAAATTATAGGGCCAAGGGAGAGAAAATTTCATGGCCACAAGATAAAATATCTATATGTGTTGTCATTCAAAGGTATGGAAGAAAGTATGGAAGGTATGATTGATTATGAAGCTTGATTGAAAGCTTTGGGTGACAACATAAACAATTTATTCTTTTGAATTTTGAATGACATATATTTTTCAAATGTGATCATGATTATTTGAGAGTGACAACTTTCTTGGAAAAGAGAGTGTCATTGGGAAAGGGAGTGTGAATAGTGAAAACACTATTCATAGTTGCGTTTTCTTTTAAAAGAAAGAAAAGAATTTAGGAAAGAGTTCTAAATTTCCTTAAACAATTCTAAGTTCCAATTAGTTTTTAAATAATGATTTTGGCTCTAGATTAATTATGGAAATTAATTAACCTTCAATTAGAGCCTAAAATCGCCTAGGTTCTGAGTTAGATAACTCATTAAGCCCAGCATGCACTAAGCAGGGGCAAAATCGTAATTTTACTCAAAAACTGCCCGGGACCACCGGGACTTAACCAAACCTTAAACAATCATAGTTCATGCCTTAAAATCATGGTTTTAAACCTCGGGACAAAGTCCGGGTCAAACGAAATTTTAAACTCACTCAAATCTGTCAGTAGGGTATTTTGGTCACTTATGTCTTTGAAATCTTTAAAATGAGATTTTTCTGCTTTGTTAGGCACTCATGCTCATACAATCCCCTTCATATAACATATGAACCCTTTGAGGATGGCCAAAGTCGGCCGACCTCGTGTTTCGGGTAAAAATGACCTCAGGGGCATTTTGGTCATTTAAAAGTTTAGAGAAAAACGGGGCGTTACAAGGAGGAATAACATCCCTCCCCCTTGAAGCCTCAACATGTTCCTCAGTCACATTTGAAGCCATTTTCTCCACACAAACCACTCGTCCTCCCACATGAACCTTGCTCTGATGCCAAAATTGTCACCGCCTTGGACACACTCCAATACTACCGTGTCAAGCACTTGGACTTACTCAACCTCTTGAGCTAAACACCAAGTCACCTCACTCAAAATGACTCAAGAACGGAAGTTAAGAGCACAAGACAACAAGAAAACTTTGGTGGAGAGAACTCTCTTTGTATTACACAATGGAACACTTACAAATGACTTCAATGTCTTGGATGGTTTGGCCAAGAATGGCCACCCCTATATATAGCCTTCCACTTCCTCAACGGACGGTGGAGATTGATTCTAATGGACGGTCCAGATTTTCTATCTAGAACTTTCCTATATTCCACACTTCTCCACATGCTTCTAGAACCTCCTATACATATCTAATAAGGATATTCTAGATAGCTCCTACATGCCTCTACATGCTTCTAGATACTTCCATATGTCTCTATATCCTTCTAGAAAGTTCTACATGGTTCTACATGGTTCCAGAAGTATTTAGAACTCTCTAGAACTATCTACACAATTCTACAAGTTTTTGAAACATTCTAGAGCACTCTACACTATTCCATAATATTCTACATTTTCCTACGGTCTTTCAGAATTTCTCCAATTTTCCGTCTATTAACCTATCAAAAAAGACTGTTCGTGACATTAAGGAGACTAATTTTCTGATTCTGTTCAGGTACTGGTCAAGGCTATTCATGCTGTTCACACACTTTAGAATTACTAATATTTATGTAAAAAAGTGTTTTTGGTATCATAGATGCATAAAAGAGTAATTACAAGTGTTGGATTGGACCAATTTGCAAACTGTGAAAAGTTATGTTTTGAACTATGAAATATGTGATTTCAGCCAAATGAGTTTAAAAAGAGTTAGTAATGATGTTGAATGTGTCCATGTATTCAAAATACCATTTATGATGTTTAGAAAAGATTTTAGAAGTTATGGTATTTGTTAGGTGTTAAAAATGAGCATTTTTGCACTTTGACCCCTAAAGCGTAGTAAAATTTGATTTATGGCCCAAGATGGTTTTTATGATGAATTTATATGATTTCCAAGTTTTATGGGTCTTTGAAAATATAGATTGGTGTTGAGGATCATTAGTTTGAGAAAATATGTTAAAAAGGAAAATTACATTTTAACCCATAATATTTGAGAAATTACAGTTTAGACCCTCTTTTGGGCTTAAGCATAAATGTTAATAACTTGATGAGATGGTGTGAATGATATCTTATGGAAGCTATATTCATGTGTTTTAGTTGAGAATTATATGACTTATGATATTTGTGCAAAGTTACTGATTAAGGATTATGCATGCTTAATTCATGATTTATGAAAAGTGATGATCAATAGCATGTTGCACTTACCCCGTTGAGTATGACATATGCATTAGCTGAGTTCAGTCCTTGATTTCGGCATACTGGGTAGGAGCATATTTACTTTCATGAGATTTTGACGATAATATGCTTATGAATATGTATATGCAAAGAATATGTTGCATACTTATATGATGAAATTACATGATGAAGTGTGGTATGTTATGTTCATGATTGATTAATTGAGATGCATATTTATATATCTTATGAGCAAGAGATATTAAAGGATGAGTTATGATTATATGTTCATACTTGCATTTCTAAATAACATTCCAAAGTTAAGGTGATCATCTAGACTCCCTGAATTAAAGGTTATGAGAGGAAACCTAATAAGATGATCTTCTAGACTCCCCGAATTAAAGGTTATTGTAACGCCCCAATTTTTACTGTCATTAGAAATTACCGAATTACTGTAGGTAATTATTACACAAGATTTGAGGCCGAACAATCCTCAATAAAGGAATATAACATTAGAAGAGAGGTTAGGAGCGATTCATGCGAGAGTCGCAAATCCCGAATTTCTGTACGTATAAAATGACTAGAATGCCCCAGAAGTGATTTTACTAAGAAAATGAGGATCGTGGGCCCCACCTATTCTCAAGGGGATGTTTTGATGATAATAAGGGATTGTTTGTGTTATGTGTGTTAATAGAGCAGAAGGATCTCAATTTTGAGTTTCAACGCGCAAAATGACCAAAATGCCCCTGCAGCTCTTTTAACTCCGATGTGTGTGCCGACTGAGCCCGAACCTCACTAAAATGTTTTAAAATTTGTTTTTAAGCCATGATTAACCATTGGTTAAGCTCGGGTGGCCTCGGGCAGTTTTTAAGTGAAAGTACGATTTTGCCCCTGTTTTTGGGCAGTTTTGCGAATTTCGGGATTTTTGATTCGTATACCGAAACCTAAGCAATATTAGGCTCAAATTAAAGCTTATTAAATTCTAAATATTAATCTAGAGTCAAAATTATGTATTTAGATTGATTAGAACCCAAAATTGCTCAAAAACACCCAAATTGCTTACTAATTCACTTAAGCCCTTAACCGTAAACTCTCTAAATTACATGAATACCTTGCCGACACCTAAATAATGCATGGAACACACAAATTTCACTTCTTTGGGCTGTAATGGACGAAATTATTGATGCCATTATGCAGCTTAATTATTGCCAAAAGTTGCACTAAAACAAAATGCCAAAATGTCACCAAAAGAGACATAATTCCTTAATTTCATACAACTTTGTCTAAAATGATTTTTCCTCCCTTATTTCTCCTGCAAAATTCCGCCAACTACCTCCTCATTTTGGCCAATTAGAAGCCTCAAAATCTTCTATAAATAGGGTTGCTTGAGTGGTCTTGGAATGCTTTGTTCATAATTAGTTTTTAGGAGCACCAAAAACTTTCTTTCTTCCTCCTCTTTGGCTGAATTCTTTCTTCAATTTTTCAAAAAGATTTTGTTTCATTTCACTTCAAGAAATCAAGTTCTCTTCCTCTTCTTCAACTCAGATTAGGTACGGAGTAGTTTCTAAATTTATTTCTATGCTTTGAGGAGTTGTGTTTTTAGCTCAAAATGATGAAATTATGAACTTACCTTAGCTTTTCATTTCGGTTTTCCTCTTCATTTTTCTTCAACCAATTTGGCCATATGGCCTAGGTGGAACTAAGATGATGGCTTGATGATGAGGACCTTGAGGGTGGGTTGTAAATCCATCACAAGTTAGGCCTCTAAAGCTTGAAAATTCCACTTGATGCAAAACATTAAAGAATAATGCTTTATGATGCTAGAACAAAGATTTTTAGTTTAGAACTTGAAACATGTATTTTCCAAGCTTGTATTTCATGTTTATATTTCAAGTCATCACTTAATCTTTCAAGATAATAAAGAGGTTGCATCTCATATTTAATTTATGCTCTCACTTTATTTTATAATGGCTAAAAGAATCAACGCATGACATGTTTATTTTATGCCATCACCTAAAGATCCTAGAGGTCAAAGACTTGGCCATGTATCACAAGCAAAGAAATATGATTATTGGAGTAAAAGAATTTATTCTTTAAAATGTCTTGAGATTGGAGCTTAAAAAGATGTAATAATAATTCTTTTCTCCCTTCACCGGTCTTGTGCGGACTATCACCGCTCCGGTTTCTTAATATTCTCTTCTCCCTCTGCTGGTCCTGTGCGGATTACCGCCGCTCCAGTTTCTTATATCATGTTTATATTTCAAGTTCTTGCATCATGTTTAATTTTCAAGTCATCACCTTAAATCTTAAAGATAAAGAAATGGAATTGCATATCATGTTTATAATTCCAAGCTATCACCTTATAAAGATAAGATTAAAATAAGGTTGCATAGCATGTCTATAATTCTAAGATGTCACCTAAATCTCTAAAGCTCAAGACTTACTCCTTTTATCTTAAGTGAGAATTTTAATTGTGAAGATCCTCCCAAGTTTGACAAAAGAACTAGTTTCTAAATGAGTTTTAAGACTTTGCAAGGATTTTACGGGGAACTAGTATTTTATATGCACTTAAAATATGATTCTATGTAATTGCATGAGGTTCATGATTCAGCCACTGATCTGAGTTTAGTATCAATGTATGATAATGATTTGATATGTTTGAAGTTGTGATAATTATGGTTTATTGTTAAGAGAATGATTCACTACATGTTAGAGATAAAACTAGCTCCCTAGAACAACCGAAGAGCTAGAATTTACCTAGTTTTTGACCCCTTTAAGTTTAGCCAATGCCAAATCTATTTTAGTATGTTATAATTCTGTCTAGGATTAGTTAGCGACGCAAAAATTGGTATGAATTAGACTAGGATTGATCCCTAACACTAAAAATGAACTTAGCAACTAGAAAACCATAAAAACAAGATTTCTAGAACTCTAGGGAATGAAATTTATGCATTCTATCCAGAATCTTTAGCAACGATAAAAACCAGGTTTTATTATGTTTAAATAAGGGAGAATGATTCATAATTGGTTTAGTAACTAATTTCAGCATCATAGGGAAAGGTGGTAACAAGAAAGGATTTAAAACATAACTTCTAGCATACCAGTAAAACCTTAGGAACAACTTACTACCTATGCTACCCCATTTGATTTAATAGTGTTCTTAAGGCCTATAAATAATCGTAAGGATGGTAATAAATCCCTTTAGGTGCATAACTAATTAGTTCTATAATTGATAATTCTATGTAAGTATTGGATGCTTATTAAGTACTTGATATCATTGAATGATTTCCTGGACTGCTTGTTATAGTTCTTTGTTGCAAATAATGAGAATGCTTATGCATGAAATATTCTTTATTATGTAAAATTTACCTTTGTTGCTAGAAGAAAGTGTATCATTGTAAAAGTGTAATTTGGAAAGGTTCGCTAAGGAAAGACTTGGTATTTAAGCGTGTCCATTGTGACCCACCTCTCTTCCTGGGAATCTCCCAGATGCATGATTATAGTTGATATATATTATTCTAGCTTAAGACTATAAATGAGAAAATGCTATGATGTTTATGAATTGTATTGTGATATAACATGCAAAGATTTAATGGTGACTTAAACTTATAAGAAAATGATCCTTTGGAACCATCGGACTATAGCAGATGAAAAGGTGATTTTAGCCCCCTAACCCATTCTCTCAAAAGGGTAGAGTCGGGACTTTAGCTTATCAAAAGGGATAAGTATATGCTAGTGACGACTAGTAAGGTATGAGCTCATAACCTAAATTACTCCCAAACGGGTGGAGTATAGGGTGGCCCAAGGAAAATAATGATGATGATAAGATTTTAAGTCACCTAAGGCACTAAAGAAATGAAATATGTGCACTGTGTCCATGTGTAGCTAATATTATATGACGTTCTTTTATGCATGTTATTTTGATAATGATGATGGGGAATATGATGTAATGATAAAGGTAAAGTTCATTGTACATATGACATGTTAAGATTATGATGCATTATAAGAGGCATGATTAAAAATTGACGAACCTCGGTTAAGTATTTGTCCGAACTTAAAATGAATCTTTGCATGCTCACTATTTTAGAATAATCCTGAGGTTCCTGGGGACTTTGATGATGACACTGTAGAAGGAGGTACCCTACTGAGAATTCTTTAGCAAGATTCTCACTCCCTTTTCTTTATTTCCGTCATTGTCTCCAGATTCAAATGGCGACATTTATCCTGTTCGTTGATACCCCTACTTGGGAATTCCACTATGATCCGGTGCATCGCTCGTATCATTTTGAAGGGAGGTGCGCAGTTCATGTTTTTATTTACATAGGTCATCCATTTACACATCCTGTCCCTAGTTATCAATTTTCTCCTACTTCTCCCTATGGAGATGAAATGGTTTTCGAACATGCACGTCCACTGGATGAAAGGATGTTACGTTCTTATCCCGCTTCATCTGCTGTCCATGGATTTCCAGAGTATGTTCCTGAGACTAGATATTCTGAAACTGATCCTTTAGAGGACACTCCTACTCATATATATTCTGAGAGCTCTGCTCCTACTCCCACACGTGTAAGAGAGGGTAGTGAGGAAACAGTTGTTCAGCCGAGGTTAGCGAGAAGGCCGTCCATGCGACCCCAGCCTGGTGCATCTCGTGTGTCCCCTCCCGAGGGAGCTCATCAGTGGATCGGATTTATTCCCCCATTTCCAGGACAGTGGCCATAGAAGGTTCTTAGGGGCATGTATTTCCTTATGTATATTTTCTTTTATGGGTTTGCATAAGACAATGATGTATGATCATAACCCACCCTTTGAGTGAGGTTATTGTATGTAAATATATGTTATAATGTGCTTATGGATGTTATATGATGGAGCCAAAGTGATATGATGTGATATATTCTTAAACGTCTTATTATACCCCGCTACTGCTCACGTTGTACTCGGCTCACGTTTTCAATTATGTGTTTAAAAAAAAAATGGCTCGTAATTTCACTAAGTATTTTCAAATTATGAAGAAAGAACCAAAGCAAGGAGTAAAGTCTAGTCATTAATCAGATTCAACCTAGGTGTATTTGGTTAATTACTAGAGTGTTACATTTTGGTATCGTGAGCGATTCGTTTCTCATGGAGCCTGAGGATTGGACTGCCTATGCTTCTAAAGCATAATACGTTAGTGACGTCATGTGTAGATGCTTATCATTAGGATGAGCTTGAGGATTAGAAATACATGACTACTGTATGTTGAAAGTGCCATGGTAACTTGCTCACTTTGCATGGAATATTGGGCCTGGTCACCTTAGTGTTGCTGTTTTGTGTGTTTAGGGACCAATGGCACGTCGACAACAGACTAGGAGCAGACACAATAATCAAGACAACGAGACAGCCGAAGCACTCCGCGACGTAGCAAGGACCATGAGAATGATGATGGAACGAATGGATCAGGATCGTCAAGCCAATATGAATCAAGGACATGAGATTCCTGAACATGCCCGTTTCGGGGAGTTTCGTAAGACGAACCCACCACTTTTCAAGGGGACCCTGAATCGAAGTATTGCAGATGAAAGGATTCGGAATATTGAGAAGGTCTTTGTTGTAGTCCCATGCTCTGGAGGAGCAAAAGGTCACCTTCGCTACTCATATGCTTGAGGGTGATGCCGCTCGTGGACAAGTGTTCGAAGACTCCTGGAGACGACCGACGTGGACATTGATTGGGAATTATTCAAGGTCCATTTTTACAAAAAATACTTTCCAGAGTCAGTTAGAAATGCCAAGGACATTGAATTCATGCAACTTGTCCAGGGGAATATGAATGTGGCCCAAGACACTCGCGATTTGAAGAACTCATTAAGTTCTCAAGAATGTACCAAGGAAATCCTGATGAGCACCGAAATGCATTAAATACGAGTCGGGTTGAAGGCGGAACTTAATGTGGCGCTTGCACATTTGGAGATTAGGGATTTCTCTACCCTAGTTAACAAATGTCGGATTATTGAAGAAGGTCGAGAAAACTAAGCACCCCAAAGTCGATAATATTACCAAAAAGTTGACACCTCAAAGTCAGCTAGTTCAAGAGGCGAATCGACTTATTTCTCAATCAAGACCACAAGGGCCATAAAGAAATTTTCAACAAGGAAGGCCAAACAACAACAACCGCTATAATAACAACCGCTACAACAATAACCCCAGTAACAATCGCAACAACAACAATAAAGGGAAAGCACCACAAAGAGGTCTAGCAGTACCTCCACGGCCTGCGCCATCCATGGAATGTCCCAAGTGTGGCAAGAATCATGAGAGCATGCCATGTCGAGCCGGAACAAACGTGTGCTATTGGTGTGGAAAACCAGGTCATTACTCCCGAGAATGCACGGAAAGGAACCCGCCAACCCCCAATCCCAAGCCGCAATACCAGGGAAAGGTATTTACTGTTAATGATGAAGAAACAACGAAGTCACGAAATCTCATGGAAGGTAAGGGTAATATGCATGGTAAAGACTTAATTGTACTATATGATTCTGGTGGTTCTCATTCTTTTATCTCCCATTCATGTGTTAAAAGCCTTAATTTACCTATGACTGAGCTTCCTTTTGACCTTATTGTTTCTACCCCGACTGGAAAACCCGTTAGGACTTGTAAATGTTGTTTAGATTGTAGTTTTATTATAGATAATAGATCCTTTGTTTTAGATCTTATTTACTTACCCATGCGAGATTTAGATGTGATTCTTGGCATGGATTGGCTTGAGGCCAACCGTGTACTGTTAAACTGTTATGAGAAAACCATCACTTTTCTTCCTGTTCCTATTGAACCTAAGAAACCCATAAGTCTTTACATAATCAGTTGGAAATGGACTGTGGTAAGGGTGAGAGTAAAGGTTACATTTTCTTAGCCGCTAGTGATGTAGACTTTGAGCAAAGTATCGATGAGATACCAATAGTAAGAAATTATCCCGAAGTATTTCCAGATGAGATACTAGAGTTTCCCCCCAAGAGAGAGATAGAGTTTTCCATAGAGTTGCTTCCGGGTGCGGGACCGATATCCATAGCCCCATACAGGATGTCCCCATTAGAATTGACCGAGTTAAAAACTCAATTGGAAGATTTATTGGAGAAAAAGTTTGTTAGGCCTAGTGCATCACCTTGGGGAGCCCTTGTGTTGTTTGTAAAGAAAAAGGATGGGAGTATGAGGATGTGTGTAGATTATAGGCAGTTGAATAAAGTAACGGTGAAAAACAAGTATCCTCTGCCTAGGATCGATGATTTGATGGACCAACTGAAAGGTGCGGTAGTGTTTTCTAAGATAGATTTGAGGTCAGGCTACCATCAAATTAGAGTGAGAGATGAAGACATACCTAAAACGGCCTTTCGCACTCGATACGGCCATTTTGAGTTTGCAGTAATGTCCTTTGGGTTAACCAATGCTCCAGCTGTTTTTATGGATCACATGAATAGGATCTTTCAACCCTATTTGGATCGGTTTGTGGTTGTCTTTATAGATGACATTCTCATATATTCTAAGACCCATGAGGAGCATGAATGCCACCTAACCATAGTACTGGAGATCTTAAAGGAAAAGAAACTATATGCCAAGTTTTCCAAGTGTGAGTTTTGGTTGGATAAGGTGAAATTTTTAGGGCATGTAGTATCTAAGAAAGGAATTGCTATAGATCCTAGTAAGGTAGAAGCGGTAGTAAACTGGGAAAGACCAACCACTGTAGAATCAAGTAAGGAGCTTTTTGGGTTTAGCCGGTTATTACCGTCGATTTATCAAGGGATTTTCCCAGATTTCCCTACCTTTGACCAAGCTGACTAGGAAGAACACCCTTTTTTCATGGACCTCAGAGTATCAAAAGAGCTTTCAAGAGTTAAAACACAAGCTAACCTCGACCCCTATTTTAGTGTTACCCGACCCCAATGTGCCTTTCGAGGTGTTCTGTGATGATTCGAAAAAGGGTTTAGGTTGTGTATTGATGCAAGATAGGCAAGTGGTGGCCTATGCATCAAGACAACTCAAGCCACATGAGGCAAACTACCCTACCCATGACCTTGAGTTAGCTGCCATCGTGTTTGCTCTAAAGATTTGGAGACACCATTTATATGGAGTTAAGTTTGAGGTGTTTTCCGATCACAAGAATTTGAAATATCTCTTTGATCAAAAAGAGCTAAACATGAGGCAAAGGCGATGGATGGAGTTCTTAAAAGATTATGATTTTGGATTGAACTACCATCCTGGTAATGCTAATGTTGTAGCTGATGCTTTGAGTAGAAAGTCCTTACAAGTGTCCCATTTGATGGTGAAGGAGGTTGAATTGATTGAGCAATTTAGGGACTTAAACCTAGGAATGACTTTGACCACTAAGGGCATCAGAGCTTGTCATCTTAGAGTGACAAGTGAGTTCAAAGAAAGGATTGTTCAAGCTCAAGGGGACGATGCTGAGTTTCAAGAGACTTTAGGGGCAGTGAAGGCAGGAAAGTTGATAGGTTTTACCCAAGGAATAGACAATTTATGGAGGTTTAAAGGTCGAATATGTGTACCTGCTAGTGGTGACCTCCGAAAAGATATTTTGGAGGAAGCCCATAAGAGCCATTTTACCCTGCATCCTGGCGCCACCAAGATGTATCAAGATTTGAAGAAGATGTTCTGGTAGCCTGGAATGAAGAAAGATGTGTGCACATGGGTGAGTAAGTGCTTGGTGTGTCAAAAGGTGAAGATTGAACACCAAAAACCTTCTGGAATGCTGCAACCTCTGTCGATCCCTGAGTGGAAGTGGGATAGTATCTCCATGGATTTTGTGACTGGATTACCGAGGACCCAAATGAATCATGATACCATATGGGTAATCGTGGATCGATTGACGAAGTCAGCCCACTTTTTACCTATTAAGGTGACTTATTCCTTGGATAGGTTAGCACAATTATATATTCAGGAGATAGTGAGGTTACATGGGGAGCCGTCGACGATAATCTCGAATCGGGATCCGCGGTTTACGTCACGATTTTGGGGAGCCTCTCAAAAGGCATTTGGTTCAAAGCTGTGTCTAAGCACGGCCTATCACCCCCAAACAGATGGTCAATCTGAAAGAACTATCCAAACCTTGGAGGATATGTTAAGGGATGTGTTTTAGATCAAAGGGGAAGTTGGGATAAGTACTCACATCGATTGAATTTGCATATAACAACAATTATCATGCAAGTATCGGTATGGCACCGTATGAGGCCCCTCTATGGACTGAAATGTCAATCTCCTTATGTTGGTATGAACCCGGAGAGCAAAGTTTACTCGGACCTGATATTGTGAGGGAAACAACGGAACAAATCAAGAAGATTAGGGATAAGATTCTTACTGCTCAAAGTCGACAGAAAAACTATGTGGACAAGCGGCGAAATCCGCTAGATTTTCAAGAAGGGGACCACGTGTTCCTAAGGATCACCCCCACCACAGGCATAGGCCGAGCAATAAAAGTAAAGAAATTGAGCCCTAGATTTCTTGGTCCGTTTGAAATCCTTACCAAAGTAGGACCTGTAGCCTCACCATAGCCCTACCCCCGAGTCTATCCAACCTTCATGATGTTTTCCATGTCTCTCGCTAAGAAAGTATCAATCGACGAGTCATGTACTAGAGCCAGAACATGTACCATTAAGAGATAACCTGACATTTAACTTACTACCCACGAGAATCGTCAATCGAGGAGTTAAGGCTTATGAACAAGGTCAGACCCTGGTCAAAGTAGCATGGGGACAGGGTGAAACCGAAGAACTTACATAGGAGCTGGAATCAAACATGAAAGCACAATACCCCGAGTTGTTCTTAGGTAACGAATTTCCGGAGCGAAATTCTTTTTAAGAAGGGGAGTAATGTAATGCCCCAATTTTTAGTGTAATTTTTACTGTCATTAGAAATTACCGAATTACTGTAGGTAATTATTACATAAGATTTGAGGCCAAACAATCCTCAATAAAGGAATATAACATTAGAAGAGAGGTTAGGAACGATTCATGCGAGTCGCAAATCCCGAATTTCTGTACGTATAAAATGACTAGAATGCCCCTAAAGTTATTTTACTCAGAAAATGAGGATCGTGGGCCCCACCTATTCTCAAGGGGATGTTTTGATGATAATAAGGGATTGTTTGTGTTATGTGTGTTAATAGAGCAGAAGGATCTCAATTTTGAGTTCCGACAAAAATGACCAAAACGCCAAGCAACTGCTTTAACTCCAATGTGCGTGCCGACTGAGCCCGAACCTCACTAAAATGTTTTAAAATTTGTTTTTAAGCCATGATTAACCATTGGTTAAGCTCGGGTGGCCTCGGGCAGTTTTAAGTGAAAGTACGATTTTGCCCCTGTTTTTGGGCAGTTTTGCGAATTTCAGGATTTTTGATTTGTATACTGAAACCTAAGCAATATTAGGCTCAAATTAAAGCTTATTAAATTCTAAATATTAATCTAGAGTCAAAATTATGTATTTAGATTGATTAGAATCCAAAATTGCTCAAAAACACCCAAATTGCTTACTAATTCACTTAAGCCCTTAACCGTAAATTCTCTAAATTACATGAATACCTTGCCTACACCTAAATAATGCATGGAACACACAAATTTCACTTCTTTGGGCTGTAATGGACGAAATTATTCATGCCATTATACAGCTGAATTATTGCCAAAAGTTGCACTAAAACAAAATGCCAAAATGTCACCATAAGAGACATAATTCCTTAATTTCATACAACTTTGTCTAAAATGATTTTTCCTCCCTTATTTCTCCTGCAAAATTTCGCCAACTACCTCCTCATTTTGGCCAATTAGAACCCTCAAAATCTTCTATAAATAGGCTTGCTTGAGTGGTCTTGGAATGCTTTGTTCATAACTAGGTTTTAGGAGCACCAAAAACTTTCTTTCTTCCTCCTCTTTGGCTGAATTCTTTCTTCAATTTTTCAAAAAGATTTTGTTTCATTTCACTTCAAGAAATCAAGTTCTCTTCCTCTTCTTCAACTCAGATTAGGTAGGGAGTAGTTTCTAAATTTATTTCTATGCTCTGAGGAGTTGTGTTTTTAGCTCAAAATGATGAAATTATGAACTTACCTTAGCTTTTCATTTCGGTTTTCCTCTTCATTTTTCTTTAACCAATTCGGCCATATGGCCTAGGTGGAACTAAGATGATGGCTTGATGATGAGGACCTTGAGGGTGGGTTGTAAATCCATCACAAGTTAGGCCTCTAAAGCTTGAAAATTCCACTTGATGCAAAACTTTAAAGAATAATGCTTTATGATGCTAGAACAAAGATTTTTAGTTTAGAACTTGAAAGATGTATTTTCCAAGCTTGTATTTCATGTTTATATTTCAAGTCATCACTTAATCTTTCAAGATAATAAAGAGGTTGCATCTCATATTTAATTTATGCTCTCACTTTATTTTATAATGGCTAAAAGAATCAACGCATGACATGTTTATTTTATGCCATCACCTAAAGATCCTAGAGGTCAAAGACTTGGCCATGTATCACAAGCAAAGAAATATGATTATTGGAGTTAAAGAATTTATTCTTTAAAAAGTCTTGAGATTGGAGCTTAAAAAGATTTAATAATAATTCTCTTCTCCCTTCACCGGTCTTGTGCGGACTATCGCCGCTCCGGTTTCTTAATATTCTCTTCTCCCTCTACTGGTCCTGTGCAGATTACACGCTCAGGTTTCTTACATCATGTTTATATTTCAAGTTCTTGCATCATGTTTAATTTTCAAGTCATCACCTTAAATCTTAAAGATAAAGAAATGGAATTGCATATCATGTTTATAATTCCAAGCTATCACCTTATAAAGATAAGATTAAAATAAGGTTGCATAGCATGTCTATAATTCTAAGATGTCTCCTAAATCTCTAAAGCTCAAGACTTACTCCTTTTATCTTAAGTGAGAATTTTAATTGTGAAGATCCTCCCAAGTTTGACAAAAGAACTAGTTTCTAAATGAGTTTTAAGACTTTGCAATGATTTTACGGGGAACTAGTATTTTATATGCACTTAAAATATGATTCTATGTAATTGCATGAGGTTCATGATTCGGCCACTGATCTGAGTTTAGTATCAATGTATGATAATGATTTGATATGTTTGAAGTTGTGATAATTATGGTTTATTGTTAAGAGAATGATTCACTGCATGTTAGAGATAAAACTAGCTCCCTAAAACAACCGAAGAGCTAGAATTTACCTAGTTTTTGACCCCTTTAAGTTTAGCCAATGCCAAATCTGTTTTAGTATGTTATAATTCTGTCTAGGATTAGTTAGCCACAAAAAATTTGGTATCAATTAGACTAGGATTGATCCCGAACACTAAAAATGAACTTAGCAACTATTAAACCGTAAAAACAAGATTTCTAGAACTCTAGGGAATGAAATTTATGCAGTCTATCTAGAATCTTTAGCAACGATAAGAACCAGGTTTTATTATGTTTAAATACGGGAGAATGATTCATAATTGGTTTAGTAACTAATTTCAGCATCATAGGGAAAGCTGGTAACAAGAAAGGATTTAAAACATAACTTCTAGCATACCGTAAAACCTTAGGAACAACTTACTACCTATGCTACCCTATTTAATTTAATAGTGTTCTTAAGGCCTATAAATAATCGTAAGGATGGTAATAAATCTCTTAGGTGCATAACTAATTAGTTCTATAATTGATAATTCTATGTAAGTATTGGATGCTTATTAAGTACTTGATATCATTGAATGATTTCCTGGCTTGCATGTTATAGTTGCTGTTGCAAATAATGAGAATGCTTATGCATGAAATATTCTTTATTATGTAAAATTTACCTTTGTTGCTAGAAGAAAGTGTATCATTGTAAAAGTGTAATTTGGAAAGGTTCTGGCTAAGGAAAGACTTGGTATTTAAGCGTGTCGATTGTGCCCCATCTCTTTCTTGGGAATCTCCCAGATGCATGATTATAGTTGATATATATTATTCTAGCTTAAGACTATAAATGAGAAAATGCTATGATATTTATGAATTGTATTGTGATATAACATGCAAAGATTTAATGGTGACTTAAACTTATAAGAAAATGATCCTTTGGAACCATCAGACTATAGGTGGTGAAAAGGTGATTTTAGCCCCCTAACCCGTTCTCTCAATAGGGTAGAGTCGGGACTGTAGCTTATCAAAAGGGATAAGTATATGCTAGTGACGACTAGTAAAGTATGAGCTCATAACCTAAATTACTCCCAAAAGGGTGGAGTATAGGGTGGCCCAAGGAAAATAATGATGATGATAAGATTTTAAGTCACCTAAGGCACTAA
This sequence comes from Dalbergia cochinchinensis, assembly GCA_031216125.1. Classification (NCBI taxonomy): domain Eukaryota; kingdom Viridiplantae; phylum Streptophyta; class Magnoliopsida; order Fabales; family Fabaceae; genus Dalbergia; species Dalbergia cochinchinensis. Next base: position 11,430,608 of record CM062376.1, read on the forward strand.
AGAAATGAAATATGTGCACTGTGTCCATGTGTAGCTAATATTATATGACGTTCTTTTATGCATGTTATTTTGATAATGATGATGAGGAATATGATGTAATGATAAAGGTAAAGTTCATTGTACATATGACATGTTAAGATTATGATGCATTATAAGAGGCATGATTAAAAATTGACGAACCTCGGTTAAGTATTTGTCCGAACTGAAAATGAATCTTTGCATGCTCACTATTTTAGAATAATCCTGAGGTTCCTGGGGACTTTGATGATGACACTGTAGAAGGAGGTACCCTACTGAGAATTCTTTAGCAAGATTCTCACTCCCTTTTCTTTATTTCCGTCATTGTCTCCAGATTCAAATGGCGACATTCGTCCTGTTCGTTGGTACCCCTACTTGGGAATTCCACTATGATCCGGTGCATCGCTCGTATCATTTTGAAGGGAGGTGTGCAGTTCATGTTTTTATTTACATAGGTCATCCATTTGCATATCCTGTCCCTCGTTATCAATTTTCTCCTACTTCTCCCTATGGTGATGAAATGGTTTTCGAACATGCACGTCCATTGGATGAAAGGATGTTACGTTCGTATCCCGCTTCATCTGCTATCCATGGATTTCCAGAGTATGTTCCCAAGACTAGATATTCTGAAACTGATCCTTTAGAGGACACTCCTACTCATATATATTCTGAGAGCTCTGCTCCTACTCCCACACGTGTAAGAGAGGGTAGTGAGGAAACAGTTGTTCAGCCGAGGTTAGCGAGAAGGCCGTCCATGCGACCCCAGCCTGGTGCATCTCGTGTGTCCCCTCCCGAGGGAGCTCATCAATGGATCAGATTTATTCCCCCATTTCCAGGACAGTGGCCATAGAAGGTTCTTAGTAGATTTATGTGTGTTCATGCACCCTAGTTTTAGGATAACCTTCCCGGGTTATGGAGTTATCTAGTTTAGGGGCATGTATTTCCTTATGTATATTTTCTTTTATGGGTTTGCATAAGACAATGATGTATGATCATAACCCACCCTTTGAGTGAGGTTATTGTATGTAAATATATGTTATAATGTGCTTATGGATGTTATATGATGGAGCCAAAGTGATATGATGTGATATATTCTTAAACGTCTTATTATACTCCGCTTACTCGTTCACATTGTACTCTGCTCACGTTTTCAATTATGTTTTTTTTTTAAAAAAAAATGGCTCGTAATTTCACTAAGTATTTTCAAATTATGAAGAAAGAACCAAAGCAAGGAGTAAAGTCTAGTCATTAATCAGATTCAACCTAGGTGTATTTGGTTAATTACTAGGGTGTTACAGTTATGAGAGAAGATTCAACTAGGTGATCCTTTAAACTCCCCGAATTAAAGGTTATGAGAGGAGATTCAACTAGGTGATCCTTTAGACTCCCCGAATTAAAGGTTATGAGAGGAGATCCTATGTCAAGAGCATAAAATGTTAGATGATAAGTTATAATCATATGTTTCATGTATGCATTTCTAGATAACATACTAAGATTAAAAGGTGACATAAAACATATAGAGATGACCCTCTTGACTCCTTGAATTAAAGGTTAAGAGAGGCGATCAGATAAGGTAATCCTTTAGACTCCTCGAATTAAAGGTTATGAAAGGTCATCCTATGCCCTCTACCTTGTACTCTTGGAGTTGGGAATTAACTTATCGAGAGGATAAGTGTAGACTAGTGAGGTATGAGATCATAACCTAGAGGTAACGCCTCGATTTTTCCCGTTGTACAAAATGACCAAAATGCCCCTGAGGTCATTTTCATTGGGAATCGGTGATAGCCAATCTAGGCTATCCTCTAGGGGTTAGTTTGATAATTGAAGGGGAATGGATGTATTGTTAATTCTGTTAGAGGTGAAAATCTTGATTTCTTGGTTTTTCTATACGTGAAATTACCAAAATACCCCTACGGTAATTTAACGCGGGATTAATTGCCGACTAAACCTAGATATTACCTGGGAGTTTGGAATGTTGTTTTTAAGGGATGCATGACTTCTGTATAAGCCTGGATGGTCCTGATTAAGTGCATAATGAGCTTAATTGTATGATTAAGGAAATATAGACAATATTAGGCTTTAATTAAAGATTAATTAATCTTAATTATTAATCTTGAGTCAAAATAATTAATTGAGGTTAATTAGGGCCAAAGATTGCTTAGGGAAATTCAAAATCCCTTCCTTAATCTAAGACTTTGTGTCATGTCATATGAAATGGTGTTTTCTCTCTCCAGTTTCATAAATCATGGAACCCAAGATGTCATGAGATTCCTAGCTAATAAAGGTGAATTTACTCTAATTGAGCAAGAAAACTTCCTAATCTTGTCTTGCATGGCTTTAATCATTTGCTTACTAGCTCAAACACTCCATTAACAATTCCTCACCAAGTGCCAAATCAAGTTTATCTCTAAACACAACTCCTAACACAAAAGCAAGAAAACATCTCCTCCCCCCCATGCCTTCCTCATTACAAGCCATCCCCCCCTCCATACCTCTATATGGCCACTCCTTGCCCATTGTAATATCCTAATTTTTAAACCAATACTTTAGAACATATTTAGGTTAATCATTAGTCTGTTACGTCATAGTTTCCTTATTACTTTAAAATACTTAGCGGAAATACTGGTAAAATTTTTTTTTCAATTATAAAAACAAAGTGAAAGCCGCGCGACATAATGAGCAATGGAGCACATAAGGAAATAAAGCAAGCATCTCATAAACATCATAACATAAAGTAAGTAAAGGCTCATCACAATAAAACTGAATTGCATATGTATATAATAAGATATGCCCACTCAAGGAGAGTGGGACTTAGTTTAGTACAACATGAGCAAATACATCTAAAAAGAAAATACAAAGGAAAGTGCGATGGAAAGCATAAAAGTAAACTCCCTTACCCAAGTGCAACTAAAGGGATAACCTCTACAGGAAAGAAGGTTTATCCTCATCTAAGTGGTATGTACACTACCCGGGTACTCCATCGGTCATCCACCACCACCTATTGACGTCTATCCCGCGAGCGAGTCACATATCCGGCAAACTGGGTGAGCTCCTCCGGCGTGTAAAGGCGAAGCGTGGATCGAGAGTGACCCCCACGGTGTGGCCGCATCTCCTGTCGTCGTACTAGCCAAGGCTGAGTCACAGTATCCTCACTGCCCTCTCTCATCAGTGGTGGAGTGGGAGCAGAGCTCTCACTGTATGTATGGGTAGGCGGGTCCTCTGACAGGTTGGTCTCCGAGAAGTATGTCTGGGGCACGTAATCAGGATAGTCACGCATGGCTGAGGTGGCGGTGTGCATGCTGAGCACTCTCTCGTTGTGCATATGCGTGCTCTCAAAAACCTGCTCGTCATCGCCATAGGGTGTTGTCAGGGAAAAGCGATGGGTATGTACGGGGTGAGGAAAGGGACGTCCAATGAACATGAAGACTTGCACCGTGCATTGCCCCTCAAAATGGTATGATCCGTGCTCCAGATCATAGTGCAGCTCCCACGTCAAGGTGGCCACAAAAACTATGAACGTCGCCATCTAAAGACGTGACAGGAAAAAAAGATAAAGGGAGTGAGAATTTCGCTAAAGAATCTCAGTAGGGTCTCCTACTACCTAGGTGTCATCATCTACGTCCTCAGGAACCTTGGGTTTAGTGTACAAAATAAGTGAACATGCATTAAGTCCATTTTTAAGCTTTTGAAACATGTTTAGCCAAGGTCCATTCATTTTAGTATGATTCTTAATGTCGTGGATGCAACATATTAAAGTATGTATGCATGGCTCTACTTAATGCGAGAATGGTAATCATAACATTAAGAACATCATAATAGTGGCATAAAGTGGCAATTGAAATCTCATATGGGAAAACTTTGTGACATAATCACTATACTTTTCTTCCTCATGGGGCTACCCTAAAAGACATTCGTTCTAGGGGTGCTCGGCCGAACCGGTGTCACCCAGAACGTGTCACATCTCTAGGTTATGAGCTCATACCTTAACTAGTCATCACTGGTTCTTACTTATCAATCCTAATAAGCGTATCATAATCATAATCATAATCCCGACTTATCCAGTACGGGCTAGGGGACATTTCTTGGGGGTGCTTGGCCGAACCGGTGTCACCCAAGAATACATCTTGGTACCGATGTCACATGAGTTCTCTGGAGGTAATCGGCTGAACCGGTGTCATCCGAGAACTCATCTTAGTACCTCATAAATAAAATCTCATAGGTTTTTCAAAAATTTTCTAAGTCCCCAAATTTGTCAGAAATTCGGCAAAGATAACAAAGAAGATGCCGGATTTCTTCCAAATTTACTTTATGCCACATAAGTCAATCAAACATGCATCCTCCATCATAATTCCATGCGTTCACATAATCATTCTCATGCGCTCACATGTAACATTGAAACTCATTATGCTCTTGATCCTACGGTATCTTATACTTTGACCCTTACGGGCCTTAAACTTGAGATGTAATTATTCTATCATCTCTATCAACCTCTTATGCATATAAGGATTCTCTTCTAACAAATCTTACTATCATTTATGCTCCTTAATAAATCTGGGCAGCACCATTCTTTAAGGGCAGAGTTATAGATTTACAATTACGGGGTTCTAGAACTTACGCTTTAGACCATTTCTTAGTTCCGTTTTCACCTAAGGCGCTATAAATTAAATCTAAACCAATTATGAGGCATTGTTATGCCTAAGAGCTAATTATACACCATGTTTTCCATATTATGAGGTTGCTGGACAGATTCTAACAATTAAACGTTCTAAGAGTTCTAGAATTGCATTTTTACAGTTTTCTAGTTACTAGTTTCTCTATAGGTGCTAAAATTCAATCCTACTTCAAATGTAACCAAATTTTTCATGATTATTCAATCCTAAACTGATGGTTATCATACTAAAACAGTTTTGGCATTGATTAAGATTAAAGGGGTTAAACATACGTTAAATTCCAACTTTACGGTTTTCCTATGAAGCTAGTTTCTCCCCTAACATGCATAAAAGTGTTCCTACCTCATCATATATCATTTTCACACATTCTAACACATCAAAACATTATCATTCAGCATCAAACATATCAAGATAGAACCGAATTGTTCAATGTTCAAAAGACACATAATTTGACATTTCTAAAGCATAAAAGTTGCTAGTTTCCTTGGAATCATTTTAGGACTTCTAAAACTCTTTACAAACCATTTTATTTTATCAAGAGGCTAAAAAACACCTTAGGTCAATAACCAATTGAATACTTCTTTAGAAGAGGAATAGAAATCATAAATCTTGTTGGTCATAGCTTTATAAAACTCGTCAAACTTAAAGAAAACACTAGAGCATAGGTTGTTGGCCCTTGTAACTAGATGGAACTCATTCCAAGATCATCATTGTTACCTGGCCGAAACTATGCATTCAAAGAATGCTTCCATACTAAACTTTAACTTGAGATAAAATGGGCAAGTCTTTGAGCTCTAAGGTCTTTAAGTGATGACATAATTTAAACATGCTATGCACTTCATTTTTTTTCCTTCTTACAAAGTAAAGTGAGAACTTTAAAGTAAATATGCAAGACTTAGAATTTAAATATGCAAGACTTGAAGTAAACATGCAAGGCTTGGAATTTAAATATGCAAGACTTAAAATAAATATGTTATGCAAGTTCATTTCTTTATTTTAGTGCTCTAGGCCCAGCAACAATCGACTTTAAGGCCGAAATAGAAAGGCTTTGAGGATTAATTAGGTGATAATGCAAGCTCTCATTTTAAATCTTTATGTTCTTTAGTGATGAAAGGTAAATATGCTAGAAAAGAACGTAAATATGAGATGCACTTCATTCCTTATCCTTTAACTTTAAGTGATGGCTTGGATAATAAATATGAATGCAAAGCTCAAAGTAAATATGCAATGCAATAGCTTGAATATAAATATGAATGCGAGTTTATTTTATTTCTTATTAGAGCTCATACAAGACTTTTAGAGGAATTTTAACCTTAACCCAAACTCATCATGACAAGGTAAAGTGAGGTCTAGAGTTCTTAGAACTCAAGATAACATTCCTTAAAAATATAACCATAAATGAACTTTATAACACCTTTATGAAAACTCAAGCTTTAGAGATTTCTTTGTGGTGAACACAAAGTTACCAACTAGAACTCTCATCATCAAGCTATCATGTTGGACCACCCAATGTTGGTTGGCCGAAACTTTAAAGAAAAGGAAAGGAAAGAAACCGAAACTTGAGAAAGAACCATTTTGAAGCTCTAGAGACCATGATCTTGATGATGTATTAACACCAACATCATGAGTCCTCATAATTGAGTTCATGGATCCATATTAAAACATCATCAAAGTTAAAGATTTGAAGGTTCAAGAAAGAAAGAACTATAAACATTTTTAACTCAAGAACAAAGATCAAGCTTTGGAGGTTGGTTCAAGTGATGAACATCATCATAAAACCCTCATCATCAAGCTCTCATTCCTTTGCTCTTCAAGGCTCATGGCTGAAACAAAGAAGGAGCAGGAGAAGAAAAGAAGTTCCCAAAAAGATTCAAGAGAAACTATGAACATATAAAGAGATTAAGAACTTAAATGAAAGAAACACTTGAAAGAAAATCCCTACTAAGTGATTGAAGGTTGAGATGAGAGAAGAGGATGAAGAACTTGGAGACTTGAACTTTGAGAGAAAAGAAAACTTTGAAGTGCTCTTACACTTAGCAAATGAACCCAAAATGATGCAAGTTCACCCAAGCATGCTATTTATAGAGAAATGAAACAAAATGAGAGGTGTAAATGGGAGAAGGAGCTTCAGCCATTTACAGCACAAGGGAGGAGAAAATATCTTCTCCAAGGTATGGTTCAAGGCATGGTAGAAAGCATGGCTAGGTATAGGTTCAAGCATGGGTGCAAGTATGGGTCAAGCATGGTTCTTTGAGTGAGAAACAAATCAACATGTGATGTAAATGGGAGGAGGAGTGGCCGAAACTTGCATCAGCCATGGGGAGGATTTCTTGCATTTTAATTGTGGTTTAGAGTTGTGTTTAGGTGTATTTTTTATTAGGATTAAGATTAGGAATTTGTAAGAAAGTGTTTAGGTGAGAAAATGGGAAATCAAGGTTGTCAAGACATGTTTAAGGAGTGGTCTTGCATCATTAGTGAGTTATAAACTCATTTTAGTGCATAAACAATTCTAGACACAATTCCATGATTTAAGGAATTGGAGAGAGAAAATACTATTCAAGATTCTAATATTGGAATCTTGAGTTTCAAAAAGAGATTTAAATCTAATCTAAGCAATTTTAGGTTCTAATTAATTTTAATAGCTTATTTTGACTCTAGATTAATTATGAAAATTAATTAATCTTCGATTAGAGTCTAATATTGCTTAGGTTTGCTTAATTACGTCATTAAGCTCAAAAACACTATTCTAGGGCGGAATCGCAATTTTGCACTAAAATTGCCTGGGACCACTGGGACTTAAACAGACACTTTTAAACATGTAAAAACATTGTTTTAAACCCTCGGGGAAAGTTTCGGGCTCAAACGGCACCTTTACCCGTGTAAAAACGCTATAGGGGTATTTTGGTCATTTTGACCCGAAACTACAGAAAATGAGACTTTCGCCTCCGAAACCATTCAAGGGCTATCCAATCCCCTTCAAACATTGAGTTGGGCCTTCGAGAACTGCCGGGCCGGCCATCCTCGAATTCCGGGCCGGCCATCCTCGAATTCCGGGCCGAAAATGACCTCAGGGGTATTTTGGTCGTTTTCCTCTCAGACAGAAAAATCGGGGCGTTACACCCATACTCCCCTATATTTAGTTTTTTTATTTAGCACACAAACACACACACAAATTCTTATTTCTTTCCATCCATTTTGTGGCCAAGACTTTGTGTCAAAAGAGTGTTTTCAAATTTCCTCTTTTCTCACTTCTCAATGACTCTTTTCTTCCTCTACCACTAGAAGAACCACCATCTACCACCACCTCTCAACCTCAAACCACCCTTAAGGAACACAAGAACTTAAGAAAAACTTTCCTTCCTTTCCTTTCTCTCTTGGTTGAAAGTGTTATTGCTCAAAGAGAAGATTTTTCTTCTTATTTTCTTTCACAAAGAGCAAGCTTTTCCTTGCAACAAGAAAATATATTTGGTAGAGATTTTTACTTTTACTTTTTTTCTTTTTCTTTGAGCCAGTAACGAGAAAGGGTTAAAAAACGTAACTTCTAGAACCCCAAAACGGTTTAGTTCTAAGTGTTGTCCAAGACTTTACAGCCTTGATTAGTAATGTTCATAAGGTTAAAAAACAGTGGGAATAATGGGAATTGATCTCTTAGATGCATAAAAGAATAGTTACTAATTTTAGGTTAAACCGAGTTGTAGTTTTGACCCGTTTAAAGTGTGAATAATATCCGCGATGCTCTTTAATACCCTGTATATGTGTATGAATACCTTGTTAAACATAGCATATGCATTAGTTGAGTCCGGTCCTTAATTCCGGCATATTGGGTAGGAGCATTTTTACTTTCAATAAGATGTTGTTAATGGTATGCTTATGTGAACTATTTTATGGAGAATTGCAATTATGGTTGAGATAATTGAGATGCATTGATAGGGTGTTTTATGAGCATGAAATGTTAATTGGTAAAGTATGTTGACATGATTATGTGCTCATGCTTGCATTTCTAAATAACATGCTAAAGATTAGGTGACATAATACATATGGAAATAATCCTTTAGACTCCTCAAATTAAAGGTTATGAAAGGTGATCCAAGTAAGTTGCATGCTCATAACAAGAAAGTTAAGTTAAGGCAAGGAAGTGATATGTTTCCTCCTCTATTACCCCATGTTAAATCTAGCAACGACTAGTTAGGTTGAGCATATCCTAAGTGATCGATGAGGTGAAGTTTTGGTGGTCATTGTAAAATTGCCGGGAAGGTGAGATGGTTGGTTTAGGATGATTATGTAATAAGGTGGTTATTAAGAAAGGAATTTGAAAGTTCAAATATAAGAAAGTAAATTATCATGAGTTCTTCGGTATCCCATGCATGCTAAGAGTTATATGGTTCATCATATTTGCATTCTTTTACCTGTCATACGATTGTATAGATTGCATGCCAAGTCACCTAAGAAAGAAAAAGAGGAATGATTGCATGTATAGTGGATATGATCTTTATGCTTCTACATTATGTCCTTGTGTACTTGGAATGTTGCATAAGATATTAACATGCATTCATGACTTAGTATGCTATATTCATAACATTAAGATGCATGCTAAAAGACATAGGCTCGGCTAATGGTATTTTTTTTAACTTAATAAATGAACATTACATATGTCCACTACTTTCATAATGAAACCCAAGGTTCCTGGGGACGATGATGATGACATGTCAGTGGAGACGGAATACCCTACTGAGAATCTTTTATAAGTTTCTCACTCCCTCTTTTTCTTTACATCTTCGTCTTCAGACAAGATCGATGGCGATGCTCGTGGATGTAACGCCCCGATTCTTTGTCTGAGAGAAAATGACCAAAATGCCCCTGAGGTCATTTTCTACCCGGAATTTGAGGATAGCCCACCCGGCAGTCCTCGAAGGGTCAACTCAATGCTTGAAGGGGATTAGATGGTCCTTGAGTGGTCTTAGAAATGAAAATCGTGTTTTCTGCAGTTTCGGGTCAAAATTACCAAAATACCCCTATAGCGTTTTTATGCGGGTAAAGGTGCCGTTCAAGCCCGAAACTTTCCCCAAAGGTTTAAAATGACGTTTTCAAGTATTTGAACGTATCTGTTTAAGTCCCGATGGTCCCGAGCAATTTTGTGCAAAATTATGATTTTTCCCCTGGGATAGTGTCGTTTGAGTTTAATGATGTAATTAAGTAAACCTAAGCAATATTAGGCTTTAATCAAAGATTAATTAATTTCCATAATTAATCTTGAGTCAAAATAAGTTATTAAAATTAATTAGAATCTAAAATTGCTTAGATTAAACCTAAATCTCTTTTTAAAACTCAAGATTTCTAGTCTTGGAATCTTGAATAGTGTTTTCTCTCTCTAATTTCTCTAAATCAAGGAATTCTGTTGGCATTGGATACCTAGTAGCTTGACTCCATTAATTTAGTAAGACCACCTCCTAAATCTAGTCTTACAAGTCTCTAATTAACCATTACCTCACCTAAACACTTATTTACAAATTCCTAATCCTAAGCCTAATTAAAGCTACACCTAAACACAACTATAAACCACAATTAAATGAAAGATTTTTCCTCCCCCATTTCATGAAGAAAATGGTGCCACCTGTAACATCCTAATTTTTAACCCAATACTCTAGAACATATTTAGGTTAATCATTAGTCTATTATGTCATCGTTTCCTCTTTATTTTAAAATATTTAGCGGAAAATACAGGTAAAATTTTTTGAATTAAGAAAGCAAAGTGAGAGCCGCGCATCGTGACGAGCAATGAAACGAACTATGAAGCATAAAGGCAATAAATCACGAATCCAAATAAACACGTCATGAACATCCGATCATAAAGCATGTCATAGCATAATAAAACAAATTGCATAAGTGGATATATATATATATATATATATATATATATATATATATATTATGCCCACCCAAGAAAGGCGAGACTTAGTTTAGTACAACATTAAACGAGTACAACTGAAATGGAAATACATGGAAAATGAAAGTACAATAGAAGTCATAAAAAGGAACTCCCCTATTGCGGGCTTCTCTAGAAGGGAGGGACGTATCTGATCCACTGGGCTATCTCTGCCGGGGTAGCTATATTCTGCATCAGTCAAGTGTGAGCTCCACGGCGGGGAATCATCCTCACCCGCCCTCCACGTACCGGCTGAGTGACAGTAGCCTCGCTACCCTCCCCAAGGTCCATCGGTACGGTGGGGGAAGATCCCTCAGAAGGTACTTGAGTGGCCGAGTCCTCTAAAGGGTCCGTCTCGGAGAATGATGAGGGAGAATGGGGCACATACTGCGGGTAGTCCCGGAGGGCAGAGGCTGATGGTGGGGTACGACGGATCTGCTCCTCTCAAGGGCGTGGGCGCTCAAACACGAAATTGTCACCAAATGGTGAGACGGGAGAGAATCAGTGAGAATGTACAGGGGGACTGAAGGGTCGTCCAATGAACATGAATACATGAACGACGCAGCGACCCACAAAATGGTATGACCCGTGGTCCGGATCATGATGCACCTCCCATGTTGGGGTGTCCACAAAAATCACGAACGTCGCCATCTGAAGACATGACGGAAAGAAAAGGTAGAGGGAGTGAGAATCTTGCTAAAGAATCTCAGTAGGGCCTCCTACTACCTAGGTCATCATCTACGTCCTCAGGAACTTTGGGTTTAGTGTATAAAATAAGTGAGCATGCGTTGAGTTCATTTTTAAGCTTTTAAAGTATAATTAACCAAGGTCCATTCCTTTTAGAATGGATCTTAATGTCATGAATGCAATATAGTAAAGGATGTATGCATGGCACTACTTAATGCAAGAATATTCATCATAATAACAAGTATCATCATAGTAGTGGCATAAAGTGGCAATTAAAATCTCTGGTGGGAAACTTTGTGACATAATCATCATACTTTACTTTCTCATGGGGCCACCCTAAAAGACATTCGTTCTGGGGATGCTCAGAACCAGTGTCACCCAGAACGTGTCACATCTCTAGGTTATGAGCTCTGTAATGCCCCGTTTTTCTCTAAACTTTTAAATGACCAAAATGCCCCTAAGGTCATTTTTACCCGAAACACGAGGACGGCCGGCTTTGGCCATCCTCATAGGGTTCATATGTTATATGAAGGGGATTGTATGATTGTGAATGTCCAACGGAGCAGAAAAACCTCATTTCTGAGATTTCTGCGCATAAGTGACCAAAATACCCCTGTGATGTATTTCGTGCGGTTTAAAATTCCGTTTTGACCCGGACTTTGTCCCGAGGTTTAAAACCATGTTTTTAAGGCTTGAACTATGATTGTTTAAGGTTTGCTAAGTCCCGGTGGTCCCGGACGGAGTTTTTGAGTAAAATTACGATTTTGCCCTGCTTAGTGCATGTTGGGCTTAATGAGTTATCTAACTCGTAACCTAGGCGACTTTAGGCTCTAATTGAAGGTTAATTAATTTCCATAATTAATCTAGAGCCAAAATCATTATTTAAAACTAATTGGAACCTAGAATTGTTTAAGGAAATTTAGAATTCTTTTCTAAATTCTTTTCTTTCTTTTAAAAGAAAAAGCAACTATAAATAGTATTTTCACTATTCACACTCCCTTTCCCAATGACACTCTCTTTTCCAAGAAAGTTGTCACTCTCAAATAATCATGATCACATTTGAAAAATATATGTCATTCAAAATTCAAAAGAATAAATTGTTTATGTTGTCACTCAAAGCTTTCAATCAAGCTTCATAATCAATCATACCTTCCATACTTTCTTCCATACCTTTGAATGACAACACATATAGCTATTTTATCTTGTGGCCATGAAATTTTCTCTCCCTTGGCCCTATAATTTTCAGCCACTTCCCCCAAGAATTCAAAAGAATTTTATTTTATGTAGTTAATCAAGTTGTCTTTCAAGCTACCCTATAACCTATGCCTACCCATGGTTTCAATCACACCAAGAATGACCACACAAGAAGATATTTCTCTCTTCCTTCTTCAAGAAGCTTCAACCAACTCCCCCTTCACTCCTTCATTTGCCTATAAATACACCACACTCCACAACTCCATCACTTTTGGATCCTTCTCCAAAGTCTCAAACTCTCTCATTTCCTTCTCTCAAGCTTTCTCACTTTTCTCTCAAACTCTCAAAGAGTTCCTCAAGCTCAAGTTCTCTCCTTCATTTTCAAGACACAAGGTAGGGAACTCTTTCTAAACATTTCTTTGATTCTTATGCTTGAATCTTGATTGGGAGTTGATGAATGGTTGAACCTCTATGTTGCTTTCTTTTTTTGGTTTCTTCCTTTTCTTCCCCCTTAGTTTTCGACCTCAAGGCCTTGAATATGATAGCTTGATGATGAGTGTTCTCTAGATGTGACCATGAGTCCATCTCTCATGAGACCTCTAAAGCTTGAGTTTGTCTTAAAGAAAGTTTCATTCTTTACAAGTTTAGTTAAAAGAGTTTATGTTTCTCTTGAACATTTTGGATCTTCTTCCTTTTTCTTCTCATGTTTTCGGCCATGGAGCCTTTTTACATGGGAAAAATGTAAGCTTGATGATGAGGGCTTCATGTTGATGCTTGTCACATGAACAAACTCTAAAGCTTGAAACTTTGGCCCTAAACCAAGCATGGTTTTGGTTTTTCTTTCTTCTTTATCATGAACTTTGTTTTGAAGGAAGCTATGTACTCAATGATGAGGACTTACGATGTTGATGCTTGGATCATCAAGATCTTGGTCCCTAGAGACTTAAAAATGGTTCCTTTCTTTTGTTAAGATTCGACCACTTTCATGATTCTTGAAGTTAAGTTTTCTTTTGATGCCTTAGTACCAATGGTCTTTCTTTTCTTGTGAAGATGAGGGTTGGGTTGAGACTATGTTCCTTCTTAAAGTCTTGTAAGAGCTCTAGACAAGATATAAAAGTAACTTGCATTCACGTTTACTTTACGCTTTGCATAGCATGTTTATTTCTATGCAATCACTAAACCCCAAGACTAAGAATGAACTTGCATTAAGCACGTTTAAATTTCAAGCTTTGCATCTCATGTTATATTTCAAGTCCTCACTAAACTCAAAGATTAAAATGAAGGTGCATTTCATATTTATTTTGAGCTATCACTTTACTTCCTAATGGACTGTAAAAGCGGAATGCATAGCACGTTTATTTTATGTCATCACCTAAGATACTAGAGCTCAAAGACTTGCCCATTTCATCTTGAGAAGAGGTTAACCATGGAAACATTCTTGGAATGTACATATTGGCCATGTGATGATGATGGCTCCAAGATAGGTTTTCATTAGTCACAAGAGCCTATAGCTCATGTTTTAAGTCTTTTTAAAACATAGGTGGTACTCAAAAGCATTTTGAGTATGTTCTTATATTTATGAGGGTTTTGACAAGTTAAAATGATTGCTAAGATGTTTTTGAAGTTCAAAATTGTTCCAAGAGAAACTGGCCACCATAAGCATTTCAAAGGAATGACTCAGATATGTTCAGACCTGATTTTTTCGTGTTTTTAAGATGCTGGTAATCGATTACACAGCCTATGTAATCGATTACCAGAAAGCTCGGATGAGCTCAAACATGAACTTTTGCCCAAAGTAATCTATTACTATATAGTGTAATCGATCACACATTTTGGACTCTAGTAATCGATTACCGAATCATGTAATCGACTACCCAGATGTTCTAGGGGCCGAGCAGAGTGTTTTTAAACAAATTAATCGATTACAAGTTCCATGTAATCGATTACCAGAACCCCCTATCTTCCATGTTTTGAAATCTCAAAGCTGTGTAATCGATTACGATACTTATGTAATCGATTACGATACTTATGTAATCGATTACCCGAACACAAACAGAATGCCTTTCTGATTCGATGACTTGAAGCTATGACCTTACTTTGCTTGAATCTGGGAATTTTTATGACATGAGTTTATGCTTTAGCCTCACATGAATATATGATCTTATGTTAGATTTCAAGCATGATCAAGTTAAGAGGCTTATTGCTCTTGCTTACTTTATGATGATTTTTACTCCATGAGTCAAGTATGATGGTACCATGTGAACTATTATTCTTCAATGATAGTTTTATGTTTGCATGTTATTGTTCTTTAAGAACTTTAAAGATGCCTATGATGTAATTATGTTTGACATACATGAGTTATGTGGCATCTTGCGTTAATATGCTAAGACTTAAGCTGACTTAAACTATGAGAAGATGATCCTTGAACCACTAGGTTAAGGGTGGGGATAAGGTGATTCTAGCCCCCTAGACCTGTACTTTAGGTCGGGACCTTTAACTTATCAAAAGGGATAAGTCCATGTGCTAGTGACGACTAGCGTGGTATGAGCTCATAACCTAGAATTTTTCTCCATAGGGAGATCAGTTAGGGTGGCCCCAGGAAAATAATGATGATGTTTTAATGTCACCTCAAGTAACCAAGATATGTATCATGTTCCATGAATTATGCTTCTATGCACCATGATTATATGAATTTATGTGCTATGACCTATGACATAGGAAACCATGATATATGATTTATGTTCTATGATCCAGGTTATATATGATTTATGTTCTATGATCCAAGTTATATGATTTACGTTCTATGATCCAAGTTATATGATTTCTGTCCGAATTATATGATTGAAGTCCCACGATTTACTTCCCATGATTTATGTAAATACAAGTGATATGTTAAAAGGAACGGATCTCGGAAATGGAGACTTTAGAAAACTCATAATTGAATCAATATATGTCCACGGTTTTATACATAACCCGAGATACCTGGAGACGTAAATGATGACACCTAGGATAAGAGGAGTGTAACACCCTAGTAATTAACCAGATACACCTAGGTTGAATCTGATTAATGACTAGACTTTACTCCTTGCTTTGGTTCTTTCTTCATAATTTGAAAATACTTAGTGAAATTACGAGCCATTTTTTTTTTTTAAACACATAATTGAAAACGTGAGCCGAGTACAACGTGAACGAGTAAGCGGGGTATAATAAGACGTTTAAGAATATATCACATCATATTACTTAGGCTCCATCATATAACATCCATAAGCACATTATAGCATATATTTACATACAATAACCTCACTCAAAGGGTGGGTTATGTTCATACATCATTATCTTATGCAAACCCATAAAAGAAAATATACTTAAGGAAATACATGCCCCTAAACTAGATAACTCCATAAGCCGGAAGGTTATCCTAAAACTAGGGTGCATGATCACACATAAATCTACTAAGAACCTTCTATGGCCACTGTCCCGAAATGGGGAATAAATCCGATCCATCGATGAGCTCCTCGGGAAGGGACACACGAGATGCACCAGTCGGGTCGCATGGACGGCCTTCTCGCTAACCTCGGCTGAACAACTGCTTCCTCACTACCCTCTCTTACACGCAGGGAGTAGGAGCGAGCTCTCAGAATATACATGAGTAGGAGTGTCCTCTGAAGGATCAGCCAGAATATCTCGCCTCGAACATACTGAAATCCATGGACAAGCAGATGAAGCGGGATAAGAACGTAACATCCTTTCATCAAGTGGACGTGCATGTTCGAAAACCATTTCATCGCCATAGGGAGAAGTAGGAGCAAATCGATAACTAGGGACAGGATGTGCAAATGGACGACCTATGTAAATAAACACACGAATCACAAGACCTCCCTTCAAAATGATACGAGCGATGCACCGGATCATAGTGGAATTCCCAAGTAGGTATCAACGAACAGACGAATGTCGCCATTTGAATCGAGACAATGACGGAAATAAAGAAAAGGGAGTGAGAATCTTGCTAAAGAATTCTCGATGAGGGTGCCTCCTTCTATAGTGTCATCATCAAAGTCCCCAGAACCTCGGGATTATTCTAAAATAGTGAGCATGCAAAGATTCATTTTAAGTTCTGACAAATACTTAACCGAGGTTCGCCAAGTTTTAAATCATGCGCCTTATAATGCATCATAATCTTAACATGTCATATTTACAATGAACTTTTCCTTTATCATTACATCATTTTCCTCATCATCATTATCAAATAACATGCATAAAAGAACGCCATATAATATTAGCTACATGTGGACATAGTGCACATATTTCATTTCCTTAGGTGACTTAAAATCTTATCATCATCATTATTTTCCTTAGGCCACCCTATACTCCACCCTTTTGGGAGTAATTTAGGTTATGAGCTCATACTTTACTAGTCGTCACTAGCATATACTTATCCCTTTTGATAAGCTAAAGTCCCGACTCTACCCTTTTGAGAGAACGGGTTAGGGGCTAAAATCACCTTTTCACCACGTATAGTCAGATGGTTCCAAAGGATCATTTTCTTATAAGTTTAAGTCACCATTAAATCTTTGCATGTTATATCATAATACAATTCATAAACATCATAACATTTTCTCATTTATAGTCTTAAGCTAGAATAATATATATCAACTGTAATCATGCATATGGGAGATTCCCAGAAAGAAAGGTGGGTCACAATGGACACGCTTAAATACCAAGTCTTTCCTTAGCCGTAACCTTTCCAAATTACACTTTTACAATGATACACTTTCTTCTAGCAACAAAGGTAAATTTTACATAATAAAGAGCATTTCATGTATAAGCATTCTCATTATTTGCAACAAAGAACTATAACATGCAAGCCAGAAATCATTCAATGATATCAAGTACTTAATAAGCATCCAATCCTTACATAGAATTATCAATTATAGAACTAATTAGTTACTAAACCAATTATGAATCATTCTCTTAACAATAAACCATAATTATCACAACTTCAATCATATCAAATCATTATCACACATTGATACTAAACTCAGATCAGTGGGTCTAATCATGAACCTCATGCAATTACATAGAATCATATTTTAAGTGCATATAAAATACTAGTTCCCCGTAAAATCCTTGCAAAGCCTTAAAACTCATTTAGAAACTAGTTCTTTTGTCAAATTTGGGAGGATCTTCACAATTAAAATTCTCACTTAAGATAAAAGGAGTAAGTCTTGAGCTTTAGAGATTTAGGTGACATCTTAGAATTATAAACATGCTATGCAACCTTATTTTAATCTTATCTTTATAAGGTGATAGCTTGGAATTATAAACATGGTATGCAATTCCATTTCTTTATCTTTAAGATTTAAGGTGATGACTTGAAAATTAAACATGATGCAAGAACTTGAAATATAAACATGATACAAGAAACTGGAGCGTGTAATCCGCATGCAACCAAAGAGAGGGAGAAGAGAATATTAAGAAACCTGAGCGTGTAGTCCGCACAGACCAAAGAGAGGAGAAGAGATTATTAAGAAACCGGAGCGGTAGTCCGCACAGACCATAGAGGGAGAAGAGATTATTATTACATCTTTTAAGCTCCAATCTCAAGACTTTTTAAAGAATAAATTCTTTAACTCCAATAATCATATTTCTTTGCTTGTGATACATGGGCAAGTCTTTGAGCTCTAGGATCTTTAGGTGATGGCATAAAATAAACATGCCATGTTGATTCTTTTTAGCCATTATAAAATATAGTGAGAGCATAAATTAAATATGAGATGCAACCTCTTTATTATCTTGAAAGATTAAGTGATGACTTGAAACATAAACATGAAATACAAGCTTGGAATTTAAACATGAGAAATGCAAGTTCATTTATTCATTCTTGAAAATTTAGTGATGACATAGAAGGTAAACATGGTTATGCAAAGCATAAACTTAATCATGGATGCAAATTCATTTTGTTTCTTTACTAGAGCTCCTTCAAGACTTTAAAAGAATTATAAATTCAACCCAATACATATCTTAACAAGAAATAAAACATAAAAGGAAAAAATACATCTTTCAAGTTCTAAACTAAAAATCTTTGTTTTAGCATCATAAAGCATTATTCTTTAAAGTTTTGCATCAAGTGGAATTTTCAAGCTTTAGAGGCCTAACTTGTGATGGATTTACAATCCACCCTCAAGGTCCTCATCATCAAGCCATCATCTTAGTTCCACCTAGGCCATATGGTTGAATTGGTTAAAGAAAAATTGAAGAAGAAAACCAAAATGAAAAGCTAAGGTAAGTTCATAATTTCATCATTTTGAGCTAAAAACGCAACCCTCAAAGCATAGAAATAAATTTAGAAACTACTCCCTACCTAATCTGAGTTGAAGAAGAGGAAGAGAACTTGGTTTCTTGAAGTGAAATGAAACAAAATCTCTTTGAAAAAATTGAAGAAAGAATTCAGCCAAAGAGGAGGAAGAAAGAAAGTTTTTGGTGCTCTTAAAAACTAGTTATGAACTAAGCATTCTAAGACCACTCAAGCAAGCCTATTTATAGAAGATTTTGAGGCTTCTAATTGGCCAAAATGATGAGGTAGTGGACGGAATTTTGCAGGAGAAATAAGGGAGGAAAAATCATTTTAGACAAAGTTGTATGAAATTAAGGAATTATGTCTCTTATGGTGACATTTTGGCATTTTGTTTTAGTGCAACTTTTGGCAATAATTCAGCTGCATAATGGCATCAATAATTTCGTCCATTACAGCCCAAAGAAGTGAAATTTGTGTGTTCCATGCATTATTTAGGTGTAGGCAAGGTATTCATGTAATTTAGAGAATTTACTGCTAAGGGTTTAAGTGAATTAGTAAGCAATTTGGGTGTTTTTGAGCAATTTTGGGTTCTAATCAATCTAAATACATAATTTTGACTCTAGATTAATATTTAGAATTTAATAAGCTTTAATTTGAGCCTAATATTGCTTAGGTTTCTGTATACTGAATCAAAAATCCCAAAATTCACAAACTCGCCAAAAACAGGGCAAAATCGCATTTTCACTTAAAAATTACCCGAGGCCACCCGAGCTTAACCAATGGTTAATCATGGCTTAAAAACACATTTTAAAACATTTTAGTGAGGTTCGGGCTCACCGGCACGCACATCGAGTTAAAACAACCGCAGGGGCGCTTTGGTCATTTTCACAGGCTGGAACTCAAAATTGAGATCCCTCTGCTCTATTAACACACATAACACAAACAATCCCGTATTATCCTCAAAAGATACCCTTGAGAATAGGTGGGCCCACGATCCTCATTTTCCGAGTAAAATAACTTCAGGGCATTTTGGTCATTTTATACGCATCTGAAATTCGGGATTTGCAACTCTCGCATGAATCGTTCCTAGCCTCTCTTCTAATGTTATATTCCTTTATTGAGGATTGTTCGGCCTCAAATCTTATGTAATAATTACCTACGGTAATCTGCAATTGAGTAATTTCTAATGACAAGAAAATTACAAGAAAATTGGGCGTTACATTACTCCCGTCCTTAAAAAGAATTTCCCCCCGGAATTGTTACTGAGAACAACTCGGGTATTGTGCTTTCATGTTTGATTCCAGCTCCCATGTAAGTTCTTCGGTTTCACCTCGTCCCCATGCTACTTTGACCAGGGTACAAATTTGTTCCTTAACTCGCTTAACTCCTCCGTCGACGATTCTCGGGGGTAGTAAGTTAAATGTCAGGTTATCTCTTAATTGTACATGTTCTGGCTCTAGTACATGACTCGGGTCAGATTGATACTTTCTTAATTGAGAGACATGGAAAACATCATGAAGGTTGGATAGACTCGGGGGTAGGGCTATACGGGAGGCTACAGGTCCTACTTTGGTAAGGATTTCAAACGGACCAAGAAATCTGGGGCTCAATTTCTTTACTTTTATTACTCGGCCTATGCCTGTGGTAGGGGTGATCCTTAGGAACACGTGGTCCCCTTCTTGAAAATCTAGCAGTTTTCGCCGCTTGTCCGCATAGTTTTTCTGTCGACTTTGAGCAAGAAGAATCTTATCCCTAATCTTCTTGATTTGTTCCGTTGTTTCCTCACAATATCAGTCCGAGTAACCTTTGCTCTCCGGGTTCATACCAACATAAGGGAGATTGACATTTCCGTCCATAGAGGGCCTCATACGGTGCCATACCGATACTTGCATGATAATCAAGTTGTTATATGCAAATTCAATCAATGGCAAGTGTGTACTTATCCCAACTTCCCCTTTGATCTAAAACACATGCCCTTAACATATCCTCCAAGGATTGGATAGTTCTTTCAGATTGACCGTCTGTTTGGGGGTGATAGGCCGTGCTTAGACACAGCTTTGAACCAAATGCCTTTTGAAAGGCTCCCCAAAATCGTGACGTAAACCGCGGATCCCGGTCCGAGATTATCGTCGACGGCACCCCATGTAACCTTACTATCTCCTGAATATATAATTGTGCTAACCTATCCAAGGAATAAGTCACCTTAATAGGTAAAAAGTGGGCTGACTTCGTCAATCGATCCACGATTACCCATATGGTATCATAATTCATTTGGGTCCTCGGTAATCCAGTCACAAAATCCATGGAGATACTATCCCACTTCCACTCAGGGATCGACAGAGGTTGCAAAGATTCCGAGGGTTTTTGGTGTTCAATCTTCACCTTTTGACACACCAAGCACTTACTCACCCATGTGCACACATCTTTCTTCATTCCAGGCCACCGTAACATCTTCTTCAAATCTTGATACATCTTGGTGGCACCAGGATGAAGCGGTAAATGCCTCTTATGGGCTTCCTCCAAAATATCCTTTCGGAGGCCACCACTAGCAGGTACACATATTCGACCTTTAAACCTCCACAAATCGCCCATTCCTTGGGTAAAAGCTATCAACTTTCCCCGCCTTCATCGCCTCTAAAGTCTCTTGAAACTCAAAGATCATCCCCTTGAGCTTGAACAATCCTTTCTTTGAACTCACTTGTCACTCTAAGATGACAAGCTCTGATGCCCTTAGTGGTCAAAGTCATTCCTAGGTTTAAGTCCCTAAATTGCTCAATCAATTCAACCTCCTTCACCATCAAACGGGACACTTGTAAGGACTTCCTACTCAAAGCATCCGCTACTACATTAGCTTTACCAGGATGGTAGTTCAATCCAAAATCATAATCTTTCAAGAACTCCATCCATCGCCTTTGCCTCATGTTTAGCTCTTTTTGATCAAAGAGATATTTCAAACTCTTGTGATCGGAAAACACCTCAAACTTAACTCCATATAAATGGTGTCTCCAAATCTTTAGAGCAAACACGAAGGCAGCTAACTCAAGGTCATGGGTAGGGTAGTTTGCCTCATGTGGCTTGAGTTGTCTTGATGCATAGGCCACCACTTGCCTATCTTGCATCAATACACAACCTAAACCCTTTTTTGAAGCATCACAATACACCTCGAAAGGCACATTGGGGTCGGGTAACACTAAAACAGGGGTAGAGGTTAGCTTGTGTTTTAACTCTTGAAAGCTCTTTTCACACTCCGGGGTCCATGAAAAAGGGGTGTTCTTCCTAGTCAGGTTGGTCAAAGGTAGGGAAATCTGGGAAAATCCCTTGATAAATCGACGGTAATAACCGGCTAAACCCAAAAAGCTCCTTACTTCAGTTACAGTGGTTGGTCTTTCCCAGTTTACTACCGCTTCTACCTTACTAGGATCTACAGCAATTCCTTTCTTAGATACTACATGCCCTAAAAATTGCACCTTATCCAACCAAAACTCACACTTGGAAATCTTGGCATATAGTTTCTTTTCCTTCAAGATCTTCAAGATTATGGTCGTGGCATTCATGCTCTTCATGGGTCTTAGAATATATGAGAATGTCATCTATAAAGACAACTACAAACTGATCTAAATAAGGCCGAAAGATCCTATTCATGTAATCCATAAAAATAGCTGGAGCATTGGTTAACCCAAAGGACATTATCAAACTCAAAATGGCCAGATCGAAACCGAAAGGCCGCTTTAGGTATGTCTTCATCTCTCACTCTAATTTGATGGTAGCCTGACCTCAAATCTATCTTAGAAAACACTACCGCACCTTTCAGTTGGTCCATCAAATCATCGATCCTAGGCAGAGGATACTTGTTTTTCACCGTTACTTTATTCAACGCCGATAATCTACACACATCCTCATACTCCCATCCTTTTTCTTTACAAACAACACAGGGCTCCCAAGGTGATGCACTAGGCCTAACAAACTTTTTCTCCAATAAATCTTCCAATTGAGTTTTTAACTCGGTCAATTCTAATGGGGACATCCTCAGATGGGGCTATGGATATAGGTCCCGCACCCTAAGCAATTCTATGGAAAACTCTATCTCTCTTGGGGGAAACTCGTATCTCATCCGAAATACTTCAGGATAATTTCTTACTATTGGTATCTATCGATACTTTGCTCAAAGTCTACATCACTAGCGGCTAAAAATGTAACCTTTACTCTCACCCTTACCACAATCCATTTCCACAAAGCAGTTATGTAAAGACTTATGGGTTTCTTAGGTTCAATAGGAACAGGAAGAAAAGTGATGGTTTTCTCATAACAGCTTTAATAAGACACGGTTGGCCTCAAGCCAATCCATGCCAAGAATCACATCTAAACCTCGCATGGGTAAGCAAATAAGATCTAAAACAAAGGATCTATTATCTATAATAAAACTACAATCTAAACAACATTTACAAGTCCTAACGGGTTTTCCAAATGGTGGAAACAATAAGGTCAAAAGGAAGCTCACCATAGGTAAATTAAGGCTTTTAACACATGAATGGGAGATAAAAGAATGAGAAGCGCCAGAATCATATAGTACAATTAAGTCTTTACCATGCATATTACCCTTACCTTCCACGAGATTTCGTGACTTCGTTGTTTCTTCAAAGATTAACAAGAAATACCCTTCCCTGGTATTGCGGCTTGGGATTGGGGTTGGCGGGTTTCTTTCCGTGCATTCTCGGAGTAATGACCTGGTTTTCCACACCGATAGCACACGCTTGTTCGGCTCGACATGGCATGCTCCCATGATTCTTGCCGCACTTGGGACATTCCATGGATGGCGCAGCCGTGGAGGTACCGCCGACCTCTTTGTGGTGCTTTCCTTTATTGTTGTTGTTGTGATTGTTACTGGGTTATTGTTGTAGCGGTTGTTATTATAGCGATTGTTGTTGTTTGGCCTTCCTTGTTGAAAATTTCTTTGTGTCCCTTGTGGTCTTGATTGAGGGGAAATGGAGGTCGATTCGCTTCTTGAACTCACTGACCTTGAGGTGTCAACTTTTTGGTAATATTATCTGACTTTGGGGTGTTTAGTTTTCTCGACCTTCTTCAATAATCCGACATTTGTTAACTAGGGTAGAGAAATCCCTAATCTCCAAATGTGCAATCGCCACATTAAGTTCCGCCTTCAACCCCGACTGTATTTAATGCATTTCCAAGACTCATCAGATTTCCTTGGTACATTCTTGAGAACTTAATGAGTTCTTCAACCGCAAGCAGTATCGGGCCACATTCATATTCCTGGACAAATTGCATGAATTCAATGTCCTTGGCATTTCTAATCGACTGAAAGTACTTTTCATAAAAATGGACCTTGAAAAGTTCCCAATCAATGTCCACATCGGTCGCTCTCAAGAGTCTTTGAACACCCGCCCACCGTAAACCGGCATCACCTTCAAGCATATGAGTAGCGAATGTGACCTTTGCTCCTCCGAGCATGGGACTACAGCAAAACCTTCTCAATATTCAATCCATTCATCCGCAATATTTGGATTCAGTGTCCCTTGAAAATCGGTGGGTTTGCCTTATTTAAACTCCCCAAACAGGCATGTTCAGAATCTCATGTCCTTGATTCATATTGGCTTGACGATCCTGATCCATTCGCTCCATCATCATTCTCATGGTCCTTGCTACGCCACTGAGTGCTTCGGCTGTCTCGTTGTCTTGATTATTCTGCGGTCGCGCCCTAGTCTGTTGTCGACGTGCCATTGGTCCCTATACACACAAAACAGAAACACTGAGGTGATCAGGCCCAATATTCCATGCAAAGTGAGCAAGTTACCATGGCACTTTCAACATACAAAGAGTCATGTATTTCTAATCCTCAAGCTCATCCTAATGATAAACATCTACACATGACGCCACTAACGTATTATGCTTTAGAAGCATAGCTAGTCCAATCCTCAGGCTCCATGAGAATCGAATCGCCTCGATACCAAAATGTAACACTCCTAGTAATTAACCGTGATACACCTAGGTTGAATCTGATTAATGACTAGACTTTACTCCTTGCTTTGGTTCTTTCTTCATAATTTGAAAATACTTAGTGAAATTACGAGCCATTTTTTTTTTTTAAACACATAATTGAAAACGTGAGCCGAGTACAACGTGAACGAGTAAGCGGGGTATAATAAGACGTTTAAGAATATATCACATCATATTACTTAGGCTCCATCATATAACATCCATAAGCACATTATAGCATATATTTACATACAATAACCTCACTCAAAGGGTGGGTTATGTTCATACATCATTATCTTATGCAAACCCATAAAAGAAAATATACTTAAGGAAATACATGCCCCTAAACTAGATAACTCCATAAGCCGGGAAGGTTATCCTAAAACTAGGCTGCATGATCACACATAAATCTACTAAGAACCTTCTATGGCCACTGTCCTGGAAATGGGGGAATAAATCCGATCCACTGATAAGCTCCCTCGGGAAGGGACACACGAGATGCACCAGGCTGGGGTCGCATGGACGGCCTTCTCGCTAACCTCGGCTGAACAACTGTTTCCTCACTACCCTCTCTTACACGTGTGGGAGTAGGAGCAGAGCTCTCGTAATATACATGAGTAGGAGTGTCCTCTCAAGGATCAGAATATCTCGCCTCGGGAACATACTGAAATCCATGGACAGCAGATGAAGCGGGATAAGAACGTAACATCCTTTCATCAAGTGGACGTGCATGTTCGAAAACCATTTCATCGCCATAGGGAGAAGTAGGAGAAAATCGATAACTAGGGACAGGATGTGCAAATGGACGACCTATGTAAATAAAAACACAAATCTGCAAGACCTCCTTCAAAATGATACGAGCGATGCACCGATCATAGTGGAATTCCCAAGTAGGGGTATCAACGAACAGACTTAATGTCGCCATTTGAATCTGGAGACAATGACGGAAATAAAGAAAAGGGAGTGAGAATCTTGCTAAAGAATTCTCAGAGGGTGCCTCCTTCTATAGTGTCATCATCAAAGTCCCCAGAACCTCTGGGATTATTCTAAAATAGTGAGCATGCAAAGATTCATTTTAAGTTCTGACAAATACTTAACCGAGGTTCGTCAATTTTTAAATCATGCCTCTTATAATGCATCATAATCTTAACATGTCATATTTACAATGAACTTTTCCTTTATCATTACATCATTTTCCTCATCATCATTATCAAATAACATGCATAAAAGAACGGCAGAGAATATTAGCTACATGTGGACATAGTGCACATATTTCATTTCCTTAGGTGACTTAAAATCTTATCATCATCATTATTTTCCTTAGGCCACCCTATACTCCACCCTTTTGGGAGTAATTTAGGTTATGAGCTCATACTTTACTAGTCGTCACTAGCATATACTTATCCCTTTTGATAAGCTAAAGTCCCGACTCTACCCTTTGAGAGAACGGGTTAGGGGCTAAAATCACCTTTTCACCACCTATAGTCTGATGGTTCCAAAGGATCATTTTCTTATAAGTTTAAGTCACCATTAAATCTTTGCATGTTATATCATAATACAATTCATAAACATCATAACATTTTCTCATTTATAGTCTTAAGCTAGAATAATATATATCAATCAGAATCATGCATATGGGAGATTCCCAGAAAGAAAGGTAGGTCACAATGGACACGCTTAAATACCAAGTCTTTCCTTAGCCGTAACCTTTCCAAATTACACTTTTACAATGATACACTTTCTTCTAGCAACAAAGGTAAATTTTACATAATAAAGAGCATTTCATGTATAAGCATTCTCATTATTTGCAACAAAGAACTATAACATGCAAGCCAGAAATCATTCAATGATATCAAGTACTTAATAAGCATCCAATCCTTACATAGAATTATCAATTATAGAACTAATTAGTTACTAAACCAATTATGAATCATTCTCTTAACAATAAACCATAATTATCACAACTTCAATCATATCAAATCATTATCACACATTGATACTAAACTCAGATCAGTGGCGAATCATGAACCTCATGCAATTACATAGAATCATATTTTAAGTGCATATAAAATACTAGTTCCCAGAAAATCCTTGCAAAGCCTTAAAACTCATTTAGAAACTAGTTCTTTTGTCAAATTTGGGAGGATCTTCACAATTAAAATTCTCACTTAAGATAAAAGGAGTAAGTCTTGAGCTTTAGAGATTTAGGTGACATCTTAGAATTATAAACATGCTATGCAACCTTATTTTAATCTTATCTTTATAAGGTGATAGCTTGGAATTATAAACATGGTATGCAATTCCATTTCTTTATCTTTAAGATTTAAGGTGATGACTTGAAAATTAAACATGATGCAAGAACTTGAAATATAAACATGATACAAGAACTGGAGCGGCGGTAATCCGCATTGCAACCAGAGAGGGAGAAGAGAATATTAAGAAACCGGAGCTATGTAGTCCGCACAGACCAAGAGAGGGAGAAGAGATTATTAAGAAACCGGAGCATGTAGTCCGCACAGACCAAGAGAGGGAGAAGAGATTATTATTACATCTTTTAAGCTCCAATCTCAAGACTTTTTAAAGAATAAATTCTTTAACTCCAATAATCATATTTCTTTGCTTGTGATACATGGGCAAGTCTTTGAGCTCTAGGATCTTTAGGTGATGGCATAAAATAAACATGCCATGCGTTGATTCTTTTAGCCATTATAAAATATAGTGAGAGCATAAATTAAATATGAGATGCAACCTCTTTATTATCTTGAAAGATTAAGTGATGACTTGAAACATAAACATGAAATACAAGCTTGGAATTTAAACATGAGAAATGCAAGTTCATTTATTCATTCTTGAAAATTTAGTGATGACATAGAAGGTAAACATGGTTATGCAAAGCATAAACTTAATCATGGATGCAAATTCATTTTGTTTCTTTACTAGAGCTCCTTCAAGACTTTAAAAGAATTATAAATTCAACCCAATACATATCTTAACAAGAAATAAAACATAAAAGGAAAAAAAATACATCTTTCAAGTTCTAAACTAAAAATCTTTGTTTTAGCATCATAAAGCATTATTCTTTAAAGTTTTGCATCAAGTGGAATTTTCAAGCTTTAGAGGCCTAACTTGTGATGGATTTACAATCCACCCTCAAGGTCCTCATCATCAAGCCATCATCTTAGTTCCACCTAGGCCATATGGTTGAATTGGTTAAAGAAAAATTGAAGAAGAAAACCAAAATGAAAAGCTAAGGTAAGTTCATAATTTCATCATTTTGAGCTAAAAACGCAACCCTCAAAGCATAGAAATAAATTTAGAAACTACTCCCTACCTAATCTGAGTTGAAGAAGAGGAAGAGAACTTGGTTTCTTGAAGTGAAATGAAACAAAATCTCTTTGAAAAAATTGAAGAAAGAATTCAGCCAAAGAGGAGGAAGAAAGAAAGTTTTTGGTGCTCTTAAAAACTAGTTATGAACTAAGCATTCTAAGACCACTCAAGCAAGCCTATTTATAGAAGATTTTGAGGCTTCTAATTGGCCAAAATGATGAGGTAGTGGACGGAATTTTGCAGGAGAAATAAGGAGGAAAAATCATTTTAGACAAAGTTGTATGAAATTAAGGAATTATGTCTCTTATGGTGACATTTTTGGCATTTTGTTTTAGTGCAACTTTTGGCAATAATTCAGCTGCATAATGGCATCAATAATTTCTGTCCATTACAGCCCAAAGAAGTGAAATTTGTGTGTTCCATGCATTATTTAGGTGTAGGCAAGGTATTCATGTAAGTTAGAGGATTTACTGTTAAGGGTTTAAGTGAATTAGTAAGCAATTTGGGTGTTTTTGAGCAATTTTGGGTTCTAATCAATCTAAATACATAATTTTGACTCTAGATTAATATTTAGAATTTAATAAGCTTTAATTTGAGCCTAATATTGCTTAGGTTTCGGTATACGGATCAAAAATCCCAAAATTAGCAAATCGCCAAAAACAGGGCAAAATCGCACTTTCACTTAAAAATTACCCGAGGCCACCCGAGCTTAACCAATGGTTAATCATGGCTTAAAAACACATTTTAAAACATTTTAGTGAGGTTCGGGCTCAGTCGGCACGCACATCGGAGTTAAAACAACCGCAGGGGCGTATTGGTCATTTCGCGCGTTGGAACTCAAAATTGAGATCCTTTTGCTCTATTAACACACATAACACAAACAATCCCTTATTATCCTCAAAATATCCCCTTGAGAATAGGTGGGGCCCACGATCCTCATTTTCTGAGTAAAATAACTTCAGGGGCATTTTGGTCATTTTATACGTACAGAAATTCGGGATTTGCAACTCTCGCATGAATCGTTCCTAACCTCTCTTCTAATGTTATATTCCTTTATTGAGGATTGTTCGGCCTCAAATCTTATGTAATAATTACCTACGGTAATTCGGTAATTGAGTAATTTCTAATGACAGTAAAAATTACAGTAAAAATTGGGGCGTTACAAGGAGAGCCCTACTGAGTTTCTTTAGTAAGAATCTCACTCCTACTATCTCCTTTTTTTTCCATTACGTCTTCAGAGCGAGATGGCGACGATCGTGCTGTTCGTTGACACACCCCGGTGGGAGGTCCACCATGACCCGGAGCATGGGTCATTCCATTTTGAGGGCCGATGTACTGTACGCATCTTCATGTTTTTGGGACGACCATTTGCACACCCCGTGTATAGTTATCGCTTCTCCCCAACATCCCCCTACGGTGACCCCATGATCTTTGAGCATGCACGGGCACGACATGAGAGGAACCTGCGGACCCACTCTGCCGATTCAACTGACATACCGGAGTATGTGCCACTATCGCAAAGACTTCGGAAGAGGACCTCGTGGAGGACTCCCCATGGACCATGAGGGCTCGCCTCTACTCCGCCTCTGCGACCGATGGGCAGCGAGGAAACGGTCACTCAGCGTCGGAGGGCTTCGGTGCCCGGACCACGACCCCGACGTGGACAACATGTTTAGTCACAGGGCATGCCTGCACCCGCCGAGCTCCGCCCGTGGATTGGCTACGTTCCTCCGTACTGATCCCGCCGCATAGATCGGGGGTAGCCCTTAGTGCATGCACGATACGTAGTGTGGATGAAACCTCTGTTGCATTGAGGTTATCCACCTTAGGTTGCACGTGAGTAAGGATGTTTCTTTCTAGTACATTTACGTATTCTCAGTATTTTCACTGTATTCATGTTTACTATGTACTTGAAGAGTCCTGTCCTGTAGGGTAGGCATATTATATATATGAAGTATTTCAGTTGTGATGATGCTACGATTTGGAGCCACCTCTATGTTTATATTTCTGCACTTTATGATACCGACCCGATGAGATACGCGCGGCTCCTATGTTATGTAATGTTTTAAGAAAAAAAAAATTGGCTCGTATTTTCGTTAAGTTACTCTTTAAAGAACCATGTCAGTAAGTAATGACTAATATTTGGCCTAAGTACGTACTAGTAGTATTAGGTCGAATATTAGGGTGTCACAAGCTCATACCTAACTAGTCGTCACTAGTTCTTACTTATCAATCCTGATAAGCGTATCATAATCATAATCCTGACTATCTAGTATGGGTTAGGGGGCATTTCTTGGAGGTGCTCGGCTAAACCGATGTCACCCAAGAATACATCTTGGTACCGATGTCACATGAGTTCTTTGGAGGTGCTCAATGAACTCTGTCATCCAAGAACACATCTTAGTACCTCATCTCTTTTTAAGAAAATCTCATGGGTTTTTCAAAAACTTTCTAAGTCCCCAAATTTGTCAGAAATTCCCTAGCATAACAGCGGCATGCCGAATTTCTTCCAAATTTGCTTTATGCCACATAAACAATTAGAACATGTATCCTCAATCATAATTTCATACGTTTACATAATCATTCTCAAATAAAACATATATCCACATGTAACATTGAAACTCATTATGCTCTTGATTCTACGGTATCTTATGCTTTGACCTTATAGGCCTTAAACTTGAGATGTAATTATTCTATCATTCCCTACCGACCTCTTATGCACCTAGGGATAAAATCTTACTATCACTCATGTTCTTTAATAAACCTGGGCAGCACCTTACTCCAAGGGCAGAATTATATATCTATGGTTACGGGATACTAGAACTTACGTTTTAGACCCTTTCTTGGTTTTGTCTTCACCTAAGGCGCTATAAATTAAATCTAAACCAATTATGAGGTATTCCTAAGCCTTTGAACTAATTACAAATCATTTTCACTACATTATAAGGGTTCTGTACAGAATCAGAAAATTAAATGTTCTAAGAGTTCTAGAATTGTATTTTTACGGTTTTCTAGTTACTAGTTTCTCTATAGGTGCT
The DNA here is from genome assembly GCA_031216125.1 of Dalbergia cochinchinensis. Lineage (NCBI taxonomy): Eukaryota > Viridiplantae > Streptophyta > Magnoliopsida > Fabales > Fabaceae > Dalbergia > Dalbergia cochinchinensis. The sequence continues at coordinate 11,461,754 of CM062376.1, forward strand.
AAAATTCAATCCTACTAAATGTAACCAAACTTTTCATGATTAATCAATCCTAAACTGATTGTTATCATACTAAAATAGTTTGGGCATTGATTAAGATTAAAGGGATTAAACCCATGTTAAATTCCAACTTTCCGGTTTTTCTATGAAGCTAGTTTCTCTCCTATCATGCATAGAAGTGTTCCTACCTCATCATATAATTTTCACACATTCTAACACATCATAACATCATCATACAGCAATGAACTCATCATGGCAGAACCAAAATGTCAAGTCCCAAAAAGATACACAATTTGACTTTTCTAAAGCATATAACTTGCTAGTTTCTCTTGGAACCAATTTAGGACTTATAAGACTCTTTGCAAACGATTTTATTTTATCAAAGAGGCTAAAAACAACCTTAGGTCAGTAACCAACTTAATTCCTCCTTAAAAGAGGATTAAATTCATAAATCTTGTTGGTCTTAACTTCATAAAATTCACGAGGCTTAAAACTTAGATTGTTGGCCCTTGTAGCTAGATGAAACTCATTCCAAGTTCATCATCACCACATGACCGAAATTATGCAATCAAAGAATACTTCCATATTAAACTTTAACTTGAGATAAAATGGGCAAGTCTTTGAGCTCTAAGGTCTTTAGGTGATGACAAAATGTAAATATGCTATGCGCTTCATTTTTATCTTTCATTATAAAGTAAAGTAAGAACTTTAAAGTAAATATGCAAGAATTGAAATATAAATATGCAAGGCTTGAAATAAATATGCAAGACTTGAAATTTAAATATGCAATGCAAGTTCATTTCTTTATTTTAGTGCTCTAGGCCCAGTAACAATCAACTTTAAGGCCGAAATAGAAAGGCTTTGAGAATTAATTAGGTGATAATGCAAGTCTTGTTTTAATCTTTGAGTCCTCAGGTGATAACTTGGAAAAATAAAGATGCGAGGCAAGAATATAATCATGAGTGCAAGCTCAAAATAAATATGCAAGTTCATTTATGTCTTATTAGAGCTCATTCAAGACTTTAAAGGAACTTAAACCCTAACCCAAACTTATCATGACAAGATAAAGTGAAGACAAGAGTTCTTAGAACTCAAAATAACATTCCTTAAAGAAGCAAAGCCATAAGTGAACTATATAACATTTTCATGAAAACTCAAGCCTTAGAGATTTCTTTGTAGTGAACATAAAGTCACCATTTAGAACTCTCATCATCAAGCTATCATGTTGGATCATCCAACAAGTGTTGGCCGAAATTATGCAGAAGAGAAAAGGAAAGGAACCAAAATCATGGGAAAGAAAAGGAAAGAACCAAAAATTTTAAGAAGGAAAAGGAAACATTTGAAACTCTAGAGACCATGATCTTAGTGATGTATTAACGCTAACACCATGGGTTCTCAACATTGAGTTCATATAACCATCTTAAGATATCATCAAAGTTAAGGATCTCAAGGTTCAAGAAGGAAAGAACTAAAAACATCTTTAACTCAAGAACAAGGATCAAGCTTTAGAGATTGTTCAAGTGATGAACATCATCATGAAACCTCATCTTCAAGCTCTCATTCCCTTGTCCTCAAAGGCCCATGGTCGAAAATGAAGAAGAAAAAGGAGAAGGAAGGAAGTTCTAAAAAGACTCAAGAGAAACCATAAACACATAACTAGAATAAGAACTTAAATGAAGGAAATACTTGAAAGAAAATCCCTACCTAGTGGGATAAGGTTGAAGAAGTTGAAGAAGAGGAACTCTTGAAACTTGAGAGAAAAAGAAAGCCTTTGAGTGCTCTAGAAAACTAAAACTTGCCAAGTGACTAAAGGTGTCTCAAGTTTGCTCATGTATGCTATTTATAGAGAAACAAAACATGGGGAGGTGAGTGGAGGGAAGGGTGGCCGAAATATTGAGGGGAAAAAGGAGGGAAAATATCTCTTGGTTGTGTCATTTCAAGGTAAGGTGTAGGCATGGGTTTAGGCATAGGTTTAGGCATAGTTCTTTGAGTGTATGAGTGAACAAACTTGTGAGGTATAGGGTATGAGGTGGCGCCACTTATAGGGGAATCCAAGGGGAGGAAATTGTTTTATTAATTGTGGGTTAGTGATGTGTTTAAGTGTATTTTTGGATTAGGCCTAAGATTAGGAGTTTATAGTGAAATGTGTAAGTGAAAGGATAGGTAATTAAGGCTATGTAGGTTATGATTAGTGGGCATTCTAGCCTTTTAGGGGAGTCTATCTCTATTTATCCTAGGCTTTCAACTACATCCTAGGCTTCCTTTTGAGGTGTAGAGGGTGAATAGTGAAAACATTATTCAAGATTCTATGTTCTAGAAGCTTTGAGTTCTTTAAAAGAAAAGGGGTTTTGAGTTTAATCTAAGCAATCTTAGGTTCCAATTAATTTTAATGACATATTTTGACTCTAGATTAATTATGGAAATTAATTAACCTTCGATTAGAGCCTAATATTGGTTAGGTCTACTCAATTATATCATTAGGCTCAAAAATACTATTCCAGGGGCAAAATCGTAATTTTGTACTAAAACTGCCTGGGACCACCGGAACTTAAATAGACACTTTTAAACACATGAAAACATTGTTTTGAACCTTCGGGAAAAGTTTCGGGCTCAACGGCACCTTTACCCGCGTAAAAATACTATAGGGGTATTTTGGTCATTTTGACCCGAAACTGCAGAAAATAAGGTTTTCGCCTCCGAAACCGCTCAAGGCCATCTAATCCTCTTCAAACATTGAGTTAACCCTTCGAGGACTACCGGGCTGGCCATCCTCGAATTCCGGGCAGAAAATGACCTCAGGAGCATTTTGGTCATTTTCCTCTTAGATAGAAAAATCAGGGCATTACACCATCTTCCCCCTCCATTCGTCAATGACATGTTGAAATTCAAACACTCAAAGAACCATGCTTAGCACCATACCTTAGGCCATACCTAGCCATACCTTTCACCATACCTCACCATGCCTCCATAAAGCCAATTTTCTCACCTCATGGAACTCATGGGCTTATGACTTGGCCGAAAATCTCCTCCCTCCATTGCACCTCTCATTTGTTTCATTTCTCTATAAATAGCATGCTTGGATGAACTTGAAGCACTTTTAGTTCATTTGCTAAGTTTGAGTTTTCAAGAGCACCTTAAAGCTTTTCTTTTTCTCTCAAGCTCAAGAATTCCTCTTCTTCAACTTCTTCATCTTCTTTACTCATCTCAACCTGCAATCACTTGGTAGGGATTTTATTTTAACTATTTCATTCATTAAAAGTTCTTATTTAGTTATATGCTTTATGGTTGCTCTTGAATCTTTTAGAACTTCTTTCTTCCTCTTTGTTTTTATTTTCGGCCAAGAGCCTTGAAGGGCTCGGAAATGAGAGCTTGATGATGAGGGTGTCATGATGATATTCATCACTTGAGCAACCTCTAAAGCTTAATCTTGGTTCTCGAGTAAAAGATGTTTTTGGTTTCTTTCTTTCTTGATCTTGAGAACTTAACTTTGATGATGCTCTAAAATGAATGCATGAACTCAATGATGAGGACTCATGATGTTGGTGTTAATACATCATCAAGATCATGGTCTCTAGAGTTCCAAAACGGTTCCTTTCCTTACTCATGGTTTCAACTCCTTTCCTTTTCTTCTCTTTAAATTTTTGGCCATGCAGGTTGAATGGCCTAACATGATAGCTTGATGATGAGAGTTCTAGATGATGACTTCATGTTCATCACAATGAAATCTCTAAAACTTGAGTTTTCATAAAAATGTTGTATAGCTCTCTTATGGTTTTATTTTAAGAAATGTTGTTTTGTGTTCTAGGAACTCTAAAGTTCACTTTATCTTGTCATGATGAGTTTGGGTTAAGGCTTATGTTCCTTTGAAGTCTTGTAAGAGCTCTAGTAAAGATGTAAAAATGAACTTGCATATTTATATTTCTAGCTCCTCATATTTATATTCCAAGTTCTTGCATCTCATATTTACTTTTCTATGTCATCACTAAACTCTAAAGATTAAAGAAAAGAACTTGCATTATCACATTTAAGTTTCAAGCTTTGCATGTTACGTTTATATTTCAAGTCATCACCTAAATCCTAGAAGATAAAATCAACTTGCATATTTACTTTCAAGTTTTTCATATTTACTTTTGAGCCTTGCATATTCACTTTCAAGTCTTGCATATTTACTTTGAAGTTCTCACTTTACTTTACAATGCAGAATAAAATGGAATGCATAGCATGTTTACATTTTGTCATCACTTAAAGAACCTAGAGCTCAAAGACTTGCCCTTATTGTCTCAAGTTAAAGTTTGGTTATAGAAACATCCCCATGGATGTGTATTTCGGCCATGTGATGATGATGAGCTTGATATGAGCTTTATCTAGTCACAAGGGCCAACAATCTATGTTCTAAGATTTTCTTTAGGCCCCAAGAGTTTTATAAGGTTATTACCAACAAGATTTATGAATTAAACCTTTTCTAAGAATGTTTTAAATCAGCCACTGCTCTATAGTTAGTTTTAGTCCTTTCTTGTGAAATGAAATGGTTTTCAAAGAATTTTAGAAGTCCTAAAACGATTCCAAGGGAAACTAGTAATCTATACGTCTTGAAAATGTGAGATCATGTGTTCTTTGGAACCTATGCTTTTCGATTCTGCCATAATGTGTTTACTGCTGTATGATGATGTTTTGACATGTTAAAGTGTGTAAAAATTATATATGTTAAGGTAGGAACCTTTCTATGCATGTTAGGAAAGAAACTAGTCTTACAGAAAAATTGTAAAGTTGAGTTTTAGCATAGTTTTGATCCATTTATTTTTAGCCACTGCCAAAACTGTTTTAATGGGATAACATTCAGTTCAGGATTGATTAATCATGAAAAACTAGGTAACATTTGATGTAGGATTGACTTTTAGCACCTATAAAGAAACTAGCAATTACAAAATCGTAAAAGTGCGATTCTAGAACACTTAGATTAATTAATTTTTTGTTTCTATCCAGCAACCTTGCAATGTAGTAAACATGGTTTATAATTAGTTCATAGGCATAGGAATGCCCCATAATTGGTTTAGGTTTGATTTATAGCGTATCAGGTGAAGACAGAACGTAGAAAGGGTCTAAAACGTAGTTTCTAGAACCCCCGTAATCACAAGATGTAATTTCTGCCCTTAAAGCATGATGCTATCCAGATTCATTGAAGAACATAAATATTAGTAAGAATAATTAGTTGTGAATCCTTAGGTGCATAAAAAGGTTAATAGCGAATGTTAGAATAATTATATCTCGAGTTTAAGCCCCGTAAGGGTCAAAGCATAAGACACCATAGGTTTAAGAGCATAAGAAGCTTTAGTGTTTCATGTGAATGCATATTTTATTATGAAAATTTATGATGATTGTGATGCTCATGACTATGTATATATATGAATGTGGCATAAAGCAAATTTGGAAGAAATTCAGTGTGTTATGTTTATGCTGCCAAATTTCTAACAAATTTGAGGAACTTAGAAAGTTTTCAAAAAGATGAGTTTTTGAATGTGACATAGTACTGTAAGAACGCATTTTGGGGGACGGCGATACGTAACACCCCAGAAACAAATCCTTGAGGGGGACGACGATACATAACGCCTCAAAGAGGACAATATTCGCTGTGTATTTGGTACCGGTGCGACGCGTTTTGTTATGATTATTACTATTGTGATTACGCCTATCAGAGGATAAGTAAGAACTAGTGACATAGCTCAGTGGATTGTGTAACGCCCCGATTTTCGCTAAACTTTCAAAATGACCAAAATGCCCCTAAGGTCATTTTCACCCGAAACACGAGGACGGCCGGCTTTGGCCATCCTCATAGGGTTCATATGTTATATGAAGGGGGTTGTATGATTGTGAATGTTTAGCGGAGCAGAAAAACCTCATTTCTGAGATTTCTGCGCACAAGTGACCAAAATACCCCTGTGACAGATTTCAAGCAGTTTTAAAGTTCTGTTTTGACCCGAACCCTGTCCCGAGGTTTAAAACTATGATTTTAAGGCATGAACTATGTTGTTTAAGGTTTGGTTAAGTCCCGGTGGTCCCGGGCAGTTTTTGAGCAAAATTACGATTTTGCCCCTGCTTAGTGCAGGTTGGGATTAATGAGTTATCTAACTCAGAACCTAGGCAATATTAGGCTCTATTTGAAGGTTAATTAATTCCCATAATTAATCTTGGGCCAAAATCATTAATTAAGGGTGATTAGAACCTAAAATTGCTGAAGGGAACCCAAAATCTATTTCTAGTCTTTTTCTTTAAAGAAAGCATCCTAGAATAGTGTTTTCACTATTCAATCCCTAAAATTGAGGGAAGTTGTCACCTTGGTAACTCTAGTCAAATGGAGTTTGACTCCATTAAACCTACAAGACCACTTCTAACCTTGAGGATCTTAGCTTTATTTAACTAATTAGTTTACTCAAAGTACCTGGTTAACGGCCATTAATCCTAAGCCTAATCTATGTCACACCAAAGCACACTTCTAGAGCATGGTTTGAGGATATATCCTTCCTCCCCAAGGTTTCCCAATTGGCACCACCCTCTCTCTAGAAGTCAATAAAGGTTAGTCTAGGTTGTCAAGCTACCCTATGACACATGTCTTGTACTCTTTTCAATCAATGTCCATCTTTCAAGAAAAATGTCATTCAAAGATTTAAAGAATAAAGTATATAGTCAATCAAGGTTTTCAATTCATTTCTAAATTTAAATATTTATGTCTTTCAAGATTCAAAAAGAACTATATTTTATCTAGTCATTCAAAGTTTTCTTTAAAGGCTATACATAGACTATGCTTCCTTTACATCTAAACCATGCTTTGAGTTGACAAGTCAAGAAGATATTTTCTTCTTCTTGGGCCATGAAACCACACGGTTTCCTCTTCCTTTTTGCAGCCCCAATTTTAGTGATTTTGTTCATTCAAGATTTTAAAAAAATAGGTCACATTTTCAAGACATGTTATAGGCTACACCTAGCTACACTTATGACCATACTTTGGAATGACAACTCAAAGAGATTTTCCTTCTCCTTGTGGCCACATATTCGGCCAGCCCTCCCATCCACACACCCATGGTTTAGTTGTCTATAAATAGCTTGCCTTGGTGAGCCTTTGATCACTTTGGTCTTTTGCAAAGGTTTGAGCCAAGAGTAGGTGCTAGTTTTCTCTCAAAGTCTCAAGCTTTCTCATTTCTTTTCCCCTCAAGTTCCCAAGAGTTCCTCAAGCTCAAGTTCTCTCCTCCTTTTCCAAGACACAATGTAACATCCTAATTTTTAACCCAATACTCTAGAACATATTTAGGTTAATCATTAGTCTGTTACTTCATAGTTCTCATTTATCTTTGAATTACTTAGCGGAAAATACAGGTAATTTTTTTTTGAAAAACAAAGTGAGAGCCGCGTGATGCGATAAGCGGTAAACCATGTATGGTAAACAAATGTCTCACAACATCATAACATAAGGCACACCATGAGTAACACTGAAGATCATCTCATATATATATAATTTGCCCACTTATAAGTGTGGGACTTAGTTTAGTACAAGGAAAGTACAGGAAAGGAAATACAATATAAACATAAACATGATCTACTCGCCTACCCGAGTGCACCTAATGGGATAACCTCTCAATTAAATAAGGTTTATCCCCATCTTAGTGGCGTGTGCTCTAACCCGGTACTCCATCGGTCGATCGTCACCTCTCATCGACGTCCGCCTCGTGAACGAGGCAAGTATCCGGAACCGTGCGAGCTCCTCGGCGAAAGAGGCGGAATGGGGATCGAGAGTGACCCCGCGTGTGGCCGCATCTCCTGGTCGTCGTGCAAGCCGGCTGAGTCACGGTATCTCACCGCCCTCCTCATCAATGGTGGAGAGGGGCAGAGCTCGCTATACGGATGGGTAGGCGGGTCCTCTGACGGGTCGGTCTCTGAGAAGTAAGTCCAGGGCACGAATCGGGATAGTCTCGCATGGCTAAGGCGGCGGTGTGCATGCGAGCACTCTCTCGTCATGCGACGCGCGCGACGCCAAAAACCCGCCGCCGTCGCCATAGGGTGCGATCGGGAGAAGCGATGGGTGTGCACGGATGAGCGAAGGGGCGCCTACGAACATGAAAACCCGCACCGCACTACCCTCAAAATGGTATGACCCGTGAGCGGGTCATAGTGCACCTCCCATGTCGGGTGTCCACAAACACTACGAACGCCGCCATCTGAAGACGTGACGGAAAGAAAGAGATAGAGGAGTGAGAATCTTGCTAAAGAATCTCAAGAGGGCCTCCTACTACCTAGGTGTCATCATCTACGTCCTCAGGAACCTTGGGTTTATTTATACAAAATGACTGAGCATGTATTAGGTTCATTTTAAACTTTAAAATATATTTTAGCCAAGGTCCATTCATTTTAGGATAATCTTAATGTCATGGATGCAACATGATAGCAAATGTATGCATGGCACTACCTAATGCACATACATAAAACATAGCATCAAGCATCATCATTCTTGGTGGCATAAAGTGGCAGTAGTAACATTCATATGGGACAAAACTTAGTGACATAATCATAATCATGAAACTTCTCTTCCTCATGGGCCACCCTAAAAGACAATCGAATCGGGTGCTCGGCCGAACCAGTGTCACCCAGAACGTGTCATACATCTAGGTTATGAGCTCATACCTTAACTAGTCGTCACTAGTTCTTACTTACCACTTAACGATAAGCATATCATAAATCATAAATCCCGACTATCTGAGTACGGGTTAGGGGGTAAAACTCTTAGGGGTGCTCGGCCGAACCGGTGTCACCTAAGAGTGTAAAATGGTACCGATGTCACATGAGTTCTATGGAGGTGCTCGGCCGAACCGGTGCCATCCTAGAACCCATCTTAGTACCTTAATTTTCAAAATCTCTTTAAGTCCCCAAATTTGTCGGAAATTGGTGGCACAACGGTCATTACAATCAATTTCCTTCCAAATTTGCTTTATGCCACATAAACATATAACCTCATAAATTCCTCATATGAATAACATCATCATCATTTGCATACTTCATGCATCATCATAAAATATTCAAACGCTTACCCTTACGGTAGCTTATGCTTTGACCCTTACGGGTCTTAATCTTGAGATATAATTCTCTAACATCCGTCGCTCATATTTTTATGCACCTAAGGGCTCATAATTAATCATCATTCCTAATCCTCATGTTCATACTTAAATCTGAATAGCATAGGGAAAATCCTCTAACTTGGGTTCACGGGGTTCTAGGACTTACGTTTTAGACCCTTTCTCGATTCTGTTTTACTTGAAGGCTTATATATTAAATCTAAATCAATTATGAGGCATTCCTATGCTTAAGAACTAATTATTAATCACATTTATCATGTTGTAAGGGTGCTGAACAGAATCCAGAAAAGTAAACGTTCTAAGAGTTCTAAACTTGCACTTTTACGGTTTTCTAGTTACTAGTTTCCCTATAGGTGCTAGAATTCGATTCTAATCCAAATGATACCAAGTTTTTCATGTCTAAACAATCTAAATCTGATTATGTTCCCATTAAAACAGTTTGGATTAGTTCCATAAACAAATGGGTCAGAACTATGTTAAATTCTAGCTTTACGGTATTTCTAGTTAGCTAGTTTCTTACCTATCATGCATAGGATCGCTTCTACATCATCACATGATATTTTCACACATTCCAACACATCAAAACATCATCATACAACATCACACTCATCACATCAGAACCAAAAACATTTAACTTAAATGAGAGAGTTAAATTGACATTTCTAGGTACATAAGTTAACTAGTTTCTCTCGGAATCGATCTAGAACTTCTGAAACTCTTTGCAAAACATTTTAATTCATCAAGAGGCTAAGTGAAGCCTTAGGTCACTGACCAAAATATATTTCATCTCCTAAAAGAGAATAAAGTCATATTTCATGACAACATAACCTTGAAAAGGGTTGTAAAGTTTTAAGGAAAACTTAGAACATAGACTATTGGTCCTTGTAGCTAGATGAAAACTCATTGCAAGTCCATCATCACTACTTGGCCGAAATTATGCATTCAAGGAATGCATTCACATTAAACTTTAACTTGGAATGAAATGGGCAAGTCTTTGAGCTCTAGGTTCTTAAGGTACGACATAAACTAAACGTGCTCATGCTTTTCATTTTAAATCTTGCTTACAAAGTAAAGTGATGACTTAAATTTAAATATGCAAGGCATAAACTTAAACATGCAAGCTTGAAAGTAAATATGCGAGGCATAAACTTAGACGTGCAAGCTTGAAGGTAAATATGCATGGTTCAATTCTTTATTTTAGTGCTCTTGGCCCAACAACAATCGACTTTAAGGCCGAAATAGATAGGCATTCGAGAAATTAATTAGGTGATAATGCAAGTTCAATTCTTTATTTTAGTGCTCTAGGCCCAACAACAATCGACTTTAAGGCCGAAATAGAAAGGCTTCGAGAATTAAATTAAGTGATGATACAAGTTCCATTTTAACCTTTATGTTCTTAAGTGATAGCTAGAAAGTAAAGATGCATAGCAAGAATGTAAATATGAATGCAAGCATAAAATAAATTATGCAAGTTCATTTTATCTTTCTAGAGCTCTTAACAAGACTTTAAAGGAATTTAAACCATAACCCAAACTCATCCAAACAAGGTAAAGTCAAGCTTAGAGTTCTTAAAACTCAACATAATAATTTTAGGAAATCAAACCATGAAGCTTAGAAAAATTTAAGGTAATGGCCGAAATCTTCAAGAAGAAAAAGGAACATTTTAAAACTCTAAAGTTCATGATCTTGATGATATATTAACACCAACATCATGAGTCCTCATCATTGAGTTCATAGAGCCATTTTAAAACATCATTAGAGCTAAAGTTCTCAAGAGTTCAAGAAAGGAAAAACTAGAAACATTTTTGCTCAAGAACAAAGATTAAGCTCTAGAGTTTGTTTCAAGTGATGAACATCATCATGAAACTCTCATCATCAAGCTCTCATTCCTTTGTTCCCAAAGGCCCATGGCCGAAACATAAAGAGGAAGAAGGAGAAGAAAAGAAGTTCTAAAAGGAATCAAGAGAAACTATGAACATCAAGCTTGAAACAAGAACTTTAAAGAAAAGAATACATGAAAGAAAATCCCTACTTGATGTGATGAACTTGAAGATGGAAGAAGAAGATGAAGATGATGGAGAACTTTGAAGGGCTTGAAGAACTTGAAGAACACTAGAACTTTGAGAGAAAAGAAAAGCTTTGAGTGTTTCCTAAACTTAGCAAATGATCTAAAAGTGGTGCAAGCTCCTCAAGGCATTCTATTTATAGAGAAATGAAACAAATGGAGGGAGCTCATGGGGGAGAGTGGCTTCGGCCATGAGGTGCAGAATGGAGGCTTCCATGAGTTCCATGAGGTGAGCTAATGTGCTCTTTGAGGTATGGTGAGGTATGGCTTAAGGTATGGTGAGGTATGGTTCAAGGTATGGCCTCAAGCATGGTTCTTTGAGTGAGAAAATAATTAAACACGTGGCCAAAGAGGAGTGTGCTGGCCGAAATGCATCAGCCAAGGGAGGAGAGTTTCTTGCATTTTAATTGTGGTTTAGAGTTGTGTTTAGGTGTATCTTTGATTATGCTTAAGTTTAGGAATTTGTAAGAAAGTGTTTAGGCAAGGGAAATGGATAATTAAGGTGGTCTAGACATAATTAAGGAGTGGTCTTGCACCATTAGTGAGTTAAATCCTCAATTTAGAGTCTAAACAACTCTAGACACATTTCCTTGATTTAAGGAATTTGAGAGAGAAAACACTATTCAAGATTCCAAGACTAGGAGTCTTGAGTTCTAAAAAGGGATTTAAGTTTAATCTAAGCAATTCTAGGTTCTAAATAACTTTAATAAATTATTTTGACTCTAGATTAATTAGGGAAATAAATTAATCTTCGTTTAGAGCCTAATATTGCTTAGGTTTGCTTAATTACGTCATTAAGCTCAAAAGCACTATTCTAGGGGCAAAATCGTAATTTTGCACTAAAACTGCCCGGGACCACCGGGACTTGAACAGAGACCTCTAGACACATGAAAACATGTTTTTAAACCTCTGGTGAAAGTTCCGGGCTCAAACGGCACCTTTACCCGCGTAAAAACGCTATAGGGGTATTTTGGTCATTTTGACCTGAAACTGCGGAAAACGAAATTTTTGCTTCCGAAAGCATTCAAGGGCCATTCAATCCCCTTCAAGCATTGAGTTGACCCTTCGAGGATGACCGAGTTGGTTACCCTCGAACTCGGGTCAGGAAATGACCTCAGGGGCATTTTGGTCATTTCCCTCGGACAGAAAAATCGGGGTGTTACACACAAGGTAGGGAACTCTTTCTAAATATGTCTTTGATTCTTATGCTTGAATCTTGATTGGGAGTTAATGAATGGTTGAACCTCTATGTTGCTTTCTCTTTGGTTTCTTCCTTTTCTTCCCCTTAGTTTTTCGGCCTTAAGGCCTTGAATATGATGGCTTGATGATGAGTGTTCTCTAGATGTGACCATGAGTCCATGAGACCTCTAAAGCTTGAGTTTTTCTTAAAGAAAGTTTCATTCTTTACAAGTTTAGTTAAAGGAGTTTGTGTTTCTCTTGAACATTTTGGATCTTCTTCCTTTTCTTTCTTATGTTTTCGGCCATGGAGCCTTTTTACATGGGAAAAATGTAAGCTTGATGATGAGAGCTTCATGTTGATGCTTGTCACATGAACAAACTCTAAAGCTTGAAGCTTTGGCCCTAAACCAAGCATGGTTTTGGTTTTGCTTTCTCCTTTATCATGAACTTTGTTTAAATATTTGTTTTGAAGGGAGCCATGTACTCAATGATGAGGACTTAGGATGTTGATACTTAGATCATCAAGATCTTGGTCCCTAGAGATTTAAAAATGGTTCCTTCCTTTGTTAAGATTTGACCACTCCCATGACTATTGAAGTCATGTTTTCTTTTGATGCCTTGGTACCAATGGTTTTTCCTTTTCTTGTGAAGATGAGTTTTGGGTTGGGACTATGTTCCTCCTTAAAATCTTGTAAGAGCTCTAGAGAAGATACAAAAGAAACTTGCATTCACGTTTACTTTACGCTTTGCATAGCACATTTATTTCTATGCAACCACTAAACCCCAAGACTAAGAATGAACTTGCATTATGCACGTTTAAATTCCAAGCTTTGCATCTCATTTTATATTTCAAGTCCTCACTAAACTCAAAGAATGAAAATGGATATGCACTTCATATTTACTTTGAGCTATCACTTTACTTTCTAAAGGACTCTAAAATGAAGTGCATAGCACGTTTATTTTATGTCATCATCTAAGATACTAGAGCTCAAAGATTTGCCCATTTCATCTTGAGAAGAGGTTAACCATGGAAAACATTCTTGGAATGTACATTTTGGCCATGTGATGAAGATAGCTCCAAGAGGAGTTTATTAGTCACAAGAGCCTATAGCTCATGTTTTAAGTCTTTCTAAAACATATGTTGTACTCAAAAACATTTTGGGTATGTTCTTAGATTTATAAGGGTTTTGACAAGTTAAAATGGTTGACAAGATGTTTTTGAAGTTCAAAATTGTTCCAAGAGAAACTAGCCACCATAAGCATTTCAAAGGAATGACTCAGATATGTTTAGACCTCATATTTCGGTTTTTAAGATGCTGGTAATCGATTACCCAACCCATGTAATCGATTACCAGAAAGCTCAGATGTCTCAAACATGAACTTTTGCCCAAAGTAATCGATTACCATATAGTGTAATCGATTACACATTCTGGATTCTAGTAATCGATTACCTAATCATGTAATCGATTACCCAGATGTTCTAGGGGCCTAGCAAAGTGTTTTAAACAAAATAATCGATTACAATTCCATGTAATCGACACTGTAACCCCTGACCTCCATGTTTTGAAATCTCGAGGCTGTGTAATCGATTACAAGACTTATGTAATGGATTACCAGAACCCAAGTTTACAAACAGAATGCTTTTCTGATTTAATGACTTGAAGCTATGATCTTGAATTGCCTGAATCTGAGAATTGTTATGACATGAGTCTATGCTTTAGCCTAACATGAATACATGATCTTATATGTTCGATTTCAAACATGATCAAGTTAAGATGCTTATTGCTCTTGCTTACCTTATGATGATCTTACTCCATGAGTCAAGTATGATGATACCATGTGAACTATTATTCTTCGATGATAGTTTTATGTTTGCATGTTATTGTTCTTTAAAGACTTCAAAGATGCCTATGATGTAATTATGTTTGACATGCATGAATTATGTGGCATCTTGTATTAACATGCTAAGACTTAAGGTGACATAGACTATGAGAAGATGATCCTTGAACCACCGGATTAAGGGTGGGGATAAGGTGATTCTAGCCCTCTAGACCCGCACCTTAGGTCGGGATCTAAAAACTTATCAAAAGGATAAGTCCATGTACTAGTGATGACTAGTAAGGTATGAGCTCATAACCTAGAATTTTCTCCACAAGGAGATCAGTTAGGGTGGCCCCAGGAAAATAATGATGATGATGTTCTAATGTCACCTCAAGTAACCAAGATATGTACCATGTTCCATGAGCTATGTTTTTATGCACCATAATTATATGAATTTGCGTGCTATGCCCCATGATATGAGAATCATAAAGTTATGAGTTTATGTGCTATGACCCATGATATAGGAAACCATGTTCCATGATCTAAGGTATATGATTTATGTTCTATGATCCAAGTTATGTGATTTATGTCTATGATACAAGTGATATGTTAAAAGGAACGGATCTCGAAAATTGAGACTTTAGAAAACTCATAATTGAACCAATAGATGTCCATGGTTTTCATAAATAAACCGAGATTCCCGGAGACGAAATGATGACACCTAGGATAGGAGGAAAACCCTACTGAGTTTCTTTAGTAAGAATCTCACTCCCTCTATCTCTTTCTTTCCATTACGTCTTCAGAGCGAGATGGCGACGTTCGTGCTGTACGTTGACACGCCACGATGGGAGATCTACCATGA
Organism: Dalbergia cochinchinensis; assembly: GCA_031216125.1. NCBI lineage: Eukaryota > Viridiplantae > Streptophyta > Magnoliopsida > Fabales > Fabaceae > Dalbergia > Dalbergia cochinchinensis. The sequence continues at coordinate 11,476,797 of CM062376.1, forward strand.
CCCGGAGCATAGGTCATTTCATTTTGAGGGCTTGCATCAGGCGCATCTTCATGTTTTTAGGACGGCCATTCGCACACCCCTTGTACAGTTATCGCTTCTCCCCAGCATCCCCCTATGGTGACCCCGCAATCTTTGAGCATGCGCGACCACGACATGAGAGGAACCTGCGGACCCACTCTGCCGGTTCACCGACGTCTTGCAAGACGTGCCATTATCGCAAAGACTGCAGGAGGACCCTCCAGAGGATTCCCCCATGGACCATAAGGGCTCTGCCCCCACTCCGCCTCTGTGACCGATGGGCAGCGAGGAGACAGTCACTCAGCGTCGGAGGGCCTCGGTGCCCGGACCACGACCCCGACGGGAACGACACATCCAGTCACAGGGCACGCCTGCACCCGCCGAGCTCTGCCCGTGGATTGGCTACGTCCCTTCGTACCCGTGATCTCGCTGCATAGATTGGAGGGTAGTCCTTAGTACACGCACGTCACATAGTATGGATGAAACCTCTTTTGTGTTGAGGTTATCCATCTTAGGTTGCACATGGGTAGGGATGCTTCTTTCCAGTTCTTTTCCATGTATTCTGTTTTTCTGCTGTATTCATGTTATTATGTACTTGAAGAGCCCTGCCCCTTAAGGTAGGCATATTGTAAAGATGAAATATTTCAGTTATGATGATGCTATGTTTTGGAGCCACCTCTATGTTTATGTTTCAGCACTTTATGATACCGACCCGATAGGATCTGTGGCAGCTCTTATTTTAAGTAATGTTTTAAGAAAAAAAAATTGGCTCGTATTTTCTTTAAGTTATTTTTTAAAGAACCATGTCAGTTAGTAACGACTAATATTTGGCCTGAGTACGTACTAGTAGTATTGGGTCGAATATTAGGGTGTTACAGATTGGATATGTTCCTCTTTTCCAGAGAAGCCCGTAGTAGGAGACTGCATATGTGTTCTTGGTGCCCGAGCTTCTAACCAGATCAGGATAGCCTACTTTTGTTTTGGGGGATATCTAGTGTAGGTGCCTGCTTGGGTAATGGGGGAGTTTTCTTCTTCGCTTTCTATTGTATTTTCCTTTCCAATGTACTTTTATTTCAGTTGTATTTGTTCCATGTTGTACCCAACTAAGTCCCGCTTTTCTTGAGTGGGCACATTATATATATATATATATATATCCAGTTAGTCTTATTATGATGTGTGATTTCATGCTTTGTGATCTGATGTTCATGAGATGCTTATTTGATCTTGTGTTTTATTTCTATATGTGCCTCATTATTCGTCGTATTGCACGGCTCTCACTTTGCTTTTAAAGTTTTAAAAAAAATTTACCTGTATTTTTTGCTAAGTATTTTAAAGTACAGAGGAAACTATAACGTAATAGACTAATGATTAACCTAAATATGTTCTAGAGTATTGGGTTAAAAATTAGGATGTTACAGTGGACTTCCTTGAAATGCCGCGTAGGAGTTGCTCCGTGGTCTAGATCAAAGCGGCGCAACAGAAGTAGAGATAAAGGCCTTCCTGTTTTCAGCACTTAGAAGTTGTCTCGTCTTTGCATATGCTCGTAACTTAGTTCTAGTAGATGTGCACCTACTAGGAGTTAGTTACTTTTTAATCATGTCTAGCTTTTGATTAGTGCATGCTCAGCCTCTATGGGTGGGCTCAATATATTTTGATGTGGTACTATGATTGTGGGATATTTCTACATGATTATTATTACTATTTGATATGATATTTGAAGTAAATGTTATGATGTGATGATGTGATGATGTTCGCAGTTTATGTTACACCTTGTTGTGATTTGCATGAATTCTATGTGATGAATAATTATACGCTATAACATATATGCGAACGGCTCATAGTTTGGTTTTAAAAAAAGAAAAAAGAGTCGTATTTTCCATAAACTTATTTTTGAAGCTCAAAATTAAGTAAAATTCTAAGATGAAAGAGTAATAACTAACGATTAACCATTATGTGTCCTAGGCATATTGTGTTGAAAGTTAGGGTGTTACACTAGAACTCTCAAGAGGAGAGAAAATATAATGCGGCCCCCAAGGAAAGAGAATAAAAAATTTAAGTCACCTAAAAGAATAATGAAGAAGTTAGAAGGATATACATATGTTCTTTATGTTATGCCTATTTGTTGTGTATTCCATTATATCTTGTGTAACATATTAATTTTTAACCTAATATTCCTAGAACGTATTTAGGTTAACTATTAGTCTATTACTCTTTTAGTCTTATTCTTTAAACCTTTCTTTAAAATACTTAGTGGAAAATACGGATAATTTTTTTTTTGAAATATAAATGCAAAGTGAGAGCCGCGCGTATCTTAAGCGAACATTATCGTAAAACGTAACTCATACAAAAGAAAGCACAAGAATAGGGACATCAAATAACTTCATAACATTGGACAATCATATGCACAACACAATAATATTATATTAATATAATAACTACCCACCTACGGGAGGCAGGATGAGTTTAGTACATCATAAGTATAAATACAACCAAAAAGAAAATACAAATGAAATACAAAGGAAAACATAAAAGAAGTCACCCCCTACCCTCGTGCACCTAAAATGGATAACCTCAAGAACAAAAGAAGGTTATCCTAAACTAGTGGTGGTGTGTGCACTACTGATCCTCCAAGAGACCTACTGCTGGTAGTCCGGATAGGGTGGAACATAGCCGATCCATGGACGAAGCTCGTCGGGAGTGGGCACACGAGATGCTTGAGCATAGGTGCCACATCGGGGTCGCATAGCTGGCCTCCGTGCCAACCTCGGCTGTGTAACCGTCTCCTCACTACCCTCCACCCTCTGAGGGGGAGTAGGGGTAGAACTCTCAGAATATAGATAGGTAAGCGGATCCTCCGATGGGTCAATCTCTGAATGCCTGGAGCAGGGAACATAGTCTGGAATGTCACGAACGGCAGATGCAATTATATACGTATGGAGTATCTTCTCATTGTGCATCTGCGCACGCTCAAAGACCATGTCGTCGCCAAAAGAGGAAGTCAGAGAAAAGCGATAACTATGAACAGGGTGTGCGAAGGGTCACCCTAAAAACATGAAAACTCAGACGGCGCAGCTCCTCTCAAAATGATAAAACCCATGCTCCGGATCATAGTGAACCTCCCATGTCGAGGTGTTGATGAAAACCATGAATGTCGCCATCCAAATCTGAAGATGCGATAGAAAGAAAAGGGAATGAGAATCTTACTAAAGAATCTCAGTAGGGAATCTCCTATCTAAGTGATATCGTCCACATCCTCAAGAACCTTGGGTTTATTATAAAAGGTGTGCATGCGTATAGTTCATTGTTAGGTTTCAATCATAATTATCCAAGGTCCGTTCATTTTAGAATGAATCTTAATGTCATCTATACAGCATATCAAGGCATGAATGCATGGTAATACATTATGCAAGAGGACAATAGAACATAACATCAAGCAACATCATATAAGTGGCATGTAATTTTTCTTGCAAAACTTTCTCTTTTCTCAACTATGTGACATTAAACATTATACTTTGCATCATAGGGGCCACCCTAAAAAAAAAACATCTCTAGGTTATGAGCTCATACCTAACTAGTCATCACTAATTCTTACTTATCCTTCTTGATAAGCATAATATAATAATCCTGACTTCCAAAGTACGGGCTAGGGGGCATAATCATTACCTATCATAACCTTTAATTCAGGGAGTCCATAGGAATATTTCCTTCCTTGAAACGTAATTACTGGTTTATAGTACACAGTTATTTCTTCGCTTTGGCAAGCTCGATATCAATACTCTCACGATTTTGTTCCTGGGGGTGCTCGGCTAAATCGGTCTCACTCGGAACACGTCTCAATACTATGTCACATTTATTCTTGGGCATGCTCAGCTAAACCGTGTCACCTGAACATATTTCATATCTTTCAAAAACTTTCTAAGTCCTCAAGTTTGGCAAAGATTCGGCAGCACAGCAGCTGTGCGCCGAATTTTCCCAAACTTACTTTATGCCACAAAACATATAGAGTATGTACATTCAATCATAATTCCATATTCAACATGAGTCATGAAAGGCATATAAACACATTCTTCATAACACATGCATCCATACTAACAAACTTCATTATGTCCCTTAGCTCACAACGTTTTATGCTTTTGACCCTTACGGGTCTTAATCTTGCAATCTAGCCAAGCTATTATCCGTCTATAACCTTTCATACACTTATGGGTTCACAACTAATAATCCTCACTTATTTTTATGATCATAAACAAATCTGGACAGCATCATAAAAATGTGGGCAGATTTGACATCATTTAGTTACAGGGTTCTAGAAACTACGTCTTAGACCCTTTCTAAGTTCCGTCTTCGCCAAAGGTACTATAATTAATTCCTAAATAAATTATGAGTGTGTCCCGCACATTTCACCAAGTGTTCAGCTACCTATCACCAAATTATTATGTTCCCAAAACAGAAATTATAATCTACATCCTCAAGGTTCTAGAATTCATGTTTTTACGATTTTCTAGTTACTAGTTTTTCTCTAAGTGCTAAAAATCATTCCTACACCAAATGCTACCAAATTTTCATAATTAAACCATCCCAACCAGAATTTTATCATACTAAAATAGTTTTGATAATGGCTAAGGTTAATTAGGCCAAAGACCTCTAAAATTACAACTTTACGGTTTCCTAGTAAACTAGCTTTTTATCTATCATGCATAGAATAGTCTCCACTCCAATTCTCATCAATTTATACACATTCTAACATATAAACATCACCAAATAGTAGCAAACATGCCAAGGTAGAACCAAAACCATACAACATCATATCAATCATAGAATTTCATTTTCAATACACATAAGATACTAGTTGCTCATGGAATCATTTTAGGACTTCTAAAACTCTTTGAAAATCAACTTATTTCATTAAAATCATCATAAAATAAATAAGGGCAGCAACTATTTTAGATGATCCATGGTTGGAATTTAAAGCATAAAATCATGCTTGAAATATCCTTTGAATTCACCTATGCTTGAGAAAATCCTAAGACATAGATTATATGTAACACCATAGTAATTAACCAAATACACCTAGGTTGAATCTGATTAATGACTAGACTTTACTCCTTGCTTTGGTTCTTTCTTCATAATTTGAAAATACTTAGTGAAATTACGAGCCATTTTTTTTAAAAAAAAAACATAATTGAAAACGTGAGCCGAGTACAACGTGAACGAGTAAGCGGAGTATAATAAGACGTTTAAGAATATATCACATCATATCACTTTGGCTCCATCATATAACATCCATAAGCACATTATAACATATATTTACATACAATAACCTCACTCAAAGGGTGGGTTATGATCATACATCATTGTCTTATGCAAACCCATAAAAGAAAATATACATAAGGAAATACATGCCCCTAAACTAGATAACACCATAAGCCGGGAAGGTTATCCTAAAACTAGGGTGCATGAACACACATAAATCTACTAAGAACCTTCTATGGCCACTGTCCCGAAATGGGGAATAAATCCGATCCAGTGATGAGCTCCTCGGGAGGACACATGAGATGCACCAGTGGGGTCGCATGGATGGCCTTCTTGCTAACCTCACTGAACAACTATTTCCTCACTACCCTCTCTTACACGTGTGGGAGTAGGGAGCGGAGCTCTCAGAATATACATGAGTAGGAGTATCCTCAAGGATCAGTTTCAGAATATCTCGTCTCGGGAACATACTCTAGAAATCCATGGACAACAGATGAAGCGGGATAAGAACGTAACATCCTTTCATCAAGTGGACGTGCATGTTCGAAAACCATTTCATCGCCATAGGGAGAAGTAGGAGAAAATCGAAAACTAGGGACAGGATGTGCAAATGGACGACCTATGTAAATAAAAACACGAACTGTGCACCTCCCTTCAAAATGATACGAGCGATGCACCGGATCATAGTGGAATTCCCAAGTAGGGGTATCAACGAACAGGACGAATGTCGCCATTTGAATCAGGAGACAATGACGGAAATAAAGAAAAGGGAGTGAGAATCTTGCTAAAGAATTCTCAGTAGGGTACCTCCTTCTACAGTGTCATCATCAAAGTTCCCAGGAACCTCGGGATTATTCTAAAATAGTGAGCATGCAAAGATTCATTTTAAGTTCGGACAAATACTTAACCGAGGTTCGTCAATTTTTAATCATGCGTCTTATAATGCATCATAATCTTAATATGTCATATTTACAATGAACTTTTCCTTTATCATTACATCATATTCGTCATCATCATTATCAACATAACATGCATAAAAGAACGTCATATAATATTAGCTACACATGGACACAGTGCACATATTTCATTTCTTTAGTGCCTTAGGTGACTTAAAATCTTATCATCATCATTATTTTCCTTGGGCCACCCTATACTCCACCCTTTTGGGAGTAATTTAGGTTATGAGCTCATACTTTACTAGTCGTCACTAGCATATACTTATCCCTTTTGATAAGCTAAAGTCTCGACTCTACCCTTTTGAGAGAACGGGTTAGGGGGCTAAAATCACCTTTTCACCACCTATAGTCTGATGGTTCCAAAGGATCATTTTCTTATAAGTTTAAGTCACCATTAAATCTTTGCATGTTATATCACAATACAATTCATAAACATCATAGCATTTTCTTATTTATAGTCTTAAGCTAGAATAATTTATATCAACTATAATCATGCATCTGGGAGATTCCCAGGAAAGAGAGGCGGGTCACAATGGACACGCTTAAATACCAAGTCTTTCCTTAGCCAGAACCTTTCCAAATTACACTTTTACAATGATACACTTTCTTCTAGCAACAAAGGTAAATTTTACATAATAAAGAATATTTCATGCATAAGCATCCTCATTATTTGCAACAGCAACTATAACATGTAAGCCAGGAAATCATTCAATGATATCAAGTACTTAATAAGCATCCAATACTTACATAGAATTATCAATTATAGAACTAATTAGTTATGCACCTAAGGGATTTATTACCATCCTTACGATTATTTATAGGCCTTAAGAACACTAATAAATCAAATGGGGTAGCATAGGCAGTAAGTTGTTCCTAAGGTTTTACGGTATGCTAGAAGTTATGTTTTAAATCCTTTCTTGTTACCAGCTTTCCCTATGATGCTGAAATTAGTTACTAAACCAATTATGAATCATTCTCCCTTATTCAAACATAATAAAACCTGGTTCTTATCGTTGCTAAAGATTCTGGATAGAATGCATAAATTTCATTCCCTAGAGTTCTAGAAATCTTATTTTTATGGTTTTCTAGTTGCTAAGTTCATTTTTAGTGTTCGGGATCAATCCTAGTCTAATTGATACCAAATTTTTCGTGGCTAACTAATCCTAGATAGAATTATAACATACTAAAATAGATTTAGCATTGGCTAAACTTCAAGGGGTCAAAAACTAGGTAAATTCTAGCTCTTCGGTTGTTCTAGAGAGCTAGTTTTATCTCTAACATGCAGTGAATCATTCTCTTAACAATAAACCATAATTATCACAACTTCAAACATATCAAATCATTATCATACATTGATACTAAACTCAGATCAGTGGCCGAATCATGAACCTCATGCAATTACATAGAATCATATTTTAAGTGCATATAAAATACTAGTTCCCCGTAAAATCCTTGCAAAGTCTTAAAACTCATTTAGAAACTAGTTCTTTTCTCAAACTTGGGAGGATCTTCACAATTAAAATTCTCACTTAAGATAAAAGGAGCAAGTCTTGAGCTTTAGAGATTTAGGTGACATCTTAGAATTATAAACATGCTATGCAACCTTATTTTAATCTTATCTTTATAAGGTGATAGCTTGGAATTACAAACATGATATGCAATTCCATTTCTTTATCTTTAAGATTTAAGGTGATGACTTGAAAATTAAACATGATGCAAGAACTTGAAATATAATCATGATGCAAGAAACTGGAGCGGCGGTAATCCGCATAGGACCAGTAGAGGGAGAAGAGAATATTAAGAAACCGGAGCGGCGGTAGTCATACGGACCTGATGAAGGGAGAAGAGAATTATTATTACATCTTTTTAAGCTCCAATCTCAAGACTTTTTAAAGAATAAATTCTTTAACTCCAATAATCATATTTCTTTGCTTGTGATACATGGCCAAGTCTTTGACCTCTAGGATCTTTAGGTGATGGCATAAAATAAACATGCCATGCGTTGATTCTTTTAGCCATTATAAAATAAAGTGAGAGCATAAATTAAATATGAGATGCAACCTCTTTATTATCTTGAAAGATTAAGTGATGACTTGAAACATAAACATGAAATACAAGCTTGGAAAATACATCTTTCAAGTTCTAAACTAAAAATCTTTGTTTTGGCATCATAAATCATTATTCTTTAAAGTTTTGCATCAAGTGGAATTTTCAATCTTTAGAGGCCTAACTTGTGATGGATTTACAACCCACCCTCAAGGTCCTCATCATCAAGCCATCATCTTAGTTCCACCTAGGCCATATGATCGAATTGGTTAAAGAAAAATGAAGAGGAAAACCGAAATGAAAAGCTAAGGTAAGTTCTTAATTTCATCATTTTGAAACTACTCCCTACCTAATTTGAGTTGAAGAAGAGGAAGAGAACTTGATTTCTTGAAGTGAAATGAAACAAAATCTCTTTGAAAAATTGAAGAAAGAATTCAGCCAAAGAGGAGGAAGAAAGAAAGTTTTTGGTGCTCCTAAAAACTAGTTATAAACAAAGCATTCCAAGACCACTCAAGCAAGCCTATTTATAGAAGATTTTGAGGCTTCTAATTGGCCAAAATGAGGAGGTAGTTGGCGAAATTTTACAGGAGAAATAAGGGAGGAAAAATCATTTTAGACAAAGTTGTATGAAATTAAGGAATTATGTCTCTTGTGGTGGCATTTTGGCATTTTATTTTAGTGCAACTTTTGGCAATAATTCAGCTGCATAATGGCATCAATAATTTCGTCCATTATAGCCCAAAGAAGTGAAATTTGTATTCCATGCATTATTTAGGTGTAGGCAAGGTATTCATGTAATTTAGAAAATTTACGGTTAAGGGCTTAAGTGAATTAGTAAGCAATTTGGGTGTTTTTGAGCAATTTTGGGTTTTAATCAATCTAAATACATAATTTTGACTCTAGATTAATATTTAGAATTTAATAAGCTTTAATTTGAGCCTAATATTGGTTAGGTTTCGGTATACGAATCAAAAATCCCGAAATTCGCAAAACTGCCCAAAAACAGGGGCAAAATCGTACTTTCACTTAAAAACTGTCCGAGGCCACCCGAGCTTAACCAATGGTTAATCATGGCTTAAAAACAAATTTTAAAACATTTTAGTGAGGTTCGGGCTCAGTCGGCAGGCACATCGGAGTTAAAACAATTGAGGGCGTTTTGGTCATTTGGCGTCGGAACTCAAAATTGAGATCCTTCTGCTCTATTAACACACATAACACAAACAATCCCTTATTATCATCAAAACATCCCCTTGAGAATAGGTGGGGCCCACGATCCTCATTTTCTGAGTAAAATAACTTTAGGGGCATTCTGGTCATTTTATACGTATAGAAATTCGGGATTTGCGACTCTCACATGAATCGCTCCTAACCTCTCTTCTAATGTTATATTCCTTTATTGAGGATTGTTCGGCCTCAAATCTTATGTAATAATTACCTCTGAATTCGGTAATTTCTAATGACAGTAAAAATTACAGTAAAAATTGGGGTGTTACATTACTCCCCTTCTTAAAAAGAATTTCGCCCTGGAAATTCGTTACCTGAGAACAACTCGGGGTATTGTGCTTTCATGTTCGATTCCAGCTCCTATGTAAGTTCTTCGGTTTCACCCTGTCCCCATGCTACTTTGACCAGGGGTACAGCCTTGTTCCTTAACTGCTTAACTCCTCGGTCGACGATTCTCGTGGGTAGTAAGTTAAATGTCAGGTTATCTCTTAATTGTACATGTTCTGGCTCTAGTACATGACTCGGTCGATTGATACTTTCTTAAGCGAGAGACATGGAAAACATCATGAAGGTTGGATAGACTTCGGGGTAGGGCTATACGGTGAGGCTACTGTGTCCTACTTTGGTAAAGATTTCAAACGGACCAAGAAATCTGGGGCTCAATTTCTTTACTTTTATTGCTCGGCCTATGCCTGTGGTGGGGGTGATCCTTAAGAACACGTGGTCCCCTTCTTGAAAATCTAGCGGTTTTCGCCGCTTGTCCGCATAGTTTTTCTGTCGACTTTGAGCAATAAGAATCTTATCCCTAATCTTCTTGATTTGTTCTGTTGTTTCCCTCACAATATCAAGTCCGAGTAAACTTTGCTCTCCGGGTTCATACCAACATAAGGGAGATTGACATTTCCATCCATAGAGGGCCTCATACGGTGCCATACTGATACTTGCATGATAACTGTTGTTATATGCAAATTTAATCAGTGGCAAGTACTTATCCCAACTTCCCCTTTGATCTAAAACACATGCCTTTAACATATCTTCCAAGGTTTGGATAGTTCTTTCAGATTGACCATCTGTTTGGGGGTGATAGGCCGTGCTTAGACACAGCTTTGAACCAAACGCCTTTTGAAAGGCTCCCTAAAATCGTGACGTAAATCACGGATCCCGGTCCGAGATTATCGTCAACGGCACCCCATGTAACCTCACTATCTCATGAATATATAATTGTGCTAACCTATCCAAGGAATAAGTCACCTTAATAGGTAAAAAGTGGGCTGACTTCGTCAATCGATCCATGATTACCCATATGGTATCATGATTCATTTGGGTCCTCGGTAATCCAGTCACAAAATCCATGGAGATACTATCCCATTTCCACTCAGGGATTGACAGAGGTTGTAGTATTCCAGAGGGTTTTTGGTGTTCAATCTTCACCTTTTGACACACCAAGCACTTACTCACCCATGTGCACACATCTTTCTTCATTCCAGGCCACCAGAACATCTTCTTCAAATCTTGATACATCTTGGTGGCACCAGGATGCAGGGTAAAATGGCTCTTATGGGCTTCCTCCAGAATATCTTTTCGGAGGTCACCACTAGCAGGTACACATATTCGACCTTTAAACCTCCATAAATTGTTCATTCCTTGGGTAAAACCTATCAACTTTCCTGCCTTCACTGCCCCTAAAGTCTCTTGAAACTCAGCATCGTCCCCTTGAGCTTGAACAATCCTTTCTTTGAACTCACTTGTCACTCTAAGATGACAAGCTCTGATGCCCTTAGTGGTCAAAGTCATTCCTAGGTTTAAGTCCCTAAATTGCTCAATCAATTCAACCTCCTTCACCATCAAACGGGACACTTGTAAGGACTTTCTACTCAAAGCATCAGCTACAACATTAGCTTTACCAGGATGGTAGTTCAATCCAAAATCATAATCTTTCAAGAACTCCATCCATCGCCTTTGCCTCATGTTTAGCTCTTTTTGATCAAAGAGATATTTCAAACTCTTGTGATCGGAAAACACCTCAAACTTAACTCCATATAAATGGTGTCTCCAAATCTTTAGAGCAAACACGATGGCAGCTAACTCAAGGTCATGGGTAGGGTAGTTTGCCTCATGTGGCTTGAGTTGTCTTGATGCATAGGCCACCACTTGCCTATCTTGCATCAATACACAACCTAAACCCTTTTCCGAAGCATCACAATACACCTCGAAAGGCACATTGGGGTCGGGTAACACTAAAACAGGGGTCGAGGTTAGCTTGTGTTTTAACTCTTGAAAGCTCTTTTCACACTCCGGGGTCCATGAAAAAGGGGTGTTCTTCCTAGTCAGCTTGGTCAAAGGTAGGGAAATCTGGGAAAATCCCTTGATAAATCGACGGTAATAACCGGCTTAACCCAAAAAGCTCCTTACTTGATTCTAGTGGTTGGTCTTTCCAGTTTACTACCGCTTCTACCTTACTAGGATCTCTGACAATTCCTTTCTTAGATACTACATGCCCTAAAAATTTCACCTTATCCAACCAAAACTCACACTTGGAAAACTTGGCATATAGTTTCTTTTCCTTTAAGATCTCCAGTACTATGGTTAGGTGGCATTCATGCTCCTCATGGGTCTTAGAATATATGAGAATGTCATCTATAAAGACAACCACAAACCGATCCAAATAGGGTCGAAAGATCCTATTCATGTAATCCATAAAAACAGCTGGAGCATTGGTTAACCCAAAGGACATTATCAAACTCAAAATGGCCGAATCGAAAAGAAAAGGCCGTTTTAGGTATGTCTTAATCTCTCACTCTAATTTGATGGTAGCCTGACCTCAAATCTATCTTAGAAAACACTACCGCACTTTTCAGTTGGTCCATCCAATCATCGATCCAGGCAGAGGATACTTGTTTTTCACCGTTACTTTATTCAACTGCCTATAATCTACACACATCCTCATACTCCCATCCTTTTTCTTTACAAACAACACAGGGGCTCCCTAAGCTGATGCACTAGGCCTAACAAACTTTTTCTCCAATAAATCTTCCAATTGAGTTTTTAACTCGATCAATTCTAATGGGGACATCCCAGATGGGGGCTACGGATATAGGTCCCGCACCCGGAAGCAACTCTATGGAAAACTCTATCTCTCTCTTGGGGGGAAACTCTGGTATCTCATTTGGAAATACTTCGGGATAATTTCTTACTATTGGTATCTCATTGATACTTTGCTCAAAGTCTACATCACTAGCGGCTAAGAAAATGTAACCTTTACTCTCACCCTTACCACAGTCCATTTCCACAGCAGTTATGTAAAGACTTATGGGTTTCTTAGGTTCAATAGGAACAGGAAGAAAAGTGATGGTTTTCTCATAACAATTTAACAGTACACGGTTGGCCTCAAGCCAATCCATGCCAAGAATCACATCTAAAGCTTGCATGGGTAAGCAAATAAGATCTAAAACAAAGGATCTATTATCTATAATAAAACTACAATCTAAACAACATTTACAAGTCCTAACGAGTTTTCCAGTCGGGGTAGAAACAATAAGGTCAAAAGGAAGCTCAGTCATAGGTAAATTAAGGCTTTTAACACATGAATGGGAGATAAAAGAATGAGAAGCGCCAGAATCATATAGTACAATTAAGTCTTTACCATGCATATTACCCTTACTTTCCACGAGATTTCGTGACTTCGTTGTTTCTTCAAAGATTATGATAAATACCCTTCCCTGGTATTGCGGCTTGGGATTGGGGGTTGGCGGGTTCCTTTCTGTGCATTCTCGGGAGTAATGACCTGGTTTTCCACACCGATAGCACACGTTTATTCCCGCTCGACATGGCATGCTCCCATGATTCTTGCCGCACTTGGGACATTCCATGGATGGCGCAGGCCGTGGAGGTACTGCTAGACCTCTTTGTGGTGCTTTCCCTTTATTGTTGTTATTGTTGTTGTTGCAATTGTTATTGGGGTTATTGTTGTAGCGGTTGTTGTTGTTTGGCCTTCCTTGTTGAAATTTCTTTGTGGCCCTTGTGGTCTTGATTGAGGGGGAAATAGAGGTCAATTCTGCCTCTTGAACTGCTGACTTTGAGGTGTCAACTTTTTGGTAATATTATCTGACTTTGGGGTGCTTAGTTTTCTCTGACCTTCTTCAATAATCCGACATTTGTTAACTAGGGTAGAGAAATCCCTAATCTCCAAATGTGGAACTACCACATTAAGTTCCGCCTTCAACCCTGACTCGTATTTAATGCATTTCCAGTACTCATCAGGATTTCCTTGGTACATTCTTGAGAACTTAATGAGTTCTTCAAATTTGGCAGTGTACTGGGCCACATTCATATTCCCCTGGACAAGTTGCATGAATTCAATGTCCTTGGCATTTCTAGCGACTCACGGAAAGTACTTTTCATAAAAATGGACCTTGAATAGTTCCCAATCAATGTCCACGCTCGGTCGTCTCCGGAGTCTTGAACACTGTCCACCGTAAGCGGCATCACCCTCAAGCATATGAGTAGCGAAGGTGACCTTTTTCTCCTCCGAGCATGGGACTACAGCAAAGACCTTCTCAATATTCCGAATCCATTCATCTACAATATTTGGATTCAGGGTCCCTTTTAAAACTGGTGGATTCGTCTTACGAAACTCCCCGAAACGGGCATGTTCAGGAATCTCATGTCCTTGATTCATATTGGCTTGACGATCCTGATCCATTTGTTCCATCATCATTCTCATGGTCCTTGCTATGTCGCGGAGTGCTTTGGCTGTCTCGTTGTCTTGATTATTACGTCTTTGCGCTCCTAGTCTGTTGTCGACGTGCCATTGGTCCCTAAACATACAAAACAACAACACTGAGGTGATCAGGCCTAATATTCCATGCAAAGTGAGCAAGTTACCATGGCACTTTCAACATACAGTAGTCATGTATTTCTAATCCTCAAGCTCATCCTAATGATAAGCATCTGCACATGATGTCACTAACGTATTATGCTTTAGAAGCATAGCCAGTCCAATCCTCAGGCTCCATGAGAATCGAACTGCTCTGATACCAAAATGTAACACCCTAGTAATTAACCAAATACACCTAGGTTGAATCTGATTAATGACTAGACTTTACTCCTTGCTTTGGTTCTTTCTTCATAATTTGAAAATACTTAGTGAAATTACGAGCCATTATTTTTTTAAAAAAAACATAATTGAAAATGTGAGTCGAGTACAACATGAACGAGTAAGCGGAGTATAATAAGACGTTTAAGAATATATCACATCATATCACTTTGGCTCCATCATATAACATCCATAAGCACATTATAACATATATTTACATACAATAACCTCACTCAAAGGGTGGGTTATGATCATACATCATTGTCTTATGCAAACCCATAAAAGAAAATATACATAAGGAAATACATGCCCCTAAATTAGATAACTCCATAAGCCGGGACGGTTATCCTAAAACTAGGGTGCATGAACACACATAAATCTACTAAGAACCTTCTATGGCTATTGTCCTGGAAATGGGGGAATAAATCCGATCCACTGATGAGCTCCCACGGGAGGGGACACACGAGATGCACCCATTTGAGAGTCGCATGGGACGGCCTTCTTGCTAACCTTGGCTGAACAAGCTGTTTCCTCACTACCCTTTCTTACACGTGTGGGAGTAGGAGTGGAGCTCTCAGAATATACATGAGTAGGAGTGTCCTCTGAAGGATCAGTTTCAGAATATCTCGTCTCGGGAACATACTCTGGAAATCCATGGACAGCAGATGAAGCGGGATAAGAACGTAACATCCTTTCATCAAGTGGACGTGCATGTTCGAAAACCATTTCATCGCCATAGGGAGAAGTAGGAGAAAATCGATAACTAGGGACAGGATGTGCAAATGGACGACCTATGTAAATAAAAACACGAACTGTGCACCTCCCTTCAAAATGATACGAGCGATGCACCGGATCATAGAGGAATTCCCAAGTAGGGGTATCAACGAGCAGGGCCGAATGTCGCCATTTGAATCTGGAGACAATGACGGAAATAAAGAAAAGGGAGTGAGAATCTTGCTAAAGAATTCTCAGTAGGGTACGTCTTTCTACAGTGTCATCATCAAAGTCCCCAGGAACCTCGGGATTATTCTAAAATAGTGAGCATGCAAAGATTCATTTTTAAGTTCGGACAAATACTTAACCGAGGTTCGTCAATTTTTAATCATGCGTCTTATAATGCATCATAATCTTAACATGTCATATTTACAATGAACTTTTCCTTTGTCATTACATCATATTCGTCATCATCATTATCAACATAACATGCATAAAAGAACGTCATATAATATTAGCTACACATGGACACAGTGCACATATTTCATTTCTTTAGTGCCTTAGGTGACTTAAAATCTTATCATCATCATTATTTTCCTTGGGCCACCCTATACTCCACCCTTTTGGGAGTAATTTAGGTTATGAGCTCATACTTTACTAGTTGTCACTAGCATATACTTATCCCTTTTGATAAGCTAAAGTCTCGACTTTACCCTTTTGAGAGAACGGGTTAGGAGGCTAAAATCACCTTTTCACCACCTATAGTCTGATGGTTCCAAAGGATCATTTTCTTGTAAGTTTAAGTCACTATTAAATCTTTGCATGTTATATCACAATACAATTCATAAACATCATAGCATTTTCTCATTTATAGTCTTAAGCTAGAATAATATATATCAACTATAATCATGCATCTGGGAGATTCCCAGGAAAGAGAGGTAGGTCACAATGGACACGCTTAAATACCAAGTCTTTCCTTAGCCAGAACCTTTCCAAATTACACTTTTACAATGATACATTTTCTTCTAGCAACAAACGTAAATTTTACATAATAAAAAATATTTCATGCATAAGCATTCTCATTATTTGCAACAGCAACTATAACATGCAAGCCAGGAAATCATTCAATGATATCAAGTACTTAATAAGCATCCAATACTTACATAGAATTATCAATTATAGAACTAATTAGTTATGCACCTAAGGGATTTATTACCATCCTTACGATTATTTATAGGCCTTAAGAACACTATTAAATCAAATGGGGTAGCATAGGCAGTAAGTTGTTCCTAAGGTTTTACGGTATGCTAGAAGTTATGTTTTAAATCCTTTCTTGTTACCAGCTTTCCCTATGATGCTGAAATTAGTTACTAAACCAATTACGAATCATTCTCCCTTATTTAAACATAATAAAACCTGGTTCTTATCGTTGCTAAAGATTCTGGATAGAATGCATAAATTTCATTCCCTAGAGTTCTAGAAATCTTGTTTTTACGGTTTTCTAGTTGCTAAGTTCATTTTTAGTGTTCGGGATCAATCCTAGTCTAATTGATACCAAATTTTTCTAGCTTTTCGGTTGTTCTAGAGAGCTAGTTTTATCTCTAACATGCAGTGAATCATTATCTTAACAATAAACCATAATTATCACAACTTCAAACATATCAAATCATTATCATACATTGATACTAAACTCAGATCAGTGGCCGAATCATGAACCTCATGCAATTACATAGAATCATATTTTAAGTGCTTATAAAATACTAGTTCCCCGTAAAATCCTTGCAAAGTCTTAAAACTCATTTAGAAACTAGTTCTTTTGTCAAACTTGGGAGGATCTTCACAATTAAAATTCTCACTTAAGATAAAAGGAGGAAGTCTTGAGCTTTAGAGATTTAGGTGACATCTTAGAATTATAAACATGCTATGCAACCTTATTTTAATCTTATCTTTATAAGGTGATAGCTTGGAATTATAAACATGATATGCAATTCGATTTCTTTATCTTTAAGATTTAAGGTGATGACTTGAAAATTAAACTTGATGCAAGAACTTGAAAAATAAACATGATGCAAGAAACTGGAGCGGCGGTAATCCGCACAGGACCAGTAGAGGGAGAAGAGAATATTAAGAAACCGGAGGCGGTAGTCCGCACAGGACCGATGAAGGGAGAAGAGAATTATTATTACATCTTTTTAAGCTCCAATCTCAAGACTTTTTAAAGAATAAATTCTTTAACTCCAATAATCATATTTCTTTGCTTGTGATACATGGCCAAGTCTTTGACCTCTAGGATCTTTAGGTGATGGCATAAAATAAACATGCAATGCGTTGATACTTTTAGCCATTATAAAATAAAGTGAGAGCATAAATTAAATATGAGATGCAACCTCTTTATTATCTTGAAAGATTAAGTGATGACTTGAAACATAAACATGAAATACAAGCTTGGAAAATACATCTTTCAAGTTCTAAACTAAAAATCTTTGTTTTAGCATCATAAAGCATTATTCTTTAAAGTTTTGCATCAAGTGGAATTTTCAAGCTTTAGAGGCCTAACTTGTGATGGATTTACAACCCACCCTCAAGGTCCTCATCATCAAGCCATCATCTTAGTTCCACCTAGGCCATATGGCCGAATTGGCTAAAGAAAAATGAAGAGGAAAATCGAAATGAAAAGCTAAGGTAAGTTCATAATTTCATCATTTTGAGCTAAAAACACAACTCCTCAAAGCATAGAAATAAATTTAGAAACTACTCCCTACCTAATCTGAGTTGAAGAAGAGGAAGAGAACTTGATTTCTTGAAGTGAAATGAAACAAAATCTCTTTGAAAAATTGAAAAAAGAATTCAGCCAAAGAGGAGGAAGAAAGAAAGTTTTTGGTGCTCCTAAAAACTAGTTATGAACAAAGCATTCCAAGACCACTCAAGCAAGCCTATTTATAGAAGATTTTGAGGCTTCTAATTGGCCAAAATGAGGAGGTAGTTGGCAGAATTTTGCAGGAGAAATAAGGGAGGAAAAATCATTTTAGACAAAGTTGTATGAAATTAAGGAATTATGTTTCTTATGGTGACATTTTGGCATTTTGTTTTAGTGCAACTTTTGGCAATAATTCAGCTGCATAATGGCATCAATAATTTCATCCATTACAGCCCAAAGAAGTGAAATTTGTGTGTTCCATGCATTATTTAGGTGAAGGCAAGGTATTCATTTAATTTAGAGAATTTACGGTTAAGGGCTTAAGTGAATTAGTAAACAATTTGGGTGTTTTTGAGCAATTTTGGGTTCTAATCAATCTAAATACATAATTTTGACTCTAGATTAATATTTAGAATTTATTAAGCTTTAATTTGAGCCTAATATTGCTTAGGTTTCGGTATACGAATCAAAAATCCCGAAATTCGCAAAACTGCCCAAAAATCGGGGCAAAATCGTACTTTCATTTAAAAACTGCCCGAGGCCACTCGAGCTTAACCAATGGTTAATCATGGCTTAAAAACAAATTTTAAAGCATTTTAGTGAGGTTCGGGCTCAGTCGGCACGCACATCGGAGTTAAAACAGCCGTAGGGGCGTTTTGGTCATTTCGCGCATCGGAACTCAAAATTGAGATCTTTCTGCTCTATTAACACACATAACACAAACAATCCCTTATTATCATCAAAACATCCCCTTGAGAATAGGTGGTGCCCATGATCCTCATTTTCTGAGTAAAATAACTTCAGGGGCATTTTGGTCATTTTATACGTACAGAAATTCGGGATTTGCGACTCTCGCATGAATCGCTCCTAACCTCTCTTCTAATGTTATATTCCTTTATTGAGGATTGTTCGGCCTCAAATCTTATGTAATAATTACCTACAGTAATTCGGTAATTTCTAATGACAGTAAAAATTACAGTAAAAATTGGGGCATTACAATTCTAGCTTAAGACTATAAATGAGAAAATGCTATGATGTTTATGAATTGTATTGTGATATAACATGCAAAGATTTAATGGTGACTTAAACTTATAAGAAAATGATCCTTTGGAACCATTAGACTATAGGTGGTGAAAAGGTGATTTTAGCCCCCTAACCCATTCTCTCAAAAGGGTAGAGTCGGGACTTTAGCTTATCAAAAGGGATAAGTATATGCTAGTGACGACTAGTAAAGTATGAGCTCATAACCTAAATTACTGCCAAAAGGGTGGAGTATAGGGTGGCCCAAGGAAAATAATGATGATGATAAGATTTTAAGTTACCTAAGGCATTAAAGAAATGAAATATGTGCACTGTGTCCATGTGTAGCTAATATTATATGACGTTCTTTTATGCATGTTATTTTGATAATGATGATGAGGAATATGATGTAATGATAAAGGAAAAGTTCATTGTAAATATGACATGCCAAGATTATGGTACATTATAAGACGCATGATTAAAAATTGACGAACCTCGGTTAAGTCTTTGTCCGAACTTAAAATGAATCTTTGCATGCTCACTATTTTAGAATAATCCCGAGGTTCCTGGGGACTTTGATGATATCACTGTAGAAGGAGGTACCCTACTGAGAATTCTTTAGCAAGATTCTCACTCCCTTTTCTTTATTTCCGTCATTGTCTCCAGATTCAAATGGCGACATTCGTTCTGTTCGTTGATACCCCTACTTGGGAATTCCACTATGATCTGGTGCATCGCTCGTATCATTTTGAAGGGAGGTGTGCAGTTCGTGTTTTTATTTACATAGGTCGTCCATTTGCACATCCTGTCCCTAGTTATCGATTTTCTCCTACTTCTCCCTATTGAGATTCTTTTATAAGTTTCCCATTCCCTCTTCTTTTCTTTTCATCTTGTCTTCAGAGGACAATGGCAATGTTCATGATCTTTGTTGATGCTCCCACATGGGAAATGCACTTCGATTCGATCAATTGGTCATATCACTTTGTGGGTCATTGTGTTGTTTGTTTGTACATGTTTATGGATCGTCCCTTTGCGTATCTTGTTTCTTGTAATTGGTTTTCCCCACCGCTTCTCTTCCAGATGACCTTGTCTTTGAGCATAACCGTTCACAGACTCAACAGTATCCTCCTACTCGTTCAGTTGCATTAGCCGTTCGTGTTTTTCTAGTTTACATACCCCAGTCACCACCTTATTCTACTAGGTCATGGTTAGACCCATCCACCTTCTCGTCACTTTTCGGGTAGTTCTTCCTTTTCATTCCTATTGAAGTGGGATATGATAGTAATGGAGAGGCCATTGTTGTGCAACCAATGAGAGAAACTATACGTATACTTAGAAGCGCTAACCGTCCACATCGAGGTGCCCATGTCCGACCAACGGGACGCCTCACTACACGTGACGAGCTGACATGATGATGTTTGCTATAGATGCTTTGAGCTGGAGTTATGAGAAGGTGGAAGTTTACGCTAGTCATTTTGTGTTCATTTGCATAACATTTATCTGGATTATTGTATTTGACGTAACTCTTGTTAGTAGTGTGATGGTTTTACGATTTGGTGCACAACATGGAATGATCGGTAATTTCTTTGATATTATTATTATAAGTTGATGTTATAATGTACTTGTGAATTGTTTTATCATCTTTCTTTCCTTTGTAAGGTGATCAACATCATTACTTAGAATGTGCGGCTCACGTTTTGTTTTTATTCCAAAAAAAAATTTATCCAAATTTTCACTAACGTATTTTCCAAGAGTTTTGAGTTAAAATCTGGAACTAAAGAGTAATGACTAATAATTAACTCAAATGTATCCTAAGCATATTGGGTTAAATATTAAGGTGTTACATCAGTCATTCTTCAAAGCATTTTCTTTGAATTGGTTTTTTTGTCATTCAAAACATATGAGCGCATAGGGTTCTAAAGCTAACAATCTCCCCCTTTTTGATTAGGAGGAACCAATTTGAAGAAAATCTTGAGAAGAGGTAATTGAAAGAAATATTATAGAAGAGTATACTTGATATGCATATTCTTTTAATGTATCATAACGAGAAATTTTCAGGGAGTTCTTTTTCTTAAGGCATGATATGAATAAAAAGACTTTTTAGCCTTAAGTGACAATTAATCAGAGTTGTTGTTGTTTTGTTTTAAGCATAAGACAAACTTAACGTACTTTCTGATCGTTGTGAGAGCATATGCTAAAGAGAAAGAAGTTTAAGCTATGGATAAACAACCAGCTTGATCATTTGTCAAAAGAAAAAACTTTCTGAAGATTCTCATGCTTGAAAACATAACAAGTAAAAACTTGTGATGTTTTATCTTAGCTAGATCTATTTTCAGCAAATCTTAGTCCAAAAAAAAACTTTGAAAGCAATGCTCAAAGGTATAAAAAAAATAAAACAGAGCATTCATAATTTTTGAAAAGCAGACTGATGCTTATAAAGTTTTTGATACTCAGAGAAACCATAAAAAGAATAAGATCAACATATTGCTATGCAGGGTTTCTAAAGCTCATATGGGGATCAATCCTTGAGTAAACAAGAAAGAGCTTTTTGAGCTATGAAACTTTCCCATAAGAATCAGATTATGAAAATGATGTTTTCAAAACAAAAGATGTATGATTCTTTTAAAACAGGGTTTTGTAAAACACAAAAGCACATTACTCTTTGAGTGATTTGTAAAGTTTGTTAACTGATCTTGGTCCTTTTAACATGTGTAAGCGCAGGTTTTTGAAGATAAGTCAAAAACTATTTACAACCAAACTTTGATCAAGTTATATCCATCACTTTAGAAAACCATCTCTTTCAAGAGTAAAGGATGAAGAGAAAGAAGAAAAGAAAATGATTAAGCTCAACATGTATATCAAGACTTATCTTATAAACAGGTATCAGAGCAATAACCACCTTGTGCTCCAAAAGATACTCTACCAAAGTTTATCATGGAACATATGTAAACACATATCCCGTGTATATAAATAAACATGACAGAGCACATGCATTCAAGATAATAAGCAAACATATGTTAGAGATATATGTGATTAGCTGAGCTTAGATAGAGTAATGACATGACTCAGAGCATAAAATGAAACAAACATGAAGCATGGTAAGAAAGCATCAAACACATGAGTTAAAGAAGGTATATAAAAAGAATAAAAGAATGTAAAGAGATCATGATAAATGAAACTTATATAAACATAAAACATGTTTCAAGATATACAAAAAGAAAGTTAATGCTAGAAAGAAAAACATGCTAAAAAAGAATTCACTGGGCTCCCCCTCAGCATATGGTCCCTCTGAGTCCTTAGCAGAGCCTTCATTTCAGCATAGCTTCCCCTGAATCCCTTTGGCATCGATTTTCTTCAACTCATACTTCTCCCCTTTTTGGCATTATCAAAAAGGAAGTGTGCTAAGAAATGCACGCTACATCTACTGAAACATCTAAAGTTGTAGATGTAACACCTTAAAAATTATTCAAAAATTTATTTGGACTTTACTAGTCGTAATTTCAAAAATCTGACAGTTTTAGCAATGATAAGGACGGTTCAAGGGATTTGTAAAAAAAAAAACATGAACAGTAACCTGCGGGCCCCATCGGTCCGTTGAGACAGCCGAAACCCTAGAATTGGGCCCCGGAGATGTCTGAAATTTAGAAATTATAAGATTATGGTTAGAAATAGGTAGAAATAAAGATTTAATACCCAAATTATTTTTTGGGCAATGTTTGATTACCCGGATACGATATTTTACCCATTCGATAAAATTTTGGTGTGCAATTTTTAACACCGAAAGTTAGTTAATCTCTACAAAATAATGAAGTTTACCCCTTTGAATGCCAAATGAATGGCTAAGATTTTATCTTGGATGAAAGATCAAATCTTGGCCATTGATATTGAGTTCTTGTAATGAAAAGAAATTATGCTTTATGATTAACCAATCACATTACACCTTATAAGATAAATTCGAACGCAGATTTTACATCGAGTGAAAAATGACCAAAATGCCCCCGAGGTCATTTTCGCCCGAAAGTCGAGGATGGCGGTCAGTGATCCTCGAAGGGCCAACTCAATGTTTGAAGGGGATTGAATGGCCCTTGAGTAGTTTCGGAGGCGAAATCCTCATTTTCTGTAGTTTCGGGTCAAAATGACCAAAATACCCCTATAGTGTTTTTACACGGGTAAAGGTGCCGTTTGAGCAGAAACTTTCCCAGAGGTTTAAAACCATGATTTTACATGTTTCAAAGCATCTGTTTGAGTCCAGTGGTCGAGGCGGTTTAGTGCAAAATTAAGATTTTGCCCCTAGAATAGTGTTTTTGAGCTTAATGTTGTAATTAAGCAAACCTAAGCAATATTAGGCTATAATCGAAGATTAATTAATTTCCATAATTAATCTAAAGTCAAAATAAATTATTAAAATTAATTAGAACCTAAGATTACTTAGATTAGATTTAAATCTCTTTTCTAAAACTCAAGATTTCACTCTTGGAATCTTGAATAGTGTTTTCTCTCTCCAATTCCTTAAATCAAGGAATTGTGTCTAGAATTTTTTATACACTAAAATGAATTTATAACTCACTAATGATGCAAGAACACTCCTTAATTATGCCAGAACACTCCTTAATTATGCCTTGACAACCTTGATTACCCATTTTCTCACCTAAACGCTTTCTTACAAATTCCTAATCTTAATCCTAATCAAAGATACACCTAAACACAACTCTAAACCACAATTAAAATGAAAGAAAACCCTCCCCATGGCTGATGCAATTTCGGCCCTCTCTCTTTCTTTTACAACACATGTTGAATTGTTTCTCACTCAAAGAACCATGCTTGAAGCCATACCTTGAACCATACCTCAGCATGCGCTTGATTTTTCTGTAATTTTCTTTGTCATTAGAAATTACTCAATTACCGAATTACCGTAGGTAATTATTACATAAGATTTGAGGCCGAACAATCCTCAATAAAGGAATATAACATTAGAAGAGAGGTTAGGAATGTAACACCCCGATTTTTCTGTCCGAGGGAAATGACCAAAATGCCCCTGAGGTCATTTCCTGACCCGAACTCGAGGGTAACCAACTCGGTCATCCTCGAAGGGTCAACTCAATGTTTGAAGGGGATTGAATGGCCTTTGAATGCTTTCGGAAGCGAAAATTTCGTTTTCTAGCATGATTTGAGTCAAAATGACCAAAATACCCCTATAGCGTTTTTACGCGGGTAATGGTGCCGTTTGAGCCCGGAACTTTCCCCAGAGGTTTAAAAATATGTTTTCATGTGTCTAGAGGTCTCTGTTCAAGTCCCGGAGGTCCCGGGCAGTTTTAGTGCAAAATTACGATTTTGCCCCTAGAATAGTGTTTTTGAGCTTAATGGCGTAATTAAGCAAACCTAAGCAATATTAGGCTCTAAACGAAGATTAATTTATTTCCCTAATTAATCTAGAGTCAAAATAATTTATTAAAGTTAATTAGAACCTAAAATTGCTTAGATTAAACTTAAATCCCTTTTTAGAACTCAAGATTCCTAGTCTTGGAATCTTGAATAGTGTTTTCTCTCTCCAATTCCTTAAATCAAGGAAATGTGTCTAGAGTTGTTTAGACTCTAAATTGAGGATTTAACTCTCTAATGGTGCAAGACCACTCCTTAATTATGTCTAGACCACCTTAATTACCCATTTCCCTTACCTAAACACTTTCTTACAAATTCTAATCTTAAGCATAATCAAAGATACACCTAAACACAACTCTAAACCACAATTAAAATGCAAACTAATCCTCCCCATGCATGATGAAGTTTCGGCCAGCACCTTTCCCCATTGACCACATGTTTAATTATTTTCTCACTCAAAGAACCATGCTTGAGCCATACCTTGAGCCATACCTCACCATGCTTTGAACCATACCTCACCATACCTCAAGAACACATTATCTCACCTCATGGAACACATGGAACCCTCCAATTCTGCACCTCTTGGCCGAAAATGCATCAGCCCACATACACCCTCCATTTGTTTCATTTCTCTATAAATAGAATGCCTTGAGGAGCTTGCACCACTTTTAGATCATTTGCTAAGTTTAGGAAACACTCAAAGCTTTTCTTTTTCTCTCAAAGTCTTTGTGTTCTTCAAGTTCTTGGAGTTCTTCAAGTTCTCCATCTTCTTCATCTTCTTCTTCCATCTTCAAGTTCATCACACCAAGTAGGGATTTTCATGTTCGTAGGACGCCCCTTCGCTCATCCCGTGCACACCCATCACTTCTCCCCGACTGCACCCTATGGCGACGACGAGCGGGTTTTTGAGCGTCTTGGCGTCAGACGCATGACGAGAGTACTCCGTAGGCACACCGCCGCCTTAGCCATGCGAGATTATCCCGACTACGTGCCCCGGACCTATTTCTCGGAGACCGACCCATCCGAGGACCCGCCTACCCATCCGTATAGCGAGAACTCTGCCCCCTCTCCACCACAGATAAGGGAGGGCAGTGAGGATACCGTGACTCAGCCACGGCTTGCGCGACGACCGGAGATGCGACCATACCGTGGGGGTCACCCTCGATCCCCATTCCGCCTCTTCACGTCCGAGAGCTCGCCCGATTTCCGGATATCTGCCTCGTTCGCGAGATGGACGCCTTGATGAGAGGTGACGATCGTCCGATGGAGTAGCCGGTTAGAGCACACACACCACTTAGATGGGGATAAACCTTCTTTTGTTTAGAGGTTATCCTATTAGATGCACTCGGGTAGGGGAGTAGATTATGTTTATGTTTATGTTGTATTTTCTTTCATGTATTTCCATGTACAAAACCAAGTCCCACGCTTATAAGTGGGCAAATTATAATTATATATGAGATGTTATTCAGTGTCTCTCATGATGTGCCCTTATATGCTTTATGCTATGACGTTATGAGATGTATGTTTTGTCCGTCGCAAGTTATATCGCATCACGCGGCTCTCACTTTCATTTCAAAAAAGATTACCCGTATTTTCCGCTAAGTAATTCAAAGTTAAATGAGAACTATGAAGTAACAGACTAATGATTAACCTAAATATGTTCTAGAGTATTGGGTTAAAAATTAGGATGTTACATTATGGTATCAGGCGATTCGATTCTCATGGAGCACGAGGATTGGGTGACTATGCTTTCTAAAGCGTAATGCGATAGCTATGTCATGCGTAGAGCTTAACTAGAGATAAGCTATAGGGTAGAAGTTCATGACCCTTGTCTACTTGCGTGTGCCATGGTAACTAGCTCATTTTACATGGAATATTGAGCCTGATCACCTCAGTGTTTATTGTCTCATGTGTTTAGGGACCAATGGCACCAAGGAGACACCCTAGGACCCCGACCGAGGGGACCAAGCGATGCCCTTCTGCTGCTGTTCGTGACATGGCAAGAGCCATGGAGCGAATGTTCGAAGGATAAACCAACAAGGGGGCACGGGACGTGCTCCCTGCTGTGAGATGATCGAGCAAGCAAGGTTTGGTGAGTTTGGGCGAACCCGCCAACCTTCCGAGGAGCCATGGACCCGACCAAGCTGATGAGTGGATCAAAAACATGGAAAAGATCTACTCGTGGTGGCTTGCTCGGAGGAAGCGAAGATCACCTTTGCGGCCTATATGATGGAATCGGATGTCGAAGTTTTGGTGGACCGACACCAGAAGATCGCTAGAAGCTTAAATGCTGGCATCAGCGGGACATTCAAGACCTACTTCTATGAGAACTACTTTCCGGAATCGGTGAGGAATGCGAAGGACATCGAGTTCATGCAACTAACCCAAGGAGGGTCTACTGTCGCCGACAGCGAAGTTCGAGGAGCCGATCAAGTTCTCTAGGGTGTTTCAAGGAACCCAGACGAGGTATGGAAGTGCGTCAAGTATGAGGCGGACTAACGTGAGCTCAACTATCTTTGTGGCGCACATGGAGATTAGGGACTTTCCAACCCTAGTCAACAAGTGCCGGATCATGGAAGAGGGACAGAAGAAAATCAATGCTGCAAGGGCAGCACGGAACAAGGGGCTAGCACCTCAAGCCCCAAAATTCAAGCCCCAATATCCAAACCAATCCCGAAACCATTACAACCCCTATCACACCAACCAATTCAAGCCACAACAACAAAGAACCCCCTTCCACCAACAACCCAAGCAACCATACCGACCACAATTCCAGAACAACAACAACAACCGCAACAACCGACAAGGAGGGTCGGGCGGCCCCCGAAACAACCAAGGAGGGTCAAGTGGGACTAAGAACAAGACGCCCCAAGGAGCCCCCGCCACCTTTGCTAGGCCTACACCGGCAATACTATGCCCCCAGTGCGGGAAAGATCATGGGAACCGTCCCTGCCTGGCGGGGCAGAATATCTGCTTCCGATGCGGAAAGCCTGGCCACTACGCCAACAACTGCACTAATGGGAGGCCAGCAAGCGGAATTCGGCCGCAACACCATGGGAGGGTCTTCACCCTCAATGTAGACGAAGCGGACACATCCAACGGTCTCATAGAAGGTAAGTGCGAAATAAATGGTAGAACCTTAACTGTACTTTATGACTCTGGTGCAACACATTCTTTTATTTCTTATGCTAGTGTCGAGGCTCTAAATTTGAAAACTTCCAAACTTCCTTTTGATCTTATTGTCTCTACCCCCACAAATCATCCTGTGAATACTTGTTATTGTTGTCTAAATTGTCACCTCACCACTGAAAATAGGCCATATGTTATGGATTTAATTTGTTTACCCATGAAAGGTATAGGAGTAGTTCTTGGCATGGATTGGCTTCACGCCAACCGTGTATTGTTAGACTGTGACACCAAAACCGTTGTCTTTCCTTCTCCCCCTAGTAAAATAAGTCGACCTTTGAGACTTTACCTCAATGCTGTAGAAGTCCACTGTAGTGGGAAAAAGACTAAGGGATATGTTCTCCTAGCCGCTAGTGAAGTACACTTTGAGCAGATTTTAGAAAATATACCAATAGTGAGAGACTATCCCGAGGTGTTTCCGAAAGATATACCCGAGTTCCCTCCCGAGAGAGAAGTGGAGTTCTCCATTGAGTTGGTTCCTGGAGCGGGACCAATCTCCATTGCCCCCTATAGAATGTCACCCCTAGAACTAGCCGAGCTTAAAACCCAACTTGAGGAACTTTTAGAGAAGAGCTTTATAAGACCTAGTGCTTCACCATGGGGAGCCCCGGTCTTGTTTGTGAAAAAGAAGGACGGGAGTATGAGGTTGTGCATAGATTATAGGCAATTGAACCGTGTGACAGTGAAAAACAAATACCCTTTGCCTAGGATTGATGATCTTATGGACCAACTGAGAGGAGCAGTAGTATTTTCCAAGATCGACCTAAGGTCAGGATACCACCAAATTAGGGTGAGAGATCAAGATATACCAAAGACCGCCTTTAGAACTCGGTATGGACACTTTGAGTTCGCGGTGATGTCCTTTGGGTTGACAAATGCTCCTGCAGTATTTATGGATTACATGAATAGGATCTTTAGACCCTATTTAGATCAGTTAATGGTCGTTTTCATAGATGATATACTCATCTATTCGAAGACCCACGAGGAGCATGAGCGTCATTTAAGGATAGTTTTGGAGATTTTGAAGGAGAAAAGGCTATATGCAAAACTCTCTAAGTGTGAATTTTGGTTGGAGGAGGTCAAGTTTTTAGGGCACGTTGTGTCGAAAGGAGGTATAGGCGTTGATCCCACTAAGGTACAAGCCGTAATGAATTGGGATAGACCCACCACCGTAACGGAAATACGGAGCTTTTTGGGTTTAGCAGGCTATTACCGTAGGTTTATCAAGGGATTCTCCCAAATTGCCCTACCCTTGACCAAGCTAACTAGGAAGAATGCACCATTTATGTGGAGCCCCGAATGTGAGAAGAGTTTTCAAGAGCTTAAGGAAAGGTTAACCACGACCCCAGTCTTAGTCTTACCTAGCCCCAATGTACCCTTGAGGTATATTGTGATGCTTCGGGCAAAGGACTAGGGTGTGTGTTGATGCAAAATAGGCAAGCGGTAGCCTATGCATCACGACAACTCAAGCCTCACGAGGCTAACTACCCCACCCATGACCTAGAGTTAGCTGCCGTAGTGTTTGCCTTAAAGATGTGGAGACACCATTTGTATGGTGTAAGGTTTGAAGTTTTCTCCGATCATAAGAGTCTCAAGTACCTCTTTGATCAAAAGGAGTTAAATATGAGGCAAAGAAGGTGGATGGAATTCCTCAAGGACTACGATTTCGGTCTAAGTTACCACCTGGCAAGGCTAATGTAGTCGCCGATGCCTTGAGCCGAAAGTCGTTACACGTCCCACATGATGATCAAAGAAGTTGAGTTGATAGAGAAGTTTAGGGATATGAATCTAGGGATGTCAGCGATCGATAAAGGAATAAAAATGTGCTATCTTAGTGTGACAAGTGGATTTAGCAGAGAATCATGTTAGCACAACGAGAGAATGAGGAGTTGAAGAGATCATAGATCTTTGTTAAGGCGGGAAAGTTGAAAGGTTTTGAAAGAGGCGAGGATTGGATATGGACATTTGAGGGAAGGATGAGCATACCCCAAGATGGAGACCTCCGAGAAAAGATCTTGGAGGAGGCTCACAAAAGCTATTTCACCATCCATCCGGTGTTACCAAGATGTACCAAGACTTGAAAAAGATGTTTTGGTGGCCGGAATGAAGAAGGATGTAGTCGCTGGGTTAGTAAGTGCTTGGTATGTCGAAAGTAAAAATCGAGCACCAAAACCTTCAGGTTTGTTGCAACCTGTCAATCCCGAATGGAAGTGGGAATGCATATCTATGGATTTCGTGACGGGATTGCCTAAGGCATAAGCTGGCCATGATGCTATTTGGGTGATAGTGGATCGACTAACCAAGTCGGCACACTTTCTACCTATTAGAGTGACATACTCTTTAGATAAATTGGCTCGATTATACATCCAAGAGATCGTAAGATTGCATGGAGTACCGTCGGCGATAATCTCGGATAGAGATCCGCGGTTTACGTCGCGTTTTTGGGAGCCTTTCAAAGGCGTTTGGTTCAAAGCTATGCTTAAGCATCGCTTACCACCCACAAGCAGACGGACAATCCGAAAGGACGATCCAAACCCTAGAGGATATGCTAAGAGCTTGTGTGTTAGACCAGGAGGGAAGTTGGGATGAGTACTTGCCTTTGATCGAGTTTGCGATAACAATAGTTATCACGCGAGCATCGGTATGGCAATCGTGACGAGGCGTTGTATGGAAGGAAGTGCCAATCACCTTTGTGTTGGTACGAGCCTGGGAGCAAAGTGTCTTAGGACCCGATGTAGTGAGGGAAACGACGGAACAAATCAAGAGGATCCGGATAGGATGCTCACCGCTCAAAGTAGACAAAGAGCTATGCGGACAAGAGGCGCAAGCCCTTGGAGTTCGAAGAGGAGAACATGTGTTCCTTAGAATTACCCCCACTACGAGGCATAGGGAGAGCCATGAAAGTCAAAAAGTTGAGCCCCCGATTCCTTGGTCCTTTCCAAATTCTTCAAAGGATAGGAGCAGTTGCCTACAAAATAGCCTTACCCCTAATCTTTCTAATCTCCATGGCGTCTTTCACGTCTCTCACTAAGGAAATATGAGTCCGACCCTAGCCACGTTTTAGAGCGAGCATGTTCGGTTAAGGGATGACCTAACTTTCAATCTTCCCTACGAGAATCGTGGACCATGAGTCAAGCGGTGAGAACAAGTCCTGTTCCATTAGTAAAGGTAGCATGGGGACGCGACAAATCGAAGAGTTTACATGGGAGCTAGAGTCGAAATGCAAGACAAGTATCCCGAGCTTTTCCAAGGTAAGAATTTCGAGGGCGAAATTCTTTTAAGGAGGAGTAATGTAACACCAGATTTTTCTGTCAGAAATGACCAAAATGCCCACGAGGTCATTTCGACCGAACTCGAGGGTAACCAACTCGGTCATCCTCGAAGGTCAACTCAATGTTTGAAGGGATTGAATGGCCTTTGAATGCTTTCGGAGCGAAAATTTCGTTTTTGCAGTTTGGTCAAAATGACCAAAATACCCTATAGCGTTTTTACGCGGGTAATGGTGCCGTTTGAGCCGGAACTTTCCCAGAAGGTTTAAAAATATGTTTTCATGTGTCTAGAGGTCTCTGCTCAAGTCCCGGAGGTCCCGGCAGTTTTAGTGCAAAATTACGATTTTGCCCTAGAATAGTGTTTTTGAGCTTAATGACGTAATTAAGCAAACCTAAGCAATATTAGGCTCTAAACGAAGATTAATTTATTTCCCTAATTAATCTAGAGTCAAAATAATTTATTAAAGTTAATTAGAACCTAAAATTGCCTAGATTAAACTTAAATCCCTTTTTAGAACTCAAGATTCCTA
Source organism: Dalbergia cochinchinensis (assembly GCA_031216125.1). NCBI lineage: Eukaryota > Viridiplantae > Streptophyta > Magnoliopsida > Fabales > Fabaceae > Dalbergia > Dalbergia cochinchinensis. The sequence continues at coordinate 11,508,404 of CM062376.1, forward strand.
GTCTTGGAATCTTGAATAGTGTTTTCTCTCTCCAATTCCTTAAATCAAGGAAATGTGTCTAGAGTTGTTTAGACTCTAAATTGAGGATTTAACTCTCTAATGGTGCAAGACCACTCCTTAATTATGTCTAGACCACCTTAATTACCCATTTCCCTTACCTAAACACTTTCTTACAAATTCCTAATCTTAAGCATAATCAAAGATACACCTAAACACAACTCTAAACCACAATTAAAATGCAAACTAATCCTCCCCATGCATGATGAAGTTTCGGCCAGCACCTTTCCCCATTGACCACATGTTTAATTATTTTCTCACTCAAAGAACCATGCTTGAGCCATACCTTGAGCCATACCTCACCATGCTTTGAACCATACCTCACCATACCTCAAGAACACATTATCTCACCTCATGGAACACATGGAACCCTCCAATTCTGCACCTCTTGGCCGAAAATGCATCAGCCCACATACACCCTCCATTTGTTTCATTTCTCTATAAATAGAATGCCTTGAGGAGCTTGCACCACTTTTAGATCATTTGCTAAGTTTAGGAAACACTCAAAGCTTTTCTTTTTCTCTCAAAGTCTTTGTGTTCTTCAAGTTCTTGGAGTTCTTCAAGTTCTCCATCTTCTTCATCTTCTTCTTCCATCTTCAAGTTCATCACACCAAGTAGGGATTTTCATGTTAAGTAGGGCCTTCGCTCATCCCGTGCACACCCATCACTTCTCCCCATTGCACCCTATGGCGCCGACGAGTGGGTTTTTGAGCGTGCGCGTACGCATGACGAGAGAGTACTCCGTAGGCACACCGCCGCCTTAGCCATGCGAGATTATCCCGACTACGTGCCCCGGACCTATTTCTCGGAGACCGACCCATCCGAGGACCCGCCTACCCATCCGTATAGCGAGAACTCTGCCCTCTCCACCACGGATAAGGGAGGCGGTGAGGATACCGTGACTTCGACCATGGCTTGCGCGACGACGGAGATGCGACCATACCGTGGGGTCACCCTCGATCGCCATTCCGCCCCTTCATGTCCGAGGAGCTCGCCCAGTTTCCGGGATATCTGCCACGTTCGCGAGATGGGCGCTTGATGAGAGGTGGCGATCGTCCGATGGAGTACCCGGTTAGAGCACACACCACTTAGATGGGGATAAACCTTCTTTTGTTTAGAGGTTATCCTATTAGATGCACTCGGGTAGGGGAGTAGATTATGTTTATGTTTATGTTGTATTTTCTTTCATGTATTTCCATGTACAAAACCAAGTCCCACGCTTATAAGTGGGCAAATTATAATTATATATGAGATGTTATTCAGTGTCTCTCATGATGTGCCCTTATATGCTTTATGCTATGACGTTATGAGATGTATGTTTTGTCCGTCACAAGTTATATCGCATCACGCGGCTCTCACTTTCATTTCAAAAAAGATTACCCGTATTTTCCGCTAAGTAATTCAAAGTTAAATGAGAACTATGAAGTAACAGACTAATGATTAACCTAAATATGTTCTAGAGTATTGGGTTAAAAATTAGGATGTTACAAGGAACGATTCATGCGAGAGTCGCAAATCCCGAATTTCTGTACGTATAAAATGACCAAAATGCCCCTGAAGTTATTTTACTCAGAAAATGAGGATCATGGGCCCCACCTATTCTCAAGGGGATATTTTGAGGATAATAAGGGATTGTTTGTGTTATGTGTGTTAATAGAGTAGAAGGATCTCAATTTTAAGTTCCGACGCGCGAAATGACCAAAACGCCCATGCGGCTGTTTTAACTCCGATGTGCGTGCCGACTGAGCCCGAACCTCACTAAAATGTTTTAAAATGTGTTTTTAAGCCATGATTAACCATTGGTTAAGCTCGGGTGGCCTCGAGCAATTTTTAAGTGAAAGTACGATTTTGCCCCTGTTTTTGGGCGAGTTTCTGAATTTCGGGATTTTTGATTCAGATATCACAAACCTAAGCAATATTAGGCTCAAATTAAAGCTTATTAAATTCTAAATATTAATCTAGAGTCAAAATTATGTATTTAGATTGATTAGAACCCAAAATTGCTCAAAAACACCCAAATTGCTTACTAATTCACTTAAACCCTTAATCAGTAAATTCTCTAAATTACATGAATACCTTGCCTACACCTAAATAATGCATGGAACACACAAATTTCACTTCTTTGGGCTGTAATGGATGAAATTATTGATGCCATTATGCAGCTGAATTATTGCCAAAAGTTGCACTAAAACAAAATGCCAAAATGTCACCATAAGAGACATAATTCCTTAATTTCATACAACTTTGTCTAAAATGATTTTTCCTCCCTTATTTCTCCTGCAAAATTCCGTCCACTACCTCATCATTTTGGCCAATTAGAAGCCTCAAAATCTTCTATAAATAGGCTTGCTTGAGTGGTCTTGGAATGCTTGGTTCATAACTAGTTTTTAGGAGCACCAAAAACTTTCTTTCTTCCTCCTCTTTGGCTGAATTCTTTCTTCAATTTTTTCAAAGAGATTTTGTTTCATTTCACTTCAAGAAACCAAGTTCTCTTCCTCTTCTTCAACTCAGATTAGGTAGGGAGTAGTTTCTAAATTTATTTCTATGCTTTGAGGAGTTGTGTTTTTAGCTCAAAATGATGAAATTATGAACTTACCTTAGCTTTTCATTTTGGTTTTCCTCTTCAATTTTTCTTTAACCAATTCAACCATATGGCCTAGGTGGAACTAAGATGATGGCTTGATGATGAGGACCTTGAGGGTGGGTTGTAAATCCATCACAAGTTAGGCCTCTAAAGCTTGAAAATTCCACTTGATGCAAAACCTTAAAGAATAATGCTTTATGATGCTAAAACAAAGATTTTTAGTTTAGAACTTGAAAGATGTATTTTTTCCTTTTATGTTTTATTTCTTGTTAAGATATGTATTGGGTTGAATTTATAATTCTTTTAAAGTCTTGAAGGAGCTCTAGTAAAGAAACGAAATGAATTTGCATCCATGATTAAGTTTATGCTTTGCATAACCATGTTTACCTTCTATGTCATCACTAATTTTTCAAGAATGAATAAATGAACTTGCATTTCTCATGTTTAAATTCCAAGCTTGTATTTCATGTTTATGTTTCAAGTCATCACTTAATCTTTCAAGATAATAAAGAGGTTGCATCTCATATTTAATTTATGCTCTCACTATATTTTATAATGGCTAAAAGAATCAATGCATGGCATGTTTATTTTATGCCATCACCTAAAGATCCTAGAGCTCAAAGACTTGCCCATATATCACAAGCAAAGAAATATGATTATTGGAGTTAAAGAATTTATTCTTTAAAAAGTCTTGAGATTGGAGCTTAAAAAGATGTAATAATAATATTCTCTTCTCCCTCTACTGGTCCTGTGCGGACTACCGCCGCTCCGGTTTCTTAATATTCTCTTCTCCCTCTGGTCCTGTGCGGACTACCGCCGCTCCGGTTTCTTAATATTCTCTTCTCCCTCTACTGGTCCTGTGCGGACTACCGCCGCTCCAGTTTCTTGTATCATGTTTATATTTCAAGTTCTTGCATCATGTTTAATTTTCAAGTCATCACCTTAAATCTTAAAGATAAAGAAATGGAATTGCATATCATGTTTATAATTCCAAGCTATCACCTTATAAAGATAAGATTAAAATAAGGTTGCATAGCATGTTTATAATTCTAAGATGTCACCTAAATCTCTAAAGCTCAAGACTTACTCCTTTTTATCTTAAGTGAGAATTTTAATTGTGAAGATCCTCCCAAATTTGACAAAAGAACTAGTTTCTAAATGAGTTTTTAAGGCTTTGCAAGGATTTTCACGGGGAACTAGTATTTTATATGCACTTAAAATATGATTCTATGTAATTGCATGAGGTTCATGATTCGCCACTGATCTGAGTTTAGTATCAATGTGTGATAATGATTTGATATGATTGAAGTTGTGATAATTATGGTTTATTGTTAAGAGAATGATTCATAATTGGTTTAGTAACTAATTAGTTCTATAATTGATAATTCTATGAAAGGATTGGAGGCTTGTTAAGTACTTGATATCATTGAATGATTTCTGGCTTGCATGTTATAGTTCTTTGTTGCAAATAATGAGAATGCTTGTACATGAAATGTTCTTTATTATGTAAAATTTACCTTTGTTGCTAGAAGAAAGTGTATCATTGTAAAAGTGTAATTTGGAAAGGTTCGGCTAAGGAAAGACTTGGTATTTAAGCGTGTCCATTGTGACCCACCTCTCTTTCCCCGGGAATCTCCCATATGCATGATTACAGTTGATATATATTATTCTAGCTTAAGACTATAAATGAGAAAATGTTATGATGTTTATGAATTGTATTATGATATAACATGCAAAGATTTAATGGTGACTTAAACTTATAAGAAAATGATCCTTTGGAACCATCGGTCTATAGGTGGTGAAAAGGTGATTTTAGCCCCTAAGCCGTTCTCTCAAAAGGGTAGAGTCGGGACTTTAGCTTATCAAAAGGATAAGTATATGCTAGTGACGACTAGTAAAGTATGAGCTCATAACCTAAATTACTCCCAAAAGGGTGGAGTATAGAGTGGCCCAAGGAAAATAATGATGATGATAAGATTTTAAGTCACCAAAGGCACTAAAGAAATGAAATATGTGCACTGTGTCCATGTGTAGCTAATATTATATGACGTTCTTTTATGCATGTTATTTTGATAATGATGATGAGGAATATGATGTAATGATAAAGGAAATGTTCATTGTAAATATGACATGTTAAGAATAAGATGCATTATAAGACGCATAATTAAAAATTGACGAACCTCGGTTAAGTATTTGTCCGAACTTAAAATGAATCTTTGCATGCTCACTATTTTAGAATAATCCCGAGGTTCCTGGGGACTTTGATGATGACACTATAGAAGGAGGTACCCTACTGAGAATTCTTTAGCAAGATTCTCACTCCCTTTTCTTTATTTCCGTCATTGTCTCCAGATTCAAATGGCGACATTCGCCCTGTTCGTTGATACCCCTACTTGGGAATTCCACTATGATCCGGTGCATCGCTCGTATCATTTTGAAGGGAGGTGCGCAGTTCGTGTTTTTATTTACATAGGTCATCCATTTGCACATCCTGTCCCTAGTTATCGATTTTCTCCTACTTCTCCGTATGGCGATGAAATGGTTTTCGAACATGCACGTCCACTTGATGAAAGGATGTTACGTTCTTATCCCACTTCATCTGCTGTCCATGGATTTCCAGAGTATGTTCCCGAGACGAGATATTCTGAAACTGATCCTTCAGAGGACACTCCTACTCATGTATACTCTGAGAGCTCTGCTCCTACTCCCACACGTGTAAGAGAGGGCAGTGAGGAAACAGTTGTTCAGCCGAGGTTAGCGAGAAGGCCGACCATGCGCCCCCAGCCTGGTGCATCACGTGTCTTCCCTCCCGAGGTAGCTCATCGGTGGATCGGATTTATTCCCCCATTTCCAGAACAGTGGCCATAGAAGGTTCTTAGTAGATTTATGTGTGATCATGCACCCTAGTTTTAGGATAACCTTCCCGGCTTATGGAGTTATCTAGTTTAGGGGCATGTATTTCCTTAAGTATATTTTCTTTTATGGGTTTGCATAAGATAATGATGTATGAACATAACCCACCCTTTGAGTGAGGTTATTGTATGTAAATATATGCTATAATGTGCTTATGGATGTTATATGATGGAGCCTAAGTGATATGATGTGATATATTCCTAAACGTCTTATTATACCCCGCTTACTCGTTCACGTTGTACTCGGCTCACGTTTTCAATTATGTGTTTAAAAAAAAAATGGCTCGTAATTTCACTAAGTATTTTCAAATTATGAAGAAAGAACCAAAGCAAGGAGTAAAGTCTAGTCATTAATCAGATTCAACCTAGGTGTATTTGGTTAATTACTAGGGTGTTACACTCACCATGCCTCAAGACCACATTATCTCACCTCATGGAACTCATAGGCTGCCCAGAGGCTGATGGCTGAAGCTTCCTTCTTCATTTGCACCTTGCATTTGTTTCATTTCTCTATTAATAGCTTGCTTGGGTGAACTTGCATCATTTTGGGTTCATTTGCTAAGTGTAAGTTTTCAAAGAGCACTTTAAAGTTTCCTTTTTCTCTCAAGCTCAAGTCTTCAAGTTCTTCAAGTTCTTTATCCTCTTCTCTCATCCCAATCTTCAAACCACTAGGTAGGGATTTTCTTTCATGAGTTTCTTTCATTTAAAGTTCTTAATCTCTTTATGTGTTCATAGATTCTCTTGAATCTTTTTAGAACTTCTTTTCTTTTCCTTCTCCTCTTTGTTTTCAGCCATGAAGCTTGAAGAACAAAGAAATGAGAGCTTGATGATGAGGTTTCATGATGATGTTCATCACTTGAACAATCTCTAAAGCTTGATCTTTGTTCTTGAGTTAAAGATGTTTTTAGTTTTTCTTCTTGAATCCTTGAAAACCTTTCACTTTAAGGATGTTTTAAAATGGTCACAAGAACTCAATGATGAGGACTCATGATGTTGGTGCTAATGCATCACCAAGATCATGGTCTCTAGAGTTTTAAATGTTTCCTTTTCCTCTTAAAAGTTTCGGTTCCTTTTCCTTTTCTTTCTTCACATTTTCGGCCATGATGGCCAATAAGGTTCACCATGGCTTGATGATGAGAGCTTCTAGATGATGACTATGTGTTCATCACAATGAGACCTCTAGAGCTTGAGTTTTAATAAAAATGTTATTTATGTTTACATTTCAAGAAAAGAAACTTTGTGTTTTAAAGAACCCTTGAGGTTCACTCTTGTTTTACTTTATCTTGTTATGATGAGTTTGGGTTGAGGTTTAAGTTCCTTTAAAGTCTTGTATGAGCTCTAATAAGAAATAAAATGAACTAGCATTCATATTTAAATTCAAGCTTATGCATTGCATGTTTAATTTGAGCTTTGCATTCATATTTAATTTCCAAGCCATCACTTAAAGTTATAGGATAAAGAATGGAGTGCATCTCATATTTACATTCTTGCTTAGCATATTTACTTTTATCACTAAGGAACGTAAAGATTTAAAATGAGAACTTGCACTATCACCTAACTAAATCTCATAGCCTTTCTATTCCGGCCTTAAAGTCGATTGTTGCTGGGCCTAGAGCACTAAAATAAAGAAACAAACTTGGATATTTATATTCCAAGTCTTGCATATTTATTTCAAGCCTTGCATATTTATATTCTAAGTCTTGCATATTTATTTTAAGCCTTGCATTTTTATATTCAAGTCTTGCACATTTACTTTAACCTCTCACTTTATTTTGTAATGAAGAATAAAAATGAAGTGCATAGCATGTTTAAATTATGTCATCACTTAAAGGATCTTAGAGCTCAAAGACTTGCCCATTTTATCTCAAGTTAAAGTTTAATGAGGGAGCATTCTTTGAATGCATGATTTCGGCCTTGTGGTGATGATGAACTTAGAATGAGTTTCATCTAGCTTCAAGGACCAATAAGCCAAGTTTTAAGAATCCTTTTAAATCTCATGAATTTGTTCGAGTTCAAGACCGACAAGGTTCTAAGAGTTTAACTCTTTTGAAGGAGGGATTAAGTGGTCACTAACCTAAGGATGTTTTTAGTCTCTTTCACAAAATAAAATGGTTTGCAAAAGAGTTTGAGAAGTCTTGAAAATGATTCCAAGAGAAACTAGCAACTTATGTGTTTTAAGACATCAAGTTATGTATCTTTTTAGGACTTAATGTTTTGGTCCTTCCATGATGTGTTTGCTGCTGTATGATGATGTTATGATGTGTTATGATGTGTGGAAATTATGTATGATGAGGTAGGAACACATCTATGCATGTTAAAAGAGAAACTAGCTTTCTAGAAAAACCGTAAAGTCAAGATTTAGCATAGTTTTAACCCATTTATTTATGGACACTGCCCAAACTATTTTAATGGGGCTATAATCAGATTAGGATTGATTAATCATGAAAAATTTGGTTACATTTGAAGTAGGAATGAATTTTGGCACCTATAGAGAAACTAGTGACTAGAAAACCGTAAAATCGCAATTCTAGAACTCTTAGAACATTTAATTCTTAGAATCTGTCCAGAAACCTTATAATGTAGAGAACATGGTTTATAATTAGTTCTTTGAACTAGGAATGACTCATAATTGGTTTAGGTTTAACTTATAGCGTCTTAGGCGAAGACAGAACCAAGAAAGGGTCTAAAACGCAAGTTCTAGAACCCCGTAATCATAAGTTTATAACGCTGCCCTAAGGAATAGTGATGTCCAGATTTAATTGAGAGCATAAATAAATGATAAGTTTTGATAAGAGAGAACCCTTAGGCGCATAAAAGTTTGATCGGAGATGATAGGTTAACTACATTATGAGTTTAAGGCCTGTAAGGGTCAAAGCATAAAATACCGTAGGACCAAGCACATAACGAACTTTTAATGTTGCTTGTGAAAGTATGAGGATGATTATGAGAATGCATGAAATTATGATGAAGGATGCATGTTTGATTGACTTATGTGGCATAAAGAAGAATTTGGAAGAAATTCGGTATGCTGCAGTTATGCCGCAGAATTTCTGACAAATTTGGGACTTAGAAAGTTTTTGAAAAACTATGAAAATTTTATGAGGTACTAAGATGAGTTCTCGGATGACACCGGTTCGGCCGAGCACCCCCAAGAAATGCCCCCCAGCCCGTACTGGATAAGTCGGGATTATGTTTATGATTATGTTACGCTTATCGAGATTGATAAGTAAGAACTAGTGATGACTAGTTGAGGTATGAGCTCATAACCTAGAGATGTGACACGTTCTGGGTGACACCGGTTCGGCCGAGCACCCCCAGAGCGCTTGTCTTTTAGGGTGACCTATGAGGAAGTTATGATGATTATATCACAAAGAGAATTTAATTGCCACTTTATGCCACTATTATGATATTCTTAAAGATATGATGATTGTTCTTGTATTAAGTAGAGCCATGCATACATCCTTTAATATGTTTGCATCCATGACATTAAGAATCATGCTAAAATGAACGGACCTTGGCTAAACTATGTTTTAGAACCTAAAAATGGACTTAATGCATGCTCACTTATTTTGTTTATTAAACCCAAGGTTCCTGAGGACGTAGATGATGACACCTAGGTAGTAGGAGACCCTACTGAGATTCTTTAGCAAGATTCTCACTCCCTCTATCTCTTTCTTTCCGTCACATCTTCAGATGGCGATGTTCATGGTTTTCGTGGACACCCCGACGTGGGAGGTGCACTATGACCCGGATCATGGGTCATATCATTTTGAGGGACAGTGCACGGTGCGAGTCTTCATGTTTGTGGGACGTCCCTTCGCTCACCCCGTGCATACCCATCGCTTCTCCCCAACAGCACTCTACGGCGACGACGAGCGGGTTTTTGAGCGCGCGCGTACGCATAACGAGAGAGTGCTCCGCATGTATACTGCCGCCTCAGCCATGCGTGACTATCCCGATTATGTGCCCCGGACCTACTTCTTGGAGACCAACCCGTCCGAGGACCCGCCTACCCATCCGTATAGCGAGAGATCTGCCCCCACTCCACCATTGATGAGGGAGGGCAGAAAGGATACCGTGACTCAGCCACGACTTGCACGACGACCTGAGACGCGGCTACATCGCGGAGGTCACTCTCAATCCCCGTTCCGCCTCTTCATGCCCGAGGAGCTCGCCCAGTTTCCCAGATATGTTCCTCACTCGCAAGATGGATGTCAGTAGGAGGTGACGTACGACCGATAGAGTACCCGGGTAGAGCACACACCACTTAGATGGGGATGAACCTTCTTTTATTTTAGAGGTCATCCTGTTAGTTGCACCGGGATAGGGGAGTTGCTTTTATAGTTTCCGTTGCACTTTCTCTTGTATTTCCTTTTTAGTAGTATTGCTCATGTTGTATCAAACTAAGCCCCACTCTATACAAGTGGGCATATCATATATTATATAAATATGCAGTTCAATGTTATTACGATGCTTGCTTTATTACCTTTCGTGCATTATTAATTAACGTGTCGCGCGACTCTCACTTTGCTTTTATAATCCAAAAAAAAAAATTTACCAGTATTTTCGCTAAGTATTTTAAAGTAACAAGGAAGCTATAACGTAACAGACTAATGGTTAACCTAATTATGTTCTAGAGTATTGGGTTAAAAATTAGGATGTTACAACCTAACTAAATCTCAAAGCCTTTCTATTTCGGCCTTAAAGTCGATTGTTGCTGGGCCTAGAGCACTAAAATAAAGAAATGAACTTGCATATTTATATTTTAAAGTTTTGCATATTTATATTTCAAGTCTTGGATATTTAATTCAAGCTTTGCATATTTACAATCCAAGTCTTGCATATTTACTTTAAGCTCTCACTTTATTTTGTAATGAAGAATAAAAATGAAGTGCATAGCATGTTTAAATTATGTCATCACTTAAGAGACCTTAGAGCTCAAAGACTTGCCCATTTTATCTCAAGTTAAAGTTTAATATGGGAGCATTCTTTGAATGCATGATTTCGGCCTTGTAGTGATGATGAACTTGGAATGAGTTTCATCTAGCTTCAAGAGCCAATAAGTCAAGTTTTAAGAATCCTTTTAAATCTCATAAATTTGCTTGAGTTTAAGACCCACAAGGTTCTATGAATTTAACTCTCTTTAAGGAGGGATCAAGTGGTCACCGACCTAAGGATGTTTCAGCCTCTTTTATAAAATAAATTGGTTTGCAAAAGAGTTTTAAAGGTTCTAAATTGGTTCCAAGAGAAACTAGCACCTTATATGTCTTAGAAACATCAAGTTATGCACCTTTTTGGGGACTTGGTGTTTCGGCCTTATCATGATGAGTTTGTTGTTGTGTGATGATGTTTTGATGTGTTATAATGTGTGGAAATTATGTATGATGAGGTAGGAACACTTATACGCATGTTAAGAGAGAAACTAGCTTTCTAGGAAAAATCGTAAGGTCAAGATTTAGCATAGTTTTAATCCATTTTACCTTTGGACACTGCCCAAACTGTTTCAATGGGAATATAATCAGATTAGGATTGTTTAATCAAGAAAAATTTGGTTACAATTGAAGTAGGATTGAATTTCAGCACCTACAGAGAAACTAGTAACTAGAAAACCGTAAAACCACAATTCTAGAACTCCTAGAACATTTAATTTTTAGAATCTGTCCAGAAACCTTATAATGAAGAGAACATGGTTTTATAATTAGTTCCTAGACATAGGGATGTCTCATAATTGGATTAGGTTTAACGTATAGCGCCTTAGGCGAAGACAGAACCAAGAAAGGGTCTAAAACGCAAGTTCTAGAACCCCGCAATTATAAATTTATAATACTGCCCCTAAGGAATGATGATGTTCAGATTTAATAGAGAGCATAAATAATAACGAGATCTATTAGAAGAGAACCCTTAGGTGCATAAAAGGTTGATAGAAGATGATAGGTTAATTACATCACAAGTTTAAGGCCCGTAAGGGTCAATGCATAAGATACCATAGGATCAAGAGCATAATAGATTTTTAATGATTACTTGTGAACACATGAGAATGACTTGAGCATAGCATACGCATTAGCTGAGCCCGGTCCTTGATTTTGGCAAACTGGTTAGGAGCATGCTATTCTTTAAGAATGTTAAAGCAATGACGTGATGACGCATATATGATGATGAGTTTGACTATATGACATTGATGTCTTATGGTGATGTTGAATGGCTATGCATGCTCTATATGTTTCGTGGCATAAAGCGAGTTTGAAGGAAATCCGGTGTATGCCGTTACTCTGCCGAATTTCCTATCAAACTTAAGGATTTGAGAAAAGTTTGCGAAAACTCCTGGGTGACACCGGTTCGGCCAAGCACCCCCAAGAAAGGTTCTGGGTGACACCGGTTCGGCCGAGCGCCCCCAGAACAGATGTGACATAACACTGAGATGCATTTCTCCCGCTACGGTGGGGAGGAAACAAATCCGTGAGGGTATTGACATTGAGCTTGCCAAAGCGGACAATTTGCTGTGTACTAGATACCAGTAGAGCGTTTCAAAGAAGAAAATGATCCTAAGATAGGTGATCCAAGAAAGTTATGTATACCCCCTCTATTAGCCCATATTAAATCTAGTGATGACTAGTTAGGATTGAGCTCATTCCTAGGCGATAGGTGAGATGTAGTTTGGTGACCAGATTATCGCCGGGCCGGAGAATCAGTTGGACTTTTGGTGGATATGTTAAGAGGGTGGTCTTTAAGAAAAAGAACTTAAGAGTTTTACTTATGAGAAAGATGCCACATGAAAAGTACTATGCCTTTTTATGCCGCGTATATGATTTATGTTTCCTTATGATGTGCCCAAGTATTACGAATTTCGTGTTAATGTGCATATGATATTGTCATGCATTCATCAAATATCTGTTGCATTCATGTCATTAAGACACATACTAAAAGACACCCACTTCGGATAAATAGATTTGAAAAGCCTTAATCAATCCTTATGCACGTACACCTTTTTCATATTAAAACCGAAGTGGCTGGGGACGACGACGATGACACTTGTGTTAGAGCCGGGAATCCCTACTGAGAATCTTGAATGAGTTTCTCATCCCTTCCTCTTCTTCCATGTCGTCTCTGGACGAGGATTACAACGAGGTTCGTGACTTCTTCTGAGACTCGTGCTTAAGGATCACACTAGCAGACGGGGCAGAGGGTCGCTGCGGGAGCATAGATAGCTTAGCTTTTGGGTTGACACTTATCTAACCTCATAGGTGGATAAGGATGACTTCACATACATGGGCATGTTTTGATGTAAATGATGGTACAATGATGTTAGTAGTCTATGTATCTATGAAGATGTGATGATATTATGATTGTTATGTATAATACTATGTTTCATGATTATCAATGGTGAGGTTACTTTTCTTGCACGTTATGGTTATGACGAACGTTAGGTTAGTGCGTGGCTCGTGTTTTGCTTTCAAGTTTCAAAAAGAAAAATTTATTCATATTTTCTGCTAAGTATTTTAATGAAAGGTTGTAAGGAATGAGACTAAAAGAGTAATAGACTAATAATTAACCTAAATATGTTCTAGAGTATTGGGTTAAAAATTAGGATGTTACATAAATACTAGCTCTTTTCTTCTCTGAGAAGGATGTAATTCTTGGCCAGCATTCAGCAACAAGGAGAAACCATGGCCATGAGCTCCAAACTTCATTTCACATGCCAAAATCACTAACCTAGACTTGTTAAAACCATAAACTCCCTTCACAAAACTTGTTCTACTCATCAATACCTACAAAACTAACCGATTAGAATTTTAATCCATCACTATTTTCCCACTTTGAGCCATCATACATCACTACCAAAGGAAGGTTTAATGGCTGTTTGGAAGAATTTTCAATGAAGAAAAACACTTGGGGAAGATTGTTCTAAGGAAGGAGCTATGGAGATTCAAGTAGGGTTTTCTTTGGCCTTTTTCTTTCAAAAATTTTCTGAGAAATTCTGACTTGTCTCAATCCGGGTTACATTGGTTGATGTTATATTGATATTGATGTGTTAATTTTAGTGAAGTCTTTGGATGAGGTTAGAACATCATTTTTGTCAAAAGAAATTTTGACTAGGCTGCTGGATTTTCGGTTTTCTTACAGGCACTATGTAATCACGAATTTTCTTGGCATTTTGTAGCCATTTTCATGAGTTGAGAAAAATATATGTTGGAGCTAACATCTTGGGCTAGTCCCACGAATTCTCTTGGTTTCTTATTTTGAGTCAAATTTCCTTAAAAAAATCAAAGACTGAAATGTTTCTTATGCTGTCAAAATCATTGAAACTGAAGCTAAAAAATTGTATAATTTTGTTACCATAGTAAATGATTGAATTATCACTTGAAATTTTTAGAGGTTATTAAGGACATATTGAAGTCCAACCATGAATATTTGTATGATTTGATATGATCATTTGGTATGGTAATAAAATTGGGAACTATGGCTGTTGGCTGTAAATAGGGGGTTTCTAACCTCTGAATTTGTCTAATTTTGTTAACATAGTTAGAGAACTTTTCTTGCTCTAAAATTTTTACTGGAGCTTGTGGACACATTGAGGTGTCATTGAAAATTTTTATAATCTCTGATTTGATGGTTTGAGTTGAAAAATAAATTGTGTTACTTGAGTGAAAAATTTGCCAACATGCTGAAATTGTGATAATGCCTTGAATTAGTGACCTAAGGACATTTGGTTCAAGTTTGATGTTTATGAATGCATGCCATGGACTTCCAAGATTATGTTATGAGGAATGAATGAATGATATATATAGGTTTGAAGTATTATGAGATCAGAGAATTATGTTCATGCATATAGAAATGTGATGCATGTATATGTGAGCTTGAGGATGATGTATATGCTAAGTGAAAAATTAAATCCCCTTTAATCTAAAAAGGGCAAGGCAAAGTCTCCTTTATTATGTAAAGGGCACGGCAAGGTCCCTACTAGGGCACAGAAAAGTCCCCTTTATTATGTCAAGGGCATGAAAAGATCATCGAAATTGCCATTTGTACATGTATATTTTGTTAAATTATTGGTTTTGAAGGAATTTCTATGATCTTGAATGTCATGAAATGCATGTTTTAAGTGATTGAATAATAAAAGAAACCCACTTCGGATAGGTGATTTTATAACTTTAAAATGAACATTTGATATATATTTTGCATGCTCACACTTTCTTAATAAACCGAAGTGGCTGGGACGATGATGATGACATTATGATTGTGTAATTGGGGAGTTACCCTACTGAGAATTTTAGAATTCTCACCCCTATGTGTTTGTGGTCCCGTGTCATCTCCAGGTTGATTCCGAGAACAAGGAGGCTACTTTATGAAAGGAAATTGGATTTGTAGTAGTTTACAGCTAAAGTTTGTACAGACTGTACTTAGTCATATGTTTATGTTTGTATTTATAATAGGGACTGGATGTGTATTAAAGCTCATAGAAGAGCTTGCTTTTGTACTCAACCTTACAATCAATAAATGTTTGTTTCTTAGTCATATATGTTAATAAAACTACAATTTAGTTACTTCACAATTCAATCAAACTTGCTATAGATATTTAGAAAAGGTCCATTAATTTATAAGTAACAGCTTCTCGAGTATGATGTTATGACTTAAAAATCATGTTGTACTTGGGAGGATGTTATAGTAGATTTTTTATTTGTCTCAGTTGAGCACCATGTGAAGCCAAGGTTGCTTCAAATCTGTCCTGCTTAGAAGAAATCTCTCTTAGGTTTCGCAAGATGACTTGATAACTTGCTTCAAAACAATTGTAATAATCATTCATATCTATGTGTACCTAACCTCATCAATAAGTTCACATGCTCAATTACTCATACTCATATTCAGGTACTCATGTCATACTAGTACAAAATGCTATCATTTCATCAATTCAAAGCATCAAGTTATTTTCAGCACAATGACAGATTTCACACTATTGTGGCATGAATTTATTTACACACAAAACAATCATTTCAGAGACTATAAAAATTATTGAGGACACCTCAATATGTCATCAAGGTCCTGTAAAATATTCAGGGTAATTAGAGTTCTCTAACTATATTAACAAAATTCTAAAAATTTAGTGGTCAGAAACCATCCAACCTCAGCTCAAGAACCAAAATTCATAATTTTTGACCCTATCAATTGAACCCAGAAAATCATAAATAAAAATCCTGGTAAAATATAAATATGTTTCTAATACTCTGTAAAAATTTCAAGTGATAATTCCATCATTTGTTATGGTAACAAAATTAGCAAAATTTACAGCTTCCGTTCTAGCATTTCAGGCAGCATATGCTTAATTTCAGTTCTTGATTTTTCTAAGGCAGTTTGACTCAAAATAAAAACCCAAGAAAATTCGTGGACTAGCTAAAAATATTAACTCCAACATATATTTTTTTCAGTTCACGAAAATGCCTACAACAAGCGTAGAAAATTCGTGATCACACACTGCCTGTCAGAAAACCGAAAATCCAGCAAGTATCACTCAACATCTTTTGACAAAATGATCTTTCTAACCTCATCCAAACACTTCAGAAAAATTCATGCATCAATAACAACATAATATCAACCAAATTAACCAGAAATTTTGGATTGAAACCAGTAAGAATTGCTCAGAAAAATTTTGAAAGGAAAAGGCCAAAGAAAACCCTACTTTGAAAGCTTTTGAGCTTGATACTTCAAAGGATGTTCTAAGTGACCTCCCTTCACATCAAGACACCAATTTCAGTCCTAAACCCTCCTTAGGCAGTGAGGAAGTGAGGTATTAAGGTGAGGATTTGAGATTTCAATCGGTTAGATTTATTGGTTTGAGGTGTAGAACAAGTTTTGTGAAAGAGATTTGGGGTTTTATCAAGTTCAAGCTTGAGATTTTGAAGTTGGAATTCAAATTTTCATGGAAGCAAACATGGAGGTTGCTGCATTCCTTGCTGTCCGAGAAAGCATGATGATGAGATAAGGTTAGATGGCTTGTATTTATCCTTGTAGTTAAAGCATAGGAATTATATAATATAAATGTGTAATTCTTTAAAGGAAAGAAAAACAAATGGATGACTAGGATGTAATCTTGCTTTACAAGATTAAATCTTAGCCATTCACTAAGTCAATATGGATATACATTACCCTTTTGTAGAGATTTAACTATCTTTCGGTGTTAAAAATCGCACACCGAAATTTCACCGAACGGGTGAAACACCGTACCCGGGTAATCAAATATTGTCCGAAAAATAATTTCGGGTATAAAATCTTTATTTCTACTATTCATGTTTTTTTCTTTTTACAAATCCATTGGATCATCCTCATCATTGTTCAAACTATCAAATTTTTTAAAATATGATTGATAAAACTCAAATTAATTTTTAGATAATTTTTAGGGTGTTACATTGCCTCTGCTATAACACCTCGTGTTACAACCTGATATACTTCACTTGATATAGTATCTCGTACTATATCATGATATAGATCTCAAAACATTTCCTTCTCAATACATCAATTTCAAGTTTTTCTTTGCAATACCTTGTGTTATAATTTGATATAGTTCATCCCTTTAACATGATTTACTTCATTTTCTTTTATCCATTTCATTTCCTTTCTAACATGATCTTATTATTAAGGTTTAGGCTTGATAGTAGAACTCATAGGATTCTTCTGATATACTTCTCTGTGGATCGTATTGTCAATGATGCAACGTCGTCACGTTACAACCTGATATAGTTCACTAGATGGAGTACATCCACTACATCTTATCTAGAATAGCCTCACTATTCTCAGTACATCCCTTTCTCATAACGATGTAACACCATTGCGATTACAACCTAATATAGTTCTAAGGGCATAGCACATCTACTACTACCCGTGAATCCATGAGCTTACTATTAAGCAATTGATTATTACGTAAAGCTTATTTTCTTGATTTCCCTCTCTTTGTGTGAGACTTATTTTCTTACGTTCTCTCTCTTTATGAAGCTTGGTTTCTTATACTTGGCTGAGATTTCCTTGAAATTTCATTAAATTCTCATGAGATATTTCTTTAAAGTCTCTTGTGAGATGTTCTGTTAAAATCTACTAAATGTGTATTTTTGTTCAAAATCTATCTTTAAATTTTTTTTATGAGATTTATTAGAAAACCTAGTAAATTTTTTATGAAATATTCTAGTCAAGATCTATTAAAATATTCTGAAAATCTTGCGAAGTTCAATTATTCATATTCATATTCATGTGCTCATGTCAAACTAGTACAAGATGCCATCATTTCATCAATTCAAAGCATCAATTTATTTTCAGCACAATTTAATATGAAATTCAAACCATCAAATCCGAGACTATAAAAATTCACAATGACACCTCAATGTGTCTACAAGATTCCATAAAAATTTCATAGTAAAAAGAGTTCTCTAGCTGTATTAACAAAACTAGACAAATTTGGTCGTTAGAGACCACCGATTCTCAGCTAAATTCCTGAAGTCCTTAATTTTTAACCCTAGAAAATGAAACCAGAAAATTAAGAATAAAAATACTAGTAAAACCTTAAGATGTCCCTAATACCCTGTAAAAATTGCAAAGAAAAAATCGGTCATTTACTATGGTAACAAAAATAGACAAATTTGCAGCTTCAGTTCCAATAGTTCAGGCAGCATAGGTACAATTTCGATTCTTGATTTTTTAAACATAGCAAAAGTGACCAGAATACCTCCCAATTTTTATTGAAGATGCCTCAATATGTTAGCTACATCATATAAAATTTTCAGTTCAATCTAAAGCCTCTAAATAGGTCAGAAAATTCGTGAAATATGCTGCCCTATTGAAATCCGAAAATCCAGCAAACCAATTCAAAACTCATATCTATTGCATCCTTTATATTCATCCAACTCACATATATATGAATCTTGAAGATAAATTTCAGATTTCATAAAATAATTTCAAACATATCTCAAGAATTTATATTAACAAACTAGCCAAACAATCACCAAGTAATAGACATAGATTCTTCCTACCTTTCTTCCAAACCTTTTGCTTAACTTTCTCTAGCTTTTCTCCTCTAATCCAAGCCTCAAACCCATTTTCCTGCCCCTATATCAGCTATTGTTTGGACATATTTAAAGGGGGAAAACAAGGTTTTGGCTTGAGTTTGATGTAGATGAAGTGTTCTTGAACTAGTTTTTGGATTTATCCAAGTGTAATCTTCAAAGACTTGGTGGTTTCATGGAGTTTTGCAAAGAGAAGAATTTAGAAAATGGAGAAGTGAAGAGGAAAGAAAGCAATGAGCAACAAGGAGAGCAAAAATGTGGTTCTGTGAAAAGAACCGAGAAGAAATGAACTTTGTTGCTTTGTTTTCCTTTTTATAAACGTAGTGACTTGGAGAGAAAGTAAAGGAATTTCTATTTCCAGATCAATTTGCCTTCTATCAGTATTAGAAATATCTATATTTATTTGATTATTATAAGTAAAAATTTATGTAAGATATGATAATGCCCATTAGTTGAACCAATTTAGATGTTTCGGTATACCGGTTATTACCATTTCGGTGTACCGTTTCTTATCATTTCAGTACCCGATTGATATAAAAAAAACTTTATCGGGTAAAATTATCATTTTAATTTCATCCTAATTTTTATTTTGTCCTAATATCATTTATAAGATCACATCCTATATTATTGATTAAAATATTATTTTTCTAAATTTTTATTAATATTTAATTAATTTTCTTTTTTTTTTCTACAAAATCCTTATGTTATTCTAATCCTAACTGTGTCGACCAAAATTTTTAAAATCCCTACTGATTACTCACAATTAATTATTTTATCAGAGAAAATACAGATAGACGAGTCGTTACAAATTTTCCTCTTCCTCAGATAATGATGTTGTTGCTTGTTCTTCTTCAGCTTCTACCTCTTCTTCTTCTTCATTATTACTTAGCACGGTTACATGATATCCCTTTTCTTGAAACTTTTTAACTTCTTCCCATAGAACAGTAACACTTGATACACTCTTGTGCATCTTCCTGCACCTTAGCTCAATCTCCTTTCCGCTGATAATCGTTTTTAGTTTTGTTACAGCTCCTAATGCTTAAGTGCTTCCCTTTTCTCTCCTCTTTGTTCTTCTTTCAAAATATTGGATTAAAGGGACATTCTCTTCATCTGATTCACTTTTAGGGAGAATGAGTTTTCTTTTCCCTTTAGCCTTTTCATGGTTGGACTGTGACTTCTAAAAAGCCTCTCGAGCTTGTTCACCTCTTGTTCTAAGACTTTGCCTTGAGGGCTCTGTTATCTGGTGGATTGACTTCTTTCTTAAGGTTCTGAAGGAGGAGGGTGTGTAGATGGTTCCTTCCTCCAGCTCATACCTTTCTTCGTCAAGAAAGAAGTCCAACTTTTGAAGCACCTTTGTTAGAAGTATCCCATAAGGAACACTTGCAGTTCTGCGGGTTTCCTTTATTACAGCACTTGTCATGTAGTCAAGAATGAGCGTACGCAGGTTCACTTTTCTTTTTGCCATTAGGCAATAAAGAAGCATGCAATCCATTCCAACTAGAGTATCTGTGCTACCAATACATGGAAGGATGGAAAACTAAACCACTGTGTATACTTTCCTTGCCCTGGCACTTAACATTGCTATGGTATCTCACTAGGCTTATGAATGATGGAGTCAGTGAGATATCTGGACACGTCTCCTTTATTTACACCAAGATATTTAGCCTGGTTAGGTGAAAATTTGCAGATGATTCCCTTATATGGAGCTTTGATGATTTTTGCAAGTCCATAAGCAGTGATCTTGATGGAGCAATCTCTAATCATTCCTCTGACTTGTTATGGTGATAGTCTTTCTAGATGAGAATAAAAAGCATTAACTAACCAAGGAAAGATATGTAACACCCTCCTAATTACCACATTTTACTCGAGTATCGATACAGTAATTAGAAAAGTATTACTTACATTCACAATCTATACTAGTCGAAAATAATTGAAATAAAATAATGTAGACGTATAGGTTGCAAAGCCAATATATACATATATGGACATTATTGTTAATTTTACAATAGGTAATACTGTAAAACAAACTAGTCATTTCCTAAACAACAGGGATTCAGTCCACAAAAGAACATCCCCACCAGTTAGTCTAACCTATTCAAAGTTGAGATCCAGCAAAATTTTATACAAACAGAAAATGAATCTCATCAACATCCAATAAGGTCAAACTATGGTCTGGGGGATCCTATTCCTAACTGCCACTATACATACACCAAAAGTCCCTGAGTTGTCCCATGGTCTCCTAAATAAAACCATTTGCCATTGGTGCAATGTCATTGCCCCCAGCTGGGGCATCAGGATCAACTGGTGGATCGAAGTCGAAGGAAGAGGATGAAGGATCATCTCCAGAAAGGGACATAGGTGGTGCAGGTAGAGCTACAAATACATTAGGGTGTGCTAATTCAAGAGGCACCTCAGGATAAGGAAAACCTGGGTCGAACTGAGCAGAGAAAACAGAAGTACTATTCATGTTTTTTTTTTGCTTCCTTGAATCCTTTTCATCATTTCTACATCTATCAAAATCTTAAAATTCTCATTAATAAAACCTCATTTAATTTCTAAAGAGAATTAGGGTGTTACATTACCATCCACCTTAATAAAAATTTTGTCCTAAAAATTTCATACCTGTAAACAACTCTAGATAATCTTTCTTCATGCTTGATTCTAATTCCCATGTATATTCTTCATTTCCAGGTCCACCCTAAGCCACTTTTACAAGTTGTACAGATTTATTTCTAAGTTGCCTGACTTCTCTATCAATGATCTGAATAGGAGGGGCTTGAAATGTCAAGTCATCCCTTAACTGTATCAATTCGGGCTCAATAATATGGTGTGGATCTGGATGATGCATTCAAAGTTGAGACACATGGAAAACATTATGAAGGTTAGATAAATGTGGAGGTAAGGCTATTTGGTAAGCAGCTGACCCAATTCGTCGAAGAATTTGAAAAGGACCTATGAACCTAGATGACAACTTTTAACTCTAAGGGCTCTACCTACTCCAGTAATAGGCGTGACCTTCAAGAATACATGTTCTCCCTCTTGAAACTCTAAAGGTTTCCTTCGAGTGTCTACATAGCTCTTTTGACGATCTTGCACAGTGTGAATTTTACTCCTGATCTTATGGATCTGCTTCGTCATTTGGTTAACAAGGTCGGGTCCCAGTAATCTTGTCTCCCCTGAGTTGTACCAACATAATGAAGATTGGCATTTTCTTCCATACAGTGCTTCATATGGGGCCATGCCAATCTAGCGTGATGACTGTTATTATAAGCAAATTCAACCAATGGAAGTAACTTGTCCCAACTTCCTTTTTGCTGGATTACGCATGCCCTTAACATGTCTTCTAGGGTTTGTATGGTTCCTTTTGTTTGTCCGTCAGTATGGGGATGGTAGGTAGTACTTAAACAAAGTTTGGTTCCAAAGGCCTTTTGAAAAGCTCCCCAAAATCTTGAAGTAAATCGGGGATCTCTGTTAGAAAGTATAGAAGAAGGAACACCGTGTAGCCTAACTATCTCTTGGATGTACAAAGAAGCTAACTTATCCAAAGGAAAATTAGCCTTAATGGGTAAGAAATGAGCAGACTTAGTCAATCTATCTACTATAACCCATATAGCATCATGACCTGACGATGTCATTGGCAAACCTATTACAAAGTCCATAGAGATACTTTCCCACTTCCATTCTGGGATTTCCAAAGGTTGCAGGGTTTCAACTGGTTTTTGGTGTTCTATTTTAACTTTTTGACAAGTTAAGCACTTCTTGACAAATTCTTCTATATCTTTCTTTATTCCTGACAACTAGAACATTTTCTTGAGATCCGCATACATCTTACTAGTCCTTGGGTGTATGGTGAATTCACCCTTATGAGCTTCCTCTAAGATCTCATTTCTCAGATTGCTACTTGCAGGTACACATACCTTGTTAATCTTGAGTAAATCCTGGAAACGTTTTTGTATGAATTGATCGTAACATCTCTTGGAACTCTAGATTTTCGCATTGTGCGGCCAAAATCCATCCTTTGAACTCACTTGTTACTTTTATCTGGCCTAATACAACACCTTGAGGGGTTACAGACATATCTAGACTAAGCTTTCGAAAGCTTTCAACTAACTCCGCCTCTTTAATCCTCAAACATGCTACATTTAAGGATTTTCTGCTAAGGGCATTGGCAACAACATTTGCCTTTTCTGGATGGTAATTCAAACTAAAATCATAATCCTTGAGGAATTCCATCTATCTTCATTGTCTCATGTTCAATTCCTTATGGTCAAAGAGATATTTCAAGCTTTTGTGGTCCAAGAAAACATTGAACTGCATACCATAAAGGAGATGTCGCCAAATCTTTAGGGAAAAAACCACAGCCGCAAGTTCAAAGTCATGGGTGGAATAGTTGACTTCGTAGGGTTTCAACTACCGAGAAGCGTAGGCGACCACTTTTTGATTTTGCATCAATACACATCCTAAACCCTTGTTAGAAGCATCACAATACACATCCTCGGATCAGATTGGCAGATTGAGAAGTTTCTTTGGAACTTATAGTAAAAACGCGTCCATGTTGTTGTGGCCTAGAGGTGGGCTGCTGGCCTCTCTTGTCAGGACATTCAAATATTTTGCATCCTGGCTTCCCACATTCAAATTATATGTTGAAGCCAACATCTTAGGCTAGTTCCATGAATTTTCTTGAGCTCTGATTTCGATTTATACTGCCTTAAAAAAAATCTAGGAGCCGAGTCGGTACCTTTCTTTGCTGAACTCTTGGAATTAAAGCTGTGAATTTGTCTAATTTTGTTACCATAGCAAATGATTGAATTATCCTTTGAACTTTTTACAGGGTGTTGATAACATATTGAAGTGTAATCGTGATTTTTAGTTTGAATTGATTCAATCATTTGCTAGGGTTAAAAATTATGAAATTGTGGTTCTGAGCTGAGGCTAAGTGGTTTCTGACCACAAAGATTGTCTAATTTTGTTAAACAAGTTAGACAAGGATCTTTTTTCTGAAAATTTTACAGGGCCTTGTGGACACATTGAGGTGTCTTGGAGAATTTTTATAGCCCTTGAAATGGATATTTGATAGACTGAATAAAGTGTACTCCTTAGGCATGAATTCTGCCAACCTGTTGTATTTGTGATGAAATGAACTTAAGTATTGAGTTGATGATATAATGACTTTTGATTTAAGTATGATGAGTATGAATGCATGCTAGACAATTTAAAGATTGATTTATGAGGCAAAAATGAGAATTACTTATGATTGAAAGACTACATGTGGCTTATGCATGCATTTGAGAAACGAAAGCACATGATGCAATTATATAAGAAAAAAGAATGTATAAATTTCACTCGGGCATGTTCCGACATATGGAGAAAATAGAAATAAGACTTGTGTGGAATGAGGGGAAGGCAAAAAGAGGAACTTCCCTAGTGATAAAAGGGAAGGCAAAAAGAGGAACTTCCTTAAAGATAATATGAGTCAGTAGACGTATCGGCTAGGAATAGATCAGTGTGAGAATTGGAGAAAGTAAATCCAATGATCATGTAAGCAGTCTATTTCCCTTATATGGTGTGAACCACTATAAATATTATATGGTATAAACTGTTCATTGTGGAGTTATCCATAGTAAATACCCGTCGAGTATACACTAAGTCTTTCCTATATAGATGAAAAGAGAAAAATGCACCGAGTTGAATTCTATGACCATAAGTAAAACCATGTCACTTTAAGATAAGCTCGTTATATTTAACATATGCATACTCATATCATATTTAATTTCTTGATTAGATTTGTTAATTATATGTTTGAGCTTTATGATATGTGTGCATTAAGTGATTGATCTTTAAAAATAACCCACTTCAGAAATATGATTTGGAACTTTAAAAATGAATCATTACTATGTAATGTTTGATCACCTTTTCTTAATAAACCGAAGTGGCTGGGGCGATGATGATGACAGTATGAGTGAGTTTTTGGGGAGTTGCCCTACTGAGAATTGTATAATTCTCACCCCTATGTGTTTTGTGTTCCCGTGTTGTCTCCAGGTTGATCCAGAGAATGATATGGTTGCTGTGTGAGAGAACTCAAGATTACTGTAGTTTAATAGTTGATATTGTTATTAGGTTGTATATAGTTGTAGGCATATGTGTATGTAAATGAAATAGAGAATGTATATGTATTAAAGCTCTTAGAAGAGCTTCTTTTTGTACTTAGCTATGTATTCAATAAATATTGTGTTTCTTTGTTATATATTTTAACCAAATTATGCTAGTTATTACACGATCTTATCGCATTTGCTATAGTTATTTAAGAAAGGTCCAATAGTTTATAAGTAACAACTCTCAAGTCTGATGTCATGATTTAAGGATGACGTTGTACTTGGGAGGATGTTACATGATGATATGTGGATATTGATGTTGTAACGCCCCAATTTTTACTATAATTTTTACTGTCATTAGAAATTACCGAATTACTATAGGTAATTATTACATAAGATTTGAGGCCGAAAAATCCTCAATAAAGGAATATAACATTAGAAGAGAGGTTAGGAGCGATTCATGCGAGAGTCGCAAATCCCGAATTTCTGTACATATAAAATGACCAAAATGCCCCTTAAGTTATTTTACTCAGAAAGTGAGCATCGTCGGCCCCACCTATTCTCAAGGGGATGTGTAACGCCCCAATTTTTACTGTAATTTTTACTGTCATTAGAAATTACTCAATTACCGAATTACCGTAGGTAATTATTACATAAGATTTGAGGCCGAACAATCCTCAATAAAGGAATATAACATTAGAAGAGAGGTTAGGAACGATTCATGCAGAGTCAGAATCCCGAATTTAAGACGATAAAATGACCAAAATGCCCCTCAAGTTATTTTACTCAGAAAATGAGGATCGTGGGCCCCACCTATTCTCAAGGGGATATTTTGAGGATAATAAGGGATTGTTTGTGTTATGTGTGTTAATAGAGCAGAAGGATCTCAATTTTGAGTTCCGGCGCGCAAAATGACCAAAACGCCTCATGGTGTTTTAACTCCGATGTCGTGCCGACTGAGCCCGAACCTCACTAAAATGTTTTAAAATGTGTTTTTAAGCCATGATTAACCATTGGTTAAGCTCGGGTGGCCTCGGCGATTTTAAGTGAAAGTACGATTTTGCCCTGTTTTGGGCGCTTTGCGAATTTTGGGATTTTTGATTCAGATAATCGAAACCTAAGCAATATTAGGCTCAAATTAAAGCTTATTAAATTCTAAATATTAATCTAGAGTCAAAATTATGTATTTAGATTGATTAGAACCCAAAATTGCTCAAAAACACCCAAATTGCTTACTAATTCACTTAAACCCTTAACCGTAAATTCTCTAAATTACATGAATACCTTGCCTACACCTAAATAATGCATGGAACACACAAATTTCACTTCTTTGGGCTGTAATGGACGAAATTATTGATGCCATTATGCAGCTGAATTATTGCCAAAAGTTGCACTAAAACAAAATGCCAAAATGTCACCATAAGAGACATAATTCCTTAATTTCATACAACTTTGTCTAAAATGATTTTTCCTCCCTTATTTCTCCTGCAAAATTCCGTCCACTACCTCATCATTTTGGCCAATTAGAAGCCTCAAAATCTTCTATAAATGGGCTTGCTTGAGTGGTCTTGGAATGGTTAGTTCATAACTAGTTTTTAAGAGCACCAAAAACTTTCTTTCTTCCTCCTTTTTGGCTGAATTCTTTCTTCAATTTTTTCAAAGAGATTTTGTTTCATTTTACTTCAAGAAACCAAGTTCTCTTCCTCTTCTTCAACTCAGATTAGGTAGGGAGGAGTTTCTAAATTTATTTCTATGCTTTGAGGGGTTGTGTTTTTAGCTCAAAATGATGAAATTATGAACTTACCTTAGCTTTTCATTTTGGTTTTCTTCTTCAATTTTTTCTTTAACCAATTCAACCATATGGCCTAGGTGGAACTAAGATGATGGCTTGATGATGAGGACCTTGAGGGTGGATTGTAAATCCATCACAAGTTAGGCCTCTAAAGCTTGAAAATTCCACTTGATGCAAAACTTTAAAGAATAATGCTGTATGATGCTAAAACAAAGATTTTTAGTTTAGAACTTGAAAGATGTATTTTCCTTTTATGTTTTATTTCTTGTTAAGATATGTATTGGGTTGAATTTATAATTCTTTTAAAGTCTTTAAGGAGCTCTAGTAAAGAAACAAGATGAATTTGCATCCATGATTAAGTTTATGCTTTGCATAACCATGTTTACCTTCTATGTCATCATTAAATTTTCAAGTCATCACTTAATCTTTCAAGATAATAAAGAGGTTGTATCTCATATTTAATTTATGCTCTCACTATATTTTATAATGGCTAAAAGAATCAACACATGACATGTTTATTTTATGCCATCACCTAAAGATCCTAGAGCTCAAAGACTTGCCCATGTATCACAAGCAAAGAAATATGATTATTGGAGTTAAAGAATTTATTCTTTAAAAAGTCTTGAGATTGGAGCTTAAAAAGATGTAATAATAATTCTCTTCTCCCTCTCTATCGGGTCTGTGCGGACTACCGCCGCTCGGTTTCTTAATATTCTCTTCTCCCTCTATCGTTCTCATGCGGACTACCGCCGCTCCGGTTTCTTAATATTCTCTTTTCCTCTATCGTCCTGTATGGGCTACCGCCGCTCAGGTTTCTTAATATTCTCTTCTCCTCTCATCGTCCTGTATGGATTACACGCGCTCAGCTTTCTTGTATCATGTTTATATTTCAAGTTCTTGCATCATGTTAAATTTTCAAGTCATCACCTTAAATCTTAAAGATAAAGAAATGGAATTGCATATCATGTTTATAATTCCAAGCTATCACCTTATAAAGATAAGATTAAAATAAGGTTGCATAGCATGTTTATAATTCTAAGATGTCACCTAAATCTCTAAAGCTCAAGACTTATTCCTTTTATCTTAAGTGAGAATTTTAATTGTGAAGATCCTCCCAAATTTGACAAAAGAACTAGTTTCTAAATGAGTTTTAAGGCTTTGCAAGGATTTTGCAGGGAACTAGTATTTTATATGCACTTAAAATATGATTCTATGTAATTGCATGAGGTTCATGATTCGGCCACTAATCTGAGTTTAGTATCAATGTGTGATAATGATTTGATATGATTGAAGTTGTGATAATTATGGTTTATTGTTAAGAGAATGATTCATAATTGGTTTAGTAACTAATTAGTCCTATAATTGATAATTCTATGTAAGGATTGGATGCTTATTAAGTACTTGATATCATTGAATGATTTCCTGGCTTGCATGTTATAGTTGCTGTTGCAAATAATGAGAATGCTTATACATGAAATGCTCTTTATTATGTAAAATTTACCTTTGTTGCTAGAAGAAAGTGTATCATTGTAAAAGTGTAATTTGGAAAGGTTCTGGCTAAGGAAAGACTTGGTATTTAAGCGTGTCCATTGTGACCCACCTCTCTTTCCTGGGAATCTCCCATATGCATGATTACAGTTGATATATATTATTCTAGCTTAAGACTATAAATGAGAAAATGTTATGATGTTTATGAATTGTATTATGATATAACATGCAAAGATTTAATGGTGACTTAAACTTATAAGAAAATGATCCTTTGGAACCATCAGACTATAGGTGGTGAAAAGGTGATTTTAGCCCCCTAAGCCGTTCTCTCAAAAGGGTAGAGTCGGGACTTTAGCTTATCACAAGGGATAAGTATATGCTAGTGACGACAAGTAAAGTATGAGCTCATAACCTAAATTACTCCCAAAAGGGTGGAGTATAGGGTGGCCTAAGGAAAATAATGATGATGATAAGATTTTAAGTCATCTAAGGCACTAAAGAAATGAAATATGTGCACTGTGTCCACATGTAGCTAATATTATATAACGTTCTTTTATGCATGTTATTTGATAATGATGATGAGGAAAATGATGTAATGATAAAGGAAAAGTTCATTGTAAATATGACATGTTAAGATTATGATGCATTATAAGACGCAAGATTAAAACTTGACGAACCTCGGTTAAGTATTTGTCCGAACTTAAAATGAATCTTTGCATGCTCACTATTTTAGAACAATCCCGAGGTTCCTGGGGACTTTGATGATGACACTGTAGAAGGAGGTACCTCATCGAGAATTCTTTAGCAAGATTCTCACTCCCTTTTCTTTATTTCCGTCATTGTCTCCAGATTCAGATGGCGACATTCGTCCTGTTCGTTGATACCCCTACGTGGGAATTTCACTATGATCCGGTGCATCGCTCGTATCATTTTGAAGGGAGGTGCGCAGTTCGTGTTTTTATTTACATAGGTCGTCCATTTGCACATCCTGTCCCTAGTTATCGATTTTCTCCTACTTCTCCCTATGGCGATGAAATGGTTTTCGAACATGCACGTCCACTTGATGAAAGGATGTTACGTTCTTATCCCGCTTCATCTGCTGTCCATGGATTTCCAAAGTATGTTCCCGAGACGAGATATTCTGAAACTGATCCTTCAGAGGACACTCCTACTCATGTATATTCTGAGAGCTCTGCTCCTACTCCCACACGTGTAAGAGAGGGTAGTGAGGAAACAGTTGTTCAACTGAGGTTAGCAAGAAGGCCGTCCATGCGACCCCAGCCTGGTGCATCTCGTGTGTCCCCTCCCGAGGGAGCTCATCAGTGGATCGGATTTATTCCCTCATTTCCAGGACAGTGGCCATAGAGGGTTCTTAGTAGATTTATGTGTGATCATGCACCCTAGTTTTAGGATAACCTTCCCGGCTTATGGAGTTATCTAGTTTAGGGCATGTATTTCCTTATGTATATTTTCTTTTATGGGTTTGCATAAGATAATGATGTATGAACATAACCCACCCTTTGAGTGAGGTTATTGTATGTAAATATATGCTATAATGTGCTTATGGATGTTATATGATGGAGCCTAAGTGATATGATGTGATATATTCTTAAACGTCTTATTATACTCCGCTTACTCGTTCACGTTGTACTCGGCTCACGTTTTCAATTATGTGTTTAAAAAAAAATGGCTCGTAATTTCACTAAGTATTTTCAAATTATGAAGAAAGAACCAAAGCGAGGAGTAAAGTCTAGTCATTAATCAGATTCAACCTAGGTGTATCTGGTTAATTACTAGAGCTTTACATTTTAAGTGCATATAAAATACTAGTTCCCCGTAAAATCCTTGCAAAGTCTTAAAACTCATTTAGAAACTAGTTCTTTTGTCAAACTTGGGAGGATCTTCACAATTAAAATTCTCACTTAAGATAAAAGGAGTAAGTCTTGAGCTTTAGAGATTTAGGTGACATCTTAGAATTATAAACATGCTATGCAACCTTATTTTAATCTTATCTTTATAAGGTGATAGTTTGGAATTATAAACATGATATGCAATTCCATTTCTTTATCTTTAAGATTTAAGGTGATGACTTGAAAATTAAACATGATGCAAGAAACTGGAGCGGCGGTAATCCGCACAGGACCAGTAGAGGGAGAAGAGAATATTAAGAAACCGGAGCGGCGGTAGTCCGCACAGGACCGGTGAAGGGAAAAGAGAATTATTATTACATCTTTCTAAGCTCCAATCTCAAGACTTTTTAAAGAATGAATTCTTTAACTCCAATAATCATATTTCTTTGCTTGTGATACATGGCCAAGTCTTTGACCTCTAGAATCTTTAGGTGATGGCATAAAATAAACATGTCATGCGTTGATTCTTTTAGCCATTATAAAATAAAGTGAGAGCATAAATTAAATATGAGATGCAACCTCTTTATTATCTTGAAAGATTAAGTGATGACTTGAAACATAAACATGAAATACAAGCTTGGAAAATACATCTTTCAAGTTCTAAACTAAAAATACTTGTTTTAGCATCATAAAGCATTATTCTTTAAAGTTTTGCATCAAGTGGAATTTTCAAGCTTTAGAGGCCTAACTTGTGATGGATTTACAACCCACCCTCAAGGTCCTCATCATCAAGCCATCATCTTAGTTCCACCTAGGCCATATGGCCGAATTGGTTAAAGAAAAATGAAGAGGAAAACCGAAATGAAAAGCTAAGGTAAGTTCATAATTTCATCATTTTGAGCTAAAAACACAACTCCTCAAAGCATAGAAATAAATTTAGAAACTACTCCCTACCTAATCTGAGTTGAAGAAGAGGAAGAGAACTTGACTTCTTGAAGTGAAATGAAACAAAATCTCTTTGAAAAATTGAAGAAAGAATTCAGCCAAAGAGGAGGAAGAAAGAAAGTTTTTGGTGCTCCTAAAAACTAGTTATGAACAAAGCATTCCAAGACCACTCAAGCAAGCCTGTTTATAGAAGATTTTGAGGCTTCTAATTGGCCAAAATGAGGAGGTAGTTAGTGGAATTTTTCAGGAGAAATAAGGGAGGAAAAATCATTTTAGACAAAGTTGTATGAAATTAAGGAATTATGTCTCTTATGGTGACATTTTGGCATTTTGTTTTAGTGCAACTTTTGGCAATAATTCAGCTGCATAATGGCATCAATAATTTCTTCCATTACAACCCAAAGAAGTGAAATTTGTGTGTTCCATGCATTATTTAGGTGCAGGCAAGGTATTCATGTAATTTAGAGAATTTACGATTAAGGGCTTAAGTGAATTAGTAAGCAATTTAGGTGTTTTTGAGCAATTTTGGATTCTAATCAATCTAAATACATAATTTTGACTCTAGATTAATATTTAGAATTTAATAAGCTTTAATTTGAGCCTAATATTGCTTAGGTTTCGGTATACGAATCAAAAATCCCGAAATTCACAAAACTGTCCAAAAACAGGGGCAAAATCATACTTTCACTTAAAAACCGCCTGAGGCCACCCGAGCTTAACCAATGGTTAATCATGGCTTAAAAACAAATTTAAAAACATTTTAGTGAGGTTCGGGCTCAGTCGGCATGCACATCGGAGTTAAACACCCAGAGGCGTTTGGTTATTTCGCGCGTCGGAACTCAAAATTGAGATCCTTCTGCTCTATTAACACACATAACACAAACAATCCCTTATTATCATCAAAACATCCCCTTGAGAATAGGTGGGGCCCATGATCTTCATTTTCTGAATAAAATAACTTCAGGGGCATTTTGGTCATTTTATACGTACAGAAATTCGGGATTTGCGACTCTCGCATGAATCGCTCCTAACCTCTCTTCTAATGTTATATTCCTTTATTGAGGATTGTTCGGCCTCAAATCTTATGTAATAATTTCCTCTGCATGGTCGGTAATTTCTAATGACAAGAAAATTACAAGAAAAATTAGGGCATTACATTACTCCCTTCTTAAAAGAATTTCGCTCAGGAAATTGCACTGAGAACAACTCGGGGTATTGTACTTTCATGTTCGATTCCAGCTCCCATGTAAGTTCTTCGGTTTCACCCTATCCCCATGCTACTTTGACCAAGGGTACAGCCTGGTTCCTTAACTGCTTAACTCCTCGGTCGACGATTCTCGTGGGTAGTAAGTTAAATGTCAGGTTATCTCTTAATTGTACATGTTTTGGCTCTAGTACATGACTCGGGTCAGATTGATACTTTCTTAACTGAGAGACATGGAAAACATCATGAAGGTTGGATAGACTCGGGGGTAGGGCTATACGGTAGGCTACACGTCCTACTTTGGTAAGGATTTCAAACGGACCAAGAAATCTAGGGCTCAATTTCTTTACTTTTATTGCTCGGCCTATGCCTGTGGTGGGGGTGATCCTTAGGAACACGTGGTCCCCTTCTTGAAAATCTAGCGGTTTTCGCCTCTTGTCCGCATAGTTTTTCTGTCGACTTTGAGCAGTAAGAATCTTATCCCTAATCTTCTTGATTTGTTCCGTTGTTTCCCTCACAATATCAGGTCCGAGTAAACTTTGCTCTCCGGGTTCATACCAACATAAGGGAGATTGACATTTCCGTCCATAGAGGGCCTCATACGGTGCCATACCGATACTTGCATGATAACTGTTGTTATATGCAAATTCAATCAGTGGCAGGTACTTATCCCAACTTCCCCTTTGATCTAAAACACATGCCCTTAACATATCCTCCAAGGTTTGGATAGTTCTTTCAGATTGACCATCTGTTTGGGGGTGATAGGCCGTGCTTAGACACAGCTTTGAACCAAACGCCTTTTGAAAGGCTCCCCAAAATCGTGACGTAAACCGCGGATCCCGGTCCGAGATTATCGTCGACGGCACCCCATGTAACCTCACTATCTCCTGAATATATAATTGTGCTAACCTATCCAAGGAATAAGTCACCTTAATAGGTAAAAAGTGGGCTGACTTCGTCAATCGATCCACGATTACCTATATGGTATCATGATTCATTTGGGTCCTCGGTAATCCAGTCACAAAATCCATGGAGATACTATCCCACTTCCACTCAGGGATCGACAGAGGTTGCGGCATTCCGCAGGGTTTTGGTGTTCAATCTTCACCTTTTGACACACCAAGCACTTACTCACCCATGTGCACACATCTTTCTTCATTCCAGGCCACCAGAATATCTTCTTCAAATCTTGATACATCTTGGTGGCACCAGGATGCAGGGTAAAATGGCTCTTATGGGCTTCCTCCAAAATATCTTTTCAGAGGTCACCACTAGCAGGTACATATATTCGACCTTTAAACCTCCATAAATTGTCCATTCCTTGGGTAAAACCTATCAACTTTCCTGCCTTCACTGCCCCTAAAGTGTCTTGAAACTCAGCATCGTCCCCTTGAGCTTGAACAATCCTTTTTTTGAACTCACTTGTCACTCTAAGATGACAAGCTCTGATGCCCTTAGTGGTCAAAGTCATTCCTAGGTTTAAGTCCCTAAATTGCTCAATCAATTCAACCTCCTTCACCATCAAACGGGACACTTGTAAGGACTTTCTACTCAAAGCATCAGCTACAACATTAGCTTTACTAGGATGGTAGTTCAATCCAAAATCATAATCTTTCAAGAACTCCATCCATCGCCTTTGCCTCATGTTTAGCTCTTTTTGATCAAAGAGATATTTCAAACTCTTGTGATCGGAAAACACCTCAAACTTAACTCCATATAAATGGTGTCTCCAAATCTTTAGAGCAAACACGACGACAGCTAACTCAAGGTCATGGGTAGGGTAGTTTGCCTCATGTGGCTTGAGTTGTCTTGATGCATAGGCCACCACTTGCCTATCTTGCATCAATACATAACCTAAACCCTTTTTCGAAGCATCACAATACACCTCGAAAGGCACATTGGGGTCGAGTAACACTAAAACAGGGGTCGAGGTTAGCTTGTGTTTTAACTCTTGAAAGCTCTTTTCACACTCTGGGGTCCATGAAAAAGGGGTGTTCTTCCTAGTCAGCTTGGTCAAAGGTAAGGAAATCTGGGAAAATCTCTTGATAAATCGACGGTAATAACCGGCTAAACCCAAAAAGCTCCTTATTTCAGTTACCGTGGTTGGTCTTTCCCAGTTTACTACCGCTTCTACCTTACTAGGATCTACAACAATTCCTTTCTTAGATACTACATGCCCTAAAAATTTCACTTTATCCAACCAAAACTCACACTTGGAAAACTTGGCATATAGTTTCTTTTCCTTTAAGATCTCCAGTACTATGGTTAGGTGGCATTCATGCTCCTCATGGGTCTTAGAATATATGAGAATGTCATCTATAAAGACAACCACAAACCGATCCAAATAGGGTCGAAAGATCCTATTCGTGTAATCCATAAAAACAGCTGGAGCATTGGTTAACCCAAAGGACATTACTGCAAACTCAAAATGGCCGTATCGAGTGCGAAAGGCCGCTTTTAGGTATGTCTTCATCTCTCACTCTAATTTGATGGTAGCCTGACCTCAAATCTATCTTAGAAAACACTACCGCACCTTTCAGTTGGTCCATCAAATCATCGATCCTAAGCGAGAGGATACTTGTTTTTCACCGTTACTTTATTCAACTGCCTATAATCTACACACATCCTCATACTCCCATCCTTTTTCTTTACAAACAACACAGGGGCTCCCCAAGGTGATGCACTAGGCCTAACAAACTTTTTCTCCAATAAATCTTCCAATTGAGTTTTTAACTCGGTCAATTCTAATGGGGACATCCTGTATGGGGCTATGGATATAGGTCCCGCACCCGGAAGCAACTCTATGGAAAACTCTATCTCTCTCTTGGGGGGAAACTCGCAGTATCTCATTTGGAAATACTTCGGGATAATTTCTTACTATTGGTATCCCATCGATACTTTGCTCAAAGTCTACATCACTAGCGGCTAAGAAAATGTAACCTTTACTCTCACCCTTACCACAGTCCATTTCCACAGCAGTTATGTAAAGTGTAACGCCCCAATTTTCTGTCTGAGTGGAAAATGACCGAAATGCCCCTGAGGTCATTTTCGGCCCGGAATTCGAGGATGGCCGACCCAGCAGTCCTCGAAGGGCCAACTCAATGTTTGAAGGGGATTAAATGACCCTTGAGTGGTTCCGGAGGCGAAAGTCTCATTTTCCGCAGTTTCGGGTCAAAATGACCAAAATACCCCTATAGCGTTTTACGCAGGTAAAGGTGCCGTTTGAGCCCTAACTTTCCCGAGGTTTAAAAACATGTTTTCATGTGTCTAGAGGTCTCTGTTCAAGTCCCGGTGGCCCCGGGCAGTTTTAGTGCAAAATTACGATTTTGCCCCTAGAATAGTGTTTTTGAGTTTAATGACGTAATTAAGCAAACCTAAGCAATATTAGACTCTAAACAAAGATTAATTTATTTCCCTAATTAATCTAGAGTCAAAATAATTTATTAAAGTTAATTAGAACCTAAAATTGCTTAGATTAAACTTAAATCCCTTTTTAGAACTCAAGACTCCTAGTCTTGGAATCTTGAATAGTGTTTTCTCTCTCCAATTCCTTAAATCAAGGAAATGTGTCTAGAGTTGTTTAGACTTTAAATTGAGGATTTAACTCACTAATGGTGCAAGACCACTCCTTAATTATGTCTAGACCACCTTAATTATCCATTTCCCTTACCTAAACACTTTCTTACAAATTCCTAATCTTAAGCATAATCAAAGATACACCTAAACACAACTCTAAACCACAATTAAAATGCAACTAAACCTCTCCCAAATCTGATGCACATGGTCAAATTCTCCTCTCCCATTGACCACATGTTTAATTATTTTCTCACTCAAAGAACCATGCTTGAGGCCATACCTTGAACCATACCTCACCATACTTTGAGCCATACCTCACCATGCCTCAAGAACACATTATCTCACCTCATGGAACTCATGGGCTGCACTCCCCTTGGCCGAAAATGCATCAGCCCCTCCCCCCCCCCATTTGCTTCATTTCTCTATAAATAGAATGCCTTGAGGAGCTTGTACCACTTTTAGATCATTTGCTAAGTTTAGGAGCACTCAAAGCTTTTCCTTTTCTCTCAAAGTTCTAGTGTTCTTCAAGTTCTTGGAGTTCTTCAAGTTCTTCATCTTCTTCATCTTCTTCTTCCATCTTCAAGTTCATCACATCAAGTAGGGATTTTCTTTCATGTATTTTTTTCTTTAAAGTTCTTGTTTCAAGCTTGATGTTCATAGTTTCTCTTGATTCTTTTTAGAACTTCTTTTCTTCTCCTTGTTCCTTCCCATTTTCGGCCATAGGCCTTAGAGAACAAAGGAATGAGAGCTTGATGATGAGAGTTTCATGATGATGTTCATCACTTGAAACAAACTCTAGAGCTTGATCTTTGTTCTTGAGCAAAAATGTTTCTAGTTTTTCCTTTCTTGAACTCTTGAGAACTTTAGCTTTGATGACGTTTTAAAATGGCTCTATGAACTCAATGATGAGGACTCATGATGTTGGTGTTAATATATAATCAAGATCATGAACTCTAGAGTTCTAAAATGTTCCTTTTTCTTCTTGAAGATTTCGGCCATTTCCTTAAATTTTCTAGGCTTCATGGTTTGTTTTCCTAAGAATATTATGTTGAGTTTTAAGAACTCTAAGCTTGACTTTACCTTGTTTGGATGAGTTTGGGTTATGGTTTAAATTCCTTTAAAGTCTTGTTAAGAGCTCTAGAAAGATAAAATGAACTTGCATAATTTATTTTATGCTTGCATTCATATTTACATTCTTGCTATGCATCTTTACTTTCTAGCTATCACTTAAGAACATAAAGATTAAAATGGAACTTGTATCATCACTTAATTTAATTCTCGAAGCCTTTCTATTTCAGCCTTAAAGTCGATTGTTGTTGGGCCTAGAGCACTAAAATAAAGAATTGAACTTGCATTATCACTTAATTAATTCCTCGAATGCCTATCTATTTCGGCCTTAAAGTCGATTGTTGTTGAGCCAAGAGCACTAAAATAAAGAATTGAACCATGTATATTTACCTTCAAGCTTGCACGTCTAAGTTTATGCCTTGCATATTTAAATTCAAGTCATCACTTTACTTTGTAAGCAAGATTAAAAATGAAAAGCATGAGCACGTTTAGTTTATGTCGTAACTTAAGAATCTAGAGCTCAAAGACTTGCCCATTTCATTCCAAGATAAAGTTAAATGTGAATGTATTCCTTGAATGCATAATCTCAGCCAAGTAGTGATGATGGACTTGCAATGAGTTTTCATCTAGCTACTAGGACCAATAGTCTATGTTTTAAGTTTTCCTTAAGCTTTACAAATCTTTATAAGGTTATGTCATCACAAGTTGTGATTTTATTATCTTTTAGGGGATGGAATATGTTTTGGTCAGTGACCTAAGGCTTCACTTAGCCTCTTGATGAATTAAAATGTTTTGCAAAGAGTTTTAGAAGTTCTAGATTGATTCCGAGAGAAACTAGTTAACTTATGTACCTAGAAATGTCAATTTAACTCTCTCATTTAAGTTAAATGTTTTCGGTTCTGATATGATGAGTGTGATGTTGTATGATGATGTCTTGATGTGTTGGAATGTGTGAAAATATCATGTGATGATGTAGAAGCGATCCTATGCATGATAGGTAAGAAACTAACTAACTAGAAATACCGTAAAGCTAGAATTTAACATAGTTTTGACCCATTTGTTTTTGGAACTTATCCAAACTGTTTTAATGGGAACATAATCAGATTTAGATTGTTTAGAAATGAAAAACTTGGTAACATTTGGATTAGAATTGAATTCTAGCACCTACGGGGAAACTAGTAGCTAGAAAATCATAAAAATGCAAATGTAGAACTCTTAGAACATTTAATTTTCTGGATTCTGTCCAGCACCCTTACAACATGATAAACATGATTAATAATTAGTCCTTAAGCATAGGAATGCCTCATAATTGATTTAGATTTAATATATAGCACCTTCGGCGAAAACAGAACCGAGAAAGGGCCTAAAACGTAAGTTCTAGAACCCCGTAAATACAAGTTAGAGGATTTGCCCTATGCTATTCAGATTTAAGTATGAACATGAGGATTAGGAATGATGTTTAATTATGAGCCCTTAGGTGCATAAAATATGAGCGACGGATATTAGAGAACCAAATCTCATGATTAAGACCCGTAAGGGTCAAAACATAAGCTACCGTAAGGATAAACGGTTGAATGTTCCATGATGATGTATGTTATGCAAATGATGATGATGATATTCATATGAGGAATTCATGAGGATATATGTTTTATTACGAGAACAACTTGAGCATGTGATCTCTGATGAGAGTGTATAGTATTGATGTGTTGATGCTCCCGCCACGATGCCTTATGTTGATGTTGAATGACTATGCATGCTCTATATGTTTCGTGGCATAAAGCAAGTTTGAAGGAAATTCGGTGTATGCCGTTACGCTGCCGAATTTCCCATCAAACTTGAGAATTTGAGAAAAGTTTGTGAAAACTCCTGGGTGACACCGGTTCGGCCGAGCACCCCTAGGATAGGTTCTGGGTGACACCGGTTCGGCCGAGCACCCCCAGAACAGATGTGACGTAGTACTGAGACGCATTTCTCCCACTACGGTGGAGAGGAAACAAATCCGTGAGGGTATTGACATTGAGCTTGCCAAAGCGGACAATTCACTGTGTACTAGATACCAGTAGAGCGTTTCAAAGGAGGAAATAATCCTTAGATAGGTGATCCAAGAAAGTTATGTATACCCCTTCTATTAGCCCATATTAAATCTAGTGACGACTAGTTAGGATTGAGCTCATTCCTAGGCGATAGGTGAGACGTAGTTTGGTGACCAGATTATCACCGGGCTGGTGAATCGGTTGGACTTTTGGTGGATATGTTAAGAGGGTGGTCTTTAAGAAAAAGAACTTAAGAGTTTTACTTATGAGAAAGATATCACATGAAAAGTACTATGCCTTTTATGCCACGTATATGATTTATGTTTCCTTATGATGTGCCCAAGTATTACGATATTCGTGTTAATGTGCATATGGTATTGTCATGCATTCATCAAATATCTGTTGCATTCATGTCATTAAGACACATACTAAAAGACACCCACTTCGGATAAATAGATTTGTAAAGCCTAAAACCAATCCTTATGCATGTACACCTTTTTCATAATTAAAACCGAGGTGGCCGGGACGACGACGATGACACTAGTGTTAGAGTCGGGAATCCCTACTGAGAATCTCGAATGAGTTTCTCATCCCTTCCTTTTCTTCCGTGTCGTCTCTAGACGAGGATTACAACGAGGATCGTGACTTCTTCTGAGGCTCGTGCTTGAGGATCACACTAGAAGGCGGGCGGAGGGTCGCCATGGAAGCATAGATAGCTTAGCTTTTGGGTTGACACTTATCCAACCTCATAGGTGGATAAGGATGACTTCACATATATGGACGTGTTTTGATGTAAATGATGGTACAATGATGTTAGTAGTCTATGTATCTATGAAGATGTGATGATATTATGATTGTTAAGTATAATACTATGTTTCATGATTATCAATGGTGTGGTTACTTTTCTCGCACGATATGGTTATGACGAACGATAGGTTAGTGCGCGGCTCGCGTTTTGTGTAACATCCTAATTTTTAACCCAATACTCTAGAACATATTTAGGTTAACCATTAGTCTGTTACTTCATAGTTCTCATTTATCTTTGAATCACTTAGCGGAAAATACGGGTAATTTTTTTTGAAAAACAAAGTGAGAGCCGCGTGATGCGATAAGCAGTAAACCATGTATGGTAAACAAATGTCTCACAACATCATAACATAAGGCACACCATGAGTAACACTGAAGATCATCTCATATATATATATAATTTGCCCACTTATAAGTGTGGGACTTAGTTTAGTACAAGGAAAGTACAGGAAAGGAAATACAACATAAACATAAACATGATCTACTCCCCTACCCGAGTGCACCTAATGGGATAACCTCTAAACAAAAGAAGGTTTATCCCCATCTTAGTGGTGTGTGCTCTAACCGGGTACTCCATCGGTCGATCGTCACCTCCTACTGACATCCGTCTCGTGAACGAGGCAAGTATCCAGGAAACTGTGCGAGCTCCTCGGGCGTAAAGAGGCGGAACGGGGATCGAGAGTGACCGCCGCAGTGTGGCCGCATCTCCGGTCATCGCAAGCAAGCGGGCTGAGTCACGGTATCCTCACTGCCCTCCCTCATCAATGGTGGAGAGGGGGCAGAGCTCTCGCTATACGGATGGGTAGGCGGGTCCTCGGATGGGTCGGTCTCCGAGAAGTAGGTCCAGGGCACGTAATCGGGATAGTCTCGCATGGCTAAGGCGGCGGTGTGCATGTGGAGCACTCTCTCGTCATGCGTACGCGCACGCTCAAAAACCTGCTCGTCGTCGCCATAGGGTGCAGTTGGGGAGAAGCGATGGGTGTGCACGGGATGAGCGAAGGGGCGCCCTACGAACATGAAAACCCGCACTGCTTGCCCCTCAAAATGGTATGACCCGTGAGCCCGGTCATAGTGCACCTCCCATGTCGGGGTGTCCACGAACACTATGAATGTCGCCATCTGAAGACGTGACGGAAAGAAAGAGATAGAGGGAGTGAGAATCTTGCTAAAGAATCTCAGTAGGGCCTCCTACAACCTAGGTGTCATCATCTACGTCCTCAGGAACCTTGAGTTTATTTATACAAAATGACTGAGCATGTATTAGGTTCATTTTAAACTTTAAAATATATTTTAGCCAAGGTCCATTCATTTTAGGATGATCTTAATGTCATGGATGCAACATGATAGAAAATGTATGCATGGCACTACCTAATGCACATACATAAAACATAACATCAAGCATCATCATTCTTGGTGGCATAAAGTGGCAATAGTAACATTCATATGGGACAAAACTTAGTGACATAATCATAATCATGAAACTTCTCTTCCTCATGGGCCACCCTAAAAGACAATCGAATCGGGGTGCTTACTAACCGGTGTCACCCAGAACGTGTCATACATCTAGGTTATGAGCTCATACCTTAACTAGTCGTCACTAGTTCTTACTTACCACTTAACGATAAGCGTATCATAAATCATAAATCCCGACTATCTGAGTACGGGTTGAGGGCAATTCTCTTAGGGGTGCTCGGCCGAACCGGTGTCACCTAAGAGTGTAAAATGGTACCGATGTCACATGAGTTCTATGGAGGTTCTCACCAACCGTGTCATCCTAGAACCCATCTTAGTACCTTAATTTTCAAAATCTCTTTAAGTCCCCAAATTTGTCGAAATTCAAGAAGACAACGGTCATTACACCGAATTTCCTTCCAAATTTGCTTTATGCCACATAAACATATAACATCATGAATTCCTCATATGAATAACATCATCATCATTAGCATACTTCATGCATCATCATAAAATATTCAAACGCTTACCCTTACGGTAGCTTATGCTTTGACCCTTACGGGTCTTAATCTTGAGATATAATTCTCTAACATCCGTCGCTCATATTTTATGCACCTAAGGGCTCATAATTAATCACCATTCCTAATCCTCATGTTCATACTTAAATCTGAATAGCATAGGGCAAATCCTCTAACTTGGGTTCACGGGGTTCTAGAACTTACGTTTTAGACCCTTTCTCGATTCTGTTTTCGCCGAAGGCGCTATATATTAAAT
Organism: Dalbergia cochinchinensis; assembly: GCA_031216125.1. Taxonomy (NCBI): domain Eukaryota; kingdom Viridiplantae; phylum Streptophyta; class Magnoliopsida; order Fabales; family Fabaceae; genus Dalbergia; species Dalbergia cochinchinensis. The sequence continues at coordinate 11,550,081 of CM062376.1, forward strand.
CTAAATCAATTATGAGGCATTCCTATGCTTAAAGACTAATTATTAATCACATTTATCATGTTGTAAGGGTGCTGGACAGAATCCAGAAAAGTAAACGTTCTAAGAGTTCTAAACTTGCACTTTTACGGTTTTCTAGTTACTAGTTTCCCTATAGGTGCTAGAATTCGATTCTAATCCAAATGATACCAAGTTTATCATGTCTAAACAATCTAAATCTGATTATGTTCCTATTAAAACAGTTTGGATTAGTTCCATAAACAAATGGGTCAAAACTATGTTAAATTCTAGCTTTACGGTATTTCTAGTTAGCTAGTTTCTTACCTATCATGCATAGAATCGTTTCTACATCATCATGTGATATTTTCACACATTCAAACACATCAGCACATCATCATACAGCCACAAGCTCATCATGACAGTACCGAAAACTATATTGACATCTCTAGGTACATAAGTTAACTAGTTTCTCTTGGAATCAGTTTAGAATTTCTAAAACTCTTTGCGAATCATTTTAATTCATCAAGAGGCTAAGAGAAGCCTTAGGTCACTGACCAAAACATATTTCATCCCCTAAAAGAAAATAAAATCACAACTTGTGATGTCATAACCTTATAAAGTTTTGTAAAGCTTTAAGGAAAACTTAAAACATAGACTATTGGTCCTAGTAGCTAGATGAAAACTCATTGCAAGTCCATCATCACTACTTGGCCGAAAATATGCATTCAAAGAATGGTTTCACATTAAACTTTAACTTGGAATGAAATGGGCAAGTCTTTGAGCTCTAGGTTCTTAAGTTACGACATAAACTAAACGTGCTCATGCTTTTCATTTTAAATCTTGCTTACAAAGTAAAGTGATGACTTAAATTTAAATATGCAAGGCATAAACTTAAACGTGCAAGCTTAAAAGTAAATATGCGAGGCATAAACTTAGACGTGCAAGCTTGAAGGTAAATATGCATGGTTCAATTCTTTATTTTAGTGCTCTTGGCCCAACAACAATCGACTTTAAGGCCGAAATAGATAGGCATTCGAGAAATTAATTAGGTGATAATGCAAGTTCAATTCTTTATTTTAGTACTCTAGGCCCAACAACAATCGACTTTAAGGCCGAAATAGAAAGGCTTCGAGAATTAAATTGAGTGATGATACAAGTTCCATTTTAATCTTTATGTTCTTAAGTGATAGCTAGAACGTAAAGATGCATAGCAAGAATGTAAATATGAATGCAAGCATAAAATAAATTATGCAAGTTCATTTTATCTTTCTAGAGCTCTTAACAAGACTTTAAAGGAATTTAAACCATAACCCAAACTCATCCAAACAAGGTAAAGTCAAGCTTAGAGTTCTTAAAACTCAACATAATATTCTTAGGAAATCAAACCATGAAGCTTAGAAAAATTAAGGAAATGACCGAAATCTTCAAGAAGAAAAAGGAACATTTTAAAACTCTAGAGTTCATGATCTTGATGATATATTAACACCAACATCATGAGTCCTCATCATTGAGTTCATAGAGCCATTTTAAAACGTCATCAAAGCTAAAGTTCTCAAGAGTTCAAGAAAGGAAAAACTAGAAACATTTTTGCTCAAGAACAAAGATCAAGCTCTAGAGTTTGTTTCAAGTGATGAACATCATCATGAAACTCTCATCATCAAGCTCTCATTCCTTTGTTCTCTAAGGCCTATGGCCGAAAATGGGAAGGAACAAGGAGAAGAAAAGAAGTTCTAAAAAGAATCAAGAGAAACTATGAACATCAAGCTTGAAACAAGAACTTTAAAGAAAAGAATACATGAAAGAAAATCCCTACTTGGTGTGATGAACTTGAAGATGGAAGAAGAAGATGAAGAACTCCAAGAACTTGAAGAACACAAAAACTTTGAGAGAAAAAGAAAAGCTTTGGGTGTTCCTAAACTTAGCAAATGATCTAAAAGTGGTGCAAGCTCCTCAAGGCATTCTATTTATAGTGAAATGAAACAAATGGAGGGAGCTCATGGGGGAGAGTGGCTTCGGCCATGAGGTGCAGAATGGAGGCTTCCATGAGTTCCATGAGGTGAGATAATGTGTTCTTTGAGGTATGGTGAGGTATGGCTTAAGGTATGGTGAGGTATGGTTCAAGGTATGGCCTCAAGCATGGTTCTTTGAGTGAGAAAATAATTAAACATGTGGTCAATGGGGGAGGATGTGGCCGAAATGCATCAGCCCATGGGGGAGGTTTCTTTGCATTTTAATTGTGGTTTAGAGTTGTGTTTAGGTGTATCTTTGATTATGCTTAAGATTAGGAATTTGTAAGAAAGTGTTTAGGTGAGGGAAATGGATAATTAAGGTGGTCTAGACATAATTAAGGAGTGGTCTTGCACCATTAGTGAGTTAAATCCTCGATTTAGAGTTTAAACAACTCTAGACACATTTCCTTGATTTAAGGAATTGGAGAGAGAAAACACTATTCAAGATTCCAAGACTAGGAAATACTTAGCGGAAAATATGAATAAATTTTTCTTTTTGGTGGTCTTTAAGAAAAAGAACTTAAGAGTTTTACTTATGAGAAAGATATCACATGAAAAGTACTATGCCTTTTATGCCACGTATATGATTTATGTTTCCTTATGATGTGCCCAAGTATTACGATTTTCGTGTTAATGTGCATATGGTACTGTCATGCATTCATCAAATATCTGTTGCATTCATGTCATTAAGACACATACTAAAAGACACTCACTTCGGATAAATAGATTTGTAAAGCCTAAAACCAATCCTTATGCATGTACACCTTTTTCATAATTAAAATCGAGGTGGCTGGGGACGAGGACGATGACGATGACACTAGTGTTAGACTCGGGAATCCCTACTGAGAATCTCGAATGAGTTTCTCATCCCTTCCTTTTCTTCCGTGTCGTCTCTAGACGAGGATTACAACGAGGATCGTGACTTCTTCTGAGGCTCGTAATTGAGGATCACACTAGAAGATGGGGCAGAGGGTCGCTGCGGAAGCATAGATAGCTTAGCTTTTGGGTTGACACTTATCCAACCTCATAGGTGGATAAGGATGACTTCACATATATGGACGTGTTTTGATGTAAATGATGGTACAATGATGTTAGTAGTCTATGTATCTATGAAGATGTGATGATATTATGATTGTTAAGTATAATACTATGTTTCATGATTATCAATGGTGTGGTTACTTTTCTCGCACGATATGGTTATGACGAACGATAGGTTAGTGCGCGGCTCGCGTTTTGCTTTCATGTTTCAAAAAGAAAAATTTATTCGTATTTTCCGCTAAGTATTTTAATGAAAGGTTGTAAGGAATGAGACTAAAAGAGTAATAGACTAATGATTAACCTAAATATGTTCTAGAGTATTGGGTTAAAAATTAGGATGTTACATAAAGACTTATGGGTTTCTTAGGTTCAATAGGAACAGGAAGAAAAGTGATGGTTTTCTCATAACAGTTTAACAGTACACGGTTGGCCTCAAGCCAATCCATGCCAAGAATCACATCTAAACCTCGCATGGGTAAGCAAATAAGATCTAAAACAAAGGATCTATTATCTATAATAAAACTACAATCTAAACAACATTTACAAGTCCTAACGGGTTTTCCAGTCGGGGTAGAAACAACAAGGTCAAAAGGAAGCTCAGTCATAGGTAAAGTAAGGCTTTTAACACATGAATGGGAGATAAAAGAATGAGAAGCGCCAGAATCATATAGTACAATTAAGTCTTTACCATGCATATTACCCTTACCTTCCACGAGATTTCGTGACTTCGTTGTTTCTTCAGCATTAACAGTAAATACCCTTCCCTGGTATTGTGGCTTGGGATTGGGGGTTGGTCGGTTCCTTTCCGTGCATTCTCGGGAGTAATGACCTGGTTTTCCACACCGATAGCACACATTTGTTCTGGCTCGACATGGCATGCTCCCATGATTCTTGCCGCACTTGGGACATTCCATGGATGGCGCAGGCCGTGGAGGTACTGCTAGACCTCTTTGTGGTGTTTTCCCTTTATTGTTGTTATTGTTGTTGTTGCAATTGTTACTAGGGTTATTGTTGTAGCGGTTGTTATTATAACGGTTGTTGTTGTTTGGCCTTCCTTGTTGAAAATTTCTTTGTGGCCCTTGTGGTCTTGATTGAGGGGGAAATAGTGGTCGATTCTGCCTCTTGAACTGCTGATTTTAAGGTGTCAACTTTTTGGTAATATTATCTAACTTTGGGGTGCTTAGTTTTCTCTGACCTTCTTCAATAATCCAACATTTGTTAACTAGGGTAGAGAAATCCCTAATCTCCAAATGTGCAACTGCCACATTAAGTTCCGCCTTCAACCCTGACTCGTATTTAATGCATTTCCAGTACTCATCAGGATTTCCTTGGTACATTCTTGAGAACTTAATGAGTTCTTCAAATCTGGCAGTTTACTGGGCCACATTCATATTCCCCTAGACAAGTTGCATGAATTCAATGTCCTTGGCATTTCTAACTGACTCTGGAAAGTACTTTTCGTAAAAATGGACCTTGAATAGTTACCAATCAATGTCCACTTCGGTGGTCTCCGTGAGTCTTGAACACTGGCCCACCATAAACTGGCATCACCCTCAAGCATATGAGTAGCGAAGGTGACCTTTTGCTCCTCCGAGCATGGGACTACAGCAAAGACCTTCTCAATATTCCGAATCCATTCATCTGCAATATTTGGATTCAGGGTCCCCTTGAAAACTGGTGGGTTCGTCTTACAAAACTCCCCGAAATGGGCATGTTCAGGAATCTCATGTCCTTGATTCATATTGGCTTGACGATCCTGATCCATTCGTTCCATCATCATTCTCATGGTCCTTGCTACGTCGCGGAGTGCTTCGGCTGTCTCGTTGTCTTGATTATTTTGTGCTGCGCTCCTAGTCTGTTGTCGACGTGCCATTGGTCCCAAAACACACAAAACAGCAACACTGAGGTGATCAGGCCCAATATTCCATGCAAAGTGAGCAAGTTATCATGGCACTTTCAACATACAGTAGTCATGTATTTCTAATCCTCAAGCTCATCCTAATGATAAGCATCGACACATGACGTCACTAACGTATTATGCTTTAGAAGCATAGCCAGTCCAATCCTCAGGCTCCATGAGAATCGAACTGCTCTGATACCAAAATGTAATACCCTAGTAATTAACCAAATACACCTAGGTTGAATCTGATTAATGACTAGACTTTACTCCTTGCTTTGGTTCTTTCTTCATAATTTGAAAATACTTAGTGAAATTACGAGCCATTTTTTTTTTTAAAAAAACATAATTGAAAACGTGAGCCGAGTACAACGTGAACAAGTAAGCGGAGTATAATAAGACGTTTAAGAATATATCACATCATATCACTTTGGCTCCATCATATAACATCCATAAGCACATTATAACATATAGTTACATACAATAACCTCACTCAAAGGGTGGGTTATGATCATACATCATTATCTTATGCAAACCCATAAAAGAAAATATACATAAAGAAATACATGCCCCTAAACTAGATAACTCCATAAGCCGGGAAGGTTATCCTAAAACTAGGGTGCATGAACACACATAAATCTACTAAGAACCTTCTATGGCCACTGTCCTGGAAATGGGGGAATAAATCCGATCCACTGATGAGCTCCCTGGGAGGGACACACGAGATGCACCAGTCAGTCGCATGGACGGCCTTCTCGCTAACCTCGGCTGAACAACTGTTTCCTCACTACCCTCTCTTACACGTGTGGGAGTAGGAGCAGAGCTCTCAGAATATACATGAGTAGGAGTGTCCTCTGAAGGATCAGTTTCAGAAGATCTCGTCTCGGGAACATACTCTGGAAATCCATGGACAGCAGATGAAGCGGGATAAGAATGTAACATCCTTTCATCAAGTGGACGTGCATGTTCGAAAACCATTTCATCACCATAGGGAGAAGTAGGAGAAAATCGATAACTAGGGACAGGATGTGCAAATGGACGACCTATGTAAATAAAAACACGAACTGCGCACCTCCCTTCAAAATGATATGAGCGATGCACCAGATCATAGTGGAATTCCCAAGTAGAGGTATCAATGAACAGGACGAATGTCGCCATTTGAATCTGGAGACAATGACGGAAATAAAGAAAAGGGAGTGAGAATCTTGATAAAGAATTCTCAGTAGGGTACCTCCTTCTACAGTGTCATCATCAAAGTCCCCAGGAACCTCAGGATTATTCTAAAATAGTGAGCATGCAAAGATTCATTTTCAGTTCAGACAAATACTTAACCGAGGTTCGTCAATTTTTAATCATGCATCTTATAATGCATCATAATCTTAACATGTCATATTTACAATGAACTTTTCCTTTATCATTACATCATATTCCTCATCATCATTATCAAAATAACATGTATAAAAGAACGTCATATAATATTAGCTACACATGGACACAGTGCACATATTTCATTTCTTTAGTGCCTTAGGTGACTTAAAATCTTATCATCATCATTATTTTCCTTGGGCCACCCTATACTCCACCCTTTTGGGAGTAATTTAGGTTATGAGCTCATACTTTACTAGTCGTCACTAGCATATACTTATCCCTTTTGATAAGCTAAAGTCCCAACTCTACCCTTTCGAGAGAACAGGTTAGGGGGCTAAAATTACCTTTTCACCACCTATAGTCTGATGGTTCCAAAGGATCATTTTCTTATAAGTCTAAGTCACCATTAAATCTTTGCATGTTATATCACAATACAATTCATAAACATCATAGCATTTTCTCAATTATAGTCTTAAGCTAGAATAATATATATATCAACTATAATCAAGCATCTGGGAGATTCCCAGGAAAGAGAGGTGGGTCACAATGGACACGCTTAAATACCAAGTCTTTCCTTAGCCAGAACCTTTCCAAATTACACTTTTACAATGATATACTTTCTTCTAGCAACAAAGGTAAATTTTACATAATAACAAATATTTCATGCATAAGCATTCTCATTATTTGCAACAGCAACTATAACGTGCAAGCTAGGAAATCATTCAATGATATCAAGTACTTAATAAGCATCCAATACTTACTTAGAATTATCAATTATAGAACTAATTAGTTATGCACCTAAGGGATTTATTAGCATCCTTACGATTATTTATAGGCCTTAAGAACACTATTAAATCAAATGGGGTAGCATAGGTAGTAAGTTGTTCCTAAGGTTTTACGGTATGCTAGAAGTTATGTTTTAAATCCTTTCTTGTTACCAGCTTTCCCTATGATGCTGAAATTAGTTACTAAACCAATTATGAATCATTCTCCCTTATTTAAACATAATAAAACCTGGTTCTTGTCGTTGCTAAAGATTCTGGATAGAATGCATAAATTTCATTCCCTAGAGTTCTAGAAATCTTGTTTTACGGTTTTCTAGTTGCTAAGTTCATTTTTAGTGTTCGGGATCAATCCTAGTCTAATTGATACCAAATTTTTCGTGGCTAACTAATCCTAGACAGAATTATAACATACTAAAACAGATTTGGCATTGGCTAAACTTAAAGGGGTCAAAAGCTAGGTAAATTCTAGCTCTTCAGTTGTTCTAGGGAGCTAGTTTTATCTCTAACATACAGTGAATCATTCTCTTAACAATAAACCATAATTATCACAACTTCAAATATATCAAATCATTATCATACATTGATACTAAACTCAGATCAGTGGCCGAATCATGAACCTCATGCAATTACATAGAATCATATTTTAAGTGCATATAAAATACTAGTTCCCCGTAAAATCCATGCAAAGTCTTAAAACTCATTTAGAAACTAGTTCTTTTGTCAAACTTGGGAGGATCTTCACAATTAAAATTCTCACTTAAGATAAAAGGAGTAAGTCTTGAGCTTTAGAGATTTAGGTGACATCTTAGAATTATAAACATGCTATGCAACCTTATTTTAATCTTATCTTTATAAGGTGATAGCTTGGAATTATAAACATGATATGCAATTCCATTTCTTTATCTTTAAGATTTAAGGTGATGACTTGAAAATTAAACACGATGCAAGAACTTGAAATATAAACATGATGCAAGAAACTGGAGCGGCGGTAATCCATACAGGACCAGTAGAGGGAGAAGAGAATATTAAGAAACCGGAGCGGCGGTAGTCCGCACAGGACCGGTGAATGGAGAAGAGAATTATTATTACATCTTTTTAAGCTCCAATCTCAAGACTTTTTAAAGAATGAATTCTTTAACTCCAATAATCATATTTCTTTGCTTGTGATACATGGGCAAGTCTTTGACCTCTAGGATCTTTAGGTGATGGCATAAAATAAACATGCCATGCGTTGATTCTTTTAGCCATTATAAAAGTAAAGTGAGAGCATAAATTAAATATGAGATGCAACCTCTTTATTATCTTGAAAGATTAAGTGATGACTTGAAACATAAACATGAAATACAAGCTTGGAAAATACATCTTTCAAGTTCTAAACTAAAAATCTTTGTTTTAGCATCATAAAGCATTATTCTTTAAAGTTTTGCATCAAGTGGAATTTTCAAGCTTTAGAGGCCTAACTTGTGATGGATTTACAACCCACCCTCAAGGTCCTCATCATCAAGCCATCATCTTAGTTCCACCTAGGCCATATGGCCGAATTGGTTAAAGAAAAATGAAGAGGAAAACCGAAATGAAAAGCTAAGGTAAGTTCATAATTTCATCATTTTGAGCTAAAAACACAACTCCTCAAAGCATAGAAATAAATTTAGAAACTACTCCCTACCTAATCTGAGTTAAAGAAGAGGAAGAGAACTTGATTTCTTGAAGTGAAATGAAACAAAATCTCTTTGAAAAATTGAAGAAAGAATTCACCCAAAGAGGAGGAAGAAAGAAAGTTTTTAGTGCTCCTAAAAACTAGTTATGAACAAAGCATTCCAAGACCACTCAAGCAAGCCTGTTTATAGAAGATTTTGAGGCTTCTAATTGGCCAAAATGAGGAGGTAGTTGGCGGAATTTTGCAGGAGAAATAAGGGAGGAAAATCATTTTAGACAAAGTTGTATGAAATTAAGGAATTATGTCTCTTATGGTGACATTTTGGCATTTTGTTTTAGTGCAACTTTTGGCAATAATTTAGCTGCATAATGGCATCAATAATTTCGTCCATTACAGCCCAAAGAAGTGAAATTTGTGTGTTCCATGCATTATTTAGGTGTAGGCAAGGTATTCATGTAATTTAGAGAATTTACGGTTAAGGGCTTAAGTGAATTAGTAAGCAATTTGGGTGTTTTTGAGCAATTTTGGGTTCTAATCAATCTAAATACATAATTTTGACTCTAGATTAATATTTAGAATTTAATAAGCTTTAATTTGAGCCTAATATTGCTTAGGTTTCGGTATACGAATCAAAAATCCCGAAATTCGCAAAACTCGCAAAACAGGGCAAAATCATACTTTCACTTAAAAACTGCCCGAGGCCACCCGAGCTTAACCAATGGTTAATCATGGCTTAAAAACAAATTTTAAAACATTTTAGTGAGGTTCAGGCTCAGTCGGCATGCACATCGGAGTTAAAATAGCTGTAGGGGTATTTTGGTCATTTCGCTCGTCGGAACTCAAAATTGAGATCCTTCTGCTCTATTAACACACATAACACAAACAATCCCTTATTATCATCAAAACATCCCCTTGAGAATAGGTGGGGCCCACGATCCTCATTTTCTGAGTAAAATAACTTCAGGGGCATTTTGGTCATTTTATACGTACAAAAATTCGGGATTTGCAACTCTCGTATGAATCACTCCTAACCTCTTTTCTAATGTTATATTCCTTTATTGAGGATTGTTCGGCCTCAAATCTTATGTAATAATTACCTACAGTAATTCGATAATTTCTAATGACAGTAAAAATTACAGAAAAAATTGGGGCGTTACACCTATGCTACCCCATTTGATTTAATAGTGTTCTTAAGGCCTATAAATAATTGTAAGGATGGTAATTAGTTCTATAATTGATAATTCTATGTAAGTATTGGATGCTTATTAAGTACTTGATATCATTGAATGATTTCCTGGCTTGCATGTTATAGTTGCTGTTGCAAATAATGAGAATGCTTATGCATGAAATATTCTTTATTATGTAAAATTTACCTTTGTTGCTAGAAGAAAGTGTATCATTGTAAAAGTGTAATTTGGAAAGGTTCTGGCTAAGGAAACACTTGGTATTTAAGCGTGCCCATTGTGACCCACCTCTTTCCTGGGAATCTCCCAGATGCATGATTATAGTTGATATATATTATTCTAGCATAAGACTATAAATGAGAAAATGCTATGATGTTTATGAATTGTATTGTGATATAACATGCAAAGATTTAATGGTGACTTAAACTTATAAGAAAATGATCCTTTGGAACCATCAGATTATAGGTGGTGAAAAGGTGATTTTCGCCCCCTAACCCGTTCTCTCAAAAGGGTAGAGTCGGGACTTTAGCTTATCAAAAGGGATAAGTATATGCTAGTGACGATTAGTAAAGTATGAGCTCATAACCTAAATTACTCCCAAAAGGGTGGAGTATAGGGTGACCCAAGGAAAATAATGATGATGATAAGATTTTAAGTCACCTAAGGCACTAAAGAAATGAAATATGTGCACTGTGTCCATGTGTAGCTAATATTATATGACGTTCTTTTATGCATGTTATTTTGATAATGATGATGAGGAATATGATGTAATGATAAAGGAAAAGTTCATTGTAAATATGACATGTTAAGATTATGATGCATTATAAGACGCATGATTAAAAATTGACGAACCTCGGTTAAGTATTTGTCTGAACTTAAAATGAATCTTTGCATGCTCACTATTTTAGAATAATCCCGAGGTTCTTGGCGACTTTGATGATGACACTGTAGAAGGAGGTACCCTACTGAGAATTCTTTAGCAAGATTCTCACTCCCTTTTCTTTATTTCCGTCATTGTCTCCAGATTCAAATGGCGACATTCGTCTGCTCGTTGATACCCTACTTGGGAATTCCACTATGATCCGCTGCATCGCTCGTATCATTTTGAAGGGAGGTGCGCAGTTCATGTTTTTATTTACATAGGTCGTCCATTTGCATATCCTGTCCCTAGTTATCGATTTTCTCTTACTTCTCCCTATGGCGATAAAATGGTTTTCGAACATGCACGTCCACTTGATGAAAGGATGTTACATTCTTATCCCACTTCATCTGCTGTCCATGGATTTCCAGAGTATGTTCCCGAGACGAGATATTCTGAAACTGATCCTTCAGAGGACACTCCTACTCATGTATATTCTGAGAGCTCTGCTCCTACTCCCACACGTGTAAGAGAGGGTAGTGAGGAAACAGTTGTTCAGCCGAGGTTAGCAAGAAGGCCGTCCATGCGACCCCAGCCTGGTGCATCTCGTGTGTCCCCTCCCGAGGGAGCTCATCAGTGGATTGGATTTATTCCTCCATTTCCAGGACAATGGCCATAGTAGGTTCTTAGTAGATTTATGTGTGTTCATGCACCTTAGTTTTAGGATAACCTTCCCAGCTTATGGAGTTATCTAGTTTAGGGGCATGTATTTCCTTATGTATATTTTCTTTTATGGGTTTGCATAAGACAATGATGTATGATCATAACCCACCCTTTGAGTGAGGTTATTGTATGTAAATATATGTTATAATGTGCTTATGGATGTTATATGATGGAGCCAAAGTGATATGATGTGATATATCCTTAAACGTCTTATTATACTCCGCTTACTCATTCACGTTGTACTCGGCTCACGTTTTCAATTATGTTTTTTTTAAAAAAAATGGCTCGTAATTTCACTAAGTATTTTCAAATTATGAAGAAAGAACCAAAGCAAGGAGTAATGTCTAGTCATTAATCAGATTCAACCTAGGTGTATTTGGTTAATTACTAGGGTGTTACAGATGTATTAATTTTGGTGGAGTGGTTGGATGATGTTAGAAAACCCATTTTGGCAAATCAAGTTTTGAATCATGTGCTGGAATTCTCGGATTTGCACTGGTAGGTTATAAGTCATGAATTTTCTGATGTATTTGTAGATGTTTTTATATGCTATAAAAATTATATGTTGAAGCTCCATGATCATTCACAAGAAGACTTGAATATAAACAAATACAAGAAGGCCATCAAAGATTAAAGGGACACAAATCAAGGATTCGCAAAGATTCTTTCAAAGCTAAGAAGCATATCCTACCGTTTATCTTATGCTTACCTCAGGACGTATCCTCAGCATTGATTGTGAACACTTGCCCTTAGCATTAAGGCTTAGGAATGGCGTTTAAATGTGCGAGTGTCACATTGTAGTCTCTAATCATGTGGCCAAGTTTGCCACACCTAAAGCATACTCCTTGGCCAGCTAGACAGGGACAACCACCATGGTTCTTTCCGCATTTTGGATAATCAACGGTGGGGTCCCTCTGGGGTGCCTCCTCCTTCAGGCCATGCGATCCTCCTTGATGAAAATCCCTTCTAGGTCCTTGTGGCCTGCACTGGGGCCTAAACCGTGGCTTACACCTTGGAGCTTGCGATGCTAGCCTCTTGGCGGTTATCTCCGCTCTTGGTGCGCTCAGCTTCTTCTAGCCATCCTCGATAATGCGGCACTTGTTGACTAAAGTTGGGAAATCCCTAATATAACTCTTAAAAATGACATTCCAAACTTTTGGGTGAAATCTGGGCCCAATCGGCAATTAATTCTGTGTTAATTAGCCGCAGGGGTATTTTTGTCATTTTGCACGTTGAAACTCAAAAATAAGATTCTTCTATTCTATTAGCATACATAACACACATAATCCCTATTTAACATCAAAACATCCACTCGAGGTTTCCTTGGACCGGTATTCCTTGATTCTCGGGTAAAAATGATCTCAGGAGCATTTTGGTCATTTTGTACACAGGGGAAAAATTAGGGCGTTACAATTCTTATAACATTTTGCTTATGGCATTGACATGCACTCATGGCTTATTATGTTGCATTCATGCATTAAGATTCATGTTAAAATAGGCGGGCTCAAATTAATGGTATTTGGAACTTAATAATTGAACCTTATATATATGCCTACTATTTCACAATGAAACCTAAAGTTCCTGAGGACGTAGATGATGACACATGTTAGGAGGCAAACGCCCTACTGAGATTCTTATATAAATTTCCCATCCCCTCTTTCTTTCTTTCTATTTCACCTTCAGAGGTTGATGGGATCGTTCGTGATCTTCATTTAATTCTCCCACCTAGAAGTTGTACTTGGACGCCACTCACTAAACGTATCACTTCGTGGGGCGATGTGTTGTACACCTTTTGTCTTCATGGAGCATCCTTTTGCACACCCGATCACTAGCTTTAGGTTCTCTACTGCCACTCTATTCACTGATGATCTTATTTTTTAGCGTGCTCGGCCGTGTGGGGAGCAAATTTGCCATACTCACCCTGCTACTTTGGCTGTTCGTTACTACCCCATCTATATACCTCGGTCCCCCCCTCATCAGACTGGGCCACCATCAGACCCATCTGAGGATTCACCTACCCAGCTGTCTTCTAATGGTTCTGTCCCCACCGTCCCTATAGAGATAAAGGGTAGTGGCTAGACGACGGTGACCCAGCCCGAGCGAGGAGCCTAGCATGTTCGTGGGGAACCCACTCAACCACACCGAGCTGCTCACGTCCAACCTGCCCATCGTCTTGCCACACTCGACGAGCTGGCCTATTGGATTGGTTACCTTCCCCCCTCATGGGAGTAACAGCAGTAGGAGTTAGCAGCGAATCTCATGGAGCGCCTATGCACATATCATGAAGATGATAGTGTTCTGTTGCTTTTTGTTTATTAGAGCTTGTCTACCCTAGGCGCGCCCCAATAGGAGTATTAGGGATGAGAGATCTTGTTAGCTTGTATTGAGTTTTCCTTGATTTACTATTTATGATATTTGGATGATTGTACTTGTTCCAACCTTTATTGGTAGAAAGGATGCTATTATTTATATGTATATTTTGGTGCGCAAAAAAGAACAGATGATATTGAAATTTATATGATGATATGTTTTTGCTCATGATAATGTGGTGTTTGTATTTCATGTATGCCTGTGATATGTTTTATTTCCTTTTCTTCTTATACACAAGCTGAGTGACGTCTTTATTCAATATGAGCAGCTCATGTTTTGTTTTGAAGTTTCAAAAAAATTTACCTGTAATTTCGCTAGAATATTTTCAAAAGTTTAGGTTAAGAACTGGAACAAAAAAGTAATAACTAATAATTAACTTAAATGCATCCTAGGCGTGTTGGGTTAAATATTAGGGTGTTACAACTAATCCAGCAGCTTCAAGTTTCTAAACCACCTTATGGATCTGGACATGCGTCTAGAGTAGTCACTGTCCGTGTATCATTTAGTCTGCTTCAACATCCATTCTCATACATACCTCTAACCAACAGAGTTTTTAATTTAGGTACCTATACCTTCATGGGCCCTTTTGGTTTAGTCTTTATAGGGCGAGGTTTTTAGCCTTTTTGACAGACTTCTTTCTTATGAAGCACTTCTCGGGTGGGTGTCCCTTCTTATGATACAAAGTGCAAGAAACTTTGTTCTTCACTTTCTCTTATTGAGTTGTCTTTCCTTTCTCACCTAATTCCTCCTCATATCCTAACCCAATTTTTTAAAGATTTGACTTCTAACTTCCAAGTATCAGAACAAGATTCTTTGAACCATTTACCATCTTTTCTATGTCAAATTTGAGAAGCCTTAAAGTCCTTTCTATTTTAGAAATAACTTTCTAAGATTTCTTATTTTTGTTAGGGACTTCAATTTCTAAGGTATTGAGCTTGATATTTGAAACTTTATATTCTCCTTTTAATTCTTCTTTCTCAAGCCTTAGATTTTCTGCCTTTGACTTGGCCATTTCAAGTTCTAAAACTACATGTTGATGTTTCTTCTTTAGGTTGAGATAGTAAGAAAAAAGAGTTTGAGAATCTTCAAGCAACTCTTCATATAGAGCCAATAGCTCATCATAGGAAATATCAGAGTTAGAATTATTTACCTCAAGTTCACCTTCTGAAGTATAGTCCGCCATGAAACATAGATTGGCAATGTCTTCTAGCTCTTCCTAACCTCCTGATCCTTGTAACGCCCCTATTTTTCTGTCTGAGAGGAAAATGACCAATATGCCCCTGAGGTCATTTTCTGCCCAGAATTTGAAGATGGCCGGCCCGGCAGTCCTTGAAGGGCCAACTCAATGTTTGATGGGGATTGGATGGCCTTCGCATGGTTCGAAGGCGAAAATCTCATTTTCTGCAGTTTCGGGTCAAAATGACCAAAATACCCCTATAGCGTTTCTACGCGGGTAAAGGTGTTGTTTGAGCCCGAAACTTTCTTCGAAGGTCTAAAACAATGTTTTTACATGTTTAAAAGCGTCTGTTTAAGTCGCGGTGGTCCCGGGAAGTTTTTGTGCAAAATTATGATTTTGCCCCTGGAATAGTGTTTTTGAGCTTAATGACATAATTAAGCAGACCTAAGCAATATTTGGCTCTAATCGAAGATTAATTAATTTTCATAATTAATCTAGAGTCAAAATAAGCTATTAAAATTAATTAGAACCTAAAATTGCTTAGATTAAACTTAAATCTCTTTTTAAAACTCAAGATTCCAATCTTGGAATCTTGAATAGTATTTTCTCTTTCCAATTCCTTAAATCATGGAATTGTGTCTAGAATTGTTATGAACTAAAATGAATTTATAACTCACTAATGATGCAAGACCACTCCTTAAACATGTCTTGACAACCTTGACTACCCATTTTCTAACCTAAACACTTTCTTACAAATTCCTAATCGTAATCCTAATCAAAGATACACTTAAACACAACTCTAAACCATAATTAAAATGCAAGAAATCCTCCCCCATGGCTGATGCATGTTTCCGCCATCCCTCCCCCAATACTCTAGAACATATTTAGGTTAATCATTAGTTTGTTACTTCATAGTTCTCATTTAACTTTGAATTACTTAGCGGAAAATACGGGCAATTTTTTTTGAAATGAAAGTGAGAGCCGCGTGATGCGATATAACTTGCAACGGACAAAACATACATCTCATAACGTCATAGCATAAAGCATATAAGGGCACATCATGAGAGACACTGAATAATATCTCATATATAATTATAATTTGCCCACTTATAAGCGTGGGACTTGATTTAGTACATGGAAATACATGAAAGAAAATACAACATAAACATAAACATAATCTACTCCCCTACCCGAGTGCACCTAATAGGATAACCTCTAAACAAAAGAAGGTTTATCCCTATCTGTGTGGTGTGTGCTCTACGTCGGCGCATCGTCGACCTCCTACTGGCGACCATCTCGTGATCGAGGCAGATATCCGGGAAACTGAGCGAGCTCCTCGGGTGTGAAAAGGCGGAGTAGGGATCGAATATGACTCCCAGGGTATGGCCGCATCTCCTGGTCGTCGTGGCACGCCGCCGAGTCACGGTGGGCTCGCTATCCTCTCCGAAGTCCATAGGTATGGTGGGGAAGATCCCTCGGAGGGTACTGGTGGCCGAATCTCGGAAGGATCCATCTCCGAGAAGGGCGATGGCCAACGGGCCACATACTCGGGTAGTCTCGAACGGCGGATGCGGAAGGTGGAGTACGGCGTAGCCTCTCCTCTCCCGAGGGCGTCTTGGCGCTCGAACACTAGGTCATCGCCAAAAGGTGAGACGGGGGAGAAACGATGGGAATGTACAGGGGGAGTGAAGGGTCGACCCATGAACATGAATACTCTAACTGTGCATCGACCCACAAAATGGAATGACCCGTGGTCCGGGTCATGTGCACCTCCCATGTCGGCGTGTCCACGAACACTACGAACGTCGCCATCTGAAGACGTGACGGAAAGAAAGAAATAGAGGGAGTGAGAATCTTACTAAAGAATCTCAGTAGGGCCTCCTACTACCTAGGTGTCATCATCTACGTCCTCAGGAACCTTGGGTTTAATTATACGAAATGTCTGAACATGCATTTAGTTCATTTTAAACTTCAAAATATACGTTAGCCAAGGTCCATTCATTTTAAGATGATCTTAATGTTATGAATGCAACATAATAGAAAATGTATGCATGGCACTACCTAATGCACATACATAAAACATAACATCAAGCATCATCATTCTTGGTGGCATAAAGTGGCAATAGTAACATTCATATGGGACAAAACTTAGTGACATAATCATAATCATGAAACTTCTCTTCCTCATGGGCCACCCTAAAAGACAATCGAACTGGGGGTGCTCGGCCGAACCGGTGTCACCCGAGCGTGTCATACATCTAGGTTATGAGCTCATACCTTAACTAGTCGTCACCAGTTCTTACTTACCACTTAACGATAAGCGTATCATAAATCCCGACTATCTGAGTGCGGGTTAGGGGCAAAACTCTTAGGGGTGCTCGGCCAACCGGTGTCACCTAAGAGTATAAAATGGTACCGATGTCACATGAGTTCTATGGAGGTGCTCGGCCGAACCGGTGTCATCCTCGAACCCATCTTAGTACCTTAATTTTCAAAATCTCTTTAAGTCCCCAAATTTGTCGGAAATTCGGCGGCCAAAACGGTCATTACACCGAATTTCCTTCCAAATTTGCTTTATGCCACATTAACATATAATCTCATAAATTCCTCATATGAATAACATCATCATCATTAGCATACTTCATGCATCATCATAAATCATCCAAACGTTTACCCTTACGGTAGCTTATGCTTTGACCCTTACGGGTCTTAATCTTGAGATATAGTTCTCTACACCCGTCGTTCATATTTTTAAGCACCTAAGGCTCATAATTAAACATCATTCATAATCCTCTCATTTTACTTTTAAATCTGAAAAGCATAGGGTGGAGATCCTAACATGTGAATACGGGGTTCTAGAACTTACGTTTTAGACCCTTTCTTGGTTCCGTTTTACTTGAAGGCTATATGGATTAAATCTAGATCAATTATGAGGCATTCCTATGCTTAAGGACTAATTATTAATCATGTTTATCATGTTGTAAGGGTGCTGGACAGAATCCAGAAAATTAAATGTTCTAAGAGTTCTACATTTGCATTTTTACGGTTTTCTAGTTACTAGTTTCCCCATAGGTGCTAGAATTCAATTCTAACTCAAATGATACCAAGTTTTTCATGTCTAAACAATCTAAATCTGATTATGTCCCCATCAAAACAGTTTGAATTAGTTCCATAAACAAATGGGTCAAAACTATGTTAAATTCTAGCTTTACGGTATTTCTAGTTAGCTAGTTTTTCACCTATCATGCATAGGATCGCTTCTACATCATCATACGATATTTTCACACATTCCAACACATGAAAACATCATCATACAGCATCACATTCACCACATCAGAACCGAAAACATCTTGCCTCAATAAGAGAAGTAAATTGACATTTCTAGGTACATAAGTTAACTAGTTTCTCTCGGAATCAATCTACAACTTCTAAAACTCTTTGCAAAACATTTTAATTCATCAAGAGGCTAAGTGAAGCCTTAGGTCACTGACCAAAACATATTCCATCCCCTAAAAGAGATTGGAATCACAACTTATAATGACATAACCTTATAAAGAATTGTAAAACTTTAAGGAGCACTTAAAACATAGGCTATTGGTCCTAGTAGCTAGATGAAAACTCATTGCAAGTCCATCATCATTACTTGGCCGAAATTATGCATTCAAGGAATACATTCACATTTAACTTTATCTTGGAATGAAATGGGCAAGTCTTTGAGCTCTAGGTTCTTAAGTTACGACATAAACTAAACGTGCTCATGCTCTTCATTTTTAATCTTGCTTTCAAAGTAAAGTGATGACTTGAAATTAAATATGCAAGGCATAATTTAAACGTGCAAGCTTGAAAGTAAATATGCGAAGCATAATCTTAAACGTGCAAGCTTGAAGGTAAATATGCAAGATTCAATTCTTTATTTTAGTGCTCTTGGCCCAACAACAATCGACTTTAAGGCCGAAATAGATAGGCATTCGAGAAATTAATTAGGTGATAATGCAAGTTCAATTCTTTATTTTAGTGCTCTAGGCCCAACAACAATCGACTTTAAGGCCGAAATAGAAAGGCTTCGAGAATTAAATTAAGTGAAGATGCAAGTTCCATTTTAATCTTTATGTTCTTAGGTGATAGCTTGAAAATAAAGATGCATAGCAAGAATGTAAATATGAATGCAAGCATAAAATAAATTATGCAAGTTCATTTTATCTTTCTAGAGCTCTTAACAAGACTTTAAAGGAACTTAAATCTTAACCCAAACTCATTCAAACAAGGTAAAGTCAAGCTTGGAGTTCTTAGAACTCAACATAACATCTTTGGGAATCAAACTATGAAACTTAGAAAATCTCAAGGAAATGGCGAAATCTCCAAGAAGAGAAAAGTGCATTTTAAAACTCTAGAGTTCATGATCTTGATGATATATTAACACCAACATCATGAGTCCTCATCATTGAGTTCATAGAGCCATTTTAAAACACCATCAAAGTTAAAGTTCTCAAAAGTTCAAGAAAGGAAAATCTAGAAACACTTTTGCTCAAGAACAAAAATCAAGCTCTAGAGTTTGTTTCAAGTGATGAACATCATCATGAAACTCTCATCATCAAGCTCTCATTTCTTTGAACTCCAAGGCCCATGGCGGAAAATGAGCAAGAACAAGGAAAGGAAAAGAAGTTCTAAAAAGAATCAAGAGAAACTATGAACATTAAGCTTAGAACAAGAACTTTAAAGAAAGAATACATGAAAGAAAATCCCTACTTGGTGTGATGAACTTGAAGATGGAAGAAGAAGATGAAGAACTTGAAGAACTCCAAGAACTTGAAGAACACAAAGACTTTGAGAGAAAAAGAAAAGCTTTGAGTGTTTCCTAAACTTAGCAAATGATCTAAAAGTGGTGCAAGCTCCTCAAGGCATTCTATTTATAGAGAAATGAAACAAATGGAGGGAGCTCATGGAGGAGGAGGTTTCGCCATGAGGGTGCAGATTGGAGGCTTTCCATGAGTTCCATGAGGTGAGATAATGTGTTCTTGAGGTATGGTGAGGTATGGTTCAAAGCATGGTGAGGTATGGCTCAAGCATGGTTCTTTGAGTGAGAAAATAATTAAACATGTGGTCAATGGGGAAAGGTGCTGGCCGAAACTTCATCATGCATGGGGAGGATTAGTTTGCATTTTAATTGTGGTTTAGAGTTGTGTTTAGGTGTATCTTTGATTATGCTTAAGATTAGGAATTTGTAAGAAAGTGTTTAGGTAAGGTAATTGGGTAATTAAGGTGGTCTAGACATAATTAAGGAGTGGTCTTGCACCATTAGTGAGTTAAATCCTCAATTTAGAGTTTAAACAACTCTAGACACATTTCCTTGATTTAAGGAATTGGAGAGAAAACACTATTCAAGATTCCAAGACTAGGAATCTTGAGTTCTAAAAAGGGATTTAAGTTTAATCTAAGCAATTTTAGGTTCTAATTAACTTTAATAAATTATTTTGACTCTAGATTAATTAGGGAAATAAATTAATCTTCGTTTAGAGCCTAACATTGCTTAGGTTTGCTTAATTACGTCATTAAGCTAAAAAATACTATTCTAGGGGCAAAATCGTAATTTTGCACTAAAACTGCCCGGGACCACCGGGACTTGAACAGAGACCTCTAGACACATGAAAACATGTTTTGAACCTCTGGGGAAGTTAGGGCTCAAACGGCACCTTTACCCGTAAAACGCTATAGGGTATTTTGGTCATTTTAACTCAAAGCTGGAAAACGAAATTTTCGCTTCAAAGCATTCAAAGGCCATTCAATCCCCTTCAAACATTGAGTTGACCCTTCGAGGATGACCAAGTTGGTTACCCTCGAGTTCGGGTCAGAAAATGACCTCAGGGGCATTTTGGTCATTTCCCTCGGACAGAAAAATCGGGGTGTTACATTACTCCCCTCCTTAAAAAGAATTTCGCCCTCGAAATTCGTTACCTTGGAAAATCTCGGGATACTTGTCTTGCATTTCTGTCTCTAGCTCCCATGTGAATTCTTCAGACTTGTCGCGTCCCCATGCTACCTTTACTAATGGAACAGACTTGTTCCTCAGCTGCTTGACTCCGCGGTCCACGATTCTCGTAGGGGGAAGATTGAAAGTTAGGTCGTCCCTTAACTGAACATGCTCTGGCTCTAAAACGTGGCTAGGGTCGGACTCATACTTCCTTAACTGAGAGACGTGAAAGACGTCATGGAGATTAGAAAGATTAGGGGGTAAGGCTATTTTGTAGGCAACTGTTCCTATCTTTTGAAGAATTTGGAAGGGACCAAGGAATCGGGGGCTCAACTTTTTGACTTTCATGGCTCTCCCTATGCCTGTAGTGGGGGTAATTCTAAGGAACACATGTTCTCCCTCTTCGAACTCCAAGGGCTTGCGCCTCTTGTCCGCATAGCTCTTTTGTCTACTTTGAGCGGTGAGCATCCTATCCCGGATCCTCTTGATTTGTTCCGTCGTCTCCCTCACTACATCGGGTCCTAAGACACTTTGCTCCCCAGGCTCGTACCGACACAAAGGTGATTGGCACTTCCTTCCATACAACGCCTCGTGCGATTGCCATACCGATGCTCGCGTGATAACTATTGTTATACGCAAACTCGATCAAAGGCAAGTACTTATCCCAACTTCCCTTCTGGTCTAACACACAAGCTCTTAGCATATCCTCTAGGGTTTGGATCGTCCTTTCGGATTGTCCGTCTGTTTGTGGGTGGTAAGCAGTGCTTAAGCATAGCTTTGAACCAAACGCCTTTTGAAAGGCTCCCCAAAAACGCGATGTAAACCGCGGATCTCTATCCGAGATTATCGTCGACGGTACTCCATGCAATCTTACGATCTCTTGGATGTATAACTGAGCCAATCTATCTAAAGAGTATGTCACTCTAATAGGTAGGAAGTGTGCCGACTTGGTTAGTCAATCCACTATCACCCAAATAGCATCATGGCCAGCTTGGGTCTTAGGCAATCCTGTCACGAAGTCCATAGATATGCATTCCCACTTCCACTCGGGGATTGACAGGGGTTGCAACAAACCTGAAGGTTTTTGGTGCTCGATTTTCACCTTCTGACATACCAAGCACTTACTAACCCAGGCGACTACATCCTTCTTCATTCCGGGCCACCAAAACATCCTCTTCAAGTCTTGGTACATCTTGGTAACACCGGGATGAATGGTGAAATAGCTTTTGTGAGCCTCCTCCAAGATCTTTTCTCGGAGGTCACCATCTTGGGGTACGCAGATCCTTCCCTCAAATCTCCATATCCAATCCTCGCCTCTTTCGAAACCTTTCAACTTTCCCGCCTTAACAGCATCTATGATCTCTTCGAACTCCTCATTCTCTCGTTGTGCTAACATGATTCTCTGCTTAAATCCACTTGTCACACTAAGATAGCACATTTTTATCCCTTTATCGGTCGCTGACATCCCTAGATTCATATCTCTAAACTTCTCTATCAACTCAACTTCTTTGATCATCATGTGGGACAGGTGTAACGACTTTCGGCTCAAGGCATCGGCGACTACATTAGCCTTGCCGGGGTGGTAACTTAAACCGAAATCGTAGTCCTTGAGGAATTCCATCCACCTTCTTTGCCTCATATTTAACTCCTTTTGATCAAAGAGGTACTTGAGACTCTTATGATCGGAGAAAACTTCAAACCTTACACCATACAGATGGTGTCTCCACATCTTTAAGGCAAACACTACGGCGGCTAACTCTAGGTCGTGGGTGGGGTAGTTAGCCTCGTGAGGCTTGAGTTGTCGTGATGCATAGGCTACCACTTGCCTATTTTGCATCAACACACACCCTAGTCCTTTGCCCGAAGCATCGCAATATACCTCGAAGGGTACATTGGGGCTAGGTAAGACTAAGACTGGGGTCGTGGTTAACCTTTCCTTAAGCTCTTGAAAACTCTTCTCACATTCGGGGCTCCACTCAAACGGGGCATTCTTCCTAGTGAGCTTGGTCAAGGGTAGGGCTAATCGGGAAAATCCTTTGATAAACCTACGGTAGTAGCCTTTGCTAAGCCCAAAAAGCTCCGTATTTCAAGTTCACGGTGGTTGGTCTATCCGAATTCATTACGGCTTCTACCTTACTAGGATCAACGGCTATGCCTCCTTTTGTCACAACGTGCCCTAAAAACTTGACCTCCTCTAACCAAAATTCACACTTAGAGAGTTTTGCATACTGACTTTTCTCCTTCAAAATTTCCAAAACTATCCTCAAATGTCGCTCATGCTCCTCGTGGGTCTTGAATAGATGAGTATATCATCTATGAAAACGACCACTTAACTGATCTAAATAGGGTCTAAAGATCCTATTCATGTAATCCATAAATACTGCAGAGCATTTGTCAACCCAAAAGACATCACCGCTTGAACTCAAAGTGTCCATACCGAGTTCTAAAGGCGGTCTTTGGTATATCTTGATCTCCCACTCTAATTTGGTGGTATCCTGACCTTAGGTCGATCTTGGAAAATACTACTGCTCCTCTCAGTTGGTCCATAAGATCATCAATCCTAGGCAAAGGGTATTTGTTTTTCACTGTCACACGGTTCAATTGCCTATAATCTATGCACAACCTCATACTCCCGTCCTTCTTTTTCACAAACAAGACCGGGGCTCCCCACGGTGAAGCACTAGGTCTTATGAAGTTTTTCTCTAAAAGTTCCTCAAGTTGGGTTTTAAGCTCGGCTAGTTCTAGGGGTGACATTCTATAGGGGGCAATGGAGATTGGTCCCGCTCCAGGAACCAACTCAATGGAGAACTCCACTTCTCGCTCGGGAGGGAACTCGGGTATATCTTCCGGAAACACCTCGGGATAGTCTCTCACTATTGGTATATTTTCTAAAATCTGCTCAAAGTGTACTTCACTAGCGGCTAGGAGAACATATCCCTTAGTCTTTTTCCCACTACAGTGGACTTCCACAGCATTGAGGTAAAGTCTCAAAGGTCGACTTATTTTACTAGGGGGAGAAGGAAAGACAACGGTTTTGGTGTCACAGTCTAACAATACACGGTTGGCGTGAAGCCAATCCATGCCAAGAACTACTCCTATGCCTTTCATGGGTAAACAAATTAAATCCATAACATATGGCCTATCTTTAGTGGTGAGGTGACATTTTAGACAACAATAACAAGTATTCACAGGATGATTTGTAGGGGTGGAAACAATAAGATCAAAAGGAAGTTTGGAAGTTCTCAAATTTAGAGTCTCGACACTAGCATACGAAATGAAAGAATGTGTTGCACGAGTCATATAGCACGCTTAAGGTTCTACCATCTATTTCGCACTTACCTTCTATGAGACCGTTGGATGTGTCCGCTTCGTCTACATTGAGGGTGAAGACCCTCCCATGGTGTTGCGGCCGGGAATTCTGGCTTGCTGGCCTCCCATTAGTGCAGTTGTTGGCGTAGTGGCCAGGCTTTCCGCATCGGAAGCAGATATTCTGCCCCGCCACGAGGGCGGTTGCCATGATCCTTCCCGCACTTGGGACATAGCACGGCTGGGATAGCTTGGGCGGGGGTTCCTTGAGGTGCCTTGTTCTTAGGCCCACTTGGTCCTCCTTGGTTGTTTCGGGGGCCGCCCACCCTCCTTGTCGGTTGTTGTTGTTGTTGTTGCGGTTGTTGTTGTTGTTGTTCTGGAATTGTGGTCGGTATGGTTGCTTGGGTTGTTGGTGGAAGGGGGTTCTTTGTTGTTGTTGTGGTCTGAACTGGTTGGTTTGGTAGGGATTATAGTGATTTCGGGATTGGTTTGGATATTGGGGCTTGAATTTTGGGGCTTGAGGTGCTAGCCCCTTGTTCCGTGCTGCCCTTGCAGCATTGATTTTCTTCTGTCCCACTTCCATGATCCGGCACTTGTTGACTAGGGTTGGAAAGTCCCTAATCTCCATGTGCGCCACAGCATAGTTGAGCTCTGCCGTTAGTCCGGCCTCATACTTGACGCACTTCCATACCTCGTCGGGGTTCCCTTGAAACACCCTAGAGAACTTGATCAGCTCCTCGAACTTCGCCGTGTACTGGGCGACAGTAGACCCTCCTTAGGTTAGTTGCATGAACTCGATGTCCTTCGCATTCCTCACCGATTCCGGAAAGTACTTCTCATAGAAGTAGGTCTTGAACAGCTCCGATTGACAATGCACGAAGCTTCTAGCGATCTTCGGTGCGGTCCACCAAAACTCGGCATCCGATTCCATCATATAGGCCGCAAAGGTGACCTTCTGCTCCTCCGAGCAAGCCACCACAGAGTAGATCTTTTCCATGTTTTTGATCCACTCATCAGCTTGGTCGGGGTCCATGGCTCCTCGGAAGGTTGGTGGGTTCGCCTTGCGAAACTCACCAAACCTTGCTTGCTCGATCATTTCGGCAGTAGGGGGAGCACGTCCGGTGTTCCCTTGTTGGTTCATCCTCTCGAACATTCGTTCCATGGCCCTAGCCATGTCACGAACAGCAGCAGCAGTGGCATCGCTTTGGTCCCCCTCGGTCGGGGTCCTAGGTTATCTCCTTGGTGCCATTGGTCCCTAAACACATGAGACAATAAACACTGAGGTGATCAGGCTCAATATTCCATGTAAGATGAGCTAGTTACCATGGCACACGCAAGTAGACAAAGGGTCATGCACTTCTATCCTATAGCTTATCTCTAACTAAGCACTACGCATGACATAGCTATCGTACTACGCTTTAGAAAGCATAGTCACCCAATCCTCGAGGCTCCATGAGAATCGAATGCTCGATACCATAATGTAACATCCTAATTTTAACCCAATACTCTAGAACATATTTAGGTTAATCATTAGTTTGTTACTTCATAGTTCTCATTTAACTTTGAATTACTTAGCGGAAAATACGGGTAATTTTTTTTTTGAAATGAAAGTGAGAGCCGCGTGATGCGATATAACTTGCAGCGGACAAAACATACATCTCATAACGTCATAGCATAAAGCATATAAGGGCACATCATGAGAGACACTGAATAATATCTCATATATAATTATAATTTGCCCACTTATAAGCGTGGGACTTGATTTAGTACATGGAAATACATGAAAGAAAATACAACATAAACATAAACATAATCTACTCCCCTACCCGAGTGCATCTAATAGGATAACCTCTAAACAAAAGAAGGTTTATCCCTATCTGTGTGGTGTGTGCTCTAACTCGGCCATCCTCGACCTCCCATCGGGCGACCATCTCGTGATCGAGGCGTATATCCGGAAACCGAGCGAGCTCCTCGGGTGTGAAAAGGCGGAGTGGGGATCGAATATGACTCCCAGTATGGCCGCATCTCCCGGCCGTCGTGCGCACGCCGCCGAGTCACGGTGGGCTCGCTATCCTCTCCGAAGTCCATAGGTATGGTGGGGAAGATCCTCGGAGGGTACCTGGGTGGCCGAATCCTCGGAAGGATCCATCTCGAGAAGGACGATGGGCAACGGGCACATACTGGGTAGTCTCGAACGGCGGATGCGGAAGGTGGAGTACTGGCGTAGCCTCTCCTCTCGAGGGACGTCTTGGCCGAACACTAGGTCATCGCCAAAAGGTGAGACGGGGGAGAAACGATGGGAATGTACAGGGGGAGCGAAGGGTCGACCCATGAACATGAATACTCTAACTGTGCATCGACCCACAAAATGGAATGACCCGTGGTCCGGGTCATGGTGCATCTCCCATGTCGGCGTGTCCACGAACACTACGAACGTCGCCATCTGAAGACGTGACGGAAAGAAAGAAATAGAGGGAGTGAGAATCTTACTAAAGAATCTCAGAGGGCCTCCTACTACCTAGGTGTCATCATCTACGTCCTCAGGAACCTTGGGTTTAATTATACGAAATGTCTGAACATGCATTTAGTTCATTTTAAACTTCAAAATATACGTTAGCCAAAGTCCATTCATTTTAAGATGATCTTAATGTTATGAATGCAACATAATAGAAAATGTATGCATGGCACTACCTAATGCACATACATAAAACATAACATCAAGCATCATCATTCTTGGTGGCATAAAGTGGCAATAGTAACATTCATATGGGACAAAACTTAGTGACATAATCATAATCATGAAACTTCTCTTCCTCATGGGCCACCCTAAAAGACAATCGAATCGGGGTGCTCGGCCAACCGGTGTCACCCAGAATGTGTCATACATCTAGGTTATGAGCTCATACCTTAACTAGTCGTCACTAGTTCTTACTTACCACTTAACGATAAGCGTATCATAAATCCCGACTATCTGAGTACGGGTTAGGGGGCAAAACTCTTAGGGGTGCTCGGCCGAACCGGTGTCACCTAAGAGTATAAAATGGTACCGATGTCACATGAGTTCTATGGAGGTGCTCGGCCGAACCGGTGTCATCCTCGAACCCATCTTAGTACCTTAATTTTCAAAATCTCTTTAAGTCCCCAAATTTGTCGGAAATTCGGGAGCACAACGGTCATTACAGCGAATTTCCTTCCAAATTTGCTTTATGCCACATTAACATATAATCTCATAAATTCCTCATATGAATAACATCATCATCATTAGCATACTTCATGCATCATCATAAATCATCCAAACGTTTACCTTACGGTAGCTTATGCTTTGACCCTTACGGGTCTTAATCTTGAGATATAGTTCTCTACACCCGCTGCTCATATTTTTAAGCACCTAAGGCTCATAATTAAACATCATTCATAATCCTCTCATTTTACTTTTAAATCTGAAAAGCATAGGGTGGAGATCCTAACATGTGAATACGGGGTTCTAGAACTTACGTTTTAGACCCTTTCTTGGTTCCGTTTTCGCCGAAGGCGCTATGGATTAAATCTAGATCAATTATGAGGCATTCCTATGCTTAAGGACTAATTATTAATCATGTTTATCATGTTGTAAGGGTGCTGGACAGAATCCAGAAAATTAAATGTTCTAAGAGTTCTACATTTGCATTTTTACGGTTTTCTAGTTACTAGTTTCCCCATAGGTGCTTGAATTCAATTCTAACTCAAATGATACCAAGTTTTTCATGTCTAAACAATCTAAATCTGATTATGTCCCCATCAAAACAGTTTGAATTAGTTCCATAAACAAATGGGTCAAAACTATGTTAAATTCTAGCTTTACGGTATTTCTAGTTAGCTAGTTTTTCACCTATCATGCATAGGATCGCTTCTACATCATCATACGATATTTTCACACATTCCAACACATGAAAACATCATCATACAGCATCACATTCACCACATCAGAACCGAAAACATCTTGCCTCAATAAGAGAAGTAAATTGACATTTCTAGGTACATAAGTTAACTAGTTTCTCTCGGAATCAATCTACAACTTCTAAAACTCTTTGCAAAACATTTTAATTCATCAAGAGGCTAAGTGAAGCCTTAGGTCACTGACCAAAACATATTCCATCCCCTAAAAGAGATTGGAATCACAACTTATAATGACATAACCTTATAAAGAATTGTAAAACTTTAAGGAGCACTTAAAACATAGGCTATTGGTCCTAGTAGCTAGATGAAAACTCATTGCAAGTCCATCATCACTACTTGGCCGAAATTATGCATTCAAGGAATACATTCACATTTAACTTTATCTTGGAATGAAATGGGCAAGTCTTTGAGCTCTAGGTTCTTAAGTTACGACATAAACTAAACGTGCTCATGCTCTTCATTTTTAATCTTGCTTTCAAAGTAAAGTGATGACTTGAAATTAAATATGCAAGGCATAATTTAAACGTGCAAGCTTGAAAGTAAATATGCGAAGCATAATCTTAAACGTGCAAGCTTGAAAGTAAATATGCAAGATTCAATTCTTTATTTTAGTGCTCTTGGCCCAACAACAATCGACTTTAAGGCCGAAATAGATAGGCATTCGAGAAATTAATTAGGTGATAATGCAAGTTCAATTCTTTATTTTAGTGCTCTAGGCCCAACAACAATCGACTTTAAGGCCGAAATAGAAAGGCTTGGAGAATTAAATTAAGTGAAGATGCAAGTTCCATTTTAATCTTTATGTTCTTAGGTGATAGCTTGAAAATAAAGATGCATAGCAAGAATGTAAATATGAATGCAAGCATAAAATAAATTATGCAAGTTCATTTTATCTTTCTAGAGCTCTTAACAAGACTTTAAAGGAACTTAAATCTTAACCCAAACTCATTCAAACAAGGTAAAGTCAAGCTTGGAGTTCTTAGAACTCAACATAACATTTTGGGAATCAAACTATGAAACTTAGAAAATCTCAAGGAAATGGCCGAAATCTCCAAGAAGAGAAAAGTGCATTTTAAAACTCTAGAGTTCATGATCTTGATGATATATTAACACCAACATCATGAGTCCTCATCATTGAGTTCATAGAGCCATTTTAAAACACCATCAAAGTTAAAGTTCTCAATGGTTCAAGAAAGGAAAATCTAGAAACACTTTTGCTCAAGAACAAAAATCAAGCTCTAGAGTTTGTTTCAAGTGATGAACATCATCATGAAACTCTCATCATCAAGCTCTCATTTCTTTGAACTCCAAGGCCCATGGCCGAAAATGAGCAAGAACAAGGAAAGGAAAAGAAGTTCTAAAAAGAATCAAGAGAAACTATGAACATTAAGCTTAGAACAAGAACTTTAAAGAAAGAATACATGAAAGAAAATCCCTACTTGGTGTGATGAACTTGAAGATGGAAGAAGAAGATGAAGAACTTGAAGAACTCCAAGAACTTGAAGAACACAAAGACTTTGAGAGAAAAAGAAAAGCTTTGAGTGTTTCCTAAACTTAGCAAATGATCTAAAAGTGGTGCAAGCTCCTCAAGGCATTCTATTTATAGAGAAATGAAACAAATGGAGGGAACTCATGGAGGAGGAGGTTTCGGCCATGAGGGTGCAGATTGGAGGCTTTCCATGAGTTCCATGAGGTGAGATAATGTGTTCTTGAGGTATGGTGAGGTATGGTTCAAAGCATGGTGAGGTATGGCTCAAGCATGGTTCTTTGAGTGAGAAAATAATTAAACATGTGGTCAATGGGGAAAGGTGCTGGCCGAAACTTCATCATGCATGGGGAGGATTAGTTTGCATTTTAATTGTGGTTTAGAGTTGTGTTTAGGTGTATCTTTGATTATGCTTAAGATTAGGAATTTGTAAGAAAGTGTTTAGGTAAGGTAATTGGGTAATTAAGGTGGTCTAGACATAATTAAGGAGTGGTCTTGCACCATTAGTGAGTTAAATCCTCAATTTAGAGTTTAAACAACTCTAGACACATTTCCTTGAGTTAAGGAATTGGAGAGAGAAAACACTATTCAAGATTCCAAGACTAGGAATCTTGAGTTCTAAAAAGGGATTTAAGTTTAATCTAAGCAATTTTAGGTTCTAATTAACTTTAATAAATTATTTTGACTCTAGATTAATTAGGAAATAAATTAATCTTCGTTTAGAGCCTAACATTGCTTAGGTTTGCTTAATTACGCCATTAAGCTAAAAAATACTATTCTAGGGGCAAAATGGTCATTTTGCACTAAAACTGCTCGGGACCATAGGGACTTGAACAGAGACCTCTAGACACATGAAAACATGTTTTTGAACCTCTGGGGAAGTTAGGGCTCAACGGCACCTTTACGCGTAAAGCGCTATAGGGTATTTTGGTCATTTTGACCAAACCGCTGAAAGCGAAATTTTCGCTTCGAAAGCATTCAAAGGCCATTCAATCCCTTCAAACATTGAGTTGACCTTCGAGGATGACCAAGTTGGTTACCCTCGAGTTCGGTCGAGAAATGACCTTGGGCATTTTGGTCATTTCCCTCGGACAGAAAAATCGGGGTGTTACAGATAGCCTAGTGGATCGTGTAACACCCCGATTTTTCTGTCTGAGAGGATAATGACCAAAATGCCCCTGTTGTCATTTTCGGCCTAGAATTCGAGGATGGCGACGGCAGTCCTCGAAGGGCTAACTCAATGTTTTGAAGGGGATTGAATGGCCTTTGAATGGTTTCGTAGGCGAAAGTCTCATTTTCTGCAGTTTCGGGTCAAAATGACCAAAATACCCCTATAGTGTTTTTACACGGGTAAAGGTGCCTTTTGAGCCTGAAACTTTCCCCGAAGGTTTAAAACAATGTTTTTACATGTTTAAAAGCTTCTGTTTAAGTCCCAGTGGTCCCGAGCAGTTTTAGTGCAAAATTATGATTTTGCCCCTAGAATAGTGTTTTTGAACTTAATGACATAATTAAGCAAACCTAAGTAATATTAGGCTCTAATCAAAGATCAATTAATTTTCATAATTAATCTAGAGTCAAAATAAGCTATTAAAATTAATTAGAACCTAAAATTGCTTAGATTAGATTTAAATCTCTTTTTAAAACTCAAGATTCCAATTTTGGAATCTTGAATAGTAATTTCTCTCTCCAATTTCTTAAATCATGGAATTGTGTCTAGAATTGTTTATGAACTAAAATGAGTTTATAACTCACTAATGATGCAAGACCACTCCTTAAACATGTCTTGACAACCTTGATTACCTATTTTCTCACCTAAGCACTTTTTTACAAATTGCTAATCTTAATCCTAATCAAAGATACACCTAAACATAACTCTAAACCACAATTAAAATGCAAGGAAACCCTCCTCCATGGCTGATGCATTTTCGGCCACTCCTCCCCCATTTACATCACATGTTGATTTGTTTCTCACTCAAAGAACCATACTTGCACCCATGCTTGCACCCATGCTTGAACCCATACCTAGCCATGCTTTCTACCATGCCTTGAACCATACCTTGGAGAATAGATTTTCTCTTCCCATGTGCTGTAAATGGCCGAAGCTCCCTCTCCCATTTACACCTCTAATTTTGTTTCATTTCTCTATAAATAGCATGCTTGGGTGAACTTGCATCATTGTGGGTTCATTTGCTAAGTTTAAGTTTTCAAAGAACACTTCAAAGTTTCCTTTTTCTCTCAAGTTCAAGTGTTCAAGTTCTTCATGTTCTTCATCCTCTTCTCTCATCCCAACCTTCAATCACTTGGTAGGGATTTTCTTTCATTTAAGTTCTTAATCTCTTTATGTGTTCCTAGTTTCTCTTGAATCTTTTTGGGAACTTCTTTTCTTCTCCTCCTCCTTTCTTTATTCGGCCATGAGGCTTAAAGATCAAAGGAATGAGAGCTTGATGATGAGGGTTTCATGATGATGTTCATCACTTGAACAAACCTCTAAAGCTTGATCTTTGTTCTTGAGTTAAAAATGTTCATAGTTCTTTCTTTCTTGAACCTTGAAATCTTTATCTTTGATGATGTTTTAAAATGGTTACATAAACTCAATGATGAGGACTCATGATGTTGGTGTTAATACATTATCAAGATCAAGGTCTCTAGAGTTTTAAAATGGTTCTTTCTTGCTCTCAAGTTTCAGTTTCTTTTCTTTCCTTCTCTCTAAAATTTCGGCCAACCATCCTTGGTGGTCCAAACATGATAGCTTGATGATGAGAGTTACAGTTGGTGACTTTGTGTTCACCGCAAGGAAATCTCTAAAGCTTGAGTTTTCATAAAGGTGTTATAAAATTCATTTATGGTTATATTTTTAAGGAATTTTATCTTGAGTTCTAAGAACTCTAGACCTCACTTTACTTTGTCATGATGAGTTTGGGTTAAGGTTAAAATTCCTCTAAAAGTCTTGTATGAGCTCTAATAAGAAATGAAATAAACTCATATTCATATTTATATTCAAGCTATTACATTTCATATTTACTTTTAGCTTTGCATTCATATTTATTTTCCAAGCCATCACTTAAAGTTAAAGGATAAGGAATGGAGTGCATCTCATATGTATGTTCTTGTCTAGCATATTTACTTTTCATCACTAAAGAACATAAATATTTAAAATGAGAGCTTGCATTATCACCTAATTAATTCTCAAAGCCTTTCTATTTCGGCCTTAAAGTCGATTGTTGCTGGGCCTAGAGCACTAAAATAAAGAAATGAACTTGCATGGCATATTTATTTTAAGTCTTGCATATTTAAATTTCAAGCCTTGCATATTTATTTCAAGTCTTGCATATTTAAATTTCAAGCCTTGCATATTTATTTCAAGTCTTGCATATTTAAATTCTAAGTCTTACATATTTACTTTAAAGTTCTCACTTTACTTTGTAACGAAGAATAAAAATGAAGTGCATAGTATGTTTAAATTATGTCATCACTTGAAGACCTTAAAGCTCAAAGACTTGCCCATTTTATCTCAAGTTTAAGTTTAGTATGGAAGCATTCTTTGAATGCATAATTTCGGCCAAGTAACAATGATGAGCTTGGAATGAGTTTCATCTAGTTACAAGGGCCAACAACCTATGCTTTAATGTTTTCTTTATGTTGATGAGTTTTATAAAGTTATGACCAACAAGATTTATGATTTCTATTCCTCTTCTAAATAAGTATTAAATTGGATTACTGATCTAAGGTTATTTTTACCCTCTTGATAAAATAAAATGGTTTGTAAAGAGTTTTAGAAGTCCTAAAATGATTCCAAGGGAAACTAGCAACTTATATGCTTCAAAAATGTCAAATTATGTGTCTTCTGAACATTGAACAATTCGGTTCTATCTTGATATGTTTGATGTTGAATGATGATGTTTTGATGTGTTAGAATCTGTGAAAATGATATATGATGAGGTAGGAACACTTCTATGCATGTTAGAGGAGAAACTAGCTTCATAGGAAAACCGTAAAGTTGGAATTTAACGTATGTTTAACCCTTTTAATCTTAGTCAATGCCAAAAATGTTTTAGTATGATAAAAATCAGTTTAGGATTGAATAATCATGAAAAATTTGGTTACATTTCAAGTAGGATTGAATTTTAGCACCCATAGAGAAACTAGTATCTAGAAAACCGTAAAAAATGCAATTATAGAACTCTTAGAACATTTAATTTTTAGAATCTGTCCAGAAACCTCATAATATGGTAAACATGGTTTATAATTAGTTCTTAGACATAGGAATGCCTCATAATTGGTTTAGATTTAATTTATAGCGCCTTAGGCGAAGACAGAACCAAGAAAGGATCTAAAACGTAAGTTCTAGAACCCCGTAATTGTAAACTTATAACTTTGCCCAGATTTAATAAAGAGTATAAATGATAGTAAGATTTGTTAGAAGAGAATCCTTATGTGCATAAGATGTTGATAGAGAATGATAGAATAATTACATCTCAAGTTTAAGGCCCTTAAGGGTCAAAGCATAAGATACCGTAGAATCAAGAGCATAATAAGTTTCAATGTTACTTGTGAAAGTATAAGAATGATTATGTGAACGCATGGAATTATGATGGAGGATGTATGTTTGATTGACTTATATGGCATAAAGTAAATTTAGAAGAAATCCGGCATGCTGCTTTTATGCTGCCAAATTTCTGACAAATTTGGGGACTTAGAAAGTTTTTGAAAGACCTATGAGATTTTGTTTATGAGGTACTAAGATGAGTTCTCGGATGACACCGGTTCGGCCGAGCACCTCCAGAGAACTCATGTGACATCGGTACCAAGATGTATTCTTGGGTGACACCGGTTCAGTCGAGTAACCCCAAGAAATGCCCCCTAGCTCGTACTGGATAAGTCGGGATTATGTTTATGATTATGATACGCTTATCGGGATTGATAAGTAAGAACTAGTGACGACTAGTTAAGGTATGAGCTCATAACCTAGAGATGTGACACGCTCGGGTGACACGGTTCGCCGAGCACCCTAACGATTGTCTTTAGGTGGCCCTTGAGGAAGAAAAGTATGATGATTATGTCACAGTTTTCCCATTTGAGATTTCAATTGCCACTTTATGCCACTATTATGATGTTCTTAATGTTATGATTACTATTCTTGCATTAAGTAGAGCCATGCATACATACTTTAATATGTTGCATCCATGATATTAAGAGTCATACTAAAATGAATGGACCTTGGCTAACTATGTTTCAAAAGCTTAAAAATGGACCTAATGCATGCTCACTTATTTTGTACACTAAACCCAAGGTTCCTGAGGACGTAGATGATGCACCTAGGTTGTAACGCCCCGATTTTCTGTCTGAGTGGAAAATGACCAAAATGCCCCTGAGGTCATTTTCGGCCCGGAATTCGAGGATGGCCGACCCGGCAATCCTCAAAAGGCCAACTCAATGTTTGAAGGGGATTGAATGACCCTTGAGTAGTTTCGGAGGCGAAAGTCTCATTTTCTGTAGTTTCAGGTCAAAATGACCAAAATACCCCTATAGCGTTTTTACTCAGGTAAAGGTGCCATTTGAGCCCGAAACTTTCCCCGAAGGTTTAAAACAATGTTTTTACATGTTTAAAAGCGTCTATTTAAGTCTCGGTGGTCCCGGACAGTTTTAGTACAAAATTACGATTTTGCCCCTAAAATAGTGTTTTTGAGCTTAATGATGTAATTAAGCAAACCTAAGCAATATTAGGCTCTAATCGAAGATTAATTAATTTCCATAATTAATATAGAGTCAAAATAAACTATTAAAATTAATTAGAACCTAAAATTTCTTAGATTAGATTTAAATCCCTTTTAAAAACTCAAGATTCACTATTGGAATCTTGAATAGTGTTTTCTCTCTCCAATTCCTTAAATCAAGGAATTGTGTCTAGAATTGTTTATGCACTAAAATGAGTTTATATCTCACTAACGATGCAAGACCACTCCTTAAACATGTCTTGACAACCTTGATTACCCATTTTCTCACCTAAATACTTTCTTACAAATTCCTAATCTTAATCCTAATCAAAGATACACCTAAACACAACTCAAAACCACAATTAAAATGCAAGAAATCCCCCCCATGGCTGATGCAAGTTTTGGCCACTCCTCCTCCATTTACATCACATGTTGATTTGTTTCTCACTCAAAGAACCATGCTTGAACCATACCTTGAACCATACCTCACCATACTTTGAACCATACCTCACCATGCCTCAAGATCACAACATCTCACCTCATGGACCTCATGGGGCTGCTCTTGTTGGCCGAAACTTCCTCCCCCTTCTTGCACCCTGCATTTGTTTTATTTCTCTATAAATAGCATGCTTGGGTGAACTTGCATCATTTTGGGTTCATTTGCTAAGTGTAAGTTTTCAAAGAGCACTTCAAAGTTTTCTTTTCTCTCAAGTTCAAGTGTTCAAGTTCTTCAAGTTCTTCATCCTTTTCTCTCATCCAAATCTTCAAATCACTTGGTAGGGATTTTCTTTCAAGTATTTCCTTTGTTTAAGTGTTTACTCTAGTTATATGTTTATGGTTTCTCTTGAGTCTTTTTAGAACTTCTTTCCCTCTCCTTTTTCCTCTTCATTTTCGGCCATGGGCCTTTGAGGACAAGGGAATGAGAGCTTGATGATGAGGTTTCATGATGATGATGTCCATCACTTGAACAATCTCTAAAGTTTGATCTTTGTTCTTAAGTTAAAGATGTTTTTAATTCTTTCTTTTTGAACCTTGAATCTTTAACTTTGATGATGTTTTAAAATGGTTACATAAACTCAATATTAAGGACTCATGATGTTGGTGTTAATGCATCATCAAGATTTTCTATCTAGAGTTTCAAATGTTTCCTTTTCTTTTTAAAAAGTTTCGGTTCCTTTTCCTTTTCTTTCTCCAAATTTTCGGCCATGTTGGCCAATGAGATTCATAATGGCTTGATGATGAGAGCTCCTAGATGATGACTATGTGTTCATCACAATGAGGCCTCTAGAGTTTGAGTTTTAATAAAAATGTTATTTATGACCACATTTCAAGAAAAGAAACTTTGTGTTCTAAAGAACCTTTGAGGTTCACTCTTGTCTTTACTTTACCTTGTTATGATAAGTTTGGGTTGAGGTTTAAGTTCCTTTAAAGTCTTGTATGAGCTCTAATAAGAAATAAAATGGACTAGCATTCATATTTAAATTCAAGCTTATGCATTACATATTTACTTTGAGCTTTGCATTCATATTTATTTTCCAAGCCATCACTTAAAGTTAAAGGATAAAGAATGGAGTGCACCTCATATTTACATTCTTGTCTAGCATATTTACCTTTCATCACTAAAGAACGTAAAAATTTAAAATGAGAACTTGCATGATCACCTAACTAAATCTCAAAGCCTTTCTATTTCGGCCTTAAAGTCGATTGTTGCTAGGCCTAGAGCACTAAAATAAAGAAATGAACTTGCATGACATATTTATTTTAAGTCTTGCATATTTATTTCAAGTCTTGCATATTTATATTTCAAGCCTTGCATATTTATATTTCAAGTCTTGCATATTTATATTTCAAGTCTTGCATATTTACTTTAAGCTCTCACTTTACTTTGTAATGAGGAATAAAAATGAGGTACATAGCATATTTAAATTATGTCATCACTTAAAGACCTTAGAGCTCAAAGTGTAACACCCTAATTCTCTTTAGAAATAGATATGATTATGGTTAGAAATAGATACAATTAAAGATTTTATACCCAAAAATATTTTTCGGGCAATGTTTGATTACCCGGGTACACTGTTTCACCTGTTTGGTGAAATTTCGGTGTGTGATTTCTAACACCGAAAACTAGTTAGATCTCTACAAAACAAAATAAACCTATCCCTTCAAATCAAATGAATGGTTAATATTCAATATTGAATTACAAGATTGAATCACAACTATTCATTTTACTTTATTGGCTTTGTAATTATCTAAACATAATATATTTTATTCCTTACTTTAATACAAGATAAACATCATTTTTGGCTTCTTTAAGAAGCTCATTCTCAGCCATTTCTTCAAGAATACAGCAGCTCCATTTCTTCCATGGATAAGAGCTTCAACATGCTTTCAACTTCATATATGTTAGCTTAGAGTTACCAAAATCCAAAGTTTCCTTCACAAAAATTATTCTACACCTCAACATCTACACATATAACCGATTAGAATCTCAATCACTCACCAAATCTCAATCTTGATCCCTTGTACCTCACTATTTGTAAAGGGTTTTGGGTGTGTTTTGAGAGCCTTCAAGTGGAGGGCACCATCTTGAAGCATACTAGGGACAAAGACATCACTTGCTTCCAATAGTAGGGTTTTATTTGGTCTTTTCTTGCCAAATTTATATTTCACATCTCTGACTTGTTCTGCTCAAAATTTTTCATTGTGGTGGTTAATGATATATGGTTTTTGATGTATGAATTTTGGTGAAGGGTTTGGATGAGGTTGGATAACTCATTTCATCAAGAGAATTTTTAGTTAGAGTGCTGGATTTTCGGTTTTCCTGCATAGAGCAAAATTTCATGAATTTATAGACATGTTTACAGTGATATTCATTGCCTGAAAAAAATATATGTTGGTCCTAATATCTTCAAATATCTACACGAAATTTCCTGAGCATTGGTTTCAAGGAATACTGTCTTAAAAAAATCAGAAACCGAAATAGATCTCATGCTGTCTGGATTTCTGAAACTGAAGCAGGGAAATTGTATGATTTTATTATCATACTAAATGAGTGATTTCTCTGTTGAAATTTTTACAGAAATTTACCAGCATCTTGAAGTGTAACTGTAAATTTTATCTTGGGTTGATTCCATCATATGATAAATTTAAAAATTAGGAGAACCTTGTCCTAGGCTGTGAAAAGGTGTGTTGTGACCACTAAATTTGTAGAATTTAGTAACATGGTTATAGAAATCTGATTGTTATGAAAATTTTACAGGATCCTTTAGACGTATGAAGGTGTCATAGGGAATTTTTATGACTCTTGAATTGGTTGTTTTATGGGGAAATTAATTTTAAATTATAAAGTGACAAATCTGCTAATTGCTGAAAATGGTAAGAATGTCTTGAACTAATGATAGAATGGCTTTAGATGCAAGTATATGTCATGTTAATGCATGCTAATTGTTTGAAAGAAATGTTGATGAGATATGGATGAGACTCCAACATAATTGTATGCTTACCTATTATCTAAGCAAGCCTTTGAAAAGAGAAGTACACTATGTGATTATTGTGAGGATAAAGGAAAAGAAAAGAAAAATAACATGACTTTTAGTTGTGCAATTTTTAACATATGGGGAAAATAGAAACAAGGCTTGTGTGGTTAAGAGGGGAAGGCAAAAGTAAGAGCTTCCCTAGGAATTTGATGAGTCGATAGACGTATCGACATATAGGAATGAGCTCATGTCCTAGTAATCAATAGTTCTTGTGGAATGACTCCACTACAGATACCACTTGATATGAGATTAAGCTTTTCCTATGTTACTGAAAAGAGATAATTGCACTAAATGAATTCCACGAGTCACAAGAGAAAAACACTTGATTATTACCATTTTGCATTTGACTTTATATACATTATGCACATTAGTATTTATGCATATAATTTAGCATGATTAATTCAACATGAATCAATTTACAGATTATATTATGTTCACATTGGAGGGAGTACCCTACTGAGAATTTTATAATATTCTCATCCCTATGGTTTTATTTACTTTGTATTATTCAGATCCCGCAGATACCGTCACTAGTGTTTTACCTTGACTCGCCACAGTGGGTGTGGCATTATGACCCTGTTCTCGACTCTCTTTATGTAGTGGGTTACTCGCAAGTTTGTGCGTATGTGTTTTTCGGCCGTTCTTTTAGTACCTCTGTATTTACAGCTGATTTTGACCCGGCTTTCCCTTATGATGGTGTGCCTCTCCACTTGGCACATCCTGTGATATTTGATGTCCCGCCTGCACCACCAGCACCCCTTCCAACAGATGATCCCCCTTCCTCCTCGTCTTTAGATTCTGACCCACCTGAGGGTCCTGATGTCCCTAGTGGAGGTGAGGCTATCATACCGATGGCCAATGGTTTCATCTAGTAGGACATGAGATCTTCAGGACTCCTGATATGTATATAATGGCAGTTTAGTACTAGAGCCTTGCTAGCCCGCAGATTTGAGCTTATTAAATGTTATGAGGTCCAATTCTGGTTGTATAAAATTTTGCTGGACCTCGACTTTAAGCAGGTTAGACTAGATACTGGAGGTGTTTCTTTCCTTTTTGGTGAACTGAGTTCTTGACTAGCTTAGACATTAACTAGTGGGTTTCTTAGTATGATGTACATATTGTAAACTTAAAAATGATGTTTATATATGTATATACGAGTTTAGCCACAAACATGTCTGAATTATTTGATTTCACTTCTTTCGACTAGTATAGATTATCAAGATACGTAATACTTTTCTAATTACTGTATTGATACTCGAGTAAAGTATGGTAATTAGGAGGGTGTTACACAAAGACTTGTCCATTTTATCTCAAGTTAAAGTTTTATGTGGGAACATTCTTTGAATGCATAATTTCGATCATGTAGTGATAATGAGCTTGGAATGAGTTTCATCTAGCTACATGGGCCAACAATCTAAGTTTTACAACTTTCTTTAAGCCTCATGAACTTTATGAGATTAAGACCATACAAGATTTATGAATTTAATTCTCTTTTAAGGAATGATCAAGTGGTCACTGACCTAAGGATGTTCTTAGCCTCTTTAACAAAATAAAATGGTTTGCAAAAGAGTTTTAGAAGTCCTAAAAATGATTCCAAGAGAAACTAGCAACTTATATGCTTTAGGAATATCAAGTTATGCATCTTTTTGGGGCTTAATGTTTTGGTTCTACCATGATGAGTTTGCTGCTGTGTGATGATGTTTTGATGTGTTAGAATGTGTAAAAATTATGTATGATGAGGTAGGAACAATTCTATGCATGATAGGAGAGAAACTAGCTTTCTAGCAAAACCGTAAAGTCAAGACTTAGCATAGTTTTAACCCATTTATTTTTGGATACTGCCCAAAATGTTTCAATAGGAATATAATCAGATTAGGATTGTTTAATCATGAAAAATTTGGTTACATTTGAAGTAGGATTGAATTTTAGCATCTATGGAGAAACTAGTAACTAGAAAACCGTAAAATCGCAATTCTAGAACTCTTAGAACATTTAGTTTTTTGTTTCTATACAGCACCCTTAAAACATGATATAAATTATTTATAATTAGTTCAAAGGTCCAGGAATACCTCATAATCGGTTTAGATTTAATTCATAGCGCCTTAGGCAAAGACGGAACTAGGAAAGGGTCTAAAACGTAAGTTCTAGAATCTCGTAATTGTAAGTTTATAATTCTGCCTCTAAGGAATGGTGTTGCCCAGATTTATTAAAGAGCATAAATAATAGTAATATTTATTAGAAGAGAATCCTTAGGTGCATAAGAAGTGGATAGAAAATGATAGATTAATTACATCACAAGTTTAAGGCCCGTAAGGGTCAATGCATAAGATACTGTAGGACCAAGAGCATAATGAATTTTCAATGCTTCCTATGAACGTATAAGAATGATTATGTGAATGCATAGAATTATGATGAAGGATGCATGTTTAATTGACTTTTGTGGCATAAAGTAAAATATGGAAGAAATTCGGCATGCTACTGTTATGCTGCCGAATTTCTAACAAACTTGGGGACTTAGAAAGTTTTTGAAAACCTATGAGATTTTTATTTATGAGGTACTAAGATGAGTTCTCGGATGACACCGGTTCGGCCGAGCACCTCCAGAGAACTCATGTGACATCGGTACCAAGATGAATTCTTGGGTGACACTGGTTCGCCCGAGCACCCACAAGAAATGCCCCCTAGCCCCTACTGGATAAGTCGGGATTATGTTTATGATTATGATACGCTTATCGGGATTGATAAGTAAGAACTATAATGATAACTAGTTAAGGAATGAGCTCATAACCTAGAGATGTGACACATTCTGGGTGACACCGGTTCGGCTGAGCACCCCCAGAACGATTGTCTTTTAGGGTGGCCTATGAGGATGTAAAGTATGATGTTTATGTCATAAAGTTTCCCATATGAGAATTTAATTGCCACTTTATTCCACTATTATGATGTTCTTAAAGTTATGATTATTATTCTTGCATTAAGTAGAGCCATGCACACATTCTTTAATATGTTGCATCCATGTCATTAAGAATCATGCTAAAATGAATGGACCTTGGCTAATTATGTTTTTAAAGCTTAAAAATGGACTTAATGCATGCTCACTTATTTTACATACTAAACCCAAGGTTCCTGAGGACATAGATGATGACACCTAGGTAGTAGGAGGCCCTACTGAGATTCTTTAGCAAGATTCTCACTCCCTCTATCTCTTTTT
Source organism: Dalbergia cochinchinensis (assembly GCA_031216125.1). Classification (NCBI taxonomy): domain Eukaryota; kingdom Viridiplantae; phylum Streptophyta; class Magnoliopsida; order Fabales; family Fabaceae; genus Dalbergia; species Dalbergia cochinchinensis. The sequence goes on from CM062376.1 coordinate 11,592,302, forward strand.
TTCCGTCACGTCTTCAGATGGCGACGTTCGTAGTTTTTGTGGACACCTCAACATGGGAGGTGCATCATGATCCGGACCACGGGTCATACCATTTTTGTGGGTTGCTGCGTCGTTCGTGTATTTATGTTCATTGGATGGCCCTTTAGTCACCCCGTACATAGCCATCGATTCTCTCCTGTCTCACCCTTCGGCGACGACTTTGTGTTCGAGCCCGCATGCCCTCGAGAGGAGCGGATCCGTCGCAAGAGTTTCTTTTCTTTGAAATCATTTCCTTTGAAATCAAAACCTTTTTGTAAAAGGTTTTTGCCCATGGATTTGAAGTCACTAAATGACATTAAAAAGGGTAGATCTTGAGCCTTAGACATTTAGGTGATAACATAATCGTAAATATGCTAATGCAAGCTTTGTTTTAATCTTGATATCGTAAGGTAATGACAATGGAAACGTAAACATGATATGCAAGGCTCAAATGTAAACATGGGATGCAAAAAATTGAAATATAAACATGCTAAGCAAGAAATTTAAATATGGAATGCAAGTTCATTTCTTTATTTTAGTGCTCTAGGCTCCATAACAATCGACTTTAAGGTCGAAATAGGTGAGCTTCGAGATTAATCATTATGTGATGTGCAATTTTTTGTTTTAATCTTTGAGTTCTTAGGTGATGGCATGAAAAGTAAATGTGCTAGATGAGAAACATAAATATGAAATGCACTTTCATTTCTTATCTTCAAGCCTTAAGTGATAACTTGAATTCTTGCATAAACGTGATGATGTTTCCTTGCTAAAAATCATTTGAAATGCAAGATTTTTTAGGACAAAGTACCTACAAATTCCTTGATCATTCAAAATTCGTCCTAAAAATCATCTTGCTAAAAATCATCAAGATGAAGGTTTAAGTGAGAGCTTCAACGTAAATATGAAATGTAAGAACTTGAAATTAAATGTGCAAGACTCAAAGTAAATATGCAAGTTCCATTCTTTATTTTAGTGCTCTAGGCCCCGCAACAATCGACTTTAAGGCCGAAATAGAAAGGCTTCGAGATTATTTTAGGTGATATGCAAGCTCTCGTTTTACATCTTTAAGTTCTTAAGTGATGACTTGAAATATAACATGGAATGCGAAGCTTGGAATTTAAACGTGCATTATGCAAGTTCATTCCTTATCTTGGGGTTTAGTGATAGCATAGAAATAAACATGCTATGCAAAGCATAAAGTAAATGTGAATGCAAGTTACTTTTATTTTGTCTAGAGCTCTTGCAAGACTTTTAAAAGAACATAGTTCCAACCCAAACCTCATCCTCACAAGAAAAGGAAACTACTAGTGCTTGAATACTTAAAATGAATCATGACCATAAAACTTGAAGATGGCCGAATCTTCATTAAGAAGAATAACCCATTTTTGAACTCTAGGGACCAAGATCTTGATGATTCAAACGCCAACATCTCAAGTCCTCATCATTGAGTATTTTACTATGTTTTAAACTTCCATCAAAACCAAACTCATGGTAAACATAAAGGAACAAAACCGAAAACATACTTGGTCTAGGAACCAAGTTCAAGCTCTAGAGTTTTGTTCATGTGACATACATCAACATGAAGCCCTCATCATCAAGCTACCATTTTTTTCAAGTTCCAAAGGCCTTCATGGACGAAACCTCAAAGAAATGAGATGGAGTTTTTAAAGGTTCAAGAGAAACACAACTATTTCTTGAGTAAAACTTGGAAATAATAAACTTTTCTTAAGAATACTCAAGCTCTAGAGGTTGTTCATGTGACAAACATCAACATGAAGCCCTCATCATCAAGCTACCATTTTTCCAAGTACCTTAGGCCTTTATGGCCGAAACATCAAGAAACAAAAGTTCCAAAAAGGTTTCATGAAAAACACAACCTTGTCTTGACCAAAACTTGAAAAAGATGAAACTTTTCACAAACAAGATTCAAGCTTTAGAGGTCTCATGTTGGGATGAACACATGGTCATCTCAAGAGAGCACTCATCGTCAAGCTCTCCTCATCTTGGCCTTGAGGCCAAAAAAGAAAGAAAAAGGAGAAAGAATGGAACTTTTCCTTAAGAAAGGTTTAAGCTTTAGAGGCCTCACTTTAAGATGAACTCATGGTTTCATCTTGGAGAGCACTCATCATCAAGCTCTCATGTTCAAGGCCTTGAGGCCGAAAATGAAAGGAAAAGAAAAGGAAGAAACCGAAAAATGAAGAAGCAACATGGAGGTTCCACCTTGCATCATTTCCCAACAAGATTCAATATAGAAATGAAAAACATATTGAGAAAGGTTCCCTACCTTGTGGTTTTTGAAAAGAAGAGGAAGAACTTGAGCTTGAATAACTCTTGGAAGCTTGAGAGAAAACCTCAAAGTGCTCTAAACTCTAAGCTTTAGTAAAATGAACAAAGGTGCTTCAAGTTCCCTAAGCTACCTATTTATAGAGAAGTAAAATGATGGTGGCCTTTTGGGGGGGGGGGAATTCGGCCACTTTACAGCCACATGGGGGAGGAAATATCTTTGTTCAAAGCATGGTGTTAGTCATTCAAAGCATGGTAAAAAGTCTAGCTATGCATGGCCTAAGGTATGGCTAACAATGTAGCTTATTTCCAAACATTTTAAATGAATAAAATCATAAAATTTTGGGCCGTAAAGGAGTGGAAAAAACATGCCTTCCATGTCAAAAAAGAAGGAAATATTTTTAAATTTTGAATTTCCAAAGCATAGGTAAGGTGGTGTAAGACATAGTGTCTTGAAAAGTTTGATTGAAAGCTTGAATGACCATAAAAACAATTCATTCTTTTTGAATTTGAAAGACATAAATATTTTTAATTTAGAAATGAATTGAAAACCTTGATTGATGTATGACAACTTTTCTTGGAAGAGAAAGCACATGAAAGGAAATGTGAATAGTGAAAATACTATTCATAGTTGCTTTTTCTTTAAAGAAAGGAAAGAATTAGAATTGAGTTGCAAATTTTCCTAAGCCAATTTTAGGTTCTAATTAACCTTAAATAATTATTTTAGCTTTAGATTAATTAAGAAAATAAATTAACCTTTCATTAGAGTCTAATATTGCTTAGGTTTGAGTTAAATAACTCGTTAGGCTTAAAATGCACTAAGCAGGGGTAAAATCATAATTTTTACCAAAAGTTGCCCGGGACCTCCGGGACTTAGACCAACATGGTTCATGCCTTAAAACATCATTTTTGATCTCCGGAACGAGTCCGGGTCGGAGTTGAAACTTAAAACGGCCTTAAATCAAGTTAGGGGTATTTTGGTCATTTGTGCACAAAAATCTCAGAAATGAGATTTTTCTGCTCCGTTGGACATTCACAATCATACAATCCCCTTCATATAACATATGAACCCTATGAGGATGGCCAAAGCCGCCGTCCTCAGAGCTGGGTAAAAATGACCTCAGGGGCATTTTGGTCATTTAAAAGTTCAGAGAAAAACGGGGCGTTACACCGTCGATCAAGGACATCCCCATATTCATATCCCTAAACTTCTCTGTTAGCTCAACTTCCTTTACCATCATGTAAGACAGGTGTAAAGATTTTCGACTCAAGGCATCGGTGGCTACATTAGCCTTGCCAGGGTGGTAACTTAAACCAAAATCATAGTCTTTTAGAAACTCCATCCATCTTCTCTACCTCATGTTCAACTTCTTTTGATCAAATAGGTGCTTAAGGCTCTTATGATCAGAGAAAACTTCAAATCTTACACCATATAAATGGTGCCTCCACGTCTTCAAGGTGAACACTATGGCTGCTAACTCCAGGTCATGGGTAGGGTAGTTTGCTTCGTGAGGCTTGAGTTGTCTGGATGCATAGGCTACCACTTGCCTATTTTGCATTAATACACAGCCTAGACCTTTGCCCGAAGCATCACAATATACCTCGAAAGGTACATTGGGGTCAGGTAGAACCAAAACTAGGGTTGTGGTTAACTTTTCCTTTAGCTCTTGGAAGCTCTTTTTGTAACGCCCCGATTTTTCTGTCTAAGAGGAAAATGATCAAAATGCCCCTGAGGTCATTTCCTGACCGAAATTCGAGGATAGCCGACCTGGCAGTCCTCGAAGGGTCAACTCAATGGTTGAAGGGGATTGGATGACCTTGAATGGTTTCGGAACCAAAAATCATGTTTTCTGCAGTTTCAGGTCAAAATAACCAAAATACCCCTACAGCGTTTTACGTGGGTAAAGGTGCCGTTTGAGCCCGAAACTTCCCTTAAAAGTTTAAAATGACATTTTCATGTATTTAAAAGTATCTGTTTATGTCTCGGTGATCCTGAGCAGTTTTTGCACAAAATTACAATTTTGCCCCTGGCATTAGGCTCTAATCGAAGATTAATTAATTTTCATAATTAATCTAGTGTCAATATAAGTCATTAAAATTAATTAGAACCTAAGATTGCTTAGATTAAACTTAAAACCCCTTTTTTTTTAAAGAACTCAAACCTTCTAGAACATAGAATCTTAAATAGTATTTTCATTATTCACCCTCTACATCTCAAAAGGAAGCCTAGGATAAATAGAGATAGACTCCCCTAAAAGGCTAGAATGCCCACTAATCATAACCTACATAGCCTTAATTACCTATCCTTTCACTTACACATTTTACTATAAACTCCTAATCTTAGGCCTAATTCAAAAAATATACTTAAACACATCACTAACCCATAATTAATAAAACAATTTCCTCCCCTTGGATTACCCTATAAGTGGCGCCACCTCATACCCTATACCTCACAAGTTTGTTCACTCATACACTCAAGGAACCATGCCTAAACCTATGCCTAAACCCATGCCTCCACCTTACCTTGAAATGACAGAACCAAGAGATATTTTCCCTCTTTTTTCCCCTTAATATTTTGGCCACCCTTCCTTCCACTCACCTCCCCATGTTTTGTTTCTCTATAAATAGCATACATGAGTAAACTTGAGACACCTTTAGTCACTTGGCAAGTTTTAGTTTTCTAGAGCACTCAAAGGCTTTCTTTTTCTCTCAAGTTTCAAGAGTTCCTATTCTTCAACCTCTTCATCTTCTTCATCTTCTTCAACCTCATTTCACTTGGTAGGGATTTCTTTCAAGTGTTTCATTCATTAAAAGTTGTTATTTGGTTATGTGCTTTATGATTTCCCTAGAACCTCTTAGTTCTTCTTTTCTTTTCTTTTCTTTCCTTCTTTCTTTTTCGGTTTCTTGGTTCCCTTTTTCTTCCTTTATGTTTCGGCCATGATGGCCTATCTTGGAGGAAAACCATGGCTTGATAATGAGGTTTCAATATAACGAACTCATGATTATCATTTGAGAAACCTCTAGAGCTTGAAACTTGGTTTTGATCTTAACATATCTTGGTTATTCCTTTCCTTGAAACAAGTTCGGTTCCTTTTCCTTCTTTTCCTTCTTGGATTCGGTTTCTCTTCTTTTTCCTCTTCTTGTTTGGATTTCGGTTTTGAAGGTTCATTTTTGTATGAAAAATGGCTCAAGGATGAAAGTACATGATGTTGGAGATTATGTGACACCAAGATCATAGCCTCTAGAGCTTAAAGTTTCATTTTTCTCCCCCTCATGGCTTCGGCCTTGTCTTCCTTTTCTTTGGTGTTCAAGATTTTGTTTTGAATAATGTTGGTTATTGGTCATTTTGATCTCTTGATCCATTTCCTTGAACTTGATGATGATGTTCAAAGCATAAGGTTTCTTTGACACCTTGGTATAAAGAACTCTAAAGTTCACTTTATCTGGCTATGATAAGTTTGGGTTGAGGTTTAAGTTCCTTTAAAGTCTTGTAAGAGCTCTAGTGAAGATTAAAAAATGAACTTGCATATTTATATTTCTAGCCCCTCATATTTACATCCCAAGTTCTAGCATCTCATATTTACTTTCCTATGTCATCACTAAACTCTAAAGATTAAAGAAAAGAATTTGCATTATCACATTTAAGTTTCAAGCTTTGCATCTCATGTTTATGTTTCAAGTTATCACCTAAGGACTCAAAGATTAAAACAAGACTTGCATTATCACCTAATTAATTCTCAAAGCCTTTCTATTTCGGCCTTAAAGTCGATTGTTGTTGGGCCTAGAGCACTAAAATAAAGAAATGAACTTGCATTGCATATTTAAATTTCAAGTCTTGCATATTTATTTCAAGCCTTGCATATTTATATTTCAAGTCTTGCATATTTACTTTAAAGTTCTCACTTTACTCTATAATGAAAGATAAAAATGAAGCGCATAGCATATTTACATTTTGTCATCACTTAAAGACCTTAGGGCTCAAAGACTTGCCCATTTTATCTCATGTTAAAGTTTAATATGGAAGCATTCTTTGAATGCATAATTTCGGTCATGTGGTGATAATGAACTTGGAATGAGTTTCATCTAGCTACAAGGGCCAACAATCTAAGTTTTAAGATTTTCTTTAAGCCTCATGAATTTTATGAAGTTAAGACCAACAAGATTTATGAATTTAATCCTCTTTTAAGGAGGAATTAAGTTGGTTACTAACCTAAGATTGTTTTTAGCCTCTTTGATAAAATAAAATGGTTTGCAAAGAGTCTTAGAAGTCCTAAATTAGTTCCAAGAGAAACTAGCAACTTATATGCTTTAGAAAAGTCAAATTGTGTATCTTTTTGGGACTTGACATTTTGGTTCTGCCATGATGAGTTTGCTGCTGTATGATGTTATGATGTGTTAGAATGTGTGAAAATTATATGATGAGGTAGGAACACTTCTATGCATGATAGGAGAGAAACTAGCTTCATAGGAAAACCATAAAGTTGGAATTTAACATGGGTTTAATCCCTTTAATCTTGATCAATGCCCAAACTATTTTAGTATTACAACGATCAGTTTAGGATTGATTAATCATGAAAAATTTGGTTACATTTGAAGTAGGATTGAATTTTAGCACCTATACAGAAACTAGTAACTAGAAAACCGTAAAAATGCAATTCTAGAACTCTTAGAACATTTAATTTTCTGATTCTGTACAGCACCCTTATAATGTAGTGAAAATGGTTTATAATTATTTCAAAGGCTTAGGAATACCTCATAATTGGTTTAGATTTAATTTATAGCACCTTAGGCAAAAACGGAACCGAGAAAGGGTCTAAAACGTAAGTTATAGCATCCCGTAATCATAGATGTAACATCCTAATTTTTAACCCAATACTCTAGAACATATTTAGGTTAATCATTAGTCTGTTACTTCATAGTTCTCGTTTAACTTTGAATTACTTAGCGGAAAATACGGGTAAAATTTTTTTTTGAAATAAAAGTGAGAGCCGCGTGATGCGATAAGCGGTAAACCACGTATAGTAAGACAATTGTCTCACAACATCATAACATGAGGCACAACATGAACATCACTGAATATCATTTCATATATATATATATATTTTGCCCACTTATAAATGTGGGACTTAGTTTAGTACAGGGGAAATGCATAAAAGAAAATACAACATAAAACATGAACATAATCTACTCCCCTACCCGAGTGCACCTAATAGGATAACCCCTAAACAAAAGAAGGTTTATCCCCATCTAAGTGGTGTGTGCTCTATTTCGGGCATCTACAGCTTCCTATTGGCGACTATCCCTCGAGCGTGGCAAGTAACCAGGAATCTGAGCAAGCTCCTCCGGCGTGAATAGACGGGACGGGGCTCGGAAGTGACCTCCACGGCGTGGCCTCATCTCCGGTCGTCGTGCAAGCCTCGGCTGAGTCACTAAGGCTCACTACCTTCCCAAGGTCCATGGGTATAGAGGGGGAAGATCCTCTGAGGGTGCCTGGGTCCGAATCTCAAGGATCCGTCTCAAAAGACGACGGCAACGGGCACATATCGGGGGTAGTCTCGAGCGGCGACGTGGATGATGGGCACGGCAAGCCTCTCCTCTAGGGACGTGGCGCTGCCGAACACCAGGTCATCGCCAAAAGGTGAGACCGGGAGAAACGATGGGAATGTACAGGGAGTGAAGGGTCGACCCATAAACATGAATACTCTAACCGCATCGACTCCACAAATGGAATGACCCGTGAACCGGGTCATGGTGCACCTCCCATGTCGGGCTGTCCACGAACACCACGAACGCCGCCATCTCAAGACGTGACGGAAAGAAAGAGATAGAGGAGTGAGAATCTTGCTAAAGAATCTCAGAGGGCCTCCTACTACCTAGGTGTCATCATCTACGCCCTCAGGAACCTTGGGATTATTTATACAAAATGACTGAGCATGTATTAAGTTCATTTTAAACTTTAAAATATATTTTAGCCAAGGTCCATTCATTTTAGGATGATCTTAATGTCATGAATGCAACATAATAGACAATGTATGCATGGCACTACCTAATGCACATACATAAAACATAACATCAAGCATCATCATTCTTGGTGGCATAAAGTGGCAATAGTAACATTCATATGGGACAAAACTTAGTGACATAATCATAATCATGAAACTTCTCTTCCTCATGGGCCACCCTAAAAGACAATCGAATCTGGGTGCTCTGGCCAACCGGTGTCACCTAACGTGTCATACATCTAGGTTATGAGCTCATACCTTAACTAGTCGTCACTAGTTCTTACTTACCACTTAACGATAAGCGTATCATAAATCATAAATCCCGACTATCTGAGTACGGGTTAGGGGGCAAAACTCTTAGGGGTGGTCGGCCGAACCGATGTCACCTAAGAGTATAAAATGGTACCGATGTCACATGAGTTCTATAGAGGTGCTCGGCCGAACCGGTGTCATCCTAGAACCCATCTTAGTACCTTAATTTTCAAAATCTCTTTAAGTCCCCAAATTTGTCGGAATTCGACAAGACAACGGTCATTACAATCAATTTCCTTCCAAATTTGCTTTATGCCACATTAACATATAATCTCATAAATTCCTCATATGAATAACATCATCATCATTAGCATACTTTATGCATCATCATAAATCATCCAAACGCTTACCCTTACGGTAGCTTATACTTTGACCCTTACGGGTCTTAATCTTGAGATATAGTTCTCTACATCCGTCGTTCATATTTTAAGTACCTAAGGCTCATAATTAAACATCATTCATAATCCTCTCATTTTACTTTTAAATCTGAATAGCATAGGTGGAAATCCTAACATGTGAATACGGGTTCTAGAACTTACGCTTTAGACCCTTTCTTGGTTCCATTTTACTAAGGCGCTATATATTAAATATAAATCAATTATGAGGCATTCCTATGCTTAAGGACTAATTATTAATCATGTTTACCATGTTGTAAGGGTGCTGGACCGAATCCAGAAAATTAAATGTTCTAAGAGTTCTACATTTGCATTTTTACGGTTTTCTAGTTACTAGTTTCCCCATAGGTGCTAGAATTCAATTCTAACTCAAATGATACCAAGTTTTTCATGTCTAAACAATCTAAATCTGATTATGTCCCCATTAAAACAGTTTGGAAAAGTTCCATAAAAAAATGGGTCAAAACTATGTTAAATTCTAGCTTTACGGTATTTCTAGTTAGCTAGTTTCTTACCTATCATGCATAGGATCGCTTCTACATCATCATATGATATTTTCACACATTCCAACACGTCAAAACATCATCATACAACATCACACTCATCACATCAGAACCAAAAACATTTAACTTAAATGAGAGAGTTAAATTGACATTTCTAGGTACATAAGTTAACTAGTTTCTCTTGGAATCATTCTATAACTTCTAAAACTCTTTATAAACATTTTAATCCATCAAGAGGCTAAGTGAAGCCTTAGGCCACTGACCAAAACATATTCCATCCCCTAAAAGATAATAAAATCACAACTTGTGATGACGTAACCTTATAAAGATTTGTAAAGCTTTAAGGAAAACTTAAAACATAGACTATTGGTCCTAGTAGCTAGATGAAAACTCATTGCAAGTCCATCATCACTACTTGGCCGAAATTATACATTCAAGGAATACATTCACATTTAACTTTATCTTGGAATGAAATGGGCAAGTCTTTGAGCTCTAGGTTCTTAAGTTATGACATAAACTAAACGTGCTCATGCTTTTCGTTTTTAATCTTGCTTACAAAGTAAAGTGATGACTTAAAATTAAATATGCAAGGCATAACTTAAACGCAAGCTTGAAAGTAAATATGCGAGGCATAAACTTAAACGCAAGCTTGAAGGTAAATATGCATGGTTCAATTCTTTATTTTAGTGCTCTTGGCCCAACAACAATCGACTTTAAGGCCGAAATAGATAGGCATTCGAGAAATTAATTAGGTGGTAATGCAAGTTCAATTCTTTATTTTAGTGCTCTAGGCCCAACAACAATCGACTTTAAGGCCGAAATAGAAAGGTTTTAGAATTAGATTAAGTGATGATACAAGTTTCATTTTAATCTTTATGTTCTTAGGTGATAGCTAGAAAGCAAAGATGCATAGCAAGAATGTAAATATGGATGTAAGCATAAAATAAATTATGCAACTTCATTTTATCTTTCTAGAGCTCTTAACAAGACTTTAAAGGAATTTAAACCATAACCCAAACTCATCCAAACAAGGTAAGGTCAAGCTTAGAGTTCTTAAAACTCAACATAATATTTTTAGGAAATCAACCATGAAACTTAGAAAATTAATGGATTTGGCCGAAATCATCAAGAAGAAAGGAACATTTTAAAACTCTAGAGTTCATGATCTTGGTGATATATTAACACCAACATCATGAGTCCTCATCATTGGGTTCATAAAGCCATTTAAAAACATCATCAAAGCTAAAGTTCTTAAGAGTTCAAGAAAAGAAAAACTAGAAACATTTTTGCTCAAGAACAAAGATCAAGCTCTAGAGTTTGTTTCAAGTGATGAACATCATCATGAAACTCTCATCATCAAGCTCTCATTCCTTTATTCTCCAAGGCCTATGGCCGAAAATGAAAAGGAAAAAGGAGTGGAAATGAAGTTCTAAAGAGAAACAAGAGAAACTATGAACATCAAGCTTGAAACAAGAACTTTAAAGAAAAGAATACATGAAAGAAAATCCCTACTTGGTGTGATGAACTTGAAGATGGAAGAAGAAGATGAAGATGATGAAGAACTTTGAAGAGCTTGAAGAACTTGAAGAACACTAGAACTTTGAGAGAAAAGAAAAGCTTTGAGTGTTTCCTAAACTTGGCAAATGATCTAAAAGTGGTGCAAGCTCCTCATGGCATTCTATTTATAGAGAAATGAAACAAATGGAGGGAGCTCATGGAGGAAGAGGTTTCGGCCATGAGGGTGCAGATTGGAGGCTTTCCATGAGTTCCATGAGGTGAGATAATGTGTTCTTGAGGTATGGTGAGGTATGGTTCAAAGCATGGTGAGGTATGGCTCAAGGTATGGCTCAAGCATGGCTCTTTGAGTGAGAAAACAATTTAATATGTGTGGTAATTAGAGAGTGATGGCCAAATATGCATCAGCCCATGGGGGAGGTTTCTTTGCATTTTAATTGTGGTTTAGAGTTGTGTTTAGGTGTATCTTTGATTATGCTTAAGATTAGGAATTTGTAAGAAAGTGTTTAGGTAAGGTAAATGGGTAATTAAGGTGGTCTAGACATAATTAAGGAGTGGTCTTGCACCATTAGAGAGTTAAATCCTCAATTTAGAGTCTAAACAACTCTAGACACATTTCCTTGATTTAAGGAATTGGAGAGAGAAAACACTATTCAAGATTCCAAGACTAGGAGTCTTGAGTTCTAAAAAGGGATTTAAGTTTAATCTAAACAATTTTAGGTTCTAATTAACTTTAATAAATTATTTTGACTCTAGATTAATTAGGGAAATAAATTAATCTTCGTTTAGAGCCTAATATTGCTTAGGTTTGCTTAATTACGTCATTAAGCTCAAAAACACTATTCTAGGGGCAAAATCGTAATTTTGCACTAAAACTGCCCGGGGCCACCGGGACTTGAACAGAGACCTCTAGACACATGAAAACTTGTTTTTAAACCTCTGGGGAAAGTTCCGGGCTCAAACGGCACCATTACCCGCGTAAAAACGCTATAGGGGTATTTTGGTCATTTTGACCCGAAACTGTGGAAAACGAAATTTTCGCTTCCGAAAGCATTCAAAGGCCATTTAATCCCCTTCAAACATTGAGTTGACCCTTCGAGGACGACCGAGTTGGTTACCCTCGAGTTCGGGTCAGGAAATGACCTCAGAGGCATTTTGGTCATTTCCCTCGGACAGAGAAATCGGGGTGTTACAATAGATATATAATTCTACCTTTGGGGTAAGGTGCTGCCCAGGTTTATTAAAGAACATGAGTGATGGTAAGATTTATCCCTAGGTGCATACGAGGTCGGTAAGGAATGATAGAATAATTACATCTCAAGTTTAAGGCCCATAAGGGTCAAAGTATAAGATACTGTAGAATCAAGAGCATAATGAGTTTCAATGTTACATGGGGATGTATGTTTTATTTGAGAATGATTATGTAAACGTATGAAATTATGATTGAAGATACATGTTCTAATTGTTTATGTGGCATAAAGCAAATTTGGAAGAAATCTGGCATGTCAGTATGTCAGCTGAATTTCTACAAATTTGGGGACTTAGAAAATTTTTGAAAAACCCATGAGATTTTCTTAAAAAGAGATGAGGTACTAAGATGTGTTCTTAGATGACACCGGTTCGGCCGAGCACCTCCAAAGAACTCATGTGACATCAGTACCAAGATGTATTATTAGGTGACACCGGTTTAGCCGAGCAACCCCAAGAAATGCCCCCTAGCCCGTACTAGATAGTCGAGATTATGATTATGATATGCTTTGATTGATAAGTAAGAACTAGTGACGACTAGTTAGGTATGAGCTCATAACCTATAGATGTGACACGCTCTAGGTGGCCCCATGAGAAAATGAAGTATAATGATTATGTCACAAAGTTTGTCCTACAGGAGAATTTACTTGCCACTTTATGTCACCATGATGATGTTTCATGAAGTTATGATTGATATCCTTGTATTAGATAGCGCTATGCATACATTCTTTACTATGTTGCATCCATGACATTAAGAATCATTCTAAAATGAACGGACCTTGGCCAACTATGTTTTGAAGCTTAAAAATGAACTTGGTACATGCTTACTTGTTTCATACACTAAACCCAAGGTTCCTGAGGACGTAGATGATGACACCTAGATAGGATGTTGCCCTACTGAGTTTCTTTAACAAGATTCTCACTCCCTCTATCTTTTCTTTCCGTCACGTCTTCAGATGGTGACCTTCATGCTGTTCATTGATACCCCCACCTGGGAGGTGCACTACGACCCGGAGCACCGATCGTATCATTTTGAGGGGAGCTGCACACTTCGAGTGTTTATGTTTTTGGGACGCCCCTTTTCTCACCCTGTACATAGCTATCGATTTTCTCCGACTTCTCCATATGGCGCATTTACATGATATTTGAGCGAGCACGGACACACAACGAGAGAGCGCTCCCTATTTGAGGCATTTGGAGACTGACCCATCATAGGATCTACCCACCCATCCATACTCCGAGAGTTCCGCCCCTACGCCCCCACTGAGGGTGGAAGGTAGCGAGGAGACGGTCACACAGCCGAGGTTGGCTCGAAGGCAGTCCATGCGTCCCCGTCGAGGAGCTCACGTCCAGCTGCAACGAGTGCCCACTCCGGATGAGCTTCGTCCGTGGATCGGCTATATCCCGCCCTATCCAAACCACTAGTGGTAGAGGTGCTTGAGGAGTGATAGTGTACACACCACACGTAGATTAGGGTAGCCTTCTTTTGTTTAGAAAGGTTACCCATTTTAGGTGCACTAGAGTGTGGGTGTCTCCCTTTTTATGTTTCCATGTACTTCCATTTTCAGTTGTATTCACTTGATATTGTACTAAACTAAGTCCCACTCTTGAGTGGGCATATTATATATCTATGTATGCAGTTGTTTTATTATGCTATGACATGCCTTATGATCGGATGTACATGACGTGTTTATTTGGATTCGTGATTTATTGCCTTATGCTTCATAGTTCATTTCATTGCTCGTCACGATGCGCGGCTCTCACTTTTCCTTTACAATTCAAAAAAAAATTTGCCTGTATTTTCTACTAAGTATTTTAAAATAAAGAGGAAACGATGACGTAACAGACTAACGATTAACCTAAATATGTTCTAGAGTATTGGGTTAAAAATTAGGATCTTACACTTTTCACACTCGGGATTCCATACAAAGAGGGCGTTCTTCCTAGTAAGCTTGGTTAAGGGTAGGGCGATCTGGGAAAAAGCTTTTATAAACCTACGGTAGTAGCCTGCTAAGCCCAAGAAACTCAGATTCGCTATGTGGTTGGTCTATCCTAATTCATTACTGCCTCGACTTTACTAGGATCAATAGCTATGCTTCCTTTAGACACTATATGCCCTAGAAACTTTACCTTCTCCAACCAGAATTCACACTTAGAGAGCTTGGCATACAACTTCTTCTCCTTCAAGATCTCTAAAACCATCCTTAAGTGACGTTCATACTCCTCGTGGGTCTTCGAATAGATAAGTACATCATCTATGAAAACAACCACGAACTAGTCTAAATAGGGTCTAAAGATCCTATTCACATAATCCATAAATATCGCGAGAGCATTTGTTAGCCCAAAAGACATCACGGTGAACTCAAAGTGTCTATACCTAGTTATAAAGGCAATTTTAGGTATGTCCTGATCTCTTACCCTAATATGATGGTATCCTGACCTTAAATCAATCTTGGAGAAAACCACTGCTCTTTTCAACTGGTCCATAAGATCATCAATCCTAGGCAAGGGATACTTGTTTTTTACTGTTACTTGATTCAATTGCCTATAGTCTATGCACAACCTCATACTTTTATCCTTTTTTTTGACAAACAAGAAGGGGGCTCCCCAAGGTGAAGCACTGGGTCTTATGAAATTCTTTTCTAAAAGCTCCTCCAACTGGGTTTTCAACTCGGCCAACTGTAGGGGTGACATCCAATAAGGGGCTATAGAGATAGGTCCTACTCTAGAGACCAACTCGATGGAAAACTCTACTTTTCTTTCAAGAGCGAATTTGGGTATCTCATCCGAAAATACCTGGGGATAGTCTCTTACTACAGGTATGTCATCAAGGTTTTGCTCAAAGTCTACCTCACTAGCGGCTAAGAGAATATATCCCTTAGTTTTCTTTCCACTACAGTTGACTTCTATAGAATTTAGGTAAAGCTTCAAAGTCTGACTGGTCTTGCCAGGGAGAAAATGAAAAACAACGGTTTTCGTATCATAGTCTAACATCACACGGTTGGTGTGAAGCCAATCCATGCCAAGAATTACGCCTACATCTTTCATGGGTAAACAAATAAAATCTATGACAAAGGATCTATTTTCTACGATGAGATGGTAATTCAAACAATAGTTACAGGTATTTACAGGGCGGTTGGTGAGGGTAGCAACAATAAGATCAAAAGGGAATTTAGAAATTTTCAAATTCAAAGACTCAATGCTAGCATGTGAAATGAATGAATAGGTCGCACCAGAGTCATATAGTACAGCTAAAGTTCTACCGTTTACTTCGTACTTACCTTCTATGAGGTCGTTAGACTTTTTCACATCCTCGGCATTGAAGGTGAAGACCCTCCTCTGGTGTTGTGGCCTGGGGTTTTGGTTCATCGGCCTTCCGTTGTGCAGTCCTTAGTGTAATGGTCATGCTTCCCGCATCTAAAGCAGATTCCTTGCCCATCCAGACAGGGCGATTACCATGATCCTTCCTATACTTAGGGCACTCCACAGCTAGTGCAAGTCTGGCGAAGACAGTGGGGGGTCCTTAAGGTGCCTTGTTTTTGGCCCTGCTGGACCCTCCTTGGTGATGGTTGTTGTTGTTGTTCTGGGGACCTCCCGGTCTTCCTTGTTAGTTGTTGTGATTGTTGTTTTTGTTGCCATTATGCTTGAAAGGTGGCCTCTGGTGTTGTTTGGATTGTTAATGGAAGGGTGCTCTTTGTTGTTGCTGTGGCTTGAACTGGTAGGCATGATAGGGGTTGTAGTGATTTCTTGACTGATTCTGATGTGGTGGTTTAAACCTCGAGGCTTGGGGTCCTAGCCCCTTGGCACGCTCCGCTCTTGTAGCGTTAAGCTTTCCTTGCCGTTCTTCCAGTATGCGGCACTTGTTGACTAGGGTGGGAAAATCCCTAATCTCCATGTGCGCCACCGCATAGTTTAGCTCAGCCTTCAACCCGGCCTCATACTTCATGTATTTTCACACCTCACTAGGGTTCCCTTGGAACACCCTTGAGAACTTGATCAACTCCTGAAATCTCACTGCATCGGGTGACTGCCAACCTCCTGGGTCAGTTGCATAAATTCGATGTCCTTGGCGTTCCTCACCGACTTCAGGAAGTACTTCTCATATAAATATGTCTTGAACAGCTCCTAGTCGATAGTACTACCGAAAGCTTCCAACAGTCTTCGAGTGTCGGTCCACTAGAACTCGGCATCAGGTTCCATCATGTAGGCAGCGAACGTAACCTTTTGCTCCTCTGAGCAGGCGACTATGGAGTAGATCTTCTCCAAATTATTGATCCACTCATCAGCCTTATCGGGATCCATGGCCCCCCGAAAAGCAGGTGGGTTAGCCTTGCGGAATTCGCCGAACCTAGCTTACTTAATCATCTCATCCGTAGAGGGAGCACATGCAACGTCTCCCTGTTGATTCATATGGTCAAACATGCGCTCCATGGCCCTTGCCATATCACTTAACAAATGCGTGTTTGTCGCGTTCTCTTGGTTTCCTCGGTCAGCCTTAGTTTGTCATCTGGGTGCCATTGGTTCCTAAACACATAGGACAACAAACACTGAGTTGATCAGGCTCAATATTTCATGCAAAATGAGCTAGTTACCATGGCATAAACAAACAAACAGGGGTCATGCATATCTAACCTATAGCTTATCTCTATCAAGCAGTACACATGGCATATCTACCGCATTATGCTCATGAAGCATAGTCAGTCCAATCCTTAGGCTCCATGAGAACCGAACTGCTCTGATACCAAAATGTAACATCCTAATTTTTAACCCAATACTCCTAGAACGTATTCAGGTTAACCATTAGTCTATTACTCTTTTAGCCTTATCCTTTAAAACTTACTTTAAAGTACTTAGCGGAAAATACGGATAAATTTTTTTTTGAAATATAAATGCAAAATAAGAGCCATGTGTATCCTAAGCGAATGTTATCATAAAACATAGCTCATACAGAAAAGAGCACAAGGTAAGAACATCAAACAACTTCATAACATGGGATGATCATAGGCACACCACAAGAACGTCATATGAATATGAGTTTACTACATCATAGTGCGAAATACAACTGAAATAGAAATACAAGAAAATATAAAGGAAACATAAAGGAAGTCATCTCCTACCCTTGTGCACCTAAGATGGATAACCTCTAGAACAAAAGAAGGTTACCCTAAACTAGTGGTAGTGTGTGTGCACTAACGGTCCCCAAGAGTCCTACTGCAGGTAGTCCGGATCAAGTGGGACATAGCCGATCCACGGACGAAGCTCGTCGGGAGTAGGCACTCAATATAAGTGCCATGTCGGGGCCGCATGGCTGGCCTCCGTGCCAGCCTCGGCTGCATGACCGTCTCCTCGCTACCATCCACCCTCAGAGAAGGAGTGGGGGCAGAACTCTCGGAGTAGATGTGGGTAGGCAAATCTTCCGGCGGGCCAATCTCCGAGTGCCTGGAGCGGGGAACGTAATCTGGGAAGTTACGGATGGCAGATCCGAAAGTATCCTCTCGTTGTGCATCCTTGTACATTCAAGGACCATGTCGTCGCCGAAGGGAGAGGTCGGAGAAAAGCGATAACTATGTACAGGGTGTGCGAAGGGGCGTCCCAAAAATATAAAAACACGAAATGTGCAACTCTCCTCAAAATGATACAACCGATGCTTCAAATCGAAATGAACCTCCCAAGTAGGGGTGTGTAACATCCTTCCAAGTACAACGTCATCCTTAAGTCATAACATCGGACTCGAGAGTTGTTACGTATAAATTAGCAGACCTTTCTTAAATATCTATAGCCAATTTGATTGATTTGCGAGATAACTATGTCGTAATTCTATTGAAGCATATATATATAGCAAGGAAAACTTACATTTATTCAAGAAAAGGTTAAGTATACAAGGGAGGCTCTTCTATGAGCTTAACACATGTGTTCTCTATTACATTTACATATATATACAACCAAAATAAAGTTACGGTAAAATAAATACATCCACTACTAAACTACTGCAGCTCCAGTATAGTTTTTCTTGTAGTGTCTTCACCATTCTTTGGATCAACCTAGCGACGACGCGGAAACACACAAAATAGGGGTGAGAATTATACAATTCTCAGTAGGGTAACTCCCTAATACACAATCATAATGTCATCGTCATCGCCCCAACCATTTCGGTTTATAAAAAAAAAGTGATCAAGCATTACATAATAACGGTTCATTTTTAAAGTTCCAAATCATATTTCCAAAATGGGTTGTTTTTAAGAATCAATCACTTTGTACACATTTATCACAAAGCTCATAATCATAGTAAATAATGTGAATCAAAATGATTTGATATGATACAAATATGTATACACCAAATGTAGGGAAATTATCTTCAGTTGCCCTTGATAAATCGAAAAGGATCTCATCTATCTTTATTTTCCCTCGATAAATCGAAAAGATTTCATTTTTCTCTCTATTTTCCCTCGAGAAGTCGAAAGGATCTCATCTATCTCTATTTGCCCTCAACAAGTCGAAAGGATCTCATCTCTCTTTAATTGCCCTCGACAAGTCAAGAGGATCTTATGTTTTTTTATTTGCCATTGACTATAACATCCTAATTTTTAACCCAATACTCTAGAACATATTTAGGTTAATCATTAGTCTGTTACTTCATAGTTCTCATTTAACTTTGAATTACTTAGCGGAAAATACGGGTAATTTTGTTTTGAAATAAAAGTGAGAGCCACAATGGATGCGATAAGCGGTAAACCATGTATGGTAAACAAATGTCTCACAACATCATAACATAAGGCACAACATGAACATCACTGAATACCATCTTATATATATATAACTTGCCCACTTATAAGTGTGGGACTTAATTTAGTACAAGGAAAATGCATAAAAGAAAATACAACATAAAACATGAACATGATCTACTCCCCTACCCGAGTGCACCTAATGGGATAACCTCTAAACAAAAGAAGGTTTATCCCCATCTAAGTGGTGTGTGCTCTAACTGGGTACTCCATCGGTCGATCGTCACCTCCTACTGACGTCCGTCTCGTGAACGAGGCAAGTATCCGGGAAACTGTGCGAGCTCCTTGGGCGTAAAGAGGCGGAACGGGGATCGAGAGTGACTTCGCGGTGTAGCCGCATCTCTGGCCGCCGTGCAAGTCGGGCCGAGTCACGGTATCCTCACCGCCCTCCCTCATCAATGGTGGAGAGGGGCAGAGCTTCTCGCTATACTGGATGAGTAGGCGGTCCTCGGACGGGTCGGTCTCCGAGAAGTAGGTCCGGGGCACGTAATTGGGATAGTCTCGCATGGCTAAGGCGGCGGGGGGCATGCGGAGCACACTCTCGTCATGCGACGCCGCACGCCAAAAACCGCCGCCGCCGCCATAGGGTGCAGTCGGGAGAAGCGATGGGTGTGCACGGATGAGCGAAGGGCGCCCTACGAACATGAAAACCCGCACCGTGCACGCCCCTCAAAATGGTATGACCCGTGAGCCGGGTCATAGTGCACCTCCCATGCTCGGGTGTCCACGAACACTACGAACGTCGCCATCTGAAGACGTGACGGAAAGAAAAGGATAGAGGGAGTGAGAATCTTGCTAAAGAATCTCAGTAGGGCCTCCTACTGCCTAGGTGTCATCATCTACGTCTTCAGGAACCTTGGGTTTATTTATACAAAATGACTGAGCATGTATTAGGTTCATTTTTAAACTTTGAAATATATTTTAGCCAAGGTCCATTCATTTTAGGATGATCTTAATATCATGGATGCAACATAATAGAAAATGTGTGCATGGCACTACCTAATGCACATACATAAAACATAACATCAAGCATCATCATTCTTGGTGGCATAAAGTGGCAATAGTAACATTCATATGGGACAAAACTTAGTGACATAATCATAATCATGAAACTTCTCTTCCTCATAGGCCACCCTAAAAGACAATCGAACTGGGGGTGCTCGGCCGAACCGGTGTCACCCAGAACGTGTCATACATCTAGGTTATGAGCTCATACCTTAACTAGTCGTCACTAGTTCTTACTTACCACTTAACGATAAGCGTATCATAAATCATAAATCCCGACTATCTGAGTACGGGTTAGGGGGCAATTCTCTTAGGGTGCTCGGCGAACCTGTCACCTAAGAGTGTAAAATGGTACCGATGTCACATGAGTTCTATGGAGGTGCTCGGCTAACGGTGTCATCCTAGAACCCATCTTAGTACCTTAATTTTCAAAATCTCTTTATGTTCCCAAATTTGTTGGAAATTCAAGCACAATGGTCATTACAATCGAATTTCCTTCCAAATTTGCTTTATGCCACATAAAAATATAGTCTCATAAATTCCTCATATGAATAACACCATCATCATTAGCATACTTCATGCATCATCATAAAACATCCAAACGCTTACCCTTACGGTAGCTTATGCTTTGACCCTTACGGATCTTAATCTTGAGATATAGTTCTCTACATCCGTCGCTCATATCTTTATGCACCTAAGGGCTCATATTTAATCATCATTCCTAATCCTAATGTTCATACTTAAATCTGAAAAGCATAGGGCAGAATTTCTAACTTGTATTTATGGGGTTCTAGAACTTACGTTTTAGACTCTTTCTCGGTTCTGTTTTCGCCGAAGGCGCTATATATTAAATCTAAATCAATTATGAGGCATTCCTATGCTTAAGGACTAATTATTAATCACATTTATCATGTTGTAGGGGTGCTGGACAGAATCTAGAAAATTAAATGTTCTAAGAGTTCTACATTTGCATTTTTACGGTTTTCAAGTTACTAGTTTCCCCGTAGGTGCTAGAATTCGATTCTAATCCAAATGATACCAAGTTTTTCATGTCTAAACAATCTAAATCTGATTATCTCCCCATTAAAACATTTTGGATTAGTTCCATAAACAAATGGGTCAAAACTATGTTAAATTCTAGCTTTACGGTATTTCTAGTTAGCTAGTTTCTTACCTATCATGCATAGGTTCGCTTCTACATCATCACATGATATTTTCACACATTCCAACACATCAAAACATCATCATACAGCATCACACTCATCACATCAGAACCGAAAACATTTAACTTAAATGAGAGAGTTAATTTGACATTTCTAGGTACATGAGTTAACTAGTTTCTCTTGGAATCGATCTAGAACTTCTAAAACTCTTTGCAAAACATTTTAATTCATCAAGAGGCTAAGTGAAGCCTTAGGTCACTGACCAAAACATATTCCATCACCTAAAAGATAATAAAATCACAACTTGTGATGACATAACCTTATAAAGATTTGTAAAGTTTTAAGGAAAACTTAAAACATAGACTATTGGTCCTAGTAGCTAGATGAAAACTCATTGCAAGTCCATCATCACCACTTGGCCGAAATTATGCATTCAAGGAATACATTCACATTTAACTTTATCTTGGAACGAAATGGGCAAGTCTTTGAGCTCTATGTTCTTAAGTTACGACATAAACTAAACGTGCTCATGCTTTTCATTTTTAATCTTGCTTACAAAGTAAAGTGATGACTTGAATTTAAATATGCAAGGCATAAACTTAAACGTGCAAGCTTGAAAGCAATATACATGGTTCAATTCTTTATTTTAGTGCTCTTGGCCCAACAACAATCGACTTTAAGGCCGAAATAGATAGGCATTCGAGGAATTAATTAAGTGAGGATGCAAGTTCAATTCTTTATTTTAGTGCTCTAGGCCCAACAACAATCGACTTTAAGGCCGAAATAGAAAGGTTTCGAGAATTAAATTAAGTGATGATACAAGTTCCATTTTTAATCTTTATGTTCTTAAGTGATAGCTAGAAAGTAAAGATGCATAGCAAGAATGTAAATATGAATGCAAGCATAAAATAAATTATGCAAGTTCATTTTATCTTTCTAGAGCTCTTAACAAGACTTTAAAGGAATTTAAACCATAACCCAAACTCATCCAAACAAGGTAAAGTCAAGCTTAGAGTTCTTAAAACTCAACATAATATTCTTAGGAAATCAAACCATGAAGCTTAGAAAATTAAGGAAATGGCCAAATCTTCAAGAAGAAAAAGGAACATTTTAGAACTCTAGAGTTCATGATCTTGATGATATATTAACACCAACATCATGAGTCCTCATCATTGAGTTCATAGAGCCATTTTAAAACATCATCAACGCTAAAGTTCTCAAGAGTTCAAGAAAAGAAAAACTAAAAACATTTTTGCTCAAGAACAAAGATCAAGCTCTAGAGTTTGTTTCAAGTGATGAACATCATCATGAAACTCTCATCATCAAGCTCTCATTCCTTCATTCCCAAAGGCCCATGGTCAAACATAAAGAGGAAGAAGGAGAAGAAAAGAAGTTCTAAAAGGAACCAAGAGGAACTATGAACATCAAGCTTAAAACAAGAACTTTAAAGAAAGGAATACATGAAAGAAAATCCCTACTTGATGTGATGAACTTGAAGATGGAAGAAGAAGATGAAGAACTTGAAGAACTCCAAGAACTTGAAGAACACAAAAAATTTGAGAGAAAAAGAAAAGCTTTGAGTGTTCCTAAACTTAGCAAATGATCTAAAAGTGGTACAAGCTCCTCAAGGCATTCTATTTATAGAGAAATGAAACAAATGGTGGGAGGCTCATGGGGGAGGATGGCTTCGGCCATGAGGTGCAGATTGGAGGCATTCCATGAGTTCCATGAGGTGAGATAATGTGTTCTTGAGGTATGGTGAGGTATGGCTTAAGGTATGGTGAGGTATGGTTCAAGGTATGGCTTCAAGCATGGTTCTTTGAGTGAGAAAACAATTTAATATGTGGTCAAAGGGGATGAGGTCTGGCCGAAATGCATCAGCCCATGGGGAGGATTAGTTTGCATTTTAATTGTGGTTTAGAGTTGTGTTTAGGTGTATCTTTGATTATGCTTAAGATTAGGAATTTGTAAGAAAGTGTTTAGGTAAGGAAAATGGGTAATTAAGGTGGTCTAGACATAATTAAGGAGTGGTCTTGCACCATTAGTGATTTAAAGAATTGAAGAGAGAAAACACTATTCAAGATTCCAAGACTGGAGTCTTGAGTTCTAAAAAGGGATTTAAGTTTAATCTAAGCAATTTTAGGTTCTAATTAACTTTAATAAATTATTTTGACTCTAGATTAATTATGGAAATAAATTAATCTTCGTTTAGAGCCTAATATTGCTTAGGTTTGCTTAATTACGTCATTAAGCTCAAAAGCACTATTCTAGGGGCAAAATCGTAATTTTGCACTAAAACTGCCCGGGACCACCGGGACTTGAACAGAGACCTCTAGACACATGAAAACATGTTTTTGAACCTCTGGGGAAAGTTCCGGGCTCAAACGGCACCTTTACTCGCGTAAAAACGCTATAGGGGTATTTTGGTCATTTTGACTCAAAGCTGAAACGAAATTTTCGCTTCCGAAAGCATTCAAGGGCCATTTAATCCCCTTCAAACATTGAGTTGACCCTTCAAGGACGACCGTGTTGGTTACCCTTGAGTTCGGGTCAGGAAATGACCTCAGGGGCATTTTGGTCATTTCCCTCGGACAGAGAAATCGGGGTGTTACATTACTGCCCTCCTTAAAAAGAATTTCGCCCTCGAAATTCGTTACCTTGGAAAAGCTCGGTGTAACGCCCCAATTTTTACTGTAATTTTTACTGTCATTAGAAATTACTCAATTACCGAATTACCGTAGGTAATTATTACATAAGATTTGAGGCCGAACAATCCTCAATAAAGGAATATAACATTAGAAGAGAGGTTAGGAATGATTCATGCGAGAGTCGCAAATCCCGAATTTCTGTACGTATAAAATGACCAAAATGGCCCTCAAGTTATTTTACTCAGAAAATGAGGATCGTGGGCCCCACCTATTCTCAAGGGGATATTTTGAGGATAATAAGGGATTGTTTGTGTTATGTGTGTTAATAGAGCAGAAGGATCTCAATTTTGAGTTCCAACGCGCGAAATGACCAAAACGCCCCTGCGGCTGTTTTAACTCCGATGTGCGTGCCGACTGAGCCCGAACCTCACTAAAATGTTTTAAAATGTTTTTTTAAGCCATGATTAACCATTGGTTAAGCTCGGGTGGCCTCGGGCGCTTTTAAGTGAAAGTACGATTTTGCCCTGCTTTTGGGCGCTTTGCGAATTTCGGGATTTTTGATTCATATACCGAAACCTAAGCAATATTAGGCTCAAATTAAAGCTTATTAAATTCTAAATATTAATCTAGAGTCAAAATTATGTATTTAGATTGATTAGAACCCAAAATTGCTCAAAAACACCCAAATTGCTTACTAATTCACTTAAACCCTTAACCGTAAATTCTCTAAATTACATGAATACCTTGCCTACACCTAAATAATGCATGGAACACACAAATTTCACTTCTTTGGGCTGTAATGGACGAAATTATTGATGCCATTATGCAGCTGAATTATTGCCAAAAGTTGCACTAAAACAAAATGCCAAAATGTCACCATAAGAGACATAATTCCTTAATTTCATACAACTTTGTCTAAAATGATTTTTCCTCCCTTATTTCTCCTGCAAAATTCCGTCCACTACCTCATCATTTTGGCCAATTAGAAGCCTCAAAATCTTCTATAAATAGGCTTGCTTGAGTGGTCTTGGAATGCTTGGTTCATAACTAGTTTTTAAGAGCACCAAAAACTTTCTTTCTTCCTCCTCTTTGGCTGAATTCTTTCTTCATTTTTTTTCAAAGAGATTTTGATTCATTTCACTTCAAGAAACCAAGTTCTCTTCCTCTTCTTCAACTCAGATTAGGTAGGGAGTAGTTTCTAAATTTATTTCTATGCTTTGAGGAGTTGTGTTTTTAGCTCAAAATGATGAAATTATGAACTTACCTTAGCTTTTCATTTTGGTTTTCCTCTTCAATTTTCTTTAACCAATTCAACCATATGGCCTAGGTGGAACTAAGATGATGGCTTGATGATGAGGACCTTGAGGGTGGGTTGTAAATCCATCACAAGTTAGGCCTCTAAAGCTTGAAAATTCCACTTGATGCAAAACTTTAAAGAATAATGCTTTATGATGCTAAAATAAAGATTTTTAGTTTAGAACTTGAAAGATGTATTTTCCTTTTATGTTTTATTTCTTGTTAAGATATGTATTGGGTTGAATTTATAATTCTTTTAAAGTCTTGAAGGAGCTCTAGTAAAGAAACAAAATGAATTTGCATCCATGATTAAGTTTAGGCTTTGCATAACCATGTTTACCTTCTATGTCATCACTAAATTTTCAAGAATGAATAAATGAACTTGCATTTCTCATGTTTAAATTCCAAGCTTGTATTTCATGTTTATGTTTCAAGTCATTACTTAATCTTTCAAGATAATAAAGAGGTTGCATCTCATATTAATTTATGCTCTCACTGTATTTTATAATGGCTAAAAGAATCAACGCATGGCATGTTTATTTTATGCCATCACCTAAAGATCCTAGAGCTCAAAGACTTGCCCATGTATCACAAGCAAAGAAATATGATTATTGGAGTTAAAGAATTTATTTTTTAAAAAGTCTTGAGATTGGAGCTTAAAAAGATGTAATAATAATTCTCTTCTCCTCTCTTGGTCTGTGCGGACTACCGCCGCTCCAGCTTTCTTAATAATCTCTTCTCCTCTATCGTCTGTGCGGACTACATCGCTCCAAATTTTCTTGTATCATGTTTATATTTCAAGTTCTTGCATCATGTTTAATTTTCAAGTCATCACCTTAAATCTTAAAGATAAAGAAATGGAATTGCATATCATGTTTATAATTCCAAGCTATCACCTTATAAAGATAAGATTAAAATAAGGTTGCATAGCATGTTTATAATTCTAAGATGTCACCTAAATCTCTAAAGCTCAAGACTTACTCCTTTTATCTTAAGTGAGAATTTTAATTGTGAAGATCCTCCCAAATTTGACAAAAGAATTAGTTTCTAAATGAGTTTTAAGGCTTTGCAAGGATTTTACGGGGAACTAGTATTTTATATGCACTTAAAATATGATTCTATGTAATTGCATGAGGTTCATGATTCGGCCACTGATCTGAGTTTAGTATCAATGTGTGACAATGATTTGATATGATTGAAGTTGTGATAATTATGGTTTATTGTTAAGAGAATGATTCATAATTGGTTTAGTAACTAATTAGTTCTATAATTGATAATTCTATGTAAGGATTGGATGCTTATTGAATGATTTCCTGGCTTGCATGTTATAGTTGCTGTTGCAAATAATGAGAATGCTTATACATGAAATGTTCTTTATTATGTAAAATTTACCTTTGTTGCTAGAAGAAAGTGTATCATTGTAAAAGTGTAATTTGGAAAGGTTCTAGCTAAGGAAAGACTTGGTATTTAAGTGTGTCCATTGTGACCCACCTCTCTTTCCTGGGAATCTCCCATATGCATGATTACAGTTGATATATATTATTCTAGCTTAAGACTATAAATGAGAAAATGTTATGATGTTTATGAATTGTATTATGATATAACATGAAAAGATTTAATGGTGACTTAAACTTATAAGAAAATTATCCTTTGGAACCATCATACTATAGATGGTGAAAAGGTGATTTTAGCCCCCTAACCCGTTCTCTCAAAAGGGTAGAGTCGGGACTTTAGCTTATCAAAAGGGATAAGTATATGCTAGTGACGACTAGTAAAGTATGAGCTCATAACCTAAATTACTCCCAAAAGGGTGGAGTATAGGGTGGCCTAAGGAAAATAATGATGATGATAAGATTTTAAGTCACCTAAGGCACTAAAGAAATGAAATATGTGCACTATGTCCACATGTAGCTAATATTATATGACGTTCTTTTATGCATGTTATTTGATAATGATGATGAGGAAAATGATGTAATGATAAAGGAAAAAGTTCATTGTAAATATGACATGTTAAGATTATGATGCATTATAAGACGCATGATTAAAAATTGACGAACCTCGGTTAAGTATTTGTCCGAACTTAAAATGAATCTTTGCATGTTCACTATTTTAGAATAATCCCGAGGTTCCTGGGGACTTTGATGATGACATCAGTAGAAGGAGGTACCTTACTGAGAATTCTTTAGGAAGATTCTCACTCCCTTTCTTTACTTAGTCATTGTCTCCAGATTCAGATGGCGACATTCGTCCTGTTCGTTGATACCCCTACTTGGGAATTTCACTATGATCCGGTGCATCGCTCGTATCATTTTGAAGGGAGGTGCGCAGTTCGTGTTTTTATTTACATAGGTCGTCCATTTGCACATCCCGTCCCTAGTTATCGATTTTCTCCTACTTCTCCCTATGGCGATGAAATGGTTTTCGAACATGCACGTCCACTTGATGAAAGGATGTTACGTTCTTATCCCGCTTCATCTGCTGTCCATGGATTTCCAGAGTATGTTCCCGAGACGAGATATTCTGAAACTGATCCTTCAGAGGACACTCCTACTCATGTATATTCTGAGAGCTCTGCTTCTACTCCCACACGTGTAAGAGAGGGTAGTGAGGAAACAATTGTTCAGCCGAGGTTAGTAAGAAGGCCGTCCATGCGACGCCAGCCTGGTGCATCTCGTGTGTCTCCTCCCGAGGGAGCTCATCAGTGGATCGGATTTATTCCCCCATTTCCAGGACAGTGGCCATAGAGGGTTCTTAGTAGATTTATGTGTGATCATGCACCCTAGTTTTAGGATAACCTTCCCGGCTTATGGAGTTATCTAGTTTAGGGGCATGTATTTCCTTAAGTATATTTTCTTTTATGGGTTTGCATAAGATAATGATGTATGAACATAACCCACCCTTTGAGTGAGGTTATTGTATGTAAATATATGCTATAATGTGCTTATGGATGTTATATGATAAAGCCTAAGTGATATGATGTGATATATTCTTAAACGTCTTATTATACTCCGCTTACTCGTTCACGTTGTACTCGGCTCACGTTTTCAATTATGTGTTTAAAAAAAAAAATGGCTCGTAATTTCACTAAGTATTTTCAAATTATGAAGAAAGAACCAAAGCAAGGAGTAAAATCTAGTCATTAATCAGATTCAACCTAGGTGTATCTGGTTAATTACTAGGGTGTTACACTCGGGATACTTGTCTTGCATTTCTGACTCTAGCTCCCATGTAAACTCTTCGGATTTGTCGCGTCCCCATGCTACCTTTACCAACGGAATGCACTTGTTCCTCACCGCTTGACTCGCGGTCCCACGATTCTCGTAGGGGGAAGATTGAAAGTTATGTCGTCCCTTAACTGAACATGCTCTGGCTCTAAAATGTGGCTAGGGTCGGACTCATACTTCCTTAACTGAGAGACGTGAAAGACGTCATGAAGATTTGAAAGATTAGGGGGTAAGGCTATTTTGTAGGCAACTGTTCCTACTTTTTGAAGAATTTGGAAGGGACCAAGGAATCGGGGGCTCAACTTTTTGACTTTCATGGCTCTCCCTATGCCTGTAGTGGGGGTAATCCTAAGGAACACATGTTCTCCCTCTTCGAACTCCAAGGGCTTGCGCCGCTTGTCCGCATAGCTCTTTTGTCTACTTTGAGCGGTGAGCATCCTATCCCGGATCCTCTTGATTTGTTCCGTCGTCTCCCTCACTACATCAGGTCCTATTATGGTTTGTTCTCCGGACTCATACCAACATAAAGGTGATTGGCACTTCCTCCCATACAATGCCTCGTACGGTGCCATACCGATGCTCGCGTGATAACTGTTGTTATACGCAAACTCGATCAAAGGCAAGTACTTATCCCAACTTCCCCTTTGGTCTAACACATGCTCTTAGCATATCCTCTAGGGTTTGGATCGTCCTTTCGGATTGTCCGTCTGTTTGTGGGTGGTAAGCAGTGCTTAAGCATAGCTTTGAACCAAACGCCTTTTGAAAGGCTCCCCAAAAATGCAACGTAAACCGCGGATCTCTATCCGAGATTATCGTCGATGGCACTCCATGCAATCTTACGATCTCTTGGATGTATAACTGAGCCAATTTATCTAAGGAGTATGTCACTCTAATAGGTAGAAAGTGTGCCGACTTGGTTAGTCGATCCACTATCACCCATATAGCATCATGGCCAGCTTGGGTCTTAGGCAATCCCGTCACGAAATCCATAGATATGCATTCCCACTTCCACTCGGGGATTGACAGGGGTTGCAACAAACCTGAAGGTTTTTGGTGCTCGATTTTCACTTTTTGACATACCAAGCACTTGCTAACCCAGGCGACTACATCCTTCTTCATTTCGGGCCACCAAAACATCTTCTTCAAGTCTTGGTACATCTTGGTGACACCGGGATGAATGGTGAAATAGCTTTTGTGAGCCTCCTCCAAGATCTTTTCTCGGAGGTCACCATCTTGGGAATGCAGATCCTTCCCTCAAATCTCCATATCCAATTATCGCCTCTTTGAAACCCTTCAACTTTCCCGCCTTTAACAAAGATCTATGATCTCTTCGAACTCCTCATTCTCTCATTGTGCTAACATGATTCTTTGCTTAAATCCACTTGTTACACTAAGATAGCACATTTTTATCCCTCTATCGGT
The DNA here is from genome assembly GCA_031216125.1 of Dalbergia cochinchinensis. Taxonomy (NCBI): domain Eukaryota; kingdom Viridiplantae; phylum Streptophyta; class Magnoliopsida; order Fabales; family Fabaceae; genus Dalbergia; species Dalbergia cochinchinensis. The sequence goes on from CM062376.1 coordinate 11,622,118, forward strand.
TGCTGACATCCCTAGATTCATATCCCTAAACTTCTCTATCAACTCAACTTCTTTGATCATCATGTGGGACAGGTGTAACGACTTTCGGCTCAAGGCGTCGGCGACTACATTAGCCTTGCCGGGGTGGTAACTTAAACCGAAATCGTAGTCTTTGAGCAATTCCATCCACCTTCTTTGCCTCATGTTTAACTCCTTTTGATCAAAGAGGTACTTGAGACTCTTATGATCGGAGAAAACTTCAAACCTTACACCATACAGATGGTGTCTCCACATCTTTAAGGCAAACACTACGGCGGCTAATTCTAGGTCATGGGTGGGGTAGTTAGCCTCGTGAGGCTTGAGTTGTCGAGATACATAGGCTACCACTTGCCTATTTTGCATCAACACACACCCTAGTCCTTTGCCCGAAGCATCACAATATACCTCGAAGGGTACATTGGGGCTAGGTAAGACTAAGACTGGGGTCGTGGTTAACCTTTCCTTAAGCTCTTGAAAACTCTTCTCACATTCGGGGCTCCACTCAAACGGGGCATTCTTCCTAGTGAGCTTGGTCAAGGGTAGGGCTATCTGGGATAATCCTTTGATAAACCTACGGTAGTAGCTCTGCTAAGCCCAAAAGCTCCGTATTTCCGTTACGGTGGTCGGTCTATCCCAATTCATTACGGCTTCTACCTTACTAGGATCAACGGCTATGCCTCCTTTTGATACAACGTGCCCTAAAAACTTGACCTCCTCCAACCAAAATTCACACTTAGAGAGTTTTGCATACAACTTTTTCTCCTTCAAAATTTCCAAAACTATCCTCAAATGTCGCTCATGCTCCTCGTGGGTCTTCGAATAGATGAGTATATCATCTATGAAGACGACCACGAACTGATCTAAATAGGGTCTAAAGATCCTATTCATGTAATCCATAAATACTGCAGGAGCATTTGTCAACCCAAAAGACATCACCGCGAACTCAAAGTGTCCATACCGAGTTCTAAAGGCGGTCTTTGGTATATCCTGATCTCTCACTCTAATTTGGTGGTATCCTGACCTTAGGTCGATCTTGGAAAACACCACCGCTCCTCTCAATTGGTCCATGAGATCATCAATCCTAGGCAAAGGGTATTTGTTTTTCACTGTCACACGATTTAATTGCCTATAATCTATGCACAACCTCATACTCCCGTCCTTCTTTTTCACAAACAAGACCAGGGCTCCCCATGGTGAAGCACTAGGTCTTATAAAGCTTTTCTCTAAAAGTTCCTCAAGTTGGGTTTTAAGCTCGGCTAGTTCTAGGGGTGACATTCTATAGGGGGCAATGGAGATTGGTCCCGCTCTAGGAACCAACTCAATGGAGAACTCCACTTCTTGCTCGGGAGGGAACTGGGTATATCTTAGGAAATACCTCGGGATAGTCTCTCACTATAGGTATATTCTCTAAATTACGCTCAAAGTGTACTTCGCTAGCGGCTAGGAGAACATATCCCTTAGTCTTTTTCCCACTCTGATGGACCTCTACGGTATTGAGATAAAGTCTCAAAGGTTGACTTATTTCACTAGGGGGAGAAGGAAAGACAACTGTTTTGGTGTCACAGTCTAACAATACACGGTTGGCGTGAAGCCAATCCATGCCAAGAACTACTCCTATACCTTTCATGGGTAAACAAATTAAATCCACAACATATGATCTATTTTCTGTGGTGAGGTGACAATTTAGGCAACAATAACAAGTATTCACAGGATGATTTGTGGGGGTAGAGACAATAAGATCAAAAGGAAGTTTGGAAGTTTTCAAATTTAGAGCCTCGACACTAGCATAAGAAATAAAAGAATGTGTTGCACCAGAGTCATAAAGTACAGTTAAGGTCCTACCATCTATTTCGCACTTATCTTCTATGAGACCGTTGGATGTGTCCGCTTCGTCTACATTGAGGGTGAAGACCCTCCCTTGGTGTTGCGGCCTAGGGTTCTGATTTGCTGGCCCTCCGTTGTTGCATCTGTTGGCATAGTGGTCGGGCTTCCCGCACTTGAAGCATACATTTTGTCCAGCTAGGCAGGGACGGTTGCCATGATCCTTCCCACACTAGGGGCATATTATCGCCGGTGTAGTCCTAGCAAAGGTGGCGGGGGCTCCTTGGGGCGTCTTGTTCTTGGTCCCACTTGATCCTCCTTGGTTGTTTCGGGGGCCGCCCGACCCTCCTTGTCGGTTGTTGTTGTTGTTGTTGTTGCGGTTGTTGTTGTTGTTCTGGAATTATGGTCGGTATGGTTGCTTGGGTTGTTGGTGGAAGGGGGTTCTTTGTTGTTGTTGTGGTTTGAACTGGTTGGTTTGGTAGGGATTATAGTGATTTCGGGATTGGTTTGGATATTGGGGCTTGAATTTTGGGGCTTGAGGTGCTAGCCCCTTGTTCCGTGCTGCCCTTGCAGCATTGATTTTCTTCTGTCCCTCTTCTATGATCCGGCACTTGTTGACTAGGGTTGGGAAGTCCCTAATCTCCATGTGCGCCACAGCATAGTTGAGTTCTGCCGTTAGTCCGGCCTCATATTTGACGCACTTCCATACCTCATCGGGGTTTCCTTGAAACACCCTAGAGAACTTGATCAGCTCCTCGAATTTCGCCGTGTACTGGGTGACAGTAGACCCTCCTTGAGTCAGTTGCATGAACTCAATGTCGCTGCGTTCATACAGGACTCAGGAAGTACTTCTCATAGAAGTAGGTCTTGAATAGCTCCCAGTTGACAGCGGTACGAGCTTCTAGCGATCTTGGTCTTAGGTCCACCAAAACTCGGCATCCGATTCCATCATATAGGCCGCAAAGGTGACCTTTTGCTCCTCCGAGCAAGCTACCACAGAGTAGATCTTTTCCATGTTTTTGATCCACTCATCAGCTTGGTCGGGGTCCATGGCTCCTCGGAAGGTTGGCGGGTTCGCCTTGTGAAACTCACCAAACCTCGCTTGCTCGATCATTTCGGCAGTAGGGGGAGCACGCCCGATGTTCCCTTGTTGGTTCATCCTCTCGAACATTCGTTCCATTGCCCTAGCCATGTCGCGAACAGCAGCAGCAGTAGCATCATTTTGGTCCCCCTCGGTCGGGGTCCTAGGTTGTCTCCTTGGTGCCATTGGTTCCTAAACACACGAGACAATAAACACTGAGGTGATCAGGCTCAATATTCCATGTAAAATGAGCTAGTTACCATGGCACATGCAAGTCGACAAGGTCATGCACTCCTACCCTATAGCTTATTCCTAGCTAAGCTCTACACATGACATAGCTATCGTACTACGCTTTAGAAAGCATAGTCAGTCCAATCCTCAGGCTCCATGAGAATCGAACTGCTCTGATACCATAATGTAACATCCTAATTTTTAACCCAATACTCTAGAACATATTTAGGTTAATCATTAGTCTGTTACTTCATAGTTCTCATTTAACTTTGAATTACTTAGCGGAAAATACGGGTAATTTTTTTTGAAATAAAAGTGAGAGCCGCGTGATGCGATAAGCGGTAAGCCATGTATGGTAAACAAATGTCTCACAACATCATAACATAAGGCACAACATGAACATCACTGAATACCATCTTATATATATATAACTTGCCCACTTATAAGTGTGGGACTTAATTTAGTACAAGGAAAATGCATAAAAGAAAATACAACATAAAACATGAACATGATCTACTCCCCTACCCAAGTGCATCTAATGGGATAACCTCTAAACAAAAGAAGGTTTATCCCCATCGAAGTGGTGTGTGCTCTAACCGGGTACTCCATCGGTCGATCGTCACCTCCTACTGACGTCCGTCTTGTGAACGAGGCAAGTATCCAGGAAACTATGCGAGCTCTTCGGGCGTAAAGAGGCGGAACGGGGATCGAGAGTGACCCCCGCGGTGTAGCCGCATCTCCGGTCGTCGTGCAAGTCGGGGCTGAGTCACGGTATCCTCACCGCCTCCTCATCAATGGTGGAGAGGGCGAGCTCGCTATCACGGATGAGTAGGCGGGTCCTCGGACGGGTCGGTCTCGAGAAGTAGGTCAGGGAACGCGTGTCGGGATAGTCTCGCATGGCTAAGGCGGTAGTGTGCATGCGGAGCACTCTCTCGTCATACGTACGCGCACGCTCAAAAACCCGCTCGTCGTCGCCATAGGGTTCAGTCGGGGAGAAGCGATGGGTGCGCACGAGATGAGCGAAGGGGCGTCCTACGAACATGAAAACCCGCACCGTGCACTGCCCCTCAAAATGGTATGACCCGTGAGCCGGGTCATAGTGCACCTCCCATGTCGGGGTGTCCACGAACACTCTGACGTCGCCATCTGAAGACGTGACGCAAAGAAAAGGATAGAGGGAGTGAGAATCTTGCTAAAGAATCTCAGTAGGGCCTCCTACTGCCTAGGTGTCATCATCTACGTCTTCAGGAACCTTGGGTTTATTTATACAAAATGACTGAGCATGTATTAGGTTCATTTTTAAACTTTGAAATATATTTTAGCCAAGGTCCATTCATTTTAGGATGATCTTAATGTCATGGATGCAACATAATAGAAAATGTGTGCATGGCATTACCTAATGCACATACATAAAACATAACATCAAGCATCATCATTCTTGGTGGCATAAAGTGGCAATAGTAACATTCATATGGGACAAAACTTAGTGACATAATCATAATCATGAAACTTCTCTTCCTCATAGGCCACCCTAAAAGACAATCGAACTGGGGGTGCTCGGCCAGACCGGTGTCACCCAGAGCGTGTCATACATCTAGGTTATGAGCTCATACCTTAACTAGTCGTCACTAGTTCTTACTTACCACTTAACGATAAGCGTATCATAAATCATAAATCCCGACTATGCGAGTGCGGGTTAGCGGGCAATTCTCTTAGGGGTGCTCGGCCGAACCGGTGTCACCTAAGAGTGTAAAATGGTACCGATGTCACATGAGTTCTATGGAGGTGCTCGGCCGAACCGGTGTCATCCTAGAACCCATCTTAGTACCTTAATTTTCAAAATCTCTTTAAGTCCCCAAATTTGTTGGAAATTCGGCGGCACAACGGTCATTACACCGAATTTCCTTCCAAATTTGCTTTATGCCACATAAACATATAGTCTCATAAATTCCTCATATGAATAACATCATCATCATTAGCATACTTCATGCATCATCATAAAACATCCAAACGCTTACCCTTACGGTAGCTTATGCTTTGACCCTACGGTCTTAATCTTGAGATATAGTTCTCTACATCCGTCGCTCATATCTTTATGCACCTAAGGGCTCATATTTAATCATCATTCCTAATCCTCATGTTCATACTTAAATCTGAAAAGCATAGGGCAGAATTTCTAACTTGTATTTACGGGGTTCTAGAACTTACGTTTTAGACCCTTTCTCGGTTCTGTTTTCGCCGAAGGCGCTATATATTAAATCTAAATCAATTATGAGGCATTCCTATGCTTAAGGACTAATTATTAATCACATTTATCATGTTGTAAGGGTGCTGGACAGAATCTAGAAAATTAAATGTTCTAAGAGTTCTACATTTGCATTTTTACGGTTTTCTAGTTACTAGTTTCCCCGTAGGTGCTAGAATTCGATTCTAATTCAAATGATATTAAGTTTTTCATGTCTAAACAATATAAATCTGATTATGTCCCCATTAAAACAGTTTGGATTAGTTCCATAAACAAATGGGTCAAAACTATGTTAAATTCTAGCTTTACGGTATTTCTAGTTAGCTAGTTTCTTACCTATCATGCATAGGTTCGCTTCTACATCATCACATGATATTTTCACACATTCCAACACATCAAAACATCATCATACAGCATCACACTCATCACATCAGAACCGAAAACATTTAACTTAAATGAGAGAGTTAATTTGACATTTCTAGGTACATGAGTTAACTAGTTTCTCTTGGAATCGATCTAGAACTTCTAAAACTCTTTGCAAAACATTTTAATTCATCAAGAGGCTAAGTGAAGCCTTAGGTCACTGACCAAAACATATTCCATCACCTAAAAGATAATAAAATCACAACTTGTGATGACATAACCTTATAAAGATTTGTAAAGTTTTAAGGAAAACTTAAAACATAGACTATTGGTCCTAGTAGCTAGATGAAAACTCATTGCAAGTCCATCATCACCACTTGGCCGAAATTATGCATTCAAGGAATACATTCACATTTAACTTTATCTTGGAACGAAATGGGCAAGTCTTTGAGCTCTAGGTTCTTAAGTTACGACATAAACTAAACGTGCTCATGCTTTTCATTTTTAATCTTGCTTACAAAGTAAAGTGATGACTTGAATTTAAATATGCAAGGCATAAACTTAAGCGATGCAAGCTTGAAAGTAATATACATGGTTCAATTCTTTATTTTAGTGCTCTTGGCCTAACAACAATCGACTTTAAGGCCGAAATAGATAGGCATTCGAGGAATTAATTAAGTGAGGATGCAAGTTCAATTCTTTATTTTAGTGCTCTAGGCCCAACAACAATCGACTTTAAGGCCGAAATAGAAAGGCTTGGAGAATTAAATTAAGTGATGATACAAGTTCCATTTTAATCTTTATGTTCTTAAGTAATAGCTAGAAAGTAAAGATGCATAGCAAGAATGTAAATATGAATGCAAGCATAAAATAAATTATGCAAGTTCATTTTATCTTTCTAGAGCTCTTAACAAGACTTTAAAGGAATTTAAACCATAACCCAAACTCATCCAAACAAGGTAAAGTCAAGCTTAGAGTTCTTAAAACTCAACATAATATTCTTAGGAAATCAAACCATGAAGCTTAGAAAAATTAAGGAAATGGCCGAAATCTTCAAGAAGAAAAAGGAACATTTTAGAACTCTAGAGTTCATGATCTTGATGATATATTAACACCAACATCATGAGTCCTCATCATTGAGTTCATAGAGCCATTTTAAAACATCATCAACGCTAAAGTTCTCAAGAGTTCAAGAAAGGAAAAACTAAAAACATTTTTGCTCAAGAACAAAGATCAAGCTCTAGAGTTTGTTTCAAGTGATGAACATCATCATGAAACTCTCATCATCAAGCTCTCATTCCTTCATTCCCAAAGGCCCATGGCCGAAACATAAAGAGGAAGAAGGAGAAGAAAAGAAGTTCTAAAAGGAACCAAGAGGAACTATGAACATCAAGCTTAAAACAAGAACTTTAAAGAAAGGAATACATGAAAGAAAATCCCTACTTGATGTGATGAACTTGAAGATGGAAGAAGAAGATGAAGAACTTGAAGAACTCCAAGAACTTGAAGAACACAAAAAATTTGAGAGAAAAAGAAAAGCTGTGAGTGTTCCTAAACTTAACAAATGATCTAAAAGTGGTGCAAGCTCCTCAAGGCATTCTATTTATAGAGAAATGAAACAAATGGAGGGAGCTCATGGGGGAGGATGGCTTCGGCCATGAGGTGCAGATTGGAGGCATTCCATGAGTTCCATGAGGTGAGATAATGTGTTCTTGAGGTATGGTGAGGTATGGCTTAAGGTATGGTGAGGTATGGTTCAAGGTATGGCTTCAATCATGGTTCTTTGAGTGAGAAAACAATTTAATATGTGGTCAAAGGGGATGAGGTCTGGCCGAAATGCATCAGCCCATGGGGAGGATTAGTTTGCATTTTAATTGTGGTTTAGAGTTGTGTTTAGGTGTATCTTTGATTATGCTTAAGATTAGGAATTTGTAAGAAAGTGTTTGGGTAAGGAAAATGGGTAATTAAGGTGGTCTAGACATAATTAAGGAGTGGTCTTGCACCATTAGTGAGTTAAATCCTCAATTTAGAGTCTAAACAACTCTAGACACATTTCCTTGATTTAAGGAATTGGAGAGAGAAAACACTATTCAAGATTCCAAGACTAGGAGTCTTGAGTTCTAAAAAGGGATTTAAGTTTAATCTAAGCAATTTTAGGTTCTAATTAACTTTAATAAATTATTTTGACTCTAGATTAATTAGGGAAATAAATTAATCTTCGTTTAGAGCCTAATATTGCTTAGGTTTGCTTAATTACGTCATTAAGCTCAAAAGCACTATTCTAGGGGCAAAATCGTAATTTTACACTAAAACTGCCCGGGACCACCGGGACTTGAACAAAGACCTCTAGACACATGAAAACTTGTTTTTGAACCTCTGGGGAAAGTTCCGGGCTCAAACGGCACCTTTACCCGCGTAAAAACGCTATAGGGGTATTTTGGTCATTTTGACCTCAAACTGCCAAAAACGAAATTTTCCCTTCCGAAAGCATTCAAGGGCCATTTAATCCCCTTCAAACATTGAGTTGACCCTTTGAGGACGACCGAGTTGGTTACCCTCGAGTTCGGGTCAGGAAATGACCTCAAGGGCATTTTGGTCATTTCCCTCGGACAGAGAAATCGGGGTGTTACATTGACAAGTCAAAGAGGATCTCGTCTCTTATTTGCCCTTGACAAGTCAAAGAGGATCTCTAGTCTCTTATTTTCCCTTGACAAGTCAAAGAGGATCTTATATTTTTATTTCGCCAAGCCAGTCAAAGAGGATCTCATTTTTACTTATGGCTATAGAACTTAATTGAATATATCATTCACTTTCTTTTCCAATGCATGTATAAAACACATATAGGCATTCATTCACATTATGATTTCAATCATGCCTCATAAACCAATATTTATTTCCTTTAGAATGCATTTATACACCACAAGTCACATGGTCAAATATTTAACATCAAGTATTTATGTCATACTAGAACCAAAATACCATTACATTATCAATTCAATCCTTTGGTTCATTTCCAGCAAGTGGGTAGATTTCACACCATTGTAGTAGAAATTTATTTGTATATCAAACAATCAATTCAGAGGCTATAAAAATTATTCAAGGCACTTCAATGTATCCCTAAGGTGTTGTGAAAATGTCAGAGCAAAACGAGTTCTCTAACTATGTTAACAAAATTAGACAAATTTGGTGGTCAGAAACCATCCAACCTCAGCTTAAGAACCAAAATTCATAATTTTTGACCCTAGCAATTGAACCTAGAAAATTCTAAATAAAAATCATGGTAAAACCTCAACATGTTTCTAATATCATGTAAAAATTTCAGCTCATAATTCAATCGTTTACTAGGTTAATAAAATTTCACAATTTCACAACTTCAGATTCAACATTTCAGGCAGCATAGTTACCACTTCGGTTTTTGAACTTCTCAAGGCATTAGGAATCAAAACCAGAGCTCAAAAAAATTCATGGAACTATCCTAGGATGTTACCTTTAATGTATAATTTTTGTAGCTCATGAAAAAACCCACAATATCCTCAAAAAATTAGTGAACAATCACTGCCAGCAGGAAAACTGAAAATCCAGCAAACCACTTCAAAATCTCTTTTAATAAAAATGATTTTTCCACAATCCCAAACACTCGACCAAAATTAACACATCAATATCATCATATTATCAACTAATATATCCAGAAATTTCGGACCAAACACAATCAGAAAAGTCCAGTATAAAATTGGAAAGAAAAGACCAAAGAAAACCCTACTTTGAAAGCTTTTGAACTTGATACTTCAATGGATGTTCTAAGTGATCTCCCTTCACTTCAAGACACCAATTTCAATCCTAAACCTTCCTTAGGCAATGGGGAAGTGAGGTATTAAGGTGAGGATTTGAGATTTCAATCGGTTAGATTTGTAGGGTTTGAGGTGTAGAACAAGTTTTGTGAAGGAACTTTGTGGTTTTATGAACTCTAGGCTAGTGTTTTTGACATTTGAAATCAAGTTTAGTGCTCAAAGAAAAATGGAAAGGAAGCTGACTATTCCTTGCTGGTTACGGCCGAGAATTCTTGGCTTCTTTGAGAAGAAAAGAGGTTATGTTTATCTTATAATTAGTGTAGGAATACAATAATATATATAGTTGGATAATTCTTAATCAAAGAAAGTAAAATGGATGGCTAAGATTGAATCTTGTAACTCAAGATTGAATCTTAGCCATTCATTTGATATAAATGGATAAGCTCATTTATTTTGTCAAGATTAAATTAGCTTTCGGTGTTAAAAATTGCACACTGAAATTTTACCGAACGGATAAAACATTATACCCGGGTAATCAAACATTGCTCGAAAATTAATTCCAGGCATAAAATCTTTATTTCTAACTATTTCTAACCTTATTTCCATGTTTTCCCAATTTTAGGCACTTTTGGGTCCCAAATTATTTAAAAATGGGGGGGTTTCAGTGTAACACCCTAAAAATTATCTAAAAATTAATTTGAGCTTTATTAGTCATAATTTCAAAAATTTGATACTTTGAACAATGATGAGGATGATCCAATGGATTTGTAAAAAAGAAAAATGTGAATAGTGTTTTGCCCTTGTTCACTGAGATAATAAAACCCTAGAATTGGGACCCGAAGATGCCCAAAATTGAGAAATTATATGATTATGGTTAGAAATAGGTAGAAATAAAGATTTATACCCGAAATTATTTTTCGGGCAATGTTTGATTTCTCGGGTACATTGTTTTACCCGTTCGGTAAAATTTTGGTGTGTGATTTTTAACACCGAAAGCTAGTTAATCTCAGCAAAATTATGAAGTTTATCCCTTTGAATGCCAAATAAATGGCTAAGATTTTATCTTGGATGAAAGATCAAATCTTAGCCATTGAAATTAAGCTCCTTTAATGGAAAGCAATTATGCTTTATGATTAACTAATCACATTATTTCTTACAAGATATATATGATCAAATTCTTCTCCAAGAAGCCATTTCATCCTCGGCAGCAACCATACAGCCAGCACCTCCATTTCCTTCTTCATCAAAACCTTGATTTCAACCTCAAAAATCCTAAGCCAAACTTTGGTAAAATCAAAATCTTCCTTCACCAAAATTGTTCTACACTTCAACCTCTACCAAACCAACCGATTAGAATTTTAAATAATCTCCAAGCTGAACTTTGAGCTATCATTCTCTACTATTTAAAGAGGGGTTAGATTCTGTTTGGAAGGCTTGAAGTGAAGAAAAATCATTTTTGAAAGATCCCTTGGAGTTAGAAGCCTTAAAGCTTCACAAGTAGGGTTTTCTTTGGTCTTTTCTTTCCAATTTTATGCTGGACTTTTCTGATTGTGTTTGGTCCAAAATTTCTGCATATATTGCTTGATAATATGTTGATATTGATGTTTTAATTTTTGTGGAGTGTTTGGTGTTGTGGAAAAATCATTTTTATGAAAAGAGATTTTGAAGTGGTTTGCTGGATTTTCGGTTTTCCTGTTAGCAGTGATTGTTCACGAATTTACTGAGGATATTGTGGGTGTTTTCATGAGCTATAAAAATTATACGTTGAATTTAACATCCTAGGATAGTTCCATGAATTTTTTTGAGCTCTGTTTTTGATTCCTAATGCCTTGAGAAATTCAAGAACCAAAGTGGTAACTATGCTACCTAAAATGTTGAATCTGAAGCTGTGAACTTTTGAAATTTTATTAACCTAGTACATGATCGAATTATGAGCTGAAAATTTTACAGGATATTAGAAACATGTTGATGTTTTACCAGGATTTTTATTTATAATTTTCTGGGTTCAATTTCTAGGGTCAATAATTATTAATTTTGGTTCTTGAGCTGAGGTTGGATGGTTTCTGACCACTAAATTTTTAGAATTTTGTTAAAATAGTTAGAGAACTCTAATTACCTTGAAATTTTTACAGGACCTTGGTGACACATTGAGGTGTCCTTGATATTTTTTATAACCTTTGAATTATGTGGAAATAAATTCGTGCCACAATAGTGTGAAATTTACCATTGTGCTGAAAATAAATTGATGCTTTGAATTGATGAAATAATAGTATTTTGTACTAGTAAGACATGAGTACCTAAATATGAGGATGAATAATTGAGCATGTGAACTTATTGATGAGGTTAGGTACACATAGATATGAATAATTATTGCGATTGCTTATATGCGAAAGAAAAGCATAAGATTATATTTCTTGGACTGGAGAAAGTAAATCCAATTTGTTAGGGAAAGTAAAATTAACTACCAAGAAAAGTATAAGATTTATAATCCTTGGGCTGGAGAAAGTAAATTCGGTCTGTCAGGGAAAGTAAACCTGACTACCCTTGAATTGATTCGGGGAAAGTAAACCTGGCTAGGAATAGGTCTGTGTGAGAATTGGACAAAGTAAATCCAATGATTATGTATAGGAATGAGCTCAGTCCTGAAAAGCAGTCCATTACCCATTATTGCCACACTAGGGACGACGGTACGTAACGCCCAGATGTGACAAGATTAGTCAGGGGCCAAGGCAAGTTTAAGAAGTAAATTTTCTAAGAAATCATTTGTCTTATATGCCTAGTGAAGAAGTTTAGTATTGATATTGAGACTAATATATTTAAGTGGAAAGTTAGTAGTATATGATGTGCAGTAGTATAGTATATGTACATTAAGTGATTGAATGCTAAAAGTAACCCACTTTGGAAGTATGATTTGGAACTTTAAAAATAAACCGTTATTATATAATGCATGACCACCTTTTCTTAATAAACCGAAGTGGCTGGGGTGATGACAATGACATTATAATTGTGTATTTGGGGGAGTTACCCTACTGAGAATTGTATAATTCTCACCCCTATGTTTTTGTGTTCCCGTGTCGTCTCCAGGTTGACGCAGAAAATCGAGAGACTGCTATGCCAAAGAACGCGAAAGTGCAATAGTGTAGTAGTTAATGCTTTTATTATGTTGTATTTAGTCGAATGGATATATATGTAAATATGTTAAAGGACAAAGGTGTGTTAAAGCTCATGAAAGAGCTTCCTTTATGTACTGAACTTTGTATTAAATATATATTTTGGTTTCATTGCTATATATTTTAGTAGAATTATGACCAAGTTGTCTCGCAAATCAATCCAAATGGCAATAGATATTTAACAAAGTTCTGCTAATTTATAAGTAACAACTCTCGAGTATGATGTCATGACTTAATGATGACGTTGTACTTGGGAGGATGTTACGTTCAGCTGTCCCGACGGGTCTGCGGGACTCACAAGTTACTATTCATATTTTTTTTTTTACAAATCCCTTGGATCGTCCTCATCATTATTCAAACTATCATTTTTTTGAAATTACAATTAGTAAATCCTAAATTAATTTTTAAATAATTTTTAGGGTGTTACAAGGTGTCAATGAAAAGCACAAAGGTCGCCATCGAAGTCTGAAGATGTGATGGAAAAGAAAGGGAGTGAAAATCTTACTAAAGAATCTTAGTAAGGAAATCTCCTATCTAAGTGTCATCGTACACATCCTCAGGAACCTTGGGTTTATTATAAAAAGGTGTGCATGCATATAGTTCATTGTTAGGTTTTAAGCATAATTATCCAAGGTTCGTTTATTTTAGAATGAGTCTTAATGTCATGTATGCAACATATTAAATCATGAATGAATGGGAATACTTCATGCAAGAAGATAATAGAATACATCATCAAGCAATATTATACAGGTGGCATAAAGTGGCATATAACTTTTCTCATGAAACTTTCTCTTTTTTTTAACTTTATGATATTAAACTTTATACTTTACATCATGGGGGCCACCATAAAAACATCTCTAGGTTATGAGCTCATACCTAACTAGTCGTCACTCGTTCTTACTTATCCCTCTTGATAAGTGTATCATAACAATCCCGACTTCTAGAGTACGGGCTAGGAGGCATAAGGATCATCTATCATAACCTTTAATTCAGGGAGTCCATAGGAATACTTCCTTCTCTGAAACGCAATTACTAGTAACTAGTACTCAGTTATTCATCCGCTCTGGCGCTCAATGTCAATACCTTCACGGTTTTGTTTCTAGGGGTGCTCGGCCAAATCAGTGTCACCCAGAACTTGTCTCAGTACATGTCACATCTGTTATGGGGGTGCTCAGCTGAACCGATGTCACCCAGAACATATCACAGTTATCCTGGGGGTGCTCGGCCAAACTGGTGTCACCCAGGAGTTTTTGAAAACTTTTCTTAAGTCCTCAAGTTTGATAGAAATTCGGTAGCGTAATGGCAATACACCGGATTTCCTTCAAACTTGCTTTATGCCACAAGAACTCAGATTATGTATGTTCAATCATAATTCCATATTCAAGATAAGTCATCAAGGTCATATAAACATGTACTTCATAATCATATGCATCAATACATCATAACTTGAGTTAATGAATTTATGTTGCTCATAAAATAAACATGCTCATGATTCACAATTGGTCAATCCTATCTCATTAATTTATATCATGCAAACTTCATAGATTCATGGTAAACAAGATCATAGGTTCACATCATACAAAAATCATAAATCCAAGTAGCATGAAATCATAGCTTTATGTCATTCAAGTAGGGAAAGTATCTAGTGCATTCATTAGGCTCTGGTAATCTATTATATAAGCCTTGTAATTGATTACACAGCTTCAAGTTTTAAAACAGGAGAGTTGAGGGCTCTGGTAATCGATTACATGAGCCTTGTAATCGATTACACAGCTTCGGGTTTTCAAAACAGATGAAACAAGGGATCTGTTAATCGATTACATGAGCCTTGTAATCGATTACCACTGTTGCATTCTTAGGCCCCAAGAACATCTTAGTAATCGATTACATCAGATAGTAATCGATTACTAGAGTCTAGAGTATGTAATCGATTACATTATGTTGTAATCGATTACTCAGGGCAAAAGTTCATATCCGAGTGCATCAAAGCTCTCTGGTAATCGATTACATGGGCTGTGTAATCGATTACCAGCACTTTCAAAATATGAAAAACCAAGTTTAAAACACAGTTGAATCACTCCTTCCTTCTCACAGCCATTTTAAACCTCTCTTCATCATTTCTTTTGAAATGAAAACACTTTTACAAGATAAAAGCCCATAGCTTTCAAGATTTAGTTGTGAAAGAATCTTTGAATCTTAGATCTTTGGGTGATAAACATAAACATGTTAATGCCAGTTCCCTTTTAATCTTAGCATTATAAAGTGATGACAAGGAAAAGTAAAGATGCAAGGCTTGAAAATAAACGTGAGAATGCAAGTTCATTCTTAATCCTTAAGTTTAGGCGATGGCTTTAAACATAAACATACTAGACAAGAAATGTAAACATGAATGCAAGTCCATTTCTTATTTTTGGGCTTTTAGGTGATGACTTGAAAAAAATAAATATGATATGCAAGTTCAATTCTTTATTTTTGTGCTCTAGGTCCCTTAGAGTTTTCACTCTAAATCAATAATCAACTTTAAGGTTGAAATAGGTAGGCTTTGAGATTAATTATTAAGGTGATAGCAAAGAAAATAAATATGAATGCAACCATTTCTTATCTATTTGAATCTTAGGATCAAGATTACTCTTCACAACAACATAGTTTCTTTGTGCTAAAAACCCTTTCCAAAAGTGAAACATTCAAGCTTTAGAGGTCAAACAAATGATGGTTTTGCAAAATAAATATGAATGCAACCATTTCTTATCTACTTGAATCTTAGGATCAAGATTACTCTTCACAACAACATAGTTTCTTTGTGCTAAAAACCCTTTCCAAAAGTGAAACCTTCAAGCTTTAGAGGTCAAGCAAATGACGGTTTTGCAATCAATACTCAAGATCCTCATCATCAAGCCATGGTTTCTCCCAATGTCGGCCATATGATCGAGAATCAAAGGAAGGGGAAAGGATGAAGAAGAACTAAAAAGAAGGAAAGTAGAGAAGAGATAAACACCAACATTGTATCGTCACAAGTCAAGAGATAAACAATAAAAGAAAAGAATACAACTCTCTACCTTGGATGTGCTTCTTGATTGAGGGAGAGCTTGCTCTTGGAAGATGGGAGAAGAAGAACTCCTTGAAGTTGAGAGAAAGAGAGTCTTTGGGAGGTGCAAGAGAATAAGCAAAGATTCTTGCAAGATCCCTTGGTGCCTATTTATAAAGGAAATGAAACATGAGGGGGTAAGAATGGAGAGGAAAGTGGCGCCAATTTTGGAGGGGAAAAGGAGGGAGAGAAAAATATCTCTTGGTTGTACCACTTCAAGGCAAGGTTGTAGGTGTAAACTAAGTATGGTGTGCCATGCTTCTTTGAGTGTTTGAGTGAACAAACTTGTAATGCATGGGGGAGTGAGGTGGCGCCATTCTTGGGGGAGGAAAATGTCTCATTTAATTGTGGTTTAGTGATGTGTTTAGGTGTATCTTTGATTAGGCTTAAGATTAGGAGTTTGTGGTTGAGTGTTTGAGTGAAAGGATGAGTGATTAAGGCTACTTAGGGCATGATTAGTGAGTACTCCTACCCATTAGGGAAGTCAACCCTATTCACTCAAGATTATCAATCACATCCTAGGTTCCTTGAGTCATGGGATTGGAATAGTGAAAACCCTATTCAAGATTCCATGACTTGGAGTCTTGAGTTTTTAAAAGAGGTTTGGATTTAATCTAAGCAATTTTAGGTTCTAATTAACTTTAATAAATCATTTTGACTCTAGATTAATTATGAAAATTAATTAATCTTCGATTAAAGTCTAATATTGCTTAGGTTTGCTTAATTACGTCATTAAACTCAAAATCACCATTCCAGGGGCAAAATCGTAATTTTGTACAAAAATTGCCCAGGATTGCTAGGACTTAAACAGACATGCCCTGGCTCATAAAAACATCATCTTAAACCTTTGGGGTGGGGTTCGGGCTCAGTTGGCTCATTAAACGGTGTCAGACAGCCATAGGGGCGTTTTGGTCATTTAGCGCATTGGAACTCAAAAGTGAAATTCTTCTGCTCTATTAGCATACATCCCATACATAGTCCCCTTTGAATTTCGATTTCACCCTTCAAGGGCTGCCGGCTCGGCTATTCTCGCATCCTGGGTGGAAAATAACCTCAAGGGCATTTTGGTCATTCTCGCATAGACAGAAAAAATCGGGGTGTTACAGTAGCTCTTTGTTTGTCATAGCTATTGCAGAAGCCGTTGTGAAATAGAAGTTTCTGATGATACCTTTAGAAACTACTTTTTACTTTTTGAACAAAGTTTCTGAACTTTTCCCTCTAAAAGCTGGAATGGTTAACCAAGTTAGCAGAAGAGATAATGTGCCAGTCTGTAACTGGCTTTGATTTTAAATTTGAAATTTAAATTTTCCTCCTTTTCTTATAGAGTGCACCAGTCTGTGGTATCAATTTCATGATATATCTATATCTATATATATATATATATGACTATCTAGCCTTCAATCAAAGCTTGTAGATGATAAAATGATAATGATCATAATGATTGAAGGTTATAGAGCACATTTGCTTTAGAGATGGCTTGAATTCCTTATTTGAAGTGTACTTTCTGAAGTCGCATTCTACTTTCCGAGAATCTATTCCTTGATTTCTTGTATATAGTGAAATCCTTTAGTTCGTTAAACATGTGTACATTCAATTCACGATATGAATTTCACTTTCATTAAGTTCCTATTTCTTTGAACAATATAAATCATGCTAGCATATGTAACGTGAAATCATTTTCGCTTCAAAAAACATGTTATGCAAAAGGAAGAACCTGTTTGCTATTTCAAGAAAAATCAAGGAAAACATTAGTCGTTCTTCAAAATATTTTCTTTAAACATTTTGCAATAATGCTTTCTAAAGGGTTCTGGAGCTAACATAATCAATTGAATGCTCCTAAACAATTGCTGGAGATACGGACTAGACCCACTAATGCATATGCAATGTGTAACACCCGAGGTTATTTTAGAAATTTTATTTAGACTTTATTAATCAAAATTTTTCAATTTTGATAGGTGTAACATCCCCTGTTGCTTTATGGATTAACGATTGTCCCCACAAACCAACACGGGTCTTTTCAGCATGCTTTATCCTCACTCACACGCTTCCTGGGAAAACTACCCAGGAAGTCACCCATCCCAAAATTGCTCCAAGTCAAGTACACTTAACTATGGAGTTCTTTTGTGATGGGCTACCGAAAAGAAGATGTATCTTGTTGGTATAGGTAGTACAAATCAATTCATATAAGCCCTCCTTAATTGTATAGTCCCATACCTATACAGTCTTAGGATCCCTCTCATTCCGGTGTATAATCGGTTCATTCATGTACCCCTCCGCTTTCGGAGTCTGCCAGGAGTCACTCTTTGTCCGTGTTTCCTTGCACCGGCGATCACTCCCCGACTTCACAATCCCCGGGCATTACATGCCCACCAGCTTTCACTTAGTTCATCCCTGAACCACACCATACTAGGAGAGGTGCAAGCTGTGATACCATTTGTAACATCCCCTGCTGCTTTATGGATTGACGACTATCCCTACAAACCAACACGGGTCTTTTCAGCATGCCTTGTCCTCACTCACACGCTTCCTGGGAAAACTTCCCAAGAAGTCACCCATCCCAAAATTGCTCTAAGACAAGCACGCTTAATTATGGAGTTCTTTTGTGATGGGCTACTGAAAGCCCTCCTTAACTGTATAGTCCCATACCTATACAGTCTTAGGATCCCTTTTATTCGGGTGTATAATTGGTTTATTCATGTACCATTTCGCTTTCGAAGTCTGCCAGGAGCCACTCCTTGTCCGTGCTTCCTTGCACCGACGATCACTCCCGTACTTCGCAATCCTTGGGCGTTACAATAGGGCTAGTCAAGATATGAATAACTTGAAGAGAATGCCAAAAAAAATATGAATAGTACTATGGCCAGCTCTGCAGACCCACCGACACCACCAGATCCTGGATTTGGGCCTGGAGATGCCCAGTGTAACACCCCGATTTCTTCCATGCACAAATGACCAAAATGCCCCTGAGGCCATTTTACCGGGAGAATGAGGATAACCGGCCTCGGCCATCCTCAAAAGGTTATTTTAGTAATTGAACGGGGACTATGTGTGTTATATGTGTTATGTGTGTTAATAGAGCAGAAGAATCTCATTTTTTAGTTCCTGTATGCAAAATTATCAAAAAACCCCTTTGACTAATTGACGCAGAATTAATCCTCGACTGGACCCAGACTTTGCCCGGGGGTTTGAAATGTTGTTTTCAAGGGATGTCTAACGTCTGTCTAAGCCTAGGTGATCCTATGAAGTTTTTGTAAAAAATTACCGTTTTGCCCCTAATTAAGGGCATAACAAGCTTAATTACATAATTAACGAAACTTAAGTAATATTAAGCTCTAATTAAAGATTAATTAATTGAGGTTAATTAGGGCCTAAGATTGCTTAAAGAAACTCAAAACCTTTTTCTTAATTCAAGAATTAGTGTCATGTCAACTTGAAATAGTATTTTCTTTATTCCAATTTCTTAAATAATGGGAATGGTCATGTGATGAGATTCCTTGTTAATAAAGGTGGATTTGCACTAATTGTGGAAGAACACTCCTTAACTTTGTCTTGAGTAGCCTTAATCATTTACTTTCTGACATAAACACCTAATTGTAACTCCTAATCAAGTGCCTAATCAAACTTATTCCCTAAACCATGTCATAACACAAATGAAATGAGATATTGTCCTCCCCTAATCCTTCATGAAACCGGCACCACTTTTCCTCCATTCATTCCATCACATGTTGAAAATTCAACACTCAAAGAACCATGCCTTGAGCCATACCTAGCCATAACAAGACCCATGCCTACACCATTTCATGAAAAGAGATATTTTTCTCTTGCCGCTAGCCACTCCTCCTTCTCTCACCCCGCTCATGTTTAATTTTCTATAAATAGCACACTCATGGAAGCTTGCAAGAACATTTGAGCAGTCTTGCAACCTTGGTTTTCTTTCTTTGTCTTCAAGATTTTTTCTTCTTCTTTCTCTTCATTTTTCCAAGAGCCACTACCGTCAACCACCACATCTCAACCCCAAACCACCACACAACCACCATCAACCTTCCCTAAAAACACTTAATGTAATACCCTAAAAATTATTTAAAAATTAATTTGAGCTTTATTAATCTTAATTTCAAAAATCTGATAGTTTCAATAATGATGAGGATGGTCCAACGTATCTGTAAAAAAAAAATGAATAGTATTCTGCGGGCCTCACAGGCCTGTCGGGACAACCGAAACCCCAGATTTGGGACCTGGAGGTGCTCGAAATTGGGAAAACATGGAAATAAGGTTAGAAATAATTAGAAATGAAAATTTTATACTTAGAATTAAATATTGAGTAATGTTTGATTTCCCGGGTACACTGTTTTACTCGTTCGGTGAAATTTTGGTGTGCGATTTTTAACACCGAAAGCTAGTTAATCTCTACAAAATAATGAAGTTTATCCCTTTGAATACGGAATGAATGGCTAAGATTTCATCTTGGATGAAAGATCAAATCTTAGCCATTGATATTAATTTCTTTTAATGAAAAGAAAAATGCTTGATGTTTAACCAATGAGATTACACCTTATTAGATAAATATAACTCATCTACCCTTATTATTTCCTCATTCAAGTTCATTCAGCAAAGAAAGAGATCAGAGGACTCCATTTTCTCTTCACAAAAAGCTTGAAACCTTGAATTTCAACCTGCAAAATCCTAGACCAAATCTTGTTAGAATCAAAAACTTCCTTAAGTAAACTTGTTCTACACTTCAACCTCCACAAATATAACTGATTAGATTCTCCAAAAACATACTTTAATACCTCGCTCATCACTAATTAGAGGAGGGTTTGAGTGTATTTCAAGAGCTTTCGGGTGGAGAACATCTATCTTGAAGTATATAAGAGACAAAGAGACATTAGCTTTCAAGAGTAGGGTTTTCTTTGGCTTTTTTCTTTCAAAATTTTTCTGAGAATTTCTAACTGTTCTAATCCAAAATTTCTGGTTATATTGGTTGATATTATGTTGATATTGATGTGTTAATTTTAGTGGAAAGTTTGGATGAGGTTAGAAAATCATTTCTGTTAAAAGAAGTTTTGACTAGATTGCTGGATTTTTGGATTTCAATAGGGCAGGATTTGTTCACAAATTTTCGGGTGCAATTGTGTTCATTTTTATGAGCTATAAAAATTATATGTTAAAGTTAACATCCTAAGACAACTCATGATTTTTCTTGGGTCATATTAAGGACTTTCTCTGCTTGAAAAAAAAAATTCATGATTCTTGAACATTGTTGCTGGAAAATCCCGGTTTGAAGCAAGCAGGGAATTTTGTCAAATTTTCTGATATATTTAGAAATCTTGGATTCAGCCAAAACTTTTATGGGATGTAGCTAACATGTTAGGGAGTCTCTGGTAAAAATTTGGAGCCATTCTGGTCACTTTTCTATGTTTAAAAAAATCAAGAACCGAAATTATACCTATGCTGCCTGAACTATTGGAACTGAAGCTGCGAATTTTTCTATTTTTGTTAACACATCAATTGATTGAATTATCACTTGAAAATTTTACAAGATCTTAGAGACATCTTGAAATTTTATCATGATTTTTATTCCCAATTTTATGGTTTCATTTTCTAGGGTTAAAAATTATGGAATTTGGGAATTTAGCTGAGAATTAGTGGTCTCTGACCACCAAATTTGTCTAATTTTGTTAACAAAGTTAGAGAACTCCTTTCACTATGAAATTTTTATAGAACCTTGTGCACACATTGAGGTGTCATTCAGAATTTTTATAACCTCTAAATTGGTTATTTGGTATGAAAAATAAATTATGTTACTTGAGTGAAAAATCTGCCAATGTGCTGAAATTGTGATAATGCCTTGAATCAGTGACTTAATGACATTTGGTTCAAGTTTGACGTGTATGAATGCATGCCATAGACTTCCAAGATTATGTTATGAGGAATGAATGAATGATATGTATAGGTTTGAAGTATTATGAGATCAGAGAATTATGTTCATGCATATAGAAATGTGATGCATGTATATGTGAGCTTGAGGATGATGTATGTGTTAAGTGAAAAATGAAGTCCCCTTTAATGTAAAAAGGGCACGGCAAAGTCCCCTTTAATATGAAAAGGGCACAAAAAGGTCCCCATTAGGGCACGAAAAAATCCTCTTTAATGTAAAAAGGGCACGGAAAGGTCCCCATTAAGGCACAAAAAAGTCCTTTTTATTATGTCAAGGGCATGAAAAGATCATTGCAATTACCATATGTATACATATATTTTGTTAAATTATTGGTCTTGAAGGAATTCCTATGATCTTGAATGTTATGAAATACATGTTTTAAGTTATTGAATAAAAAAAGAGACCTACTTCGGAAAGGTGATTTTATAACTTTAAAATGAACATTTGAGATATATTTTGCATTCTCACACTTTCTTAATAAACCGAAGTGGCTGGGGCAATGATGATGACATTATGGTTATGTAATTGGGGAGTTATCCTACTAAGAATTTTAGAATTCTCACCCCTATGTGTTTTTGTTCCCTGTCGTCTCCAGGTTGATCCCGAGAACAAGGAGGCTACTTTATAAAAGGAAATCGGATTTGCAGTAGTTTATAGCTGAAGTTTGAACAAACTGTACTTAGTCATATGTTTATGTCTGTATTTATAATAGGGACCAGATGTGTATTAAAGCTCATAAAAGAGCTTCCTTTTGTACTCAACCTTATAATCAATAAATGTTTGTTTTTTAGCCATATATGTTAATAGACCTATGATTTAGTTACTTCATGATTCAATCGAACTTGCTATAGATATTTAAGAAAGGTTCGTTAATTTATAAGTAACAACTTCTCAAGTATGATGTTATGACTTAAAAATCCTGTTGTACTTGGGAGGATGTTACACTTAACCTTTCCACTTCTTAGACCAAACACTGAAGACAAACCTTTCTTCCTTTCTTTTTCCTCTTGGTCGAAAATCATCTTGGCCCAAGGAAGAGTTTTTCTTCCCACTCCTTTTCAAGATCAAGCTCTCTTTCATTTATCATGAAAAATACCTTTGGTAGGGAGTTGTTTTAAAAATATTTCCTTCCTTTCTTTTGTGTTAATCTTAGATTGAAATGTTGAAATGTTGATTTCCTCCCTCTCCACTTCATTTTGGCTTCTTGCTTTCCTTTTCTTGCCTTTCTTTTTTCGGCCTTGATGGCTTTGTTCTTGAAAAATCATGGCTTGATGATGAGGATCTTGGATGTTAGTTGTAAAACCATCATTTGCTTGACCTCTAAAGCTTGAAGGTTTCACTTCTAAGAGTTTTGACCTCTAAACCTTAAAGTTAATCAATGTTCTAGAGTGATTACTCTAGATAGGAGTCTTGAGCATGAAACTTAATGTAACATCCTCCCAAGTACAACATCATCCTTAAGTCATGACATAATACTTGAGAGTTGTTACTTATAAATTAGTGGACCTTTCTTAAATATCTATAGCTAGTTTGATTGATTCGCAAGATAACTAGGTCATAATTCTACTAAAATATATAGCAACGAAACCAAAATATATATATTTAATACAAAGTTCAGTACATAAAGGAAGCAATTTCATGAGCTTTAACACACTTTTGTCCTTTAACATATTTACATAGATATTCATTCCACTGAATACAACATAATAAAAGCATTAACTACTACACTATTGCACTTTTGAGTTCTTTGGCATAGTAGTCTCTCGATTTTCTGCGTCAACCTGGAGATAACACGGGAACACAAAAACATAGGGGTGAGAATTATACAATTCTCAGTAGGGTAACTCCCCCAAATACACAATTATAATGTCATCGTCATCGCCCCAACCACTTCAGTTTATTAAGAAAAAATGGTCATGCATTATATAATAACGGTTTATTTTTAAAGTTCCAAATCATACTTCCGAAGTGGGTTACATTTAACATTCAATCACTTAATGTTCACATATACCATACTACTCAACATCATATACTACTAACTTTCCACTTAAATATATTGGTCTTAATATCAATACTAAACTTCTTCACTCGGCATATAAGACAAATGATTTCTTAGAAAATTTACTTCTTAAACTTGCCTTGACCTTTGACTAATCCTGTCATGTCTGGACGTTACGTATCGCCATCCCCAGCGTGGTAATAATGGGTAATAGACTGCTTTTCAGGACTAAGCTCATTCCTATACATGATCATCGGATTTACTTTCTCCAATTTTCACATAGACCTATTCCTAGCCAGGTTTACTTTCCTCGACACAATTCAAAGGTAGTCAGGTTTACTTTCCCTAACAGATTGGATTTACTTTCTCCAGCCCAAGGACTATAAATCTTACTTCTTGGTAGTTAGGTTTACTATCCCTAACAAACTGGATTTACTTTCTCCAGCCCAAGAAACAAAATCCTATGCTTTTCTTTCACATATGAGCAATTGTAATAAGCATTCATATCTATGTATACCTAACCTCATTGTTAAGCTCACATGCTCAATTATTTATATTCATGTTTAGGTACTCATGTCAAATTAGAACCAAACTACCATTACATTGTCAATTCAAGTCTTTGGCTCATTTCCAGCAATTGGGCAGATTTCACACCATTGTAGCACAATTTTATTTACACATCAAACAATCAATTCAAAGGCTATAAAAATTATCCAAGATACTTAAATGTATCCCCAAGGTGCTGTAAAACTTTCAGGGAAAAAAAAGTTCTCTAAATATGTTAACAAAATTAGACAAATCTGGTGGTCAAAAACCACTCAACCTCAGTTCAAGAACCAAAATTCATAATTTTTAACCCTAGCAATTGAACCCAGAGAATTTGAAATAAAAATCCTGGTAAAACCTTAACATGTCTCTAATACCTGTAAAAATTTCAAGTGATGATTCCATCATTTGATATGGTAACAAAATTAGCAAAATTTACAGCTTTTGTTCCAATACTTCAGTCAGCATATGCTTAATTTCAGTTCTTGATTTTTCTAGGGCAGTTTGACTCAAAATAAAAACCCAAGAAAATTCATGGGACTAGATAAAGATGTTAAATCCAACATATAGTTTTTGCAATTCACGAAAATGCCAAGCACGAGCCTAGAAAATTCATGAACAAATACTGCCTGTACAAAAACCGAAATTCCAGCAACATGGTTCAAAATCTCTTTTCACAAAAATGATTTCTAACATCATCCAAACTCTCCACTAATTTAAACACATCAATATCTATCTATCATCAACCAATATATCTAGAAAATTCCAACCAATTCAATCAAAAACAATCAAAACAAAATTGGAAAGAAAAGCGAATAAATAAAACCCTACTGTTGGTGTCTTTTGGATCCTTGGCTCCATGGTGCTCCAAGGTTGATTCCTTCCACTTCAAAGCTCCTAAACCCACACCAAACCCTTCCTTAGGCAGAGGAGTATAAAATCTCAAAGTGAGGAATTGAAATTTCAATCGGTTAGTTTGGTAGATCTTGATGAGAGGAAGAAGTTTAGTGAAGGAAGTTTAAGGATTTAGCAAGTCTTGTCTAGGATTTTGATCAAGTCTTCATGGTTTTTGTGAAGTAACAATGGAGAAATGGGAAATTCTGTTAATGACCGAGAATGACCAAGTTTTTTGTGGAGTATTGAAGAAGCTTGGTCTTGTATTTATCTTGTCATTTTAATTTAGATATTATACAATATAAATACACAATTCTTAAAGAAAGAAAGTAAAATGGATGGCTAGGATTTAATCTTGAAATTCTAGATTAAATCTTTGCCTTCCACTTATATTACATGGATATACATTATCCATTTATAGTGATTAAATAATCATTCGGTATTAGAAATTGTACACCGAAATTTTATTGAATGGGTAAAATAGTGTACCCAAGTAACCAAACATTGCCCGAGAATTAATTTTGGATATAAAATCTTTATTTCTAACTATTTCTAACCTTATTTCCATGTTTTTTCCAATTTCAGGCACTTTCAGGTCCCAAATCAGGGGTTTCAGCTATCCCGGCAGGCCTGTGGGGCCCGCAAGTTACTATTCATATATTTTTTTTAACAAATCCATTGGATCGTCCTCATCATTGTTCAAACCATCAAATTTTTGAAATTATAACTGATAAAGCTCAAATTAATTTTTAGATAATTTTTAGGGTGTTACATTACCACCCACCTTAAAACGAATTTTGTCCTCACAATTCATTGAAAACAATTTCAAAAGACAAATTCGTGAATCAAACAAGGAATTCACACATAATTCAAATAATTCAATCAAATCCTAAACGTTCCTACCTTAGGTCGGATTCTTGGGTGGTGACGTCCCTTTAGCACTTATGGTGAAGACCCTACTCTGGTGTTATGGCTTTGTAGTTGGTTTTGAGTGCCTATCTGGGCACTCCCAAATCTTATGTCCTGGCTTTTCACAACCATAGCACACATTTCGTCCAGCCAAGCAAGCCCTATTCCCACGATCCCTTCGACATTTTGGGCATGAACTTGATTGCTGTTGCTGTTTATCCTTATGTGAACTTGGTTGAAACCTCTTCTTTATGGGCGGGTCATCCTCATAGTCTTGGTCTTCGAGTGGCAATCTTTTGTTTGAAGTGTTCTTAGTAGATTGAACGATTGCTAACTTCTTGTTGGAGTCCTTGGCATGGCAGCACTTTTTTACTAAGGTTGCATAATCCTGGATCTCTAAGAGACCCACGGCAGCTTCAATGTCCTCACTTAACCCTCCTTCATACTTCATGCACTTCCAAGCTCCATCTTGATTATGCTAATAAATAGTAGAAAACTTGCAAAGCTCCTCAAACTTGGCTGTGTATTTCGCTACACTCATGGATTCTTGCTTGAGTGCCATGAACTCCAACTCCTTTGCATTTCTTACCGAAGTAGGGAAGTACTTGTGGTAGAAAGCTTCCTTGAAGACATCCCAGGTGACTTTAGTTTGAGAAGCTTCGAATAATCCATTGGTGCCGACCCACCAAAATTCAGCATCTGCTTCTAGCATGTAAGTAGCAAAAGCCACTTTCTAGATTTCAGTGCAAGGAAGAATGGAGAAAACCTTCTCCATAGCCTTGATCCATTCTTCTGCTTTATTCAGATCAAAAGCTCCTTAGAATGATGGAGGGCTTGCCTTCCTGAACTCAGCAAATTTCTGGTATTCTATGTCTACTTTTGCTTCTCCAAGATTCCCAACTGGATTTCCTTCGACATGTCGGTCCAACATTTCCATCATCCTGTTGGCTACTACAGCTTGTTCTCTCATGGCAGCCACCATTTCACGGAAAGCGTCCATCATGCCCGCTTCATTTCCAGCACTGTTTCTAGTACGCCGATTTGAAGTCATCGGTTCCTGTCACACCAAACAAGAATTATTGAGTTGATCAGGCTCAATACCAAGCTAAGTGTGGCAACAACCCACAACATTCCTAACCAGAAGTCATACACATATATAGAGTTATAATGCATAACATTTACTAAGGAAGCATAGCCAGTCCATTCCTCAAGGTCCTACAAGGATGAACTGCCCTGATACCATAATGAGCTGAAACCCCTGATTTGGGACCCGAAAGTGCCTGAAATTGGAAAAACATGGAAATAAAGTTAGAAACAGTTAGAAATAAAGATTTTATACCTGAAATTAATTTTTGGGCAATGTTTGGTTACTCAGGTATACTGTTTTACCCATTCGGTAAAATTTCGGTGTGTAATTTCTAAGACCGAATGATTGTTTAATCACTATAAATGGATAATGTATATCCATTTAATACAAGTGGAAGGCTAAGATTTAATTTAGAATTTCAAGATTAAATCCTAGCCATCCATTTTACTTTCTTTCTTTAAGAATTGTGTATTTATATTATATAATATCTAAATTAAAATGACAAGATAAATACAAGACCAAGATTCTTCAATACTCCACAAAAAACTTGGTCATTCTCGGTCATTAACAAAACCTCCCATTTCTCCATTGTTACTTCACAAAAACCATTCAGACTTGATCAAAATCCTAGACTAGACTTGCTAAATCCTTAAACTTCCTTCGCTAAACTTCTTCCTCTCATCAAGATCTACCAAACTAACCGATTGAAATTTTAATTCCTCACTTTGATATCTTATACTCCTCTGCCTATGGAAGGGTTTGGTGTGGGTTTAGGAGCTTTGAAGTGGAAGGAATCAACCTTGGAGCACCTTGGAGCCAAGGATCCAAAAGACACCAACAGTAGGGTTTTATTTATTTGCTTTTCTTTCCAATTTTGTTTTGATTATTTCTGATTGAATTGGCTGGAATTTTCTAGATATA
Organism: Dalbergia cochinchinensis; assembly: GCA_031216125.1. Classification (NCBI taxonomy): domain Eukaryota; kingdom Viridiplantae; phylum Streptophyta; class Magnoliopsida; order Fabales; family Fabaceae; genus Dalbergia; species Dalbergia cochinchinensis. The sequence continues at coordinate 11,650,214 of CM062376.1, forward strand.
TTGGTTGATGATAGATAGATATTGATGTGTTTAAATTGGTGGACAGTTTGGATGATGTTAGAGATCATTTTTGTGAAAAGAGATTTTAAACCATGTTGCTGGAATTTCGATTTTTGTACAGGCAGTATTTGTTCACTAATTTTCTAGGCTTGTGCTTGGCATTTTCGTGAATTGGAAAAACTATATGTTGGATTTAACATCTTTATCTAGTTCCATGAATTTTCTTGGGTTTTTATTTTGAGTCAAACTTCCCTAGAAAAATCGAGAACTGTAATTAAGCATATGGTGCCTGAAGTGTTAGAACAAAAGCTATAACTTTTGCTAATTTTGTTACCATACCAAATGATGGAATTATCACTTGAAATTTTTATAGGGTATTAGAGACATTAAGATTTTACCAGGATATTTATTTCGAATTTTCTGGGTTCAATTGCTACAGTTAAAAATTATAAATTTTGGTTCTTGAGCTGAGGTTGAGTGGTTTCTGACCACCAAATTTGTCTAATTTTGTTAACATAGTTAGAGAACTCTTTTTGCCCTGAAATTTTTACAGCACCTTGGGGATACATTGAAATATCTTGGATAATTTTTATAGCCTATGAATTGATTGTCTGATGTGTAAATAAAATTGTGCTACAATGGTGTGAAATCTGCCCAATTGCTGGAAATGAGCCAAAGACTTGAATTGATAATGTAATGGTAGTTTGGTTCTAGTATGACAAGTACCTGAACATGTGTAACACCCTAAAAATTATCTAAAAATTAATTTGAGCTTTATCAATCATAATTTCAAAAATTTGATAGTTTGAACAATGATGAGGACGATCCAATGGATTTGTAAAAAAAAAAAATATGAATAGTATTTTGCGGGTCTCGCAAGCTCGCCGAACAGCCGAAACCCTAGAATTGGGACCCGGAGATGCCCGAAATTGAGAAATTATATGATTATGGTTAGAAATAGGTAGAAATAAAGATTTTATATCCGAAATTATTTTTCAGGCAATGTTTGATTACCCGGGTACACTGTTTTACCCGTTCGGTAAAATTTTGGTGTGCGGTTTCTAACATCGAAAGATAGTTTAATCTTTGTAAAAGGATAATGTTTATCCTTTAGAGCCAAGTGTAAGGCTAGGGTTTAATCTTGAATTACAAGATCAAATCCTAGCCATTCATATTAGTTTCTTTTCATAAAGAAATTAAACTTCATATTAAAGAAATAATTTATACTTGTTATAAGATAAACTCAAGCCACCAAACTTTGACATTTCTTCTTGTCATTCTCGGCCATCAACCAGCTGAATACAGCCTCCATTTCTTTCCTTCCAAACCTCCATTGATATGTTTCAAGCTTCAAAAATCATAGCCTAAAGTTGCTAAACACTCAAACTTCCTTCACAAAACTTGTTGTACACCTCAAACCCTACAAATCTAACTGATTGAAATCTCAAATCCTCATCTTAATACCTCACTTCCCTACTGCCTAAGGAGGGTTTAGGACTGAAATTGGTGTCTTGAAGTGAAGGGAGATCACTTAGAACATCCTTTGAAGTATCAAGCTCAAAAGCTTTCAAAGTAGAGTTTTCTTTGGCCTTTTTCTTTCAAAATTTTTCTGAGCAATTCTTATTTGTTTCAATCCAAAATTTCTGGTTAATTTGATTGATATTATGTTGTTATTGATGTATGAATTTTAGTGAAGTGTTTGGATGAGGTTAGAGAGATCATTTTGTCAAAAGATGTTGAGTGATACTTGCTGGATTTTCAGTTTTCTGACAGGCAGTGTGTGATCACGAATTTTCTGGGCTTGTTATGGGCATTTTATTTAACTGGAAAAACTATATGTTGTAGTTAACATCTTCAGCTAGTCCCACGAATTTTCTTGGGTTTTTATTTTGATTCAAACTGCCTTAGAAAAATCAAGAACTGAAATTAAGCATATGTTGCCTAAAATGTTGAATCTGAAGCTGTGAACTTGTGAAATTTTATTAACCTAGTAAATTATCTAATTATGAGCTGAAATTTTTACAGGATATTAGAAACATGTTTATGTTTTACTAGGATTTTATTTAGAATTTTCTGCATTCAATTGCTAGGGTCAAAATTATGAATTTTGGTTCTTGAGCTGAGGTTGAGTGGTTTCTGGCCACTAAATTTGTCTAATTTTGTTAACCTAGTTAGAGAACTATTTTTACTCTGAAATTTTTATAGAACCTTGGTGACACATTGAGGTGTCATTGAGAATTTTTATAGCATTTGAATTGATCATTTGGTATGAGAAGTAAATTGTGCTACTTGAGTATGAAATCTGCCATTGTGCTGAAAATAACTTGATGCTTTGAATTGATGAAATAATGGCATTTTGTACTAGTATGACATGAATACCTGAATATGAGTATGAGTAATTGAGCATGTGAACTTATTGATGAGGTTAGGTACACATAGATATGAATGATTACTACAATTGTTTATACGCGAATGAAAAGCATAAGATTATGTTTATTGGACTGGAGAAAGTACATCCAGTTTGTTAGGGAAAGTAAACCTAACTACCAAGAAAAGCATAAGATTTATAATCCTTGGGTTGGAGAGAGTAAATCCGGTCTGTCAGGGAAAGTAAACCTAACTACCCTTGAATTGAGTCGGGGAAAGTAAACCTGGCTAGGAATAGGTCTGTGTGAGAATTGGAGAAAGTAAATCCAATGATCATGTACAGCAATGAGCTCAGTCCTGAAAAGCAGTCTATTACCCATTATTGCCACACTGGGGATGGCTGTACGTAACACCCAGATGTGACAAAATTAGTCAAGGGCCAAGGCAAGTTTAAGAAGTAAATTTTCTAAGAAATCCTTGTCTTATATGTCGAGTGAAGAAGTTTAGTATTGACATTGAGACCAATATATTTAAGTGGAAAGTTAGTAGTATATAATGGTGAGTAGTATGGTATATGTACATTAAGTGATTGAATGTTAAAAGTAACCCACTTCGGAAGTATGATTTGGAACTTTAAAAATAAACCGTTATTACATAATGTATGACCACTTTTTCTTAATAAACCGAAGTGGCTGGGGCGATGACGATGACATTATAATTGTGTGTTTGGGGGAGTTACCCTACTGAGAATTGTATAATTCTCACCCCTATGTTTTTTGTGTTCCCGTGTCGTCTCCAGGTTCATGCAGAAAATCGAGAAACTGTTACGCAATAGAACTCGGAAGTACAATAGGGTAGTAGTTAATACTTTTGTTATGTTGTATTTAGTGGAATGGATATGTATGTAAATAGGTTAGAGGACAAGGTGTGTTAAGGCTCATCAAAGAGCTTTCTTAATGTACTGAACTTTGTATTAAATGAATATTTTGGTTTTATTGCTATATATTTCAGTAGAATTATGACCAAGTTATCTCGCGGATCAATCCAAATGGCTATAGATATTTAAGAAAGGTCCGCCAATTTATAAGTAACAACTCTCGAATATGATGTCATGACTTAAGGATGATGCTATACTTGGGAGGATGTTACAACATGAATATGAATAATTGAGCATGTGAGCTTAACAATGAGGTTAGGTATACATAGATATGAATGCTTATTACAATTGCTCATATGCGAAAGAAAAGCATAAGATTTTGTTTCTTAGGCTGGAGAAAGTAAATCCAGTTTGTAACTACCAAGAAGTAAGATTTATAGTCCTTAGGTTGGAGAAAGTAAATCCGATCTGTTAGGGAAAGTAAACCTGACTACCCTTGAATTGACTCGGGAAAAGTAAACCTGGCTAAGAATAGGTCTGTGTGAGAATTGGAGAAAGTAAATCCAATGATCATATATAGGAATGAGCTCAGTCCTAAAAAGTAGTCTATTACCCATTATTGCCACGCTGGGGATGGCGATACATAACGCCCAGACGTGACAGGATTAGTCAAGGGCCAAGGCAAGTTTAAGAAGTAAATTTTCTAAGAAATCATTTGTCTTATATGCCGAGTGAAGAAGTTTAGTATTGATATTAAGACCAATATATTTAAGTGGAAAGTTAGTAGTATATGATGTTGAGTAGTATGGTATATGTGAACATTAAGTGATTGAATGTTAAAAGTAACCCACTTTGGAAGTATGATTTGAAACTTTAAAAATAAACCGTTATTATATAATGCATGACCACTTTTTCTTAATAAACCGAAGTGGCTGGGGCGATGATGATGACATTATAATTGTGTATTTGGGGGAGTTACCCTACTAAAAATTGTATAATTCTCACCCCTATACTTTTGTGTTCCCGTGTCGTCTCCCGGTTGACACAGAAAATCGAGCGATTGCTATGCCAAAGAACTCGGAAGTGCAATAGTGTAGTAGTTAATGCTTTTATTATGTTGTATTTAGTAGAATGAATATATATGTAAATATGTTAAAGGACAAAGGTGTGTTAAAGCTCATGAAAGAGCTTCCTTTATGTACTGAACTTTGTATTAAATATATATTTTGGTCTCATTGCTATATATTTTAGTAGAATTATGACCTAGTTATCTTGCGAATCAATCAAACTGGCTATAGATATTTAAGAAAGGTCCACTAATTTATAAGTAACAACTCTCAAGTATTATGTCATGACTTAAGGATGATGTTGTACTTGGGAGGATGTTATACTTAAAAGGAATAATTAGACATTTATTCACTCTACAAACCTTGAAGTTGATTGGTGTTTTAGAGTTGTTACTCTAAATAGGAGTCTTGAGCCTAGAACCTAAAGAAATAATAAATGGAAATGCATTCATATTTATATTTCAAGTCTTTGCATTTCATATTCACATTCAAGCCTTGCACTTCATATTTATTTCCAAGTTGTCACCTAAAGCTTGAAGATAAGAAATGAACTTGTATTCCATGTTTATAGTTCTTATCTAGCATGTTTATATTTCAAGCTATCACCTAAACTTAAAGATTAAAAATGAACTTGCATTCTCATGCTTATATTCAAGTTTTGCATATCATATTTATATTTCCATTGCCATCACCTTATTATATCAGGATTAAAATGAGGTTTGCATTTGCATATTTAAGCGTATACTATCACCTAAATAATTTAGCGCTCAAGACTTACCCCTTTCAACTTGCATAGGGATTTTGGTCCATGGAACATCTATCTTTATAAATATGATTTGGTTTTTGAAGGAATGAAGTCCTAATAAATGATATATTATTGTCTTGAGAAAATGGAGTTTGTGTCTTACAACTTTTCCTTGAAACATATGCTTATTCTTAAAGTGTTAAAACATGGTTCACATAATCAAAAATTATTTAAGCTCTCTCTACCTTTGCTATTGAACTAAGGTTATTAATTGTGTTTCTATAAGGGTAAAGTTAATTATAAGTGTATTTCTTGATCTAGAATTAATTCTAAGAAAGACTAGTTACTAGAAATGCCTATTTTGTATGTGTGCTATATGGGATGTATTTAACATGTGAAAATTGTTATTAGTAAATGTGATAATTATTTTTAGTAATTAAGGAAAGACTTGTAACTACAAAGAACCAAAAATGTGAACTCTAGGACTCTTTAAAATGAAAAATATGGTTTCTGTCTAGCAAGTATTAATTAAGTAAAAAGGATATTTACCACTTAGTAAATGTATAGGAATCACTCATAAACGGTTTAGAAATTAATTCTAGCATCATAGGAAAAGTCGGTAATGAGAAAAGGGTCAAAAACATAACTTTTAGAGCACCGAAACAGGTCATTTTCTTTTCTATCCAAAAAACTATCCAGGTTTATTTAATATGTTCCTAAGGTTAATAATTAATGAGAATCTTTGAAATTTATCCCTTAGATGCAGAAGAAAATAATTATGGAAGATAATTTTACCCGATTTAGCGGTTTACCCGATTAAGGGGAATGAAAGTGCATAGTTAAGAGGCGATATGACTTTGCATATTCTTGGATGTATATGTGATGATTTGGTTGGCATACTTAGTTACAAGTTATAAGAATTATTGTGGCATGATACGATTGCACTTGGAATGTTTGAGATGCATATATTAAAATAATGCGGAAGTATGTGAGATCATATGATATATTTGTTTTCTTGCATCTTAACATGACACGCTAATGCTAAGGTGACATAGAACATATGGAAATGATCCTCTAGACTCCCCTAATTAAAGGTTATGAGAGGTGATCCAATAAGGAAGTGATCCTTTGGACTCCCCAAATTAAAAGTTATGAAATGTGATCCTAACCCCCTATCTCATACTTAGAAGGCGGGTGTTAACTTATCTTAAAGATAAGAATATGCTAGTGATGATTAGTGAGGTATGAACTCATAACCTAGAACTCTCAAAAGGCGATAGTAATAGGGTGGCCCGAAATAAGTGAAAAAATGGTCTATGTCACCTCAAAGATAAATTAAAGAAATTCATGTTGTAATTATTATGTTCCATGAGCATCACTTATTTTTGCATTTAGTATGTTACACCTAGCATTGACATGCATTTCATGATGAGGCATAATGCATTCATGACATCCAAGAAGCATATTAAAATGAATGGGCCTCGGTAAATGATATTTTAGAACTTAATAATTGAACCTTATGCATGCTCACTATTTCATAATGAAACCCGAGGTTCCCGAGGACGTAGATGATGACACTAGGATAGAAGGACACCATACTGAGATTCTTTATTAAGTTTCTCACTCCCTCTATCTTTTCTTTCCATTGCCTCTTCAGAGGTCAATGGCAACGTTTGTGATTTACATTGATGCGGCCACTTGGGAGATACAATACAACACCACCTATCGGTCATATTACTTCCTGGGTCGTTGTTCCGTTCGTCTTTTGTGTACATGGACCGCCCCTTTGTATACCCAGTTTCTAGCTTCTGATTCTCTCCTTCTTCCCCTTTTGGTGACGACCTCGTCTTCGAGCATGCACGTCCTCGTGAGGAGCGGACTTGTCATACCCAGCCAGCCGCTTTTGCTATCCGTGACTTCTCGGAGTACGTACCCCATTCTTCTATGGCTCATTCGAAGATGGATCCTTCTGATAACTCAACTACCCAGGTACCATCCGAGAGTTCCTCCGCCACCAAGCCTATGGAGTTTGGTGAGGGCAGTAAGGCCATATTGATGTAGCCTATTCATGGAGGACGAGTGAGGAAGACACCCTGATGTGGAGCCCATGTTCGACTCACTCACCGTTTGGCCACTCCAGCTGAACTGGCTCAGTGGTTTGGTTATGTCCCTCCCCTTTGGGGTGGATAGCAATAGGAGCTGGTAGCGGTCTTGGTAATGCTTGTGCGTAGAGTCTACATAGGATAGCCTTCTTTTGCTTTTGAGGTTATCTACTTTGGATGCACTCTAGTGGGTGAGGTTTTCTAGTCTATGTACTTTATGTTTCCATTCATTCCGTTTAGATGACTGTACTTATGCTATTATTCAAATTGGTGTATGGCAGAACCTTTATTATATATATATATATATATATATATATATATATATATATATATATAAATATATATATAATGGTTGTTATGATCTGATCTTGTGATTTTATTCTCAGTATGTATGGTTTCATATTATTGTTTACGAATCAAATGAATATAGTGTTCGTCTTATGCGTGGCTCACGTTTTCATATCTTATTTCAAAAAAAAATTCACTCATATTTTCAGTAAGTATTTTCTAAAAATTTGAATTAAGAACTAGAACAAAAGAGTAATGACCAATAATTAACTTAAATGCGTCCTAGGTGTGTTAGGTTAAATATTAGGGTGTTACATTTTGGTATCAGAGCAGTTCGGTTCTCACGGAGCCTGAAGATGGGACTGACTATGCTTCTTAAGCATAATATGGTAAATGTGTCATGCGTAGTCGCTCTACAATAGAATGAGCTTAAGGATTAGAAATGCATGACCACTATATGTTTGTATGTGCCATGGTAATTAGCTCACTTTACATAGGATATTGAGCCTGATCACCTCAGTGTTTGTTGTTTTGTGTGCATAAGGACCAATGGCACATTGACAATAGAATAGGATCGCGACCCTTTACGGACAAGACAACGAGACTACTGAAGCCCTCCATGATGTGGCTAGGACCATGAGGGGAATGTTTGAAAAGATGGACCGAGACCACCAGGCTAATGTAGGTCGTGGTCACAATACTGTTGAGGTCCCCGAGCATGCCCGTTTCGGGAAGTTTCGCAAGGCCAACCCATCTTCATTTAAGAGAACCCTGAATCCAAACCACACTAACAAATGGATCAAGAGCATAGAGAAGATTTTCACTGTGATTCCTTGCATGGAGGTGCAGAAGGTGACTTTTGCCACATACATGCTGGAAGGAGATGCCGGATTCTGGTGGATTGGTACTCAAAGACTGTTGGAAGCAGCAGGTACCAAGATTGCTTGGGAGCTGTTTAAAGCTCATTGCTATGAAAAGTACTTCCCGAAGTCTGTAAGGAATGCCAGAGACATCCAGTTCATGCAACTCATCCAAGGAGGCATGAGCATCGCCCAGTATACTACCAAGTTTGAGGAACTCATCAAATTCTCGAGGACCCCAACAAGTACTGGAAATGCATTAAGTAAGAGTTCGGGCTGAAAGCCGAGATTAATATTGTGGTGGCCTATTTGGAGATCAAGGACTTTCCTACCCTAGTCAACAAATGCCACATCATTGAAAATGGCCAAAAGAAACTGAGCATATCAAAGGCCAATGGTTATGCGAAGAAGCTAGCACCACAAGCCCCAAAGTTCAAACCACAGAATAGGCCGCCCTTTCAACTGCAATCCAGGCTGCCGTTCAGACCACAAGGCCCTCGAAGAGACCTTAACAAAAGAAGGCCAAATGACAACAGAGGGAAGGCACCTTAGAGGACCCAGCTACACCCCCAAGGCCTACACCCACCGCCATATATGCCAAGTGCGGGAAACCTCATGGAGACCTACCCTGCCGAGAAGGCCTGGGTGTTTGCTACTGATATGGTAAGCTCGGCCATTACTCGCAGGAGTGCATGGAAAGGAATCCAACAACCCCCAACCCCAAGCCATAATACCAAGGAAGAGTCTTCACCCTCAATGCCGAAGAGACAACAACATCACGAAACCTCATGGAAGGTAAGTATGAAATGCATGGTAGGACCTTAACTGTACTATTTGACTTTAGTGCTACCCATTCGTTCATATCCCATTCTTGTGCATATGGTCTGCATAGGATAGCCTTCTTTTGATTTTTGAGGTTATCTACTTTAGGTGCACTCTAGTGGCAAGGTTTTCTGGTCTATGTACTTTATGTTTCCATGTATTCTATTCGGATGACTGTACTTATGCTACTATTCAACTTGGTGTATGGCAGAACACTTATTACATATATATAATTGTTGTTATGATCTGGTCCTGTGATTTTATTCTCAGTATGTATGGTTTCATATTATTGTTTACGAATCAAATGAATATAATGCTCATCTTATTTGCGGCTCACATTTTCATCTCTTATTTCAACCAAAAAAAAAAAATTCACCCATATTTTCATTAAGTATTTTCTGAAAATTTGAATTAAGAACTGGAACAAAAGAGTAATAACTAATAATTAACTTAAATACATCCTTGGCTTGTTAGGTTAAATATTAGGGTGTTACACCCGGGACTAAGAAAATGAAAGATTTAGGTTGGAAAGGATTAAAAATGAAAAGGTTAGACACGGAATAAAATTTCAAGTACTGTATGTTTTAAGGGTATGGTGTTTTACCCGTTCGATTAAATTACGATGTGTAGTTGCTCATACCATAAGGAAATTACAATATGAGATAGACATCTAGCAAAACAAGTGTGTGGCATAAAAGAAGCCACACCATTGTCTTATATTGATTTTCTTTGTAACGCCCCAGTTTTTCTTCCCAAGTACAAATGACTAAAATGTGTAATGTCCTAATTTTTAATCCAATACTCTAGAATATATTTAGGTTAATAATTAGTCTGTTACATCATCATTTCCTCTTTATTTTAAAATACTTGGCGGAAAATACAAGTAAAATTTTTTTTTGAATTGTAAAAGCAAAGTGAAAGCCACACATCGTGACGAGCAATGAAACGAACTATGAAGCATAAAGGCAATAAATCACAAATCCAAATACACATCATGTACACCCAATCATAAAGCATGTCATAACATAATAAAACAACTGCATACATAGATATATAATATGCTCACTCAAGAGTGGGACTTAGTTTAGTATAACATCAAGTGAATAGAACTGAAAATGGAAATACATGGAAATATAAAAAGGGAGACACCCACACCCTAGTGCACCTAAAATGGGTAACCTTTCTGAACAAAAGAAGGCTACCCTAATCTACGTGTGGTGTGTACACTATCACTCCTCGAGCACCTCTACCACTAGTGGTTCAAATAGGGTGGGATATAACCGATCCACAGACGAAGCTCATCCGGAGTGGGCACTCGCTGTGGCTGGATGTGAGCTCCTCGACGGGGACGCATGGACTGCCTCCGAGCCAACCTCGGCTGTGTGACCGTCTCCTCGCTACCCTCCACCCTTAGTGGGGGCGTAGGGGCGGAACTCTCAGAGTATGGATGGGTGGGTGGATCCTCTGATGGGTCAGTCTCCGAATGCCTCAAACGGGGGACATAGTCAGGGAAGTCGTGGGCGGCGGACTCAGCAACGTACGTGCGGAGCACCCTCTCATTATGTGTCCGCGCTCGCTCAAATATCATGTTGTCACCATACGGGGAGGTCGGAGAACAACACGAAGGTCGCCATCTGAAGACGTGACAGAAAGAAAAGATAGAGGGAGTGAAAATCTTGTTAAAGAAACTCAGTAAGGCAACCTCCTATCTAGGTGTCATCATCTACGTCCTCAGGAACCTTGGGTTTAGTGTATGAAATAAGTGAGCATGTACCAAGTTCATTTTTAAGCTTCAAAGCATAGTTGGCCAAGGTCCGTTCATTTTAGAATGATTCTTAATGTCATGGATGAAACATAGTAAAGAATGTATGCATGGCGCTATCTAATGCAAGGATATCAATCATCACTTCATGAAACATCATCATGGTGGCATAAAGTGGTAAGTAAAATCTCCTGTAGGACAAACTTTGTGACATAATCATCATACTTCACTTTCTCACGGGGCCACCCTAAAAAGACCTTCGCTCTGGGGGTGCTCGGCCGAACCGATGTCACCTAGAGTGTGTCACATCTCTAGGTTATGAGCTCATACCTAACTAGTCGTCACTAGTTCTTACTTATCAATCCTGATAAGCGTATCATAATCATAATCCTGACTATCTAGTACGAGCTAGGGGGCATTTCTTGAGGGTGCTCAGCTAAACCGGTGTCACCCAAGAATACATCTTGGTACCAATGTCACATGAGTTCTTTGGAGGTGCTCGGCCGTACTAGTGTCATCCAAGAACACATCTTAGTACCTCATCTCCTTTTAAGAAAATCTCATAGGTTTTTCAAAAACTTTCTAAGTCCCCAAATTTGTCAGAAATTCAAGATAATTTGACATCTTTGGATTTCTTCCAAATTTGCTTTATGCCACATAAACAATTAGAACATGTATCCTCAATCATAATTTCATACGTTTACATAATCATTCTCAAATAAAACATACATCCACATGTAACTTTGAAACTCATTATGCTCTTGATTCTACGGTATCTTATGCTTTGACCCTTATGGGCCTTAAACTTGAGATGTAATTATTCTATCATTCCCTACCGACCTTTTATGCACCTAGGGATAAATCTTACTATCACTCATGTTCTTTAATAAACCTAGGCATCACCTTACTCCAAGGGCAGAATTATATATCTATGATAACGGGATGCTAGAACTTACGTTTTAGACCCTTTCTCGGTTCTGTCTTCGTCTAAGGCGCTATAAATTAAATCTAAACCAATTATGAGGTATTCCTAAGCCTTTGAACTAATTACAAATCATTTTCACTACATTATAAAGGTGCTGTACAGAATCAGAAAATTAAATGTTCTAAGAGTTCTAGAATTGCATTTTTACGGTTTTCTAGTTACTAGTTTCTCTGTAGGTGCTAAAATTCAATCCTACTTCAAATGTAACCAAATTTTTCATGATTAATCAATCCTAAACTGATTGTTATCATACTAAAACAGTTTGGGTATTGATTAAGATTAAAGGGATTAAACCCATGTTAAATTCCAACTTTACGGTTTTCTATGAAGCTAGTTTCTCTCCTATCATGCATAGAAGTGTTCCTACCTCATCATATAATTTTCACACAATCTAACACATCATAACATCATCATACAGCAGTAAACTCATCATGGCAGAACCAAAATGTCAAGTCCCAAAAAGATACACAATTTGACTTTTCTAAAGCATATAAGTTGCTAGTTTCTCTTGGAACCAATTTAGGACTTCTAAGACTCTTTGCAAACCATTTTATTTTATCAAAGAGTCTAAAAACAACCTTAGGTCAATAACCAACTTAATTCCTCCTTAAAAGAGGATTAAATTCATAAATCTTGATGGTCTTAACTTCATAAAATTCATGAGGCTTAAAGAAAATCTTAAAACTTAGATTGTTGGCCCTTGTAGCTAGATGAAACTCATTTCAAGTTCATCATCACTGTAACACCCCGATTTCTTTGTCCGAGGGAAATGACCAAAATGCCCCTGAGGTCATTTCCTGACCCGAACTCGAGGGTAACCAACTCGGTCGTCCTCGAAGGGTCAACTCAATGCTTGAAGGGGATTAAATGGCCCTTGAATGCTTTCGGAAGCGAAAATTTCGTTTTCCGCAGTTTTGGGTCAAAATGACCAAAATACCCCTATAGTGTTTTTATGCGGGTAAAGGTGCCGTTTGAGCCCGGAACTTTCCCCAGAGGTTTAAAAACATGTTTTCATGTGTCTAGAGGTCTCTGTTCAAGTCCCGGTGGCCCCGGGCAGTTTTAGTGCAAAATTACGATTTTGCCCCTAGAATAGTGTTTTTGAGCTTAATGACGTAATTAAGCAAACCTAAGCAATATTAGGCTCTAAACGAAGATTAATTTATTTCCCTAATTAATCTAGAGCCAAAATAATTTATTGAAGTTAATTAGAACCTAAAATTGCTTAGATTAAACTTAAATCCCTTTTTAGAACTCAAGACTCCTAGTCTTGGAATCTTGAATAGTGTTTTCTCTTTCCAATTCCTTAAATCAAGGAATTGTGTCTAGAGTTGTTTAAACTCTAAATTGAGGATTTAACTCACTAATGGTGCAAGACCACTCCTTAATTATGTCTAGACCATCTTAATTACCCATTTACCTTACCTAAACACTTTCTTACAAATTCCTAATCTTAAGCATAATCAAAGATACACCTAAACACAACTCTAAACCACCATTAAAATGCAAACTAATCCTCCCCTTGGCTGCAACATGGCCAAACAGCCCACTCCCCATTGACCACATGTTCAATTATTTTCTCACTCAAAGAACCATGCTTGAAGCCATACCTTGAACCATACCTCACCATACCTTAAGCCATACCTCACCATACCTCAAGAACACATTATCTCACCTCATGGAACTCATGGAAAGCCTCCAATCTGCACCCTCATGGCCGAAACCTCTTCACCCATGAGCTCCCTCCATTTGTTTCATTTCTCTATAAATAGAATGCCTTGAGGAGCTTGCACCACTTTTAGATCATTTGCCAAGTTTAGGAAACACTCAAAGCTTTTATTTTCTCTCAAAGTTCTAGTGTTCTTCAAGTTCTTCAAGCTCTTCAAAGTTCTTCATCTTCTTCTTCCATCTTCAAGTTCATCACACCAAGTAGGGATTTTCTTTCATGTATTCTTTTCTTTAAAGTTCTTGTTTCAAGCTTGATGTTCATAGTTTCTCTTGTTTCTCTTTAGAACTTCATTTCCACTCCTTTTTCCTTTTCATTTTCGGCCATAGGCCTTGGAGAACAAAGGAATGAGAGCTTGATGATGAGAGTTTCATGATGATGTTCATCACTTGAAACAAACTCTAGAGCTTGATCTTTGTTCTTGAGCAAAAATGTTTCTAGTTTTTCTTTTCTTGAACTCTTAAGAACTTTAGCTTTGATGATGTTTTTAAATGGCTCTATGAACTCAATGATGAGGACTCATGATGTTGGTGTTAATATATCACCAAGATCATGAACTTTAGAGTTTTAAAATGTTCCTTTTCTTCTTGATGATTTCGGCCAAATCCATTAATTTTCTAAGTTTCATGGTTTGATTTCCTAAAAATATTATGTTGAGTTTTAAGAACTCTAAGCTTGACCTTACCTTGTTTGGATGAGTTTGGGTTATGGTTTAGATTCCTTTAAAGTCTTGTTAAGAGCTCTAGAAAGATAAAATGAACTTGCATAATTTATTTTATGCTTACATCCATATTTACATTCTTGCTATGCATCTTTGCTTTCTAGCTATCACCTAAGAACATAAAGATTAAAATGAAACTTGTATCATCACTTAATCTAATTCTCGAAGCCTTTCTATTTCGGCCTTAAAGTCGATTGTTGTTGGGCCTAGAGCACTAAAATAAAGAATTGAACTTGCATTACCACCTAATTAATTTCTCGAATGCCTATCTATTTCGGCCTTAAAGTTGATTGTTGTTGGGCCAAGAGCACTAAAATAAAGAATTGAACCATGCATATTTACCTTCAAGCTTGCACGTTTAAGTTTATGCCTCGCATATTTACTTTCAAGCTTGCACGTTTAAGTTTATGCCTTGCATATTTAATTTTAAGTCATCACTTTACTTTGTAAGCAAGATTAAAAACGAAAAGCATGAGCACGTTTAGTTTATGTCATAACTTAAGAACCTAGAGCTCAAAGACTTGCCCATTTCATTCCAAGATAAAGTTAAATGTGAATGTATTCCTTGAATGCATAATTTCGGCCAAGTAGTGATGATGGACTTGCAATGAGTTTTCATCTAGCTACTAGGACCAATAGTCTATGTTTTAAGCTTTCCTTAAAGCTTTACAAATTTTTATAAGGTTACGGCATCACAAGTTGTGATTTTATTATCTTTTAGGGGATGGAATATGTTTTGGTCAGTGACCTAAGGCTTCACTTAGCCTCTTGATGGATTAAAATGTTTCGTAAAGAGTTTTAGAAGTTCTAGATCGATTCCAAGAGAAACTAGTTAACTTATGTACCTAGAAATGTCAATTTAACTCTCTCATTTAAGTTAAATGTTTTCGGTTCTGATGTGATGAGTGTGATGCTGTATGATGATGTTTTGACGTGTTGGAATGTGTGAAAATATCATATGATGATGTAGAAGCGATCCTATGCATGATAGGTAAGAAACTAGCTAACTAGAAATATCGTAAAGCTAGAATTTAACATAGTTTTGACCCATTTGTTTATGGAACTTTTCCAAACTATTTTAATGGGGACATAATCAGATTTAGATTGTTTAGACATGAAAAACTTGGTATCATTTGAGTTAGAATTGAATTCTAGCACCTATGGGGAAACTAGTAACTAGAAAACCGTAAAAATGCAAATGTAGAACTCTTAGAACATTTAATTTTCTGGATTCGGTCCAGCACCCTTACAACATGGTAAACATGATTAATAATTAGTCCTTAAGCATAGGAATGCCTCATAATTGATTTAGATTTAATATATAGCGCCTTCGGCGAAAACGGAACCAAGAAAGGGTCTAAAACGTAAGTTCTAGAACCCCGTATTCACATGTTAGGATTTCCACCCTATGCTATTCAGATTTAAAAGTAAAATGAGAGGATTATGAATGATGTTTAATTATGAGCCTTAGGTGCTTAAAATATGAACGACGGATGTAGAGAACTATATCTCAAGATTAAGACCCGTAAGGGTCAAAGCATAAGCTACCGTAAGAGTATGCGTTTGGATGATTTATGATGATGCATGAAGTATGCTAATGATGATGATGTTATTCATATGAGGAATTTATGAGATTATATGTTAATGTGGCATAAAGCAAATTTGGAAGGAAATTCGATGTAATGACCGTTGTGCCGTCGAATTTCCGACAAATTTGGGGACTTAAAGAGATTTTGAAAATTAAGGTACTAAGATGGGGTCTAGGATGACCTTTGGTTGGCCGAGCACCTCCATAGAACTCATGTGACATCGGTACCATTTTATACTCTTAGGTGACACCGGTTGGCCGAGCACCCTAAAGAGAATTGCCCCCTAACCCGTACTCAGATAGTCGGGATTTATGATTTATGATACGCTTATCGTTAAGTGGTAAGTAAGAACTAGTGACGACTAGTTAAGGTATGAGCTCATAACCTAGATGTATGACACGTTCTGGGTGACACGGTTGGCCGAGCACCCCCAGTTCGATTGTCTTTTAGGGTGGCCCATGAGGAAGAGAAGTTTCATGATTATGATTATGTCACTAAGTTTTGTCCCATATGAACATTACTATTGCCACTTTATGCCACCAAGAATGATGATGCTTGATGTTATGTTTTATGTATGTGCATTAGATAGTGCCATGCATACATTTTCTATTATGTTGCATTCATGACATTAAGATCATCCTAAAATGAATGGACCTTGGCTAAAATATATTTTTAAGTTTAAAATGAACTTAATACATGCTCAGTCGTTTTGTATAAATAAACCCAAGGTTCGTGAGGGCGTAGATGATGACACCTAGGTAGTAGGAGGCCCTACTGAGATTCTTTAGCAAGATTCTCACTCCCTCTACCTCTTTCTTTCCGTCACGTCTTCAGATGGCGATGTTCGTGAAGTTCGTGGACACGCCGACATGGGAGGTGCACCATGACCCGGACCACGGGTCATTCCATTTTGTGGGTCGATGCACGGTTAGAGTATTCATGTTTATGGGTCGACCCTTCACTCCCCCTGTACATTCCCATCGTTTCTCCCCCGTCTCACCTTTTGGCGATGACCTGGTGTTCGAGCGCGCACGTCCCCTAGAGGAGAGGCTTCGCCGTACCCCATCATCCACGTCCGCCGCTCGAGACTACCCCCAAGATGTGCCGGGTTGCCCGTCGTCCTTTTCGGAGGCGGATCCTTCCGAGGATTCGGGAACCCAGGCACCCTCCGGGGGGTCTTCCCCCTCCATACCTATGGACTTTGGAGAGGATAGCGAGCCCACCATGACTCAGCCGCGTGCCACGATGACCGGAGATGTGGCCATACCCGGGGCTCACACTCGATCCCGCTCCGCCTCTTCACGCCGAGGAGCTCGCCCCGTCTCCAGGATATCTGCCTTGATCACGAGATAGTCGCCAGTAGGAGGCCGTGGATGGCCCGAGTGAGAGCACACACCACTTAGATGGGAATAAACCTTCTTTTGTTTAGAGGTTTCCCATTAGATGCACTCGGATAGGGGAGTAGATTATGTTCATGTTTTATGTTGTATTTTCTTTTATGCATTTCCCCTGTACTAAACTAAGTCCCACATTTATAAGTGGGCAAATTATATATATATGAAATGATATTCAGTGATGTTCATGTTGTGCCTCATGTTATGATGTTGTGAGATAATTGTCTTACCATACGTTGTTTACCGCTTATCGCATCACGCGGCTCTCACTTTTATTTCAAAAAAATTTACCCGTATTTTCCGCTAAGTAATTCAAAGTTAAATGAGAACTATGAAGTAACAGACTAATGATTAACCTAAATATGTTCTAGAGTATTGGGTTAAAAATTAGGATGTTACAATCACCACATGACCAAAATTATGCATTCAAAGAATGCTTCCATATTAAACTTTAACTTGAGATAAAATGGGCAAGTCTTTGAGCTCTAAGGTCTTTAAGTGATGACAAAATATAAATATGTTATGCGCTTCATTTTTATCTTTCATTATAGAGTAAAGTGAGAACTTTAAAGTAAATATGCAAGACTTGAATATATAAATATGCAAGGCTTGAAATTTAAATATGCAAGACTTGAAATTTAAATATGCAATGCAAGTTCATTTCTTTATTTTAGTGCTCTAGGCCCAGCAACAATCGACTTTAAGGCCGAAATAGAAAGGCTTTGAGAATTAATTAGGTGATATTGCAAGTCTTGTTTTAATCTTTGAGTCCTTAGGTGATAACTTGGAAAAATAAAGATGCAAGGCAAGAATATAATCATGAGTGCAAGCTCAAAATAAATATGCAAGTTCATTTATGTCTTATTAGAGCCCAATCAAGACTTTAAAGGAACTTAAACCTCAACCCAAACTTATCATAGCAAGATAAAGTGAACTTTAGAGTTCTTTATACCAAGGTGTCAAAGAAACCTTATGGTTTGAACATCATCATCAAGTTCAAGGAAATGGATCAAGAGATCAAAATGACCAATAACCAACATTATTCAAAACAAAACCTTGAACACCAAAGAAAAGGAAGACAAGGCCGAAGCCATGAGGAGGAGAAAAATGAAACTTTAAACTCTAAAGGCTATGATCTTGGTGTCACATAATCTCTAACATCATGTACTCTCATCCTTGAGCCATTTTTCATACAAAAATGAACCTTCAAAACCGAAATCCAAACAAGAAGAGGAAAAAGAAAAGAAACCGAATCCAAGAAGGAAAAGAAGAAAAAGGAACCGAACTTGTTTCAAGGAAAAGAATAACCAAGATATGTTAAGATCAAAACCAAGTTTCAAGCTCTAGAGGTTTTTCAAATGATAATCATGAGTCCATTATATTGAAACCTCATCATCAAGCCATGGTTTTCCTCCAAGATAGGCCATCATGGCCGAAACATAAAGGAAGAAAAAGGGAACTAAGAAATCGAAAAAGAAAGAAGGAAAGAAAAGAAAAGAAAAGATGAACTAAGAGGTTCTAGGGAAATCATAAAGCACATAACCAAATGACAAATTTTAATGAATGAAACACTTGAAAGAAATCCCTACCTAGTAGGATGAGGTTAAAGAAGATGAAGAAGAAGAAGAAGTTGAAGAAGAGGAACTCTTGAAACTTGAGAGAAAAAGAAAGCCTTTGAGTGCTCTAGAAAACTAAAACTTGCGAAGTGACTCAAGGTGTCTCAAGTTTACTCATGTATGCTATTTATAGAGAAACAAAACATGGGGAGGTGAGTGGAGGGAAGGGTGGCCGAAATATTGGGGGGAAAAAGGAGGGAAAATATCTCATGGTTGTGTCATTTCAAGGTAAGGTGTAGGCATAGGTTTAGGCATAGTTCTTTGAGTGTATGAGTGAACAAACTTGTGAGGTATAGGGTATGAGGTGGCGCCACTTATAGGGGAATCCAAGGGGAGGAAATTGTTTTATTAATTGTGGGTTAGTGATGTGTTTAAGTGTATTTTTGGATTAGGCCTAAGATTAGGAGTTTATAGTAAAATGTGTAAGTGAAAGGATAGGTAATTAAGGCTATGTAGGTGATGATTAGTGGGCATTCTATCCTTTTAGGGGAGTCTATCTCTATTTATCCTAGGCTTTCAACTACATCCTAGGCTTCCTTTTGAGGTGTAGAGCGTGAATAGTGAAAACACTATTCAAGATTCTATGTTTTAGAAGCTTTGAGTTCTTTAAAAGAAAAGGGGTTTTGAGTTTAATCTAAGCAATTTTAGGTTCTAATTAATTTTAATGACTTATTTTGACTCTAGATTAATTATGGAAATTAATTAACTTTCGATTAGAGCCTAATATTGCTTAGGTTTGCTCAATTATATCATTAGGCTCAAAAACACTATTCTAGGGGCAAAATTGTAATTTTGCACTAGAACTGCCCGGACCACCGAAACTTAAATAGACACTTTTAAACACATGAAAACATTGTTTTGAACCTTCGGGGAAAGTTTCGGGCTCAACGGCACCTTTACTTGCGTAAAAACGCTATAGGGGTATTTTTTTTATTTTGACCCGAAACTATAGAAAATGAGATTTTTGCCTCCAAAACTGCTCAAGGCCATCTAATCCCCTTCAAACATTGAGTTAACCTTTCAAGGACTGCCGGGCCGGTCATCCTCGAATTTCGGGCAAAAAATGACCTCGGGGGTGTAATACCCTAAAAATTATCTAAAAATTAATTTGAGCTTTATTAGTCATAATTTCAAAAATTTGATACTTTGAACAATGATGAGGACGATCCAACGGATTTGTAAAAAAAAAAATTGAATAGTGTTTTGTCGGCCCCGCAGGCTGCCAGGACAGTCGAAACCCTAGAATTAGGACCCGGAGATGCTCGAAATTGAGAAATTATATGATTATGGTTAGAAATAGGTAGAAATAAAGATTTTATACCTGAAATTATTTTTCGGGTAATGTTTGATTTCTCGGGTACACTGTTTTACCTGTTCGGTAAAATTTCGATGTGCGATTTTTAACACCGAAAGCTAGTTAATCTCTGCAAAATTATGAAGTCTATCCCTTTGAATGCCAAATGAATGGCTAAGATTTTATCTTGGATGAAAGATCAAATCTTAGCCATTGATATTAAGCTCCTTTAATGAAAAGCAATTATGCTTTATGATTAACCAATCACATTATTTCTTACAAGATATATATGACCAAATTCTTCTCCAAGAAGCCATTTCATCCTCGGCAGCAACCATACAGCCAGCACCTCCATTTCCTTCTTTATCAAAACCTTGATTTCAACCTCAAAAATCCTAAGCCAAACTTTGGTAAAATCAAAATCTTCCTTTACCAAAATTGTTCTACACTTCAACCTCTACCAAACCAACCAATTAGAATTTTAAATAATCTCCAAGCTGAACTCTGAGCTATCATTCTCTACTGTTTAAGGAAGGGTTAGGTGCTGTTTGGAAGGCTTGAAGTGAAGAAAAATCATTTTTGAAAGATCCCTTGGAGTTAGAAGCCTTAAAGCTTCACAAGTAGGGTTTTCTTTGGTCTTTTCTTTCCAATTTTATACTAAACTTTTCTGATTGTGTTTGGTCCAAAATTTCTGGATATATTGGTTGATAATATGTTGATATTGATGTTTTAATTTTTGTGGAGTGTTTGGTGTCATGGAAAAATCATTTTTATCAAAAGAGATTTTGAAGTGGATTACTGGATTTTCGGTTTTCCTACTGGCAGTGATTGTTCACGAATTTTCTGAGGATATTGTGGGTGTTTTCATGAGCTATAAAAATTATATGTTGAAGGTAACATCCTAGGATAGTTCCATGAATTTTGTTGAGCTCTGGTGTTGATTCCTAATGCCTGAAATATTGAATCTGAAGCTGTGAACTTGTGAAATTTTATTAACCTAGCAAATGATCGAATTATTAGCTAAAATTTTCACAAGATGTTGAGGACATATTGACGTCCAACTCTAATTTTTTGTACAAAGTTCTGGGTTCATTTGATAGGGTAGAAAAATTGAGACTTCTGGCTATTGGCTAAGAATGTGTAATTTCTGACCACTAAATTTGTAGAATTTTGTTAATATAGTTAAAGAACTCTAATTACCCTGAGATTCTTACAGGACCTTGGTAACACATTGAGGTGTCCTTGATAATTTTTATAACCTCTGAAATGATTGTTTTATGTGCAAATAAATTTGTGCCACAATAGTATGAAATCTACCTCTGTGCTGAAAATAAATTGATGATTTGAATTGATGAAATAATAGCATTTTGTACTAGTATGACATGAGTACCTGAATATGAGGATGAATAATTGAGCATGTGAACTTATTGATGAGGCTAGGTACACATAGATATGAATGATTATTACGATTGCTTAGATGTGAAAGAAAAGCATAAGATTATGTTTCTTGGACTGGAGAAAGTAAATCCAGTTTGTTAGGGAAAGTAAACCTAACTACCAAGAAAAGTATAAGATTTATAATCCTTGGGCTGGAGGAAGTAAATCCGGTCTGTCAGGGAAAGTAAACCTGACTTCCCTTAAATTGAGTTGGGAAAAGTAAACTTGGCTAGGAATTGGTCTGTGTGAGAATTGGAGAAAGTAAATCCAATGATCATGTACAGGAATGAGCTCAGTTTTGAAAAGCAGTCTATTACCCTTTATTGCCACACTGGGGACGGTGATACGTAACGCCTAGATGTGACAAGATTAGTCAAGGGCCAAGGCAAGTTTAAGAAGTAAATTTTCTAAGAAATCATTTGTCTTATATGCCTAGTGAAGAAGTTTAGTATTGATATTGAGAACAATATATTTAAGTGGAAAGTTAGTAGTATATGATGTGAAGTAGTATGGTATATGTACATTAAGTGATTGAATGTTAAAAGTAACTCACTTCGGAAGTATGATTTGGAACTTTAAAAATAAACCATTATTATATAATGCATGTCCACCTTTTCTTAATAAACCGAAGTGGCTGGGGCGACGACGATGACATTATAATTGTGTATTTTGGAGGAGTTACCCTACTGAGAATTGTATAATTCTCACCCTTATGTTTTTGTGTTCCCGTGTCGTCTCCAAGTTAACGCAGAAAATCGAGAAACTGCTATGCCAAAGAACGCGGAAGTGCAATAGTGTAGTAGTTAATGCTTTTATTATGTTGTATTTAGTGGAATGGATATATATGTAAATATGTTAAAGGACAAAGGTGTGTTAAAGCTCATGAAAGAGCTTCCTTTATGTACTGAACTTTGTATTAAATATATATTTTGGTTTCATTGCTATATATTTTAGTAGAATTATGACCAAGTTGTCTTGCGAAAGGATGACGTTGTACTTGGGAGGATGTTACAAGGGGCACTTTGGTCATTTTCCTTTTAGACAGAAAAATCGGGGCTTTACAAAATGCCCCTGAGGTCATTTTACCAAGAAAATGAAGGTTGCCGGCTCCAGCCATCCTCAAATGGATGTTTTGATATTGAATAGCGACTATGTGTGTTATGAGTGATATGAGCGAGAAGAATCTCATTTTTGAGTTCTTGCACGCAAAATTACCAAAATACTCTTGTGGTAATTTAAGTGAGATTAACTGCCGAGTGGACTCGGACGTTACCTGGAGGTTTGAAATGTCATTCTTAAGGAATACCTAATGTCTGTCTAAGCCCGGGTGGTCTCGGGAAACTTTTGTGAAAAATTATCGTTTTGCCCCTAATTAAGGGCATAATGAGCTTAATCTCATGATTAACAAAACCTAAGCAATATTAAGCTCTAGTTGAAGATTAATTAATTTTAATAATTAATCTAGAGTTAAAATAATTAATTGAGATTAATTAGGGCCTAAGATTGCTTAAAGAAACTTAAAATCCCTTTCTAAATTCAAGACTTCATGTCATATTTCATTGAATAGTATTTCTCTCTCCAATTTCTTAAATTAAGGAATCAAAGATATGATGGTAATTCTTGTTGAATAGGTTTGACCCCACTAATTGAGCAAGAATACTCCTTAATCACTCACTTTCTCACCTAAACACTTGATTACAAACTCCTAATCAAAGATACTCCTAAACACACTTCTAATCCACATTATCAAGAGAAATTCCTCCCCCTTAGATCCTCATGCAACCGGCCACCCCCTTCATTCATCTCATTTCATTTTATTTTATTACGCAAATCAAAGAAAGCCATGCCTAGCCATACCCAAAGCCATACCTAACCATTCCTACACCATGCCATGACATGATGCACTTGAATGGGATATTTTTCTCTTCCTTTTTCCTTGCTATTACCGTGGCTACTCCTCCTCCTCTCATGTTTCAATTCCTCTATAAACACATACCCAAGAAAGTTTGCGAGAACCTTTCCTCATTCTTGCAACTTTAGTTTTCTTTCTTTGCTTTCAAGAGTTCCTCTTCTTCTTCTTCTTCGTTCTTCAAGAAACCACCATCAACCACCACATCTCAATCCCAATCCACCACACAACCACCATAAACCTTCCCTAAAACACTTAACCTTTCCACTTCCAAAATCAAAACTCAAGACACATCTTCCTCCCTTTTCTTTTTCTTCTTGGCCAAACCTCCCTTTAGACTCCAAGGAAGAATTTTCTTCTCATCTCTTTTCAAAGACCAAGCTCTTTTCACTCATCATGAAAAACATCTTTGGTAGGGAGTGGTTTTAAAAGATTTCATTCTTTTTTCTTGTATTATCTTTAGTTTGGAATATGAAGTGTTGGTTCTTTCCTCTTCTTTTCCTTTTTTTTTTAGCTTCATGCTTTCCTTTTCTTCCTTTTCATTTTTTTCTTCCTTAATGGCCTTGTGGTTTAAAAATCATGGTTTGATGATGACGATCTTTGATGTTGGTTATAAAACCATCATTTGTTTGACCTTTAAAGCTTAAGATTTCATTTTTTTTTTCAGTTTTAAGAGTTCTTAGCAAATGAAAATGTTATTTGGTTTTCTTTGATAATTTTTACTTTGAGCTTAATGGTGAGTCTAAGGAAACAAGGTTCTTGGAACCATAATAATGAGAGTCTCCAAAGCTCAAGTCCATTTTGTAAGATTGATCGGTGTTTTAGAGTTGTTACTTTAAATAGGAGTTTGAGCCTAGGACTTAACGAAATAACGAATGGAAATACATTCATATTTATATTTCAAGTCTTTACATTTCATATTTATATTTGAGCCTTGCATATTATATTTATTTCCATGTTATCACCTAAAGTTTGAAGATAAGAAAATTAACTTGCATTTCATATTTATATTTATTGTCTTGCATATTTATATTTCAAGCCATCACCTAAACTTTAAAGATTAAAAATGAGCTTGCATTCTCATATTTATATTTCCATTGCCATCACCTTATAATACTAAGATTAAAATGAAGCTTGCATTTGCATGTTTAAATTTATGCCATCACCTAAATAATCTAGTGTTCAAGACTTACCCCTTTCAACTTACATAGGAATTTCGGTTCCATGGACATTTATCTTTACAAATATGATTGGTTCTTCAAGGGACAAGGTTCTAAGGATTGGTATAATTATTGTCTTGAGATCTTGAAGTTTGTGTCTTACAACTTTTCCTTGAGAAAAATGTTAGCTCCTAAAGTGTTAAAACATGATTTACATAACCAAAATCCTTTCATTGAGTTCTCTGACTTTGCTACTCATATAAGGATATTACTTGTGTTTCTAAAGGGATAAATTAATTTTAGGAGTGTTCCTTGACTAAGAATCAATTTTGGAGAGACTAGTATGCTAGAAGTGCTTGTTATTGTAAATTTGCACGCTCTTAGAAAATTAAATTTTAGATTCTGTTTAAACCTTTCCAGATCTGAGGTATGCTGTTTGGAGTGAATTAAATAGGTAAAATTTTTTAATAATTAGTGTGATAATTATTTTTAGCACTTAAAGAAAGACTAGTAACTAGAAAGAATAAAAAATGTGAATTCTAGAACCCTTAAAGGTGATAAATATGGTTTCTGTCCAGCATGTAATAATTTGGTAAAAAGGATGTTTAACACTTAGTAAATGTATAGGAATCACTCATAAATGGTTTAGGAATTTATTATAGCATTATAGGAAAAGTCGGTAGCAAGAAAGGGTCAAAAATATAACTTTTAGAACACCAGAACAGTTCATTTTCTTTTCTGTTCGAATCTGTCCAGATTCATTTAATGATATTCTTGAGGTTAATAGGTAATGGAAATCATTGGAACTAATCCCTTAGATGCATAAATGAATAAATACAAAAGATGAGTTTATCCAATTTAGAGGTTTAATCGATTAAGAGGTAATGAAAGTGCTTAGTTTAAGAGATGATGTGTGATTCTATATTTTCGGGGATATATTTGTTGATTTGTTGGCATACTTGCTTACTGTAACACCCTAAAAATTATCTAAAAATTAATTTGAGCTTTATCAGTCGTAATTTCAAAAATTTGATAGTTCGAACAACAATGAGGACGGTCCAACGGTTTTGTAAAAAAAAAAACATGAATAGTGTTTTGCGAGCCCCGCAGGCCACCGAGACAGTCGAAACCCTAGAATTGGGCCTGGAGATGTCCAAAATTTAGAAATTATAAGATTATGTTTAGAAATAAGTAGAAATAAAGATTTTATATTTCAGGCAATGTTTGATTACCTGGGTACACTGTTTTACCCGTTTGGTAAAATTTCGGTATGCGGTTTCTAACATCGAAAGATAGTTTAATCTTTGTAAAAGGATAATGTTTATCCTTTAGAGCGAAGTGTAAGGCTAGGATTTAATCTCGAATTACAAGATCAAATCCTAGCCATATATCTTATTTTCTTTTAGAAAGAATTATTTTTTGTAATTAAATAGATGTTTCCAACCTAATATAAGATAAACTCTAGCCACCTAACATCATTATCTCATCTTCTCATCCTCGGCCAGCATCTAAAGCAGCAGAAAACTCCATTTTTGCTTCTTCAAACACAAGAAAACTTGATTTCAAATGCCAAAAACACTAGCCTAGAGTTCATAAAACTACAAAGTTCCTTCACAAATCTTGTTCTACACCTTAAACCCTACAAATCTAACCGTTATTACATAATGCATGACCACTTTTTCTTAATAAATCGAAGTGGTTGGGGCGATAACAATGACATTATAATTGTGTTTGGGGGAGTTACCCTACTGAGAATTGTATAATTCTCACCCCTATTTTGTGTGTTCCCGTCCCGTCTCCAGGTTAATTCAGAGAACAATGCGGCTGCTACGTGCAAGAAACTCGAGATTTGCAGTAGTTTAGTAGTTGATGTTCTTCTTATATGGTATATATAGTTGTAGGTATATGTGTAGGTGAATGTAATAGAGATTGTATATGTATTCAAGCTCACAGTAGAGCTTCCTTATGTAATTGACTGGTATCTTTGTTATACATGTTAATCAAATTAAGCTAGTTATTACACAATCTTATCGCATTTGCTATAGTTATTTAAGAAAGGTCCGATAATTAAGAAGTAACAACTCTCGAGTCTGATGTCATGACTTAAGGATGATGTTGTGCTTGGGAGGATGTTACACTTACTAGTTATAAGAATTGTGGTGGCATGTTATGATTTGCACTTGGACCATTTAAGATGCATGTGTTATAGTAATACGAAGGCAAGAGTAGTATATGATATGTTGTGTTCTTGCATCTTAAATATAACATGCTAATGTTAAGGTGACATAAAACATATGGAAATGATCCTCTAAACTCCCCGAATTAAAGGTTATAAGAGGTGATCCAATAAGGAAGTGATCCTTTGGACTCCCCGAAATAAAGGTTATGAAAAGTGATCCTAGCCTCTTATCCCGCACTTTAAAAGTTGAGTGTTAACTTATCATAAGAATGTATGCTAGTGATGACTAGTGAGGTATGAGCTCATAACCTAGAACTCTCAAGAGGAGAGAGTAACAGGGTGGCCCCTAATAAGAGAAAGAATAGCTTAAGTCACCTAAAGAATAAAATGAAAGTAATTCATGCTATGACTACCATATTCTATGTGCATCACTTATGTTTCTATATAGTATACCTTGCATTGACATGCATCTCATGATGAGGCATGATGCATTCATAACATCCAAAACTCATGCTAAAATGAACGGGCCTTGGTAATTGGTATTTTAAAACTTAATAATTGAACCTTATGCATGCTCACTATTTTATAATGAAACCCGAGGTTACTGAGGATGTAGATGATGACACTAGGATAGGAGGACGCCCTACTAAGATTCTTTATCAAAGTTTCTCACTCCCTCTATATTTTCTTTCTATCGCATCTTCAGAGGATGATGGCAGTATTTGTGATCTATGTTGATGCACCCACTTGGGAGCTCCTTTTTATTCCACACACCAGTCATAACATTTCGTGGGCCGCTGTTCCATTTGCATGTTCATGTTTCTAGACACTTTGTTGCTCATCCCATCACCAGTTTTCGTTTCACCCCTACTTCACCTTTTGCCGATGAGCTCCTCTTCCAGCATGCGTGCCTGCGCGGAGAGCAGACTCGCTGCATCCCTACTGTTACCTCGACTGTTCAAGACTACTCGGAGTATGTTCCCTGCCCTCCCCCGACTCATTTAGAGACTGACCCCTCCGAGGACTCAGCCACAGAGATACCATCCATTGGTTCTTCCCCCACCGTGCTGATGGAGATCAGTGGAGGCAGTGAGGCTATGGTGACACAGCTGATTCGAGGAAGCAAAGTGAGGATGATACCCCACCATAGAGCTCATGCCCGACCTTCTCACCGTTTGGCCACTCTGACTGAACTAGCCCAGTGGGTTGGTTATGTTCCTCCCCCTTGGGACAAGCAGCAGTAGTGGGTGGGCAGTAGGTGTAGTAGTGCATGTGCATATATCTCGAATAGGATAGCCTTTTTTTGTTTTTAGAGTTTATCTGCTTTAGGCGCACTTGAGTAGGCGAGGTTTCTGGTTGATGTATTTTATGTTTTCTTTATGTATTTGCACAGATGACTGTACTAATGCTACTATTTGATCTTGGTGTATGGCCAGACTTCTATTATATTTATATATATCCATGATGAATTGTTACATATCTTGTGTATCTTTTGTTATATGAATGTCTACTCTTTATTATATGCGAAATGAATGACATAGTTTTACTTTACACATGGCTCACGTTTTCATCTTTAATTTCAAAAAAAATTTACCTATATTTTCATTAAGTATTTTCTAAAAATTAGAATTAAGAACTGGAACAAAAGGGTAATAACTAATAATTAACTTGAATACGTCCTAAGCATGTTAAGTTAAATATTAGGGTGTTACATTCTTCTCCAGTAATGGGCTCAATGTTGTAGCATCGTCCTTTGTAATGATCAAGATTGGTAAGCACATCGGTCCAAACGGTTGTCCATGTAGTAGAAGATTCGGCAGCTACCGCGACACCTGCTTCTTCAGGAGGAACTCCAGGTTGAGGAATTACTCGAAATGTGGCAATATATCAGTATCTTTCGTTTCATAGTCAGGAGTATAATAAGTCAATTTATAATCTTTAACACCAGCATTGAACCTAGTACTTGCTTTATTCTTTGTTTGTGGTGACATAAATCCCTCCCTACAACTCATGAATTAAGAATTATCGCAACAAGAAGGTTTACTTGACATTACTTTTTCTAGGAACCAATGAGAAGCCACCAAAATTGCATGCAATTATCTTGAAGAAAAACCATTTTTCTAATTTCATTTATTACTCTAAAATATCATCACATTATAAAGACAACACTTAACAAATTTCTCTTGGAAGTTCTCGGCCATAAACTCCTACAGCCATCTCTCCATTCCTTTCTTCCTCAAAACCATCATAAACTCACCAAAACCTTAAGCTATAACATCAGGTATCCATAGATTTAGCACAAACACGAGACTAGCACTTGAAATCTTTGAATCAACCTTTTTCCAAGGCTTCTTCTTCCATCACACCATCAAGAGGCTACTGTTATATTACCATATTAGAGGAGGATTAGCTGATTTAAAGTGAAAATTGGGTGTAGGAACTCTTGAAGGAAATAAGAACAAGAGTTAGAGTTTGGAAGAGCCAAGTAGGGCTTTATTCAATCACTTTTCTTTCAAATTTATTCTGGAAATTTCTGACTTGATTGAGCCTGATATTTTTAGTTTTATTTGTTGATAACATATGAATATTGACATATGAATTTTGGTGGAGAGTTTTGATGATGTTAAAGAATCAATTTTCCCAAAACATGTTGTGAACTAAGTTCTTTGAATCTCGGATTTCCGATAAGCAGCTCAACTTACATGATTTTTATGACTGAAATTTTTCTATGATGAAGCCAACATACGTAAGTGTTTCCATAAATTTTCTTGGCTCATCTTGAGCACTTTTACTATTTTTAAAAATTGGAAAACTAAACAAGTCAGGGTTTCTGCCTGCACAGTCCAGTTTGTAGTGTTGAATTTGTCTGATTTTGTTATCCTAGCAAATGCTCAATTATTAGCTGAGATTTTTACAAGACTTTGAGGACATATTGAGGTCTAACTCTAAATATTTTTACAAAGTTTTGGGTTCATATGATAAGGTAGAAAAATTGAGACTTCTGACTGTTGGCTGAAACTGTGTAGTTTCTGACTGCCTAAAATGTGAGATTTTTTAAATATGGCTAGGATCTTTTTATGATTTGAAATTTTAACATGACCTCATTAACACATTGAATTACTATGAAAAATAGTTTTGCTAAGTTCTAATGATGTTCGATAAGTTAATAATTTCCTTTAGAATTGAAATTCTAGTAGCAAGCATGGTTGGGTAAAGAAATGCCAAAATGTTTATGATTTGATCTCATTATGACATATGAACTTATTGATGATGTTAGGCACATATAAAAGTGATTACTTATTCTGGTTGCTCACATATATCTTGAGACAAGCATAAGACTATGTATTATTAGGTGGGAGAACAAATCAGGCATAGTTAAGAAATGAACCTAACTACCCTTGAATTGAGTGAGGGAAGCGAACCTGACTAGAAATAGATGCATTGTATGAATTGGAGAGAAAATCCAAGGATCATGTATAGAAATGAGCCCAATCCTAAAAAGGACTCCATTACCTTAGAATGGCCTAAGCCAACATAATCAAGAGCGCTTGAGATAGTCAATGTGGCAATTTGTTTAAGTTATTTTTACCTTATATGCTATATGAATAATGCTTTAATATTTTATTGAGATTAAGTCCAAGGATGATGAACACAAAAAAAAAGAATCTGCTTCAGATAAAGATCTTGTAAATCTATATAATTACTCTTTATTTTTATTTAAAAAGTTCATAAATAAACTGAAATATTGGGTAGATAATGATGGCAGTTATGTATGTATGGGAGTACCTTACTAAGGACTTTCGAATTCTCATCCCTATTTGCATTCCATGTCTACCACAGATCCAGAGAATGGCATCGATGGTGTTCTTCATTAGTCGCCACACCTAGAGTGGCACTATGACCTTATTCTGGACTTTTTCTTCATGCTAACTCATGCCCAGTTGCGTGTATATATCTTTTTTCATCATTCATTTGTTGATTTAGTTATTAGTTCACTTTGATCCTGACTTCCCACTTGATGGAGTACCTCTACACATGGCACATCTAGTCATCATCCAACCACCACTTGCACCACCTACTCCACCTGTTCCCAATGTAGATATGGCCCTTGCTTCTCCTGACCCTACTCCCGTGCCAACACCACAGTCCACCCCTAATGATAGCTTAGCTTCTGACCCTGACTCCTGTAACACCCTAAAAATTATTTAAAAATTAATTTGGGCTTTACTAGTCGTAATTTCGAAAATTTGACTGTTTTAGTAATGATGAAAATGGTCCAAAGGATTTGTAAAAAGAAAAGAATATGAATAGTAACCTTGTGGGCCCCGCGGGCCTATCGGGACAGCCGAAACCCTAGAATTGGGACCCAAAGGTGCCCAAAACTGAGAAATTATAGGATTGAGATTAGAAATAGTTAGAAATAGAGAATTTATACCTACAATTAATTTTAGACAATGTCTTATTACCAGATGCAGTGTTTACTTGGATTAGTGGAGTTTCGATATGCAGTTTTTAATGCCGTACAAGTTACTTAGTAGTTAAGTAACCTTTACCAGTCACTTTATGCCAAGTGGATGGCAAGGATTAAAACTTGAAAAGCAAGTTTTAATCATGACCTTTGATTTATTATATTTTACTCGGTAGCCAATAAGTCATCCGTTCGGTGGAATTTCGGTGTGCGGTTTTAACACCGAAAAGGCTACTTGCTTCCCAAGTTAAAGTGATCCAATTATTTTGAACCAAGTGGATGACCAAGATCTATTCTTTGACCAAGAAAACAATCCTAGCCATCCATTTTACAATATTTAAGAATTCTCCTTTTACATTATTACAATTAAGCTTCCTTTACAAGCTTTCTCACAAGATAAATACAAAGCCACCATCCTTATCACCCCACTATCATCATTTTCGGCCAAGAGGCCTAGAAACACAGCCCTCCATTGTTCTTCCTCTCAATCCTCCATTAACAAGCTTCAAGCTTCAAACACTCCAACTTAGAGTCACTAAAACACCAAGATCCTTTCACAAAACTTGTTCTACTCCTCATAATCTATCAAACTAACCGATTGGAATTTCAATTCCTCATCAATCCTCACCTTGGTATCTCATACATCACTGATTAAGGAAGGGCTTGATGCTGATTTGGTGGCCTTGAAGTGAGCAAGATCACTCCTGGAACATCCTTTGGAGCCAATATCCCTAAAGCCATCAAAGTAGGGTTTTTGAACCTCTTCTTCTTCAAATCCATTTTTCTATTTTAATCACTGATATAAATTGTTATTTTTTGTTGTATTGATTGATTATATATGGATATTGATGTATGAATTTTGATGGAGTGTTTGGATGATGTTAGATATCATTTTTCTTAAAAGGAATCCTAGACAATGCTGCTGGATTCTCGGATTTCTTCTGGGCAGGTTATGAATCACGAATTTTCTGATGTATTTGTAGATGTTTTTAAGAGCTATAAAAATCATATGTTGAAGCTAACATCCTAAGGCAACTCCATCATTTTTCTTGGGTCATAAAAATGAGTGTTACTATTTTATAAAAATAAAAAACCGAGACTGTTCTTGAGTTGCCTGGACAGCCAATTCTGAAGCTCTAAGATTGTCTAATTTTCTTACCACATCAAATGATTGATTTTTCCACTGAAGTTTCTACAGGACATTGAGGACATGTTTAAGTCCAACCATGAATTTTTGTATGATTTGATATGATCATTTGGTAGAGTAATAAGATTGGAACTTTGGCTTTTGGCTGCAAATAGGGGGTTTCAGGCCTCCTAATTTGTTGAATTTTGTTATCATACTTAGAGAACTCTTTTAACTCCGAAAGTTTTAGAGAACCTTGGGGACTCATTGAAGTGTCTTGGATAATTTTTATAGCCTTGGATTTCATGGTTTGAAATGCAAAATAATTTGCACTATAGATATGTGAAATCTACCATTGTGCTGAAAATGAATTGATGCTTTGAGTAGATGAAATAATGACATTGGGTTCAAGTATGACATATATGAATGCATGCTAGTGACTTTAAGGAATGGTTTGAGGCATGATTGAAATCATATTATGAATGAATGCGTATATGTGCCTCATGCATGCATTTGGAAAAGAACAGTGAATGATATGTATATGTGGCAAAAGAGAATATATGAACTTTAATCATGCATGTTCTGACATATAGAGCAAGACTTAGATTGAATGAGGGGAAGGCAAAAGTAGGCACCTTGCCAAAATACTGAGTGTGCCTATTCTGACATATGAAGAAAATAGAAACAAGACTTAGATTGAATTAAGGGGAAGGCAAAAAGAGGAACTTCCCCCAAGATATTATGGGTCAGCGTATCGCCTAGGAATAGAACTTTGTGTGATTTGGAAATGGAAAAAATGAAGTCTGATGATTACGTATAGGAATGAGCTCAATCCTGATAAGTAGTCTATTTCCCTTATGTGGTGTGAACCACTATAAATACCATTTGGTATAAACTATCTATTGTGGAGTTGTCCACGGCAGATACCCGTTGGGTATAAACTAAGTCTTTCCTATGTCAATGAAGAGAGAAAGTTGCACTAAATTGAGTTTTATAGCATGATACAAGCTAAGTCTTTCCTATGTCGATGAAAAGAAAAAAATGCACTAGATTAAGTTCTTTGGCCATGAAAAGAAATGCATAATTCATTGTTAATTCTAGTTATGTTTTAGTTGCTATTTTTGAATGTCTGCTTAGGATGATTTACTAGATGCTTGACATTATAATACATATGCATTAAGTGATTGGTCATTAAAAACAACCCACTTCAAAAATATGATTTGGAACTTTAAAAATGAATCATTATTATGTAATGTTTGATTACCTTTTCTTAATAACCCGAAGTGGCTGGGGCAATGACGATGACATTATGAGTGAGTTTTTAGGGAGTTGCCCTACTGAGAATTTTATAATTCTCACCCCTATGTGTTTTGTGTTCCCGTGTCGCCTCCAGGTTGATCCAGAGATTGATGTGGCTGCTATGTGAAAGAACTTGGAATTACTGTTGTTTAGTAGTTGATATTGCTATTATGTTGTATATAGTCATAGGTATATGTGTAGGTGAATGTAATAGAGATTGTATTTGTATTCAAGCTCACAGTAGAGCTTCCTTATGTAATTGACTTGTACCTTTGTTATACATGTTAATCAAATTATGCTAGTTGTAACGCCCCGTTTTTCTCTAAACTTTTAAATGACCAAAATACCCCTGAGGTCATTTTTACCCGAAAACACGAGGACGGTCGGCTTCGGCCATCCTCATAGGGTTCATATGTTATATGAAGGGGATTGTATGATAGTGAATGACCAACAGAGCAGAAAAACCTCATTTCTGAGATTTCTGTGCACAAATGACCAAAATACCCCTAACTTGATTTAAGGCCGTTTTAAGTTTCGACTCCGACCCGGACTCGTTCCGGAGATCAAAAATGATGTTTTAAGGCATGAACCATGTTGGTCTAAGTCCCGGAGGTCCTGGGCAACCTTTGGTAAAAATTACGATTTTAACCCTGCTTAGTGCATTTTAAGCCTAACGAGTTATTTAACTCAAACCTAAGCAATATTAGACTCTAATGAAAGGTTAATTAATTTTCTTAATTAATCTAAAGCTAAAATAATTATTTAAGGTTAATTAGGACCTAAAATTGCTTAGGGAAATTTCCAACTCAATTCTAATTCTTTCCTTTCTTTAAAGAAAAAGCAACTATAAATAGTATTTTCACTATTCACATTTCCTTTCAATGCTTTCTCTTCCAAGAAAAGTTGTCATACATCAATCAAGGTTTTCAATTCATTTCTAAATTAAAAATATTTATGTCATTCAAATTAAAAAAGAATGAATTGTTTTTGTGGTCATTCAAGCTTTCAATCAAACTTTTCAAGACATCATGTCTTACACCACCTTACCTATGCTTTGGAAATTCAAATTAGAAAATATTTTCTTCTTTTTTGACATGGAAGGCATGGTTTTTTTTTTTCCACTCCTTTACAGCCCAACATTTTATGATTTTATTCATTTAAAAGGTTTGGAAATAAGCTACATTGTTAGCCATACCTTAGGCCATGCATAGCTAGACTTTTTACCATGCTTTGAATGACTAACACCATGCTTTGAACAAAGATATTTCCTCCCCCATGTGGCTGTAAAGTGGCCGAACTTCTCCCCCCTAAAAGGCCACCATCATTTTACTTCTCTATAAATAGGTAGCTTAGGGAACTTGGAGCACCTTTGTTCATTTTACTAAAGCTTAGAGTTTAGAGCACTTTGAGGTTTTCTCTTAAGTTTCCAAGAGTTCTTCAAGCTCAAGTTCTTCCTCTTCTTTTTCAAAAACCACAAGGTAGGGAACCTTTCTCAATATGTTTTTCATTTCTATATTGAATCTTGTTGGGAAATGATGCAAGGTGGAACCTCCATGTTGCTTTTTTATTTTTCGGTTTCTTCCTTTTCTTTTCTTTTCATTTTCGGCCTCAAGGCCTTGAACATGAGAGCTTGATGATGAGTGCTCTCCAAGATGAAACCATGAGTTCATCTTAAAGTGAGGCCTCTAAAGCTTGAATCTTTCTTAAGGAAAAGTTCCATTCTTTCTCCTTTTTCTTTCATTTTCGGCCTCAAGGCCAAGATAAGGAGAGCTTGATGATGAGGGCTCTCTTGAGATGACCATGTGTTCATCCCAACATGAGACCTCTAAAGTTTGAATCTTGTTTGTGAAAAGTTTCATCTTTTTCAAGTTTTGGTCAAGACAAGTTTGTGTTTTTCATGAAACCTTTTTGGAACTTTTGTTCCTTGATGTTTCAGCCATAAAGGCCTAAGGTACTTGGAAAAATGGTAGCTTGATGATGAAGGCTTCATGTTGATGTTTGTCACATGAACAACCTCTAAAGCTTGAGTTTTCTTAAGAAAAGTTTATTATTTCCAAGTTTTACTCAAGAAATAGTTGTGTTTCTCTTGAACCTTTAAAAACTCCATTTCATTTCTTTGAGGTTTCGGCCATGAAGGCCTTTGGAACTTGAAAAAAATGGTAGCTTGATGATGAGGGCTTCATGTTGATGTATGTCACATGAACAAAACTCTAGAGCTTGAACTTGGTTCCTAGACCAAGTATGTTTTCGGTTTTGTTCCTTTATGTTTATCGTGAGTTTGGTTTTGATGGAAGTTTAAAGCATAGTAAAATACTCAATGATGAGGACTTGAGTTGTTGGTGTTTGAATCATCAAGATCTTGGTCCCTAGAGTTCAAAAATGGTTTATTCTTCTTGATGAAGATTCGGCCATCTTCAAGTTTTTAAGGTCATGATTCATTTTAAGTATTCAAGCACTAGTAGTTTCCTTTTCTTGTGAGGATGAGGTTTGGGTTGGAACTATGTTCTTTTTAAAAGTCTTGCAAGAGCTCTAGACAAGATAAAAGTAACTTGCATTCACGTTTACTTTATGCTTTGCATAGCATGTTTATTTCTATGCTATCACTAAACCCCAAGATAAGGAATGAACTTGCATAATGCACGTTTAAATTCCAAGCTTCGCATTCCATGTTATATTTCAAGTCATCACTTAAGAACTTAAAGATGTAAAACGAGAGCTTGCATATCATCTAAAATAATCTCGAAGCCTTTCTATTTCGGCCTTAAAGTAGATTGTTGCTGGGCCTAGAACACTAAAATAAAGAATGGAACTTGCATATTTACTTTCAAGTTTTGCACATTTACTTTGAGCCTTGCACATTTAATTTCAAGTTCTAGCATTACATATTTACGTTGAAGCTCTCACTTTACTCTCTAATGAAGAATAAAATGGAATACATAGCATGTTTACTTTTACGCCATCACCTAAGAGACTAGAGCTCAAAGACTTGCCCATTTCATCTTGAGAAAAGTTAAATCAAGAGGTATTCTCTTGAAATGTATTGACCATGTGATGATGAAAGCTCTAGGATGAGTTTTTCATTAGTTACAAGAGCCTATAGTTTATGTTTTAAGTTTTTCCTAAACATAAGTGACACTTGAAAGTATTTTTGAATATGTTCTTACATTTAGAATTTCAACCATGAGTAAATTTAAAGAGTTGCTGCCCTATGTATTTTATGAAAGTTCTTGACAAGTTAAATTGATTTCCAAGGTATTTTTGAAGTCTTAAAATTGTTCCAAGAGGAACTAGTTACCTAGGTACATGAAAAAGAAAGTTTACACATGATTTGATGACTTGCCAATTTCGGTTCTGCCATGATCATTTCCAGCACCTTAAATTATGTTTTGGGTGGTCTAAATATGTTTGAATACCTTGCCAAGTATATGCTAATTGTTCTAGACATTTTAGAGCATGTTTGGTTACTTTAATTGCTTGAAATGAGAATTCTAGAACCCCATAGGTACAGAAAATATGAATTCTGTCCAGATTGATTAACATCCATAGAATCACATTATATGATGTCTAGATCAGTGAGAGTGACTCATAATTGGCTTAGGTATTAATTGTTACATCATAGAAAAAGTCGGATGTGAGAAAGGGTGTAAAACGCATCTTCTAGAACACCGTAATTCATCAAATACAAGCTTACTGCCAAGGCTGTCCAGCCATGGTTAATTAGGTTTTAGGACTTAATAAATCATGGTAATGAGGTTAATAAATCCCTTAGAGGTATAAGAAAATAATTTGGAAGTTTGAGGTTACCCGATTTAGGGATTTCTACCTTATGGAATGATTATGTGTCTCACATTTAATGATGAATTGGTGTGTTAGTTCATGACGTATGTGATGCCATGTGAACTATTACTCTTATGTGATGGTTTGTAATCTCATGTTATTGCTTCTTTAAAAGAACTTTAGAGATGCCGAAGTGGTAATTATGTGTTATGCATTAATTATGTGGTATCTTAAAAAAACATGTTAAACTTAGGGTGACTTAAAATATGAGAATGTAATCCTTTGAAACCACCAAACTAAGAGTGGGGACAATGTGATTCTAGCCCCCTAAACCCGTACTTAAAGTCGGGAAGTTGACTTATCCCAAGGGATAAAAGTCTAGATACTAGTGACGACTAGTGTGGTATGAGCTCATAGCCTAGAGATTTCTCAAAAGGGAGAAATATGAGGGCGCCCGATTTAAGTGAAAGTTTAATGTCACCTAAGTAACCAAGATAAGTCACCATGTGCCAAGTACCAAGTTATATGATTTATGTTCCATGATCCAAGTTACATGATTTATGTTCTATGATCCAAGTTATCTGATTTATGTCGATGATCCAAGCTATATGTTTTACGTTCTATGATCCAAGTTATATGATTGAAGTCCCATAATTTATTCCCCATGATTTATGTAAATACAAGTGATATGTTAAAAGAAACGGATCTCGGAAATTGAGACTTTAGAAAACTCATAATTGAACCAATATATATGCACACGGTTTTATACATAACCCGAGATACCTGGAGACGTAAATGATGACACCTAGGATAGGAGGAGAGCCTTACTGAGTTTCTTTCGTAAGAATCTCACTCCCTCTATCTCTTTCTTTCCATTACGTCTTCAGAGCGAGATGGCGACATTCGTGTTGTTCGTTGACACACCCCGGTGGGAGGTCCACCATGACCCGGAGCATGGGTCATTCCATTTTGAGGGCCGATGTACTGTGCGCATCTTCATGTTTTTGGGACGGCCGTTTGCACACCCCGTATATAGTTACCGCTTCTCCCCGACATCCCCCTATGGTGACCCCACAATCTTTGAGCATGCACGGCCACGACATGAGAGGAACCTACGGACCTACTCTGCTGGTTCAGCTGACATACCGGAGTATGTGCCACTATCGCAGCACTCGGAAGAGGACCCTGTGGAGGACTCCCCCATGGACCATGAGGGCTCTGCCCCCACTCCGCCTCTGTGACCGATGGGCAGCGAGGAGACAGTCACTCAGCGTTGGAGGGCTTCGGTGCCCGGACCACGACCCCGACGTGGATGACACGTTCAGTCACAGGGCATGCCTGCACCCGCCGAGCTCCGCCCGTGGATTGGCTACGTTCCTCCGTACCCGTGATCCTGCTGTGGAGATTGGAGGGTAGCCCTTAGTGCACGCACGACACGTAGTATGGATGAAACCTCTTTTGTGTTGAGGTTATCCACCTTAGGTTGCACGTGGGTAGGGATGTTTCTTTCTAGTTCTTTTCTATGTATTCTGTATTTCCGTTGTATTCCTGTTTACCATGTACTTGAAGAGTCCTGCCCCGTAGGGTAGGCATATTATATATGAGGTATTCCAGTTGTGATGATGTTATGATTCGGAGCCACTTCTATGTTTATATTTCTGCACTTTATGATACCGACCCGGTAAGATATGCGCGGCTTCTATTTTAAGTAATGTTTTAAAAAAAAAATTGGCTCGTATTTTCGTTAAGCTATTTTTCCAAGTGAAAAGAACCATGACAGGTAGGTAATGACTAATATTTGGCCTAAGTACGTACTAGTAGTATTGGGTCGAATATTAGGGTGTTACACTAGTTATTACATGATCTTATCGCATTTGCTATAGTTATTTAAGAAAGGTCCATTAATTTAGAAGTAACAACTCTCGAGTCTGATGTCATAACTTAAGGATGATGTTGTACTTGGGAGGATGTCACAACTCCCTTCTGGGAGGTGACACCATCATCCCAATGGCAAACAGATTTCTCTAGAGTGCTACTATGACTTACAGGTACTGCCTGACGATCATATTATGTTTCAGTGGTCTGATAGATGCCTGCTATTTGTCAAACATGATTGATAGGAAAACCTTTGTACATGACTTTTTGATGGGTTTCTTTTAGAGTAGGAGTATGTCTTATAGTTTGATGTATATTGGCAGTCCCTATGAGGGCTTGATGCTTTTATTTACTGTATCCTAGCTGGCTGTACGCTATATGTATGTACTAAAATGGTTGTGAGCCCTTATGTTCATAAATAAAATTACTGATGTTTGTAGTAATCAATGAAAATTATATGATACTTTGTTTTATATTACTTTCTTCCTGATATTTCAATGTACTAATACTCTATACTCCTACGAAGTGTAACATCCTCCCAATTACAACGCCATCCTTAAGTCATGACATCATACTCGAGAGTTGTTACTTATAAATTAGCAGACCTTTCTTAAATATCTATAGCCATTTTGATTGATTCGCGAGATAACTAGGTCATAATTCTACTGAAATATATAGCAATGAAACCAAAATATTTATTTAATACAAAGTTCAGTACATAAAGAAAGCTCTTTTATGAGCTTTAACACACCTTTGTCCTCTAACATATATACATACGTATCCATTCCACTAAATACAACATAATAAAAGCATTAACTACTACACTATTGCACTTTCGAGTTCTTTCGCATAGCAGCCTCATTGTCATCGCCCCAGCCACTTCGGTTTATTAAGAAAAAATGGTCATGCATTATATAATAACGATTCATTTTTAAAGTTTCAAATCATACTTCCGAAGTGGGTTACTTTTAACATCCAGTTACTTAAACATATTAGTCTCAATACTAAACTGGATTTACTTTCTCCAGCCCAAGAAATATAATCTTATGCTTTCCTTTCACATATAAGCAATTGTAATAAGCATTCATATCTATGTGTGCCAACCTCATCAATAAGCTTACATGCTCAATTATTCATATTAATATTCATGTACTCATGTCATACTAGTACAAGATGCCATTATTTCATCAATTCAAAGCAGCAATTCATTTTCAGTACAATGGCAGATTTCACTTATTCGTAGCAAAATTTATTTTGCATTTCTAACCATCAAATTCAATGCTATAAAAATTCTCAAAGACAATTAAATATGTCCCCAAGGTTCACTGAAAATTTTGGAGTAAAAAGAGTTCCATAAGTATAATAACAAAATGCCACAAATTTAGGGGTCAGAGACCACTTGTACTCAGCTCAGAACCGGAATCTCATAATTTTTAACCTTAGCAAATGATTGAATCAATTCAGAATAAAAATCATGGTTATACTTCGAGATGTTATAAGCACCTGTAAAAATTTCAAAGGATAATTTAATCATTTGCTATGATAACAAAATTATACAAAATCTCAACTTCAGTTCCTATAATCCAGCCAGCATAGTTACAATCTCAGTTCATGAATTTTTAAACATAGCAAAAGTGGCCAAAATGGCTCCAAATTTTTACTAGAGACTCCCTAACATGTCAGTTACATCCCATAAAATTTTCAGCTGAATCCAATATCTCTAAATATATCATAAAATTTGATAAAATTCCCTGCTTGCTTTAAACTGGGATTTTCCAGCAACAATGTTCAAGAATCCTGAATTTTTTTCAAGCAGAGAAAGTCCTTAACATGACCCAAGAAAAATCTTGGGGTTGTCTTATCAACATATAATTTTTATAGCTCATAAAAATGAACACAATTGCACTAGAAAATTCATGAACAACACCTACCCTGTTGAAATCCAAAAATCCAGCAAACCAACTCAAAATCTCTTTTGATAAAAATGATTTTTCCACAACCCCAAACACTCCATCAAAATTAACACATCAATATTAGTATATTATCAACCAATATATCCAGAAATTTTGGACCAAACACAATCAGAAAAGTCCAGCATAAAATTGGAAAGAAAAGACCAAAGAAAACCCTACTTTGAAAGCTTTTGAGCTTGATACTTCAAAGGATGTTCTAAGTGATCTCCCTTCACTTCAAGAAACCAATTTCAGTCCTAAACCTTCCTTAGGCAGTGGGGAAGTGAGGTGTTAAGGTGAGGTTTGAGATTTCAATCAGTTAGATTTGTAGGATTTGAGGTGTAGAACAAGCTTTGTGAAGGAACTTTGTGATTTTATGAACTCTATGCTAGTGTTTTTAGCATGTGAAATGAAGTTTGGAGCTCATGGCCATGGTTTCTCCTTGTTGCTGAATGCTGGCCAATAATCACATCCTTCTTGGAGAAGAAAAGAGCTAGTATTTATCTTATAAGGTGTAATGTGCTTGGTTAATTATAAAGCATAATTTCTTTTCATTAAAAGAACTTAATATCAATGGCTAAGATTTGATCTTTCATCCAAGATAAAATCTTAGCCATTCATTTGGCATTCAAAGGGATAAACTTCATTATTTTGTAGAGATTAACTAGCTTTCAGTGTTAAAAATCGCACACCAAAATTTTACCGAACGGGAAAAATATCGTACCCGGGTAATCAAACATTGCCCGAAAATTAATTTCAAGCCTAAAATTCTCATTCCTTATCATTTCTAATCTCAATCCTATAATTTTTTAGTTTCAGGAGTCTCCGGGTCCCAATTCTGTAGTTTATTTGTCGTGGCCTCACGGGACATAAATTACTATTCATATTGTTTTTTCTTTTTTACAAATCCATTGAACCATCCTTATCATTACTAAAACTATCAGATTTTTGAAATTATGACTAGTAAAGCCCAAATTATTTTTTAAATAATTTTTAGGATGTTACACAAAGTGAACACCAAATATTAATATGGATACGATCTTATAATTAATAACTATAATTGTATTTCACAACAAATGAATATAAAATGTAGTAGCATACTCTTAGTTAAGGTGTCACAGCCTAGGTGGAACACTGAAATTAAGATGTTACAAAATGCTTACATGTATATCGATATTCTTATTATATACCAGAGCATGCATATCATCAAGGCACACTGTCATATAATATCACATATTCAATCAATCAATAGTTATAACATATTATCTCAAGCAATATCAAGTGCCAAACAATATAACAACATAAGATAATGAAAGAATATCACTTAGCCTATTTCTGGATAAAAGTTAGATTTTCATAAATCTTGGGGTCAATGTGTAAATTTCATAATTTATGATGTTTTCCAATACTACACTTATTTTACACATTAAGAAACCTTTAACCATTCTAAAATAATCTCCAATCTCATTTAGGCCTTTAGCCAAAATGTCATAACTTAAGGGTATAAGTGT
The DNA here is from genome assembly GCA_031216125.1 of Dalbergia cochinchinensis. NCBI lineage: Eukaryota > Viridiplantae > Streptophyta > Magnoliopsida > Fabales > Fabaceae > Dalbergia > Dalbergia cochinchinensis. The sequence continues at coordinate 11,693,119 of CM062376.1, forward strand.
AATTTTGCTTTGTAACTCTTTTGGGTTTATCAACACTTGTGAGGCCTTCCATTACTTCGTAAAAACTTTTCATACTTGTAATCACATGCAATTTGACATGAGACTTTATTCATACCAATCAACTAAAAGCATATATGAAACAAGAATGAGCATACCTTTGCATATTTACAAAATTACCCATTAGTTAACATTTTTAAACATTTTTACTATTGTGAATTTTGGGTTTGGCTAAGTCTAGTAGAATAAACAAAGCTAAGAACACAAACTCACTTTTTGATCCCAAAGTGCAGGTGATTGCACCAAGGAGGAAAATCTATCCTTTGGTTATGAATTCTCTAAAGTACTTTAAAGAACAAGTTTTGAACAACTGCAAGTATGGAATGATAATGGATTGCATTAATGAACAAAAGTAATTACAACACCTTCACACCAAAGCATCACAATAAATTTTGGATAAGAAAAGTACACCTAAACTAAACTAAAAAGGAAAGGAAAAAGTGCTAAAAAATGAAAGATAAAATGTAAAGTGTTGTTGTGTAGAGCTGGGGATCCTTTTCTTGTGAAGTTCTTCGGTCTTAAATAAACTTTACATTCATGGGAATAGTTTCCAACTTCAAGCATGTGTAAATTTGAATTAAAAAATGGCCACGACTGTATAGCAACTGTTCCATAGCTAATTAGTAATGTTCCACAACTGATTAGCATGAAACATGACCACTACAATTGGCATGATTTTACATGCAATAACTACTCCCTTCTCTAATTGATACATAAGCTCCCCAAAATTCTAATAACTACCTCATCCTCATGGCTGCTGTAAAACAAGCTTACATGTTACTTTGAGTACCATAAAACTGCACCTATTTTAATCTTTAAACCTCCAATTTCACTCCACATAGCCATTGAAGTTAGTTACGAAACGAGGCTTGAATTTAAAACTTGCTTTCCACTACTTGGCCTAATTACCACACACAATCATGGGCCCCAATTACTGATTTTTTTTTGTGATAACACTTACAAACAATATAGGACTCAAGAATAATTTTTGCAACCAAAACACATAATTCTAGCATTAAAAATAGAGCCAAAACAATAGCAAAATAAGTTTTACAGTAATAATGTAAAATTACAATTTTACCCCTATCTTTATTAGTTTTCTTTCTAGACTTTTCCTAGGCATTCTAATCACTAAAAATCATTATCATGATCATAAAAACAAAATTTATCACAAAATCACTGCACAAAAATCAAGGCCACTTTATGAAGGCAAAATAACTTTTCTAAATTGTATTTTAACCCCTAAATGACTTCTAATTATTACAAAGTCACTTGTCACATTTTAGCCACAACAACACATAATTTACACTATCAAAACATATCATATGCCCTAGGTTCAAGTACAAGCCATGACATGTATGAAGTATACATGGAAGATAGAAACTCCTTTTTCTTACACAAATTACTTACATGATTAAGAAAAGAACTTTTAACACATGATAATATTTTCAACTACGAAGAAAATATACCAAACGTGACATCATCCTTACCAAACATTATTCATTTTCAAACACGTGTTTCATACCAACACAAACTCCATAAGAACAAGAACCATAAATGATGCTTTTATGCTCATGAAACCAAAATCAACCAAATAATAACCACAATATTTGTTCAAAATCACAAAGCACAAAAAATAAAGAAAATGAACTGATTAAAACTTTATTTTAACCAAAAATTGAAACAAATTCAACCTCCAAGTGCTCATATGAAAGCATATTCTTACAAAAGTGTAAGATAAGTAGTCTCAAGCCCTCAGAGGGCATAAATAGCTTTAGAGCATTATGATCAACACATGAAAAAGATCCTTGATCATAAGAACTCATCACCAAGCCCAAGAAAACATTTTTGTTGAGAAAAAGTGATTTTCTTTTGAAGATTAAAGATAAGCATTGAACATGGAGAACAAAGTTCCACCATTAGAAAACTCTCATCAACAAGGTTCGTGGGTCATCCTCAAATCAAAAGAAAAACAAAAAAAAAAAAGGAAGACAAGAACAAAGTCCATACCAAAGTGAATATCTAACTTAATCAAAGCACAAAATGAAACAAGATTCCTCCTTCTCCTCCTTGTTAGCCATGGCCTTGATGAGATTGTGAGGGAAGGGTGTGCTTTTTAATGGAAATGGATAGGTTTGGTATGGTGTTTAGAGAAAGTAAACGAAGAGATAAATATGGTAAGAGTATGTGTTTTAGGTTTGGTTTTCTTTCAAAAATAGGCACTTAAAGAAGAAAAGAAGAGAATGCTAGAAAAGAGATATGAGAACACTTTTTTTAACCAAACTTGGAGACCAAGCCTCTTTGAAAAAAAATAGAAATGTTAGAATAAGAATGTGTATAAGTGACTAAGGTGTAATGTGTCTTAGATATTTGTCACAAGAAATAAAAATGAGGGAGAAAATAGGGAGGGGCCAATAGCTATATGCTTGGATAAGGGTCATTTTTGCATCATCGTAAGAGTGGGAATTAGGATTAGGGGTATTATATGGTTTCTAGAATGATTAGGATTCAAAATAATCACTTAAGGGAACTTAATGTTGACCCAAGGGCTATTAACATGTTTAATCCATGATAATTGGGGTACTTAGGCCTAAGTAAGTAAGAGTAATAGAGATACTATATTCTTGAATACTGTTTTTTTTATGCCACCTCATCTTGTACTTTACAAACTCCATTCTTAATGTATTATGTAATTAAACATATTTAGCAATTCTAATCTCATAACTCACTTCAATTGATTATTTTGATCTGAGATTAATAATTAAAATATAATTACCTTTATTTTAATTCTCTATTTATTATATTTTTCTCAATTACTTTGATTTAGCCTAATTATAACCGATTAGGGACAAAATAGTAATTTCACACAACTTTTCACTGAAACCTCACAAATCACATCTAATCATTATACATCCCCATAAGAACACATATCTAATCCTCGGGTGATGACTGGGTTCAGTCTCACTTTATTTCTAAGATAATTACCGTAGGAGTAGTTTGGTAATTTTATCCAAAAGCATAGGAATTTTGATTTTTCCATCCAGAAGCATACTAAACACTTCTAATCCTCTTCAATCATTAAACTAACCTTCTAAGAATGTCCAGCTTACGTCATTCTCGATATTTGTGAAGAAATGGCCTTAGGAGCATTTTGATTATTTTGTACAAATAGGGAAAATTATATTGTTACAGTTTTTGTTAGAAGGGTTTGACTTTGATGATGGCTTTTAGCTTAAGAGTGTTCTTTTTTATTCAAAATCCTCTTTTTCTTTCAAAATGTTTGAAAAACTCATCTCCTTCTTCCCTTTATGTTTTAGCCTCCCTCCTCTCATGTTAATAGGGATTTTTGCTTCAAAATCTAACTACTTACCTTAGATATACATTTAAAAAGAGTTACTTTATATATTTTATAAAAGTTTTGGCTAAGCTCTGGCTTTCTTTAATTTAGGTGTTGTTTGTGTGGGTTCCCTAAGGTGGGGATGTTAGTTCCCAAAGCTACTTTGATATTTAGAAATCACACATAAAAAAGAGCACATTCGTGCGTCTTTCAAAATTTTGGGGAAAATTTGGATTTTGAGGGATTGTAGGTTCGGCCTAGGCTATTTAGACATACGAGGAAAATTTTATTTTTAAATCACATATTTGGAATCTACATATATCATGACCCGCCTAGGGAATGTGACCGGCACGTGAGGGATTGGATCCTCACGGAAGCCTCTGGTAACATGACTGACTAATATGCATAAATAGATCAGATATATTCAAAATATCTCAAGTTCAACTGAATTCCATAATGTAACACCCTTCACACCATAAAGCTATGCTTAAGCCTAAACCTTATAGTGAGTAGTTGTTACTTGTAACCTTTGCTTGATCTTAGAGGGGTATATATATATATATGAGCCAGCTTTTCGTGATAAACATAGAACACTCTCTCTTGGAGTCACTAAATTTGAACTATGACTAATAAAGCTCAAATTAATTTTTAACTAATTTTTAGGGTATTACAATTTAACTATATAATCAAAGAGATTTTTGGTTCTTTAAAAATAATGAGATATCTAGAAATTTTACCAAAATATAATCAGAAATAATTTTATAACTTCTAAAAGATTGGTATTTTGAAGTATGATGATAAAGCTTCATGAAAAAGGATGAGATTTTGATCTAGAAGAAAAGTTCTGAAATGTATGTAAGACACGTGGTTTAATTTCTTGAAATCTTTAAGAATTACCAAGTAAGGAGTCCTATAAGTTTCTGTAGTGAATAAATCTCTTAAAAGATTAGTAGACTTTGCAGAAATATCTCATCACAGTTTAATAGACTTCGTAGAAAAATCTCATAACAGTTTAACAAATTTTATAAAAGATTCTTATAAAAAGCTAAGTAGATTTTATCGATAAATCTCATAAAAATTAAAGAGAAATTTTTATAGAGAAGTTTTATAAGAAGTTAAGAGACTTTAAATAGGATATCTCATAAGACTTCAGGAGATTTTGAGCATAATATCTCATATGAATCCAGGAGATTTTAAAGAAAAGAGTCTCATAGAAACTCAGGAGACTTAACAAAGAAAATCTCATAAGAATTGAGGAGATTTCAAGGAAATCTCAAAGCAAGAGTATAAGAAATTTTATACAAATGATAAAGATACATGCAAAGAAAGGAAACTTAAGAAAATAAACCTTAAGCAATGTAAATTGCTTAGTGGTAAGCTCATGGATTCACGGTTAGTAACAAACATGCTGCACCCTTAGAAATATATCAGGTTGTAATCACGACGGCGTTACATCGTTATGAGGAAAGGGATGTACTAAGAATAGCAAGGCTATTGAGATGAGATGTAGTAGGCATACTCTATCTAGTGAACTATATCAGGTTGTAATGCAATGATGTTATATCGTGGATAGTACGATCCTATGAGAAGTATATTAAAAGAGTCCTATGAGTTTTACCACTAAGTTTAAAACTATCTAATAAGATTATGTCAAAGAAATAACAACACAAGCAAACTAATTATTGAGAGTAGCAGGCATTTGTGATCTATATCAGGATGTAGTACGAGATACTACATCAAGTGAACTACATCAGGTTGTAACACGAGATGTTACATAGTTGGCAATATATTAGCTAAGAAGTATATCAGAAATCCTATGATGTTATTCTCAAGCATAAGTGCACTCATAATACTATGTTAAATAGGAACAAAGGCAAGTAAACTATTTATTTTAAAGGGAATTGAAGATACTTTAATTATTTTAATACTATGTCAGATATCACTGTGTAGTAGACTAGTGTTTTTCCTACTGGGAATCTTTGATTCTCATTCCTGTTATTATCATATTTTTCATAGATTGTGATGATGGTGATTATTTTATGGAGATTCTTAGCTGGTATTGGCATTTTGGTCCAGACCTTTTGATGAACTGATGATAGAGAATTTAATCAGTTCTTTTTATTTTCTTTTAATGACTTTTGAGTAGTACCTTACTTAGACTAGAGGGTTCTTCGGTGAACCAGGATAAAGGTTTGATATAGCCATGGATTCCGTTGATTGGTTATCGGTTACTACAATTATGTATTTTTAACAAAATAGATATAACGGTATCAATAATGATGAGGATGGTTTAACAGATTTGCAAAAAAAAAAAATTGTGAATGGTAACTTGTGGACCCCGCGGGCCTATCGAGACAACTGAAACCATAGAATTAGGACCCGGAGGTGCCCAAAACTGAGAAATTATAGGATTGAGATTAGAAATGATAAGGAATGAGAATTTTAGGCCTGAAATTAATTTTTAGGCAATGTTTGATTACCAGATGCGATATTTTACCGTTAGTAAAATTTCGGTGTGTAATTTTTAACACCGAAAACTAATTAGATCTCTACAAAAAGAATGGCCTTATCCCTTTAAACTAATTGAATGGCTAAGATTCAATCTTGAATTACAAAATTGAATCATAGCCATCTAATATATTTTCTTAGATTAGGATTTATCTAGTTATGACAAAGTATTCAACCATTTATTACAAGATAAATATGATCGAACTTCTTCTCCAAGAAGGCATTTCAGCCTCGACAGAAGCCCACAAAGGATCTCCATTTCCTTCTACATCAAAACCTTGATTTCAACCTCAAAAATCCTAAGCCAAAGCTTGGTAAAATCAAAATCTTCCTTCACCAAAATTGTTCTAATATATTTTCTTAGATTAGGATTTATCTAGTTATGACAAAGTATTCAACCATTTATTACAAGATAAATATGATCGAACTTCTTCTCCAAGAAGGCATTTCAGCCTCGGCCAGCAAGCCCACAGCAGGATCTCCATTTCCTTCTACATCAAAACCTTGATTTCAACCTCAAAAATCCTAAGCCAAAGCTTGGTAAAATCAAAATCTTCCTTCACCAAAATTGTTCTACACTTCAACCTCTACAAATATAACCGATTAGAATCTCCAAATCTTATCTTATTACCTCATCCTTCACTAATTTGAGGAGGGTTTGAGTGTGTTTTAAGAGCTTTGGAGTGAAGAATTTCCATCTTGGAAGAAGCTAGAGACAAGAATACAATAGCTCCCAAGAGTAGGGTTTTCTTTGGCCTTTTTCTTTCAAAATTTTTCTGAGAATTTCTAACTAGTTTTTGTAACACCCTAATATTTAACTCAACGTGCCTAGGACGCATTTAAGTTAATTATTAGTTGATACTCTTTTGTTCCAGATCTTAATTCAAACTTCTTGAAAATACTTTAGTGAAAATATGGGTAAATTTTTTTTGAACTTAAATACCAAAACATGAGCTGCGCTTTCTAAGTATCTAGCGTCATTCATCTTACCTGTGTAAGAGATGTTAGAGACAAATAACAGTTAAATACATAATACAATCATAACATAAACTCGAATAACACATTAATAACAATATCATAATAGTGATGTCCTCTAAACGTAAGGACATTAATGTATATCCATTAATAGAATACAAACTGATAAATAAGATACGATCACTTTAAATATCCAAAGGAAACTATCTCCGTAGCTCCTCGTCTAGTCTTAGGGTAAATCACGAACTACCCCATCATTCCTGTCTGGAGACGACACGAAAAAGAAAAGGGATGAGAAACTTATACAAGAATCTCAGTAGGGCTTCCCGACTCTAACACAAGTGTCATCATCATCGTCCCCAGGAACCTCGGGTTTAATTATGAAAATGGTGAACATATATATAAGGTTTATTTATTAAGTTCTAAATATCATTAGCCTAGACCCGTATCTTTTAGCATGAATCTTAATGTCATGAATGCAACATATTAATCATGGATGCATGTCAATATCATATACATAATATCATAAAATTCATAAAACAATGCATATGATATAAAGAACATCATGATCATCATTCTTACAGGTGACTTAAACTTCTTTATTCTCTTTTCCTTGGGGGCCGCCCTATAATTCTCTCTTTTCTCGACAATTCTAAGTTATGAGCTCATACCTCACTAGTCGTCAATAGCACAATCTTATCCCTTTTGATAAGTTAAATTCCCGACTCTTAAGGTACGGGATAGGGGGCATTAGGATCACCTTTCATAACCTTTAATTCGGGGAGTCTAAAGGATCATTTCCTATTTGGATCACCTCTCATAACCTTTAATTCGGGGAGTCTAGAGGATCATTTCCATGTGTCTTATGTCACCTTTAACCTTGGCATGTTATATAGAGATGCAAATATGAATAACTCATCATTTCAACATTTCATGCTCATAAACTTCATGGAATCATGCATCTCAATTTATCAAGCATAATTATAACATACCATAACTTAAACTACATAAACATGCATCATACTTCATTGCATATATCCATAAGCCATATAAGTTTCAACACATGAATATAGCCTTCACAAGATATCAACCGCATTCATGCCATCAAATTTATTAACATTTACGCTTAAGCCCCAAAGGGTCAAATCACAATTTCTCAAAGGTTACGGGTCAAAATGCAAATACCCCTTCTCACAAACTAGAGATCTTTAACATTAACCAATACTTTTAATAGACATATAACTATTAGAAACCATTATAAACTCATCGTAAAAACCTTTTAAGGCCATAAACCAAATTTCAATACATTTTAGGGGTCAAAGTACAAAATCGCTTGTTTTTAATATTTAACGACGAACGAAATTTCTAAACTTTATATAAACTTCATAAATGGTATTTTGGACTTACGGACACATTCAACATCATTAGTAGTTTTAAATAAAATCATTTGGCTGAAATAACATAGTTGATAGTTCAAAACACAACTTTCTGCATTTTGCAAAACGGCCCAAACTAACACTTGTAACTATCCTTTTATGCATCTATGGTACCAAAAATAATTTTTACAATAACTATTAGCGATTTAAACTCATCTAAACATCCTAAATCAGTAACCTTTCCAGTTCTAAAGGATTAGATCAGAATACTACAATTTTAGCATTTAAAATCATGAGAAAAATCGTATTCTTAATCCTTTATAATTTCTAGGTCTTTCAAAATTTCTTTGTACAAATTTAAAGACAAGATCATACCTAAAAATAAAGTATATCAAGCTTTAAATCAGAATTATATAAGTGCCAAAAATAAATAGATGAAAAGTGTCCATGATCAAAGTTGTCATTTAAAATAAAACAAGTAAATCTTGAACTTTAGGATTTAAATGATAACTAGAATCATAAACTTGTCTTGTAACCTTATTATTATCATTATAAGGTGATAACTTGGAAATATAAATATGAAATGCAAGGCTTGGAATATAAATATAAAGATGCAAATTCATTCTTAGGTATTTATGATTTAGGTGACAACTTGAAAGTAAATATGAATATGCAAGTTCATATTATTATCTTCAAGAATTAAAGTGATAACTTGGAATATAAATATGATTATGAAAAGCTTGAAATATAAATATGATATGCAAGAACTTATAACATAAATATGGATGCAAGTTCATTTTTATGTCTTATTAAGCTTAAAACTCAAGACTTAGTAACTCCTTTAGAAATCTTTTGTTATCAAGAATTAAATCTTGGGCTTTAGAGGACATTTAAATGATGGATTCACAACCACCACCATGATTCCTCATCATCAAGCCATGGTCATTATCAAATCATAAAAATCGAAAATATAAAGGAAGAACAAAAGAAAGAACATGAAATAAAATCCCTACCAAGTTGTTTCTTTGTTAATTAAAGCAAGAGCTTGATCTTGTATGAGATATCAACGATAAAAATCTGATCTTAGTGATGGTATATATTTGGCCAAGTGAAGAAGAAATGGTGGGAGGATTTTTGTTGTGTTCTTGTGTTTGGATATGGAAAGTTTAGGTGCTTAGGGATTGGTTTATGGTATGTATGTGTTTGTTTGAGCTTGGGAACTTGGATGGATATCAAGAATCGAGTCTCTTGGAGGTGGAGAAGGAAGAAGAAGAGAGCTTTGTATTTAGAGAGAGAAGAGAGGATTTTTGGCTAATTTTTGTGAGCAAGACTACAACCAAAAATGCAAATGGTAAGAATGAATGTTTGTGTGTGAATTAGGCTTGGAAAAACACATGTTTATAGGGATTTTGGGGGGTGAGGTAGCTGCATTAATGGCTATAATGGGGAGTATTTTTTTCAATTTTTGTGAGTGGTAGGACATATATTTGATGGGTATTTAATTTGTAATGGTTTAGAAATGATAAATTAGTGTAAGTGGCTTAACCATCAAGAGTTTAAAATTCCTCAAGACAAGATTAAATGGCCAACACTTATAGTGGAAATTTTAGTGCTAATAATCTGAAGTAATAAAACAAAAATAAATCTAAAATATATTTTATTTTGAGAAAATAAAAATTGTTAGTGGAAAAGAAATTGATAAACTAAAGTAAGTGCTTAATAATCAAATATTTAAGGTGCTCCATTACAAAATTAAATGGCCAACATATATAGTGGAATTTTTAGTGCAAATAATCTGAAGTAAAAAAAAAAATAAATCTAAAATATATTTTATTTTTAAGAAAAAGAAATTTAATACACTAATTTCCTATTATGTGTCTTAAGAACCGCTTTTTAACTAAGAAAGAAAAACAATCTTTTCTAAAATAATCTTATGCTTTAAAATTACCTCAAATAATTATTATGACTCAAGATAAATAAATAAAATTAATTTATCTTTAATCAGAGCCTAATATTGCCTATATTTATTTGATTACGTAAATAAGCTCATTTATTGTTAATTAGGGGCAAAATGGTAATTTCACACAAAAACTCCCCGAAACCACCCGAACATTTTCAAATATCAAATTACACATGTAATAAACATTTTGAACTCCCGGGCAATGACTAGGTTCAGAAATTACTTAATCTCGTGTTAAATTACCACAGGGGTATTTTGGTAATTTCACTTGCGGTAAAAAAAATTGAAGTTGATATTTTCACATCTACAACACACATAATCCCCTTCAAGCATAAAACTAACGCCTTGAGAATAGCCTGGACTGGCCGTCCTTGATTTCGGGGCAAAAATGACCTTAGGGGCATTTTGGTCATTTGTACATTGAAAAATTGAAAATCACAATTTTTGCACATATTGCTATTTAATCACCATATAATGTTATTCTAATATCAAAATATCCTATTGAAGATGGCCTGGACTATTTTGGCCTCAAATCTTGTGTAGAAATGACCTAGGGGTATTTTGGTCATTTTGCATAGCAGTAAAAATCGAGGCATTACAGTTTTAATCCGAAATTTCTGGTTAATTTGGTTGTTATTATGTTGATATTGATGTATGAATTTTGGTGAAGTGTTTGGTTGAGGTTAGAAAGATCATTTTCTCAAAAGATGTTGAGTGATACTTGCTGGATTTTCAGTTTCTTATAGGCAATGTGTGATCACAAATTTTCTGTGCATGTTGTGGGCATTTTTGTTAACTGAAAAAAATATATGTTGAAGCTAACATCTTGGGATAGTGCCACGAATTTTCTTGGGTTATTATTTTGAGTCAAACTACTTTACAAAAATCAAGAACCAAAACTAAGCATATGCTATCTGGATTGTGGGAACTGAAGCTGTGATTTTTTATAATTTTGTTACAATAGCAAATGATTAAATTATCCTTTGAAATTTTTACAGGATGCTTATAACATCTCGAAGTATAAACATGATTTTTATTCTGAATTGATTCAATCATTTTCTAGGGTTAAAAGTTACGAATTATGGTTCTTGAGCTGAGATGGACTGGTTTCTAACCACTAAATTGGTAGAATTTTGTTAATATAGTTAGAAACTCTATTTACCCTAAACTTTTTACAGCACCTTGGTGACACATTGAGGTGTCGCTGATAATTTTTACATCCTCTGAAATGATTGTTTTATGTGCAAATAAATTTGTACCACAACAGTGTGAAATCTGTCATTGTGCTGAGAATGAGTCAATGCTTTGAATTGATGAAATAATGGCACCTTGTACTAGTATGACATGAGCACATGAATATGAATATGAATAATTGAGCATGTGAGCTTAACAATGAGGTTAGGTATACATAGATATGAATGCTTATTACAATTGCTCATATGCGAAAGAAAAGCATAAGATTTTGTTTCATGAGCTGGAAAAAGTAAATCCAGTTTGTTGGGGAAAGTAAACCTGACTACCAAGAAAAACAAAAGATTTATAATCCTTGAAATTTGGAGAAAGTAAATCTGGTCTATCAGGGAAAGTAAACCCGACTACCCTTGAATTGAGTCAGGGAAAGTAAACCTGGCTAGGAATAAGTCTGTGCGAGAATTGAAGAAAGTAAATCCAATGATCATGTATAGGAATGAGCTCAGTGCTGAAAAGCAATCTATTACCCATTATTGCCACGCATTTGAGGGGCAGATGCGTAATGCCCAGATGTGATAGGATTAGTCGAGGGCTAAGGCAAGTTAAAGAAGTAAACATTCTAAGTAATCCTTTGCCTTATATGCTAAGTGAAAAAGTTTAGTATCAATATTGAGACCAATGTGTTTAAGTGATTGAATGTTAAAAGTAACCCACTTCGGAAGTATGATTTGAAACATTAAAAACAAACCATTATTATGTAATGCATGACCACTTTTTCTAAATAAACCGAAGTAGCTGGGGCGATGACCATGACATTATGATTGTGCATTTGGGAAGTGACCCTACTGAGAATTGTATAATTCTCACCCTTGTGTTTTTATGTTCAAGTATCGCCTCTAGGTTGATGCAGAGAACTGAGAGGCTGTTATGCAAAAGAACTTGGAAGTGCAGTAGTGTAGTACTTAATGCTTTTATTATGTTGTATATAGTTGCAGGCATATGAGTATCTAAATGTAATAGGGATTGTATATCTATTAAAGCTTCATTATGTAATTGACTTGCATCTTTGTTATATATTTTAATCGAATTATGCTAGTTATTATACGAACCCATCAAATTTGCTATAGTTATTTAAGAAAGGTCTACTAATTTATAAGTAACAACTCTCGAGTCCGATGTCATGACTTAAGGATGACATTATACTTAGGAGGATGTTACATAATGTAACATCCCCTGCTGCTTTATGGATTGATGACTGTCCCTATAAACTAACACAAATCTTTTTAGTGTGTTTTGTCCTTACTCACACGCTTCCTGGGAAAACTTCCCAAGAGGTCACCCATCCCAAAATTTCTCCAAGTCAAGCATGCTTAGCTATGGAGTTCTTTCATGATGGGCTACCAAAAAGAAGATGCATCTTGTTGGTATAGGTAGTACAAATCAATTCATATAAGCCCTCATTAACTGTATAGTCTCATACCTACACAGTCTCAGGATGCCTCTCATTCGGGTATGTAATCGGTTCATTCATGTACCCCTCCGCTTAGAAGTCTGCCAGGAGCCGTTCCTTGTCCGTGCCTTCTTGCATCGGCGATCACTCCCTCACTTCGTCATCGGTTATTACATGCCTACTAGCTTCCACTTGGTTCGTCCCCAAACCACACCGTACTAGGAGAGGTGCAGGCTCTGATATCATTTATAACATCCCCTACTGCTTTATGCTTTATGGATTGATGACCGTCCCCACAAACTAACACTAGTCTCTTCAACGTTCTTTGTCCTCACTCACAGGATTCCTGGGAAAACTTCCCAGGAGGTCACCCATCTCAAAATTGCTCCATGTTAAGCATGCTTAACTATGGAGTTCTTTCATGGTGGGCTACCGAAAAGAAGATGCAACTTGTTGGTATAGGTAGTACAAATCAATTCATATAAGCCCTTCTTAACTATATAGTCTCATACTTACACAGTCTCAAGATCCCTCTCATTCGGGTGTATAATCGGTTCATTCATGTACCCCTTCGCTTAGAAATCTGCCAAGAGCTGCCTCTTGTCCGTGCCTTCTTGCACCGGCGATCACTCCCTGACTTCGTCACCAGGCATTACATAAATCTCTTTCATTAACTCAATCAATTCACAAGACTTTATTCCATGAAATGTTTTACATCTATCAAAGTCATATATATGCATCTTGAAAATAAATTTCAAATTTCACACACATAATTTCAAACATATTTTCAAGAGTTTATCTAGCAAAAATAGCCAAACAATCACCAAGCAATAGACATAGACTTTTCCTACCTTTCTTCCAAGCTTTTTGTCTAGTTTTTCCTTTCTAACCAAGCCTCAAATCCCTTTTTTCAGCCCCTTTATGCACTGTTGTGTGGACCAAAGTGCAGGGAAAGACAAGGTTTTCGATTCATCTTGAGATAGAAAAGATGTTCTTAGACTAATTTAAATGTTTACCTAAGAGTATTCTTTGTAGATATGATGGTTTAATGGAGTTTCCAAAGAGAAAAGTTGAAAATAGACGAAAAAAGAAAGTAATGTGAATATAGGAATGAAAAACATGAAATCTATGAGAAACCAAGAAGAAATGTCATTTCATTTCCTTTCTCATTTTTATTATATCACTAACTGGGAGAGAAAGTAAGGAAATTAATATTTACAGATCGATTTGCTTGGTATCAGTATTAGAAATATCTATATATATTTAATTGTCATAAGTGAAAATTATCTGAGATCCAATAATATCCATTATTTTCACTAGACTTAGTGTTTCGGTGTACCGATTATTACCCGATTAACATAAAATAAACATTACTGGGTTAAAATATCTATTTACCCTTATACTTTTTTTTAATCTATGTCTTTATATTATTTATAGGGTCTCATCCATATCAACCTATATCCTTGGTTAAAATATTATTCTGTAACATCCTAATTTTTAACCCAATACTCTAGAACATATTTAGGTTAATCATTAGTCTGTTACGTCATAGTTTTCTTATTACTTTAAAATACTTAGTGGAAAATACTAGTAAATTTTTTTTTTAAATTATAAAAGCAAAGTGAGAGCCGCGCGACTTGGTGAACAATAAAGCATGAAAGGAATTAAGACAAGCATCTCATAACATCGTAACACAAAGCAAGTAAAGGCACATCACAATAAGACTGAACTGCATATTTATATAATATGATATGCCCACTCAAGGAGAGTAGGGCTTAGTTTAGTACAACATGCGCAAATACATCTAAAAAGAAAATACAAAGGAAAGTACAATGGAAAGCATAAAAGCAAACTCCCCTACCCAAGGGCAACTAAAGGGATAACCTCTAGACAAAAGAAGGTTTATCCTCATCTAAGTGGTGTGTGCACTATCCGGGTACTCCATCAGTCATCTGCCACCACCAACTGACGTCCATCCCGCGAGCGAGGTACATATCCGGCAAACTGGACGAGCTCCTCCGGCGTGTAAAGGCGAAGCGGGGATCGAGAGTGACCCCCATGACGTGGCCGCATCTCCGGTTGTCATGCTAACCGAGGCTGAGTCACAGTGTCCTCACTGCCCTCTCTCATCAGTGGTGGAGTGGGGGCAGAGCTCTCGCTGTACGGATGGGTAGGCGGGTCCTCCGACGGGTCGGTCTCCAAGAAGTATGTCCGAGGTACGTAGTCTGGATAGTCATGCATGGCTGAGGCGGCGGTGTGCATGCGGAGCACTCTCTCATTGTGCGTATGCGCGCGCTCAAAAACCCACTCGCCGCCATTGTAGTCTTGTCGGGGAGAAGCGATGGGTATGTACGGGGTGAGCGAAGGGACGTCCAATGAACATGAAGACTCGTACTGTGCACCGTCCCTCAAAATGGTATGATCCGTGCTCCGGATCATAGTGCACCTCCAATGTCGGGGTGTCCACAAAAACTACGAACGTCGCCATCTGAAGACGTGGCGGAAGGAAAGAGATAGAGGGAGTGAGAATCTTGCTAAAGAATCTCAGTAGGGCCTCCTACTACCTAGATGTCATCATCCACGTCCTCAGGAACCTTGGGTTTATTGTACAAAATAAGTGAGCATGCATTAAGTCCATTTTTAAGCTTTTGAAACATAGTTAGCCAAGGTCCATTCATTTTAGTATGATTCTTAATGTCATGGGTGCAACATATTAAAGAATGTATGCATGGCTCTACTTAATGTAAGAATAGTAATCATAACATTAAAAACAACATAATAGTGGCATAAAGTGGCAATTGAATTCTCATATGGGAAAACTTTGTGACATAATCATCATACTTTACTTCATCATAGGCCACCCTAAAAGACAATCATTCTGGGGGTGCTCGGCCGAACCAGTGTCACCCAGAACGTGTCACATCTCTAGGTTATGAGCTCATACCTTAACTAGTTTTCACTAGTTTTTACTTATCAATCCCGATAAGCATATCATAATCATAATTGTTGTAACGCCCCGATTTTCTGTCTGAGTGGAAAATGACCAAAATGCCCCTGAGGTCATTTTCGGTCCGGAATTCAAGGATGGCCGACTCGGTAGTCCTCGAAGGGCCAACTCAATGTTTGAAGGGGATTGAATGACCCTTGAGTGGTTCCGGAGGCGAAAGTCTCATTTTCCGCAGTTTCGGGTCAAAATGACCAAAATACCCCTATAGCGTTTTACGCGGGTAAAGGTGCCGTTTGAGCTCGAAACTTTCCCCAGAGGTTTAAAACCATGTTTTTACATGTTTCAAAACATCTGTTTAAGTCCCGGTGGTCCCGGGCAGTTTTAGTGCAAAATTACGATTTTGCCCCTAGAATAGTGTTTTTGAGCTTAATGACGTAATTAAGCAAACCTAAGCAATATTAGGCTCTAAACGAAGATTAATTAATTTCCCTAATTAATCTAGAGTCAAAATAATTTATTAAAGTTGATTAGAACCTAAAATTGCTTAGATTAAACTTAAATCCCTTTTTAGAACTCAAGACTCCTAGTCTTGGAATCTTGAATAGTATTTTTTCTCTCCAATTCCTTAAATCAAGGAAATGTGTCTAGAATTGTGTAAACACTAAAATGAATTTACAACTCACTAATGATGCAAGAACACCCTCTAATTATGTCTTGACAACCTTAATTATCCATTTTCCTTACCTAAACACTTTCTTACAACTTCCTAATCTTAAGCATAATCAAAGATACACCTAAACACAACTCTAAACCACAATTAAAATGCAAACACAACCACACATGGGCTGATGCATATTCAGCCATCTCTCTCCTTTTACCACACATGTTGAATTGTTTCTCACTCAAAGAACCATGCTTGAGGCCATACCTTGAACCATACCTCACCATACTTTGAACCATATCTCACCATGCCTCAAGACCACATTATCTCACCTCATGGAACTCATGGGCTGCACTCCCCTTGGCCAAAAACACATCAGCCTCCCACCCCCTCCATTTGCTTCATTTCTCTATAAATAGATGGCCTTGGGAAGCTTGCACCACTTTTAGATCATTTGCTAAGTTTAGGAACACTCAAAGCTTTTCTTTTCTCTCAAAGTTCTAGTGTTCTTCAAGTTCTTCAAGTTCTTCAAAGTTCTTCATCATCTTCATCTTCTTCTTCCATCTTCAAGTTCATCACATCAAGTAGGGATTTTCTTTCATGTATTCTTTTCTTTAAAGTTCTTGTTTCAAGCTTGATGTTCATAGTTTCTCTTGATTCTTTTTAGAACTTCTTTTCTTCTCCTTGTTCCTTCCCATTTTCGGCCATAGGCCTTAGAGAACAAAGGAATGAGACCTTGATGATGAGAGTTTCATGATGATGTTCATCACTTGAAACAAACTCTAGAGCTTGATCTTTGTTTTTGAGCAAAAATGTTTCTAGTTTTTCCTTTCTTGAACTCTTGAGAACTTTAGCTTTGATGACGTTTTAAAATGGCTCTATGAGCTCAATGATGAGGACTCATGATGTTGGTGTTAATATATCATCAAGATCATGAACTCTAGAGTTTTAAAATGTTCCTTTTTCTTCTTGAAGATTTCGGCCATTACCTTAAATTTTTCTAAGCTTTATGGTTTGATTTCCTAAAAATATTATGTTGAGTTCTAAGAACTCTAAACTTGACTTTACCTTGTTTGGATGGGTTTGGGTTATGGTTTAAATTCCTTTAAAGTCTTGTTAAGAGCTCTAGAAAGATAAAATGAACTTGCATAATTTATTTTATGCTTGCATTCATATTTACATTCTTGCTATGCATCTTTACTTTCTAGCTATCACTTAAGAACATAAAGATTAAAATGGAACTTGTATCATCACTTAATTTAATTCTCGAAGCCTTTCTATTTGGGCCTTAAAGTCGATTGTTGTTGGGCCTAGAGCACTAAAATAAAGAATTGAACTTGCATTATCACCTAATTAATTTCTCGAATGCCTATCTATTTCGGCCTTAAAGTCGATTGTTGTTGGGCCAAGAGCACTAAAATAAAGAATTGAACCATGCATATTTACCTTCAAGCTTGCACGTCTAAGTTTATGCCTTGCATATTTACTTTCAAGCTTGCACGTTTAAGTTTATGCCTTGCATATTTAAATTTAAGTCTTCACTTTACTTTGTAAGCAAGATTTAAAATGAAAAGCATGAGCACGTTTAGTTTATGTCGTAACTTAAGAACCTAGAGCTCAAAGACTTGCCCATTTCATTCCAAGATAAAGTTAAATGTGAATGTATTCCTTGAATGCATAATTTCGGCCAAGTAGTGATGATGGACTTGCAATGAGTTTTCATCTAGCTACTAGGACCAATAGTCTATGTTTTAAGTTTTCCTTAAAGCTTTACAAATCTTTAAAAGGTTATGCCATCACAAGTTGTGATTTTATTATCTTTTAGGGGATGGAATATGTTTTGGTCAGTGACCTAAGGCTTCACTTAGCCTCTTGATGAATTAAAATGTTTTGCAAAGAGTTTTAAAAGTTCTAGATCGATTCCAAGAGAAACTAGTTAACTTATGTACCTAGAAATGTCAATTTAACTCTCTCATTTAAGTTAAGTGTTTTCAGTTCTGATGTGATGAGTGTGATGCTGTATGATGATGTTTTGATGTGTTGGAATGTGTGAAAATATCATATGATGATGTAGAAGCGATCCTATGCATGATAGGTAAGAAACTAGCTAACTAGAAATACCGTAAAGCTAGAATTTAACATAGATTTGACCCATTTGTTTATGGAACTAATCCAAAATGTTTTAATGGGAACATAATCAGATTTAGATTGTTTAGACATGAAAAACTTGGTATCATTTGAATTAGAATTGAATTCTAGCACCTATAGGGAAACTAGTAACTAGAAAACCGTAAAAGTGCAAGTTTAGAACTCTTAGAACATTTATTTTTCTGGATTCTGTCCAGCACCCTTACAACATGATAAACATGATTAATAATTGGTCCTTAAGCACAGGAATGCCTCATAATTGATTTAGATTTAATCCATAGCGCCTTAGGCGAAGACGGAACCAAGAAAGGGTCTAAAACGTAAGTTCTAGAACCCCGTAATCACAAGTTAGGAATTCTACCCTATGCTTTTCAGATTTTAAATGTAGATATGAGGATTATGAGTGATGATTAATTATGAGCCCTTAGGTGCACAAAGATATGAGCGACGGATGTAGAGAACTATATCTCAAGATTAAGACCCGTAAGGGTCAAAGCATAAGCTACCGTAAGGGTAAACGTTTGAATGTTCAATGATGATGCATGTGGTATGTAAATGATGATGATGTTATTCACATGAGGAATTCATGAGGTTGTATGTTTATGAGAGTATATAGTGTCGATATGTTGATGCTTACGCCATGATGCGTTATGCAAAATTATGATATTATGATGCTTATGATGCACACGATGATTATGATGCCTTATGTTGGTATTGAATGGATATGCATGCTCTATATGTTTGGTGGCATAAAGCAAGTTTGATGGAAATCCGATGTACGCCGTTACGCTGCCGAATTTCCCATCAAACTTGAGTACTTGAGAAAAAGCTTGCGAAAACTCCTGGGTGACACCGGTTCGGCCGAGCACCCCCAGAACAGATGTGACATAGTACTGAGACGTATTTCTCCCGCTACAGTGGGGAGGAAACAAATCCATGAGGGTATTGACATTGAGCTTGCCAAAGCGGACAATCCACTGTGTACTAGATACCAGTAGAGCGTTTCAAAGAAGGAAATGATCCTAAGATAGGTGATCCAAGAAAGTTATGTATACCCCCTCAATTAGCCCATATTAAATCTAGTGACGACTAGTTAGGATTGAGCTCATTCCTAGGCGATAGGTGAGATGTAGTTTGGTGACCAGATTATCGCCGGGCCGGTGAATCGGTTGGACTTTTGGTGCATACGTTAAGAGGGTGGTCTTTAAGAAAAAGAACTTAAGAGTTTTACTTATGAGAAAGATATCACATGAAAATTACTATGCCTCTTTATGCCACACATATGATTCTTGTTTCCTTATGATGTGCCCAAGTATTACGACTTTCTTGTTAATGTGCATATGGTATTGTCATGCATTCATCAAATATCTGTTGCATTCATGTCATTAAGACACATACTAAAAGACACCCACTTCGGATAAATAGATTTGAAAAGCCTAAAACCAATCCTTATGCATGTACACCTTTTTCATAATTAAAACCGAGGTGGCTGGGGATGACGACGATGACACTTGTGTTAGAGTCGGGAACCCCCTACTGAGAATCTCGAATGAGTTTCTCATCCCTTTCCTTTCTTCCGTGTCGTCTCTAGACGAGGATTACAACGAGGTTCGTGACTTCTTCTGAGGCTCGCGCTTAAGGGACACACTAGCGCATCGGACGGATGGTCACTGCGGAGGCATAGCTAGCTTAGCTTTTGGGTTGACATTTATCTAACCTCATAGGTGGATAAGGATGACTTCACATATATAGGTGTGTTTTGATGTAAATGATGGTACAATGATGTTAGTAGTCTATGTATCTATGAAGATGTGATGATATTATGATTGTTATGTATAATACTATGTTTCATGATTATCAATGGTGTGGCTACCTTTTCTTGCACGTTATGGTTATGACGAATGTTAGGTTAGTGCGCGGCTCGCGTTTTGCTTTCAAGTTTCAAAAAGAAAAATTTATTCGTATTTTCCGCTAAGTATTTTAATGAAAGGTTGTAAGGAATGAGACTAAAAGAGTAATAGACTAATGATTAACCTAAATATGTTCTAGAGTATTGGGTTAAAAATTAGGATGTTACAATTGTAATCCCAACTTATCCAGTACGGGCTAGGGGGCATTTCTTGGGGGTGCTCGGCCAAACCGGTGTCACCCAAGAATACATCTTGGTACCGATGTCACATGTAACACCCTAAAAATTATTTAAAAATTAATTTGAACTTTATTAATCATAATTTCAAAAATTTGATTCTTTGAACAATGATGAGGACGATCCAACAGATTTTCAAAAAAAAAAAAATATGAATAGTGTTTTGTGGGCCCCGCAGGCCCACCTGGACAGCCGAAACCCTAGAATTGGGACCCAGAGATGCCCGAAATTGAGAAATTATATGATTATGGTTAGAAATAGGTAGAAATAAAGATTTTATACCCGAAATTATTTTTTGGGCAATGTTTAATTTCTCGGGTACACTATTTTACCCGTTCGGTAAAATTTCGGTGTGCGATTTTGACACTGTAAAAGCTATTTATTCTACAAGTTAAAGAGAGCCAATTATCTTAAGCCAAGTGGCTAACCAAGATTCATTCTTTGAGCAACAAACCAAATCTTAGCCATCCATTTTTCTTACTTTGGTCAAAGATCATTTAATTATATAATATAATACTCATTCTTTTATATATAACAAGATAACCACAAGCCAAGCTTCTTCAAGAAGCTCAAAATTTCGTGAATCATGCTGTAAGGAGAAGGAAACCAGGTTCCTCCATGTCCAAGAGCTTAAACTTCACTTCAAATGCCAAAAACACTAACCTAGAGTTGATAAAACACTAAACTTCTTTCACTAAACTTATTCTAAACATCAATACCTACAAATCTAACCGATTGAAATCTCAAATCCTCACTTTAATACCTCATTTCCCCACTACCTAAGGAAGGGTTAGGTGCTGTTTGGGAGGCTTGAAGTGAAGAAAAATCATTTTTGAAAGATCCCTTAGAGTTAGAAGCCTTAAAGCTTCATAAGTAGGGTTTTCTTTGATCTTTTCTTTCCAATTTTATGTTGGACTTCTCTGATTGTGTTTGGTCCGAAATGTCTAGATATATTGGTTTATAATATGATGATATTGATATGTTAATTTTGGTGGAGTGTTTGGGGTTGTGGAAAAATCATTTTTATCAAAAGAGATTCTGAAGTGGTTTGCTGGATTTTCGGTTTTCCTGCTGGTAGTAATTGTTCACGAATTTTCTGAGGGAATTGTGGGTGTTTTCATGAGCTATAAAAATTATATGTTGAAGTTACATCCTAGAATAGTTCCATGAATTTTCTTGAGATCTGGTTTTGATTCCTAATGCCTTGAAAAATTCAAGAACCGAAGTTGTAAATATGCTGCCTGAAATGTTGAATCTAAAGCTGTGAACTTGTGACATTTTATTAACCTAGTAAATGATCGAATTATGAGCTGAAAGTTTTACAGAATCTTAAGGACATATTGAAGTCCAATGCTGAATTTTTATATGATTTTATATGATCATTTGGTAGGGTAATAAAATTGGAAACTATGGCTGTTGGCTGTAAATAGGGGTTTCTAACCTCCGAAGTTGTCTAATTTTGTTGACATATTTAGAGAACTCTTTTTGTTATGAAATTTTTATGGAACTTTCTGGACATATTGAGGTGTCATTGAGAATTTTTATAGAATTTGAATTAATCATTTGGTATGAGAAATAAATTGTGTTACTTGAGTGAAGAATCTGCCAATGTGTTGAAGTTGTGATGATGCCTTGAATTAGTGACCTAATGGCATTTGGTTCAGGTTGATGTGTACGAATGCATGCCATGGACTTCCAAGATTATGTTAAGAGGAATGAATGAATAATATATATAGGTTTGAAGTATTATGAGATCAGAGAATTATGTTCATGCATATAGAAATGTGATGCATGTATATGTGAGCTTGAGGATGGTGTATGTGGTAAATGAAAAATAAAGTCCCCTTTAACGTAAAAAGGGCACGGCAAAGTCCCCTTTAATATAAAAAGGGCACGAAAAAGTCCCCTTTAATATGTAAAGGGCACGAAAAGGTCCCCTTTTGTTTATCAAGGGCACGGGGGAGGTCCCCTTTTATTTATAAAGGGCACAGGAAAGGTCCCTTTTGTTTATAAAAAGCACGGGAAAGGTCCTTATTAGGGCACAGAAAAGTCCCCTTTATTATGTCAAGGGCACGAAAAGATCATTGTAATTGCCATATGTATATGTATATCTTGTTAAATTATTGGTCTTGAAGGAATTTCTATGATCTTGAATGTCATAAAATACATGTTTTAAGTGACTGAATAATAAAAGTAACCCACTTCGGAAGTATGATTTGGAACTTTAAAAATAAACTGTTATTATTTAATGTATGACCACCTTTTCTGAATAAACCGAAGTGGCTGGGGCGATAACGATGACATTATGATTGTGTAATTGAGGAGTTACCCTACTGAGAATTTTAGAATTCTCACCCCTATGTGTTTGTGTTCCCGTGTCGTCTCCAGGTTGATCCCAAGAACAAGGAGGCTACTTTATGAAAGGAAATCGGATTTACAGTAGTTTACAGCTGAAGTTTGTAATGCATTGTACTTAGTCATATGCTTATCTTTGTATTTATAATAGAGACCAGATGTGTAGTAAAGCTCATAGAAGAGCTTCCTTTTATACTTAATCTTGTAATCAATAAATATTTATTTCTTAGTCGTATATGTTAATAGAACTACGATTTAGTTACTTTACTATTCAATCGAACTTGCTATAAATATTTAAGAAAGGTCCGTTAATTTATAAGTAACAACTTTTCAAGTATAATGTTATGACCTAAAAATCATGTTGTACTCGGGAGGATGTTACATCACATGAGTTCTCTGGAGGTGCTCGGCCGAACCGGTGTCATCCGAGAACCCATCTTAGTACCTCATATCTCATAAAAAGAACCTCATAGGTTTTCAAAAACTTTCTGAGTCCCCAAATTTGTCAGAAATTTGACAGCACAATAGCAGCATGCCAGATTTCTTCCAAATTTACTTTATGCCACATAAACAAATAAAACATGCATCCTCAATTGTAATTCCATACGTTTACATAATCATTCTTGTAACATCCTAATTTTTAACCCAATACTCTAGAACATATTTAGGTTAATCATTAGTCTATTACTCTTTTAGTCTCATTCCTTACAACCTTTTATTAAAATACTTAGCGGAAAATATGAATAAATTTTTCTTTTTGAAACTTGAAAGCAAAACACGAGTCACGCGCTAACCTAACGTTCGTCATAACCATAATGTGCAAGAAAGAGTAGCCACACCATTGATAATCATGAAACATAGTATTATACATAACAATCATAATATCATCACATCTTCATAGACACATAGACTACTAACATCATTGTACCATCATTTACATCAAAACACGCCCATATATGTGAAGTCATCCTTATCCACCTATGAGGTTGAATAAGTGTCAACCCAAAAAGCTAAGCTATCTATGCTCCCGCAGCGACCCTCTGCTCCGTCTGCTAGTGTGTCCCTTAAGCGCGAGCCTCAGAAGAAGTCACGAACCTCATTGTAATCCTCATCTAGAGACGACACGGAAGAAAAGGAAGGGGTGAGAAACTCATTCGAGATTCTCAGTAGGGATTCCCGACTCTAACACTAGTGTCCTCGTCGTCGTCCCCAGCCACCTCGGTTTTAATTATGAAAAAGGTGTACATGCATAAGGATTGGTTTTAGGCTTTACAAATCTATTTATCCAAAGTGGGTGTCTTTTAGTATGTGTCTTAATGACATGAATGCAACAGATATTTGATGAATGCATGACAATACCATATGCACATTAACACGAAAATCGTAATACTTGGGCACATCATAAAGAAACATAAATCATATACGCGGCATAAAAAGGCATAGTACTTTTCTTGTGACATCTTTCTCATAAGTAAAACTCTTAAGTTCTTTTTCTTAAAGACCACCCTCTTAACATATCCACCAAAAATCCAACCGATTCACCAGCCCGGCGATAATCTGGTCACCAAACTACATCTCACCTATCGCCTAGGAATGAGCTCAATCCTAACTAGTCGTCACTAGATTTAATATGGGCTAATAGAGGGGCTATACATAACTTTCTTGGATCACCTATCTTAGGATCATTTCCTTCTTTGACACGCTCTCCGGTATCTAGTACACAGCGAATTGTCCGCTTTGGCAAGCTCAATGTCAATACCCTCACGGATTTGTTTCCTCCCCACCGTAGCGGGAGAAATGCGTCTTAATACTGTGTCACATCTGTTCTGGGGGTGCTCGGCTGAACCGGTGTCACCCAGAACCTATCCTGGGGGTGCTCGGCCGAACCGGTGTCACCCAGGAGTTTTCGCAAGCTTTTTCTCAAGTACTCAAGTTTGATGGGAAATTCGGCAGCGTAACGGCGTACACCAGATTTCCATCAAACTTGCTTTATGCCACCAAACATATAGAGCGTGCATAGTCATTCAATACCGACATAAGGCATCATAATCATCGTGTGCATCATAAGCATCATAATATCATAATTTTGCATAACGCATCATGGCGTGAGCATCAACATATCAACACTATATACTCTCATAAGAGATCACATGCTCAAGTTGTTCTCATAATAAAACATACACTTGCATGAAACATTAAAGCTCATTATGCTCTTAAACCTATGGTGTCTTATGCTTTGACCCTTACGGGTCTACATCTTGAAAACTAATTACGCTATCGTCCGTTTTTATCCTTTTATGCACCTATAGGCTCACAACTAATAATTCTTACTAATATTTATGTCCGTCAACAAATCTGGACAGCCTTACACTTTAAGGGCAGAAATTACATCTTGTGATTACGAGGGTTCTAGAAACTACATCTTAGACCCTTTCCCGATTCCGTTTTCGCGTAAAGTGCTATAAATTAAATCTAAACCGATTATGAAGTATTCCTAAGCCTTTGAACTAATTATAAACCATGTTTACTACATTGTAAGGGTGCTGGACAGAATCAGAAAACTAAATGTTCTAAGAGTTCTAGAATTGCAGTTTTACGATTTTCTAGTTACTAGTTTCCCTATAGGTGCTAGAATTCGATTCTAATCCAAATGTTACCAATTTTTTCATATCTAAACAATCCTAATCTAATTATTCTCCCATTAAAACAGTTTGGATAAGTTCCATAAACAAATGGGTCAAAACTATGTTAAATTCTAGCTTTACGGTATTTCTAGTTAGCTAGTTTCTTACCTATTATGCATAGAATCATTTCTACATCATTATATGATATTTTCACTCATTCTAACACATCAAAACATCATCATACAGCATCACACTCATCATATCAGAACCGAAAATATTTAGCTTTAGTAAAGGATTTAAATTGACATTTCTAGGTACATAAGTTAACTAGTTTCTCTTGGAATCAATTTAGAATTTCTAAAACCCTTTGCAAATCATTTTAACTCATCAAGAGGCTAAGAGAAGCCTTAGGTCAGTGACCCAAATATATTTCATCTTCTAAGAGGGAATAAAGTCATATCTCATGATAACATGACCTTGTAAAAATTTGTAAAGCTTTAATAAAAACTTAGAACATAGACTATTAGACCTTGTAGCTAGATGAAAACTCATTGCAAGTCCATCATCACTACTTGGCCGAAAACATGCATTCAAGGAATGCATTCACATTAAACTTTAACTTGAATGAAATGGGCAAGTCTTTGAGCTCTAGGTTCTTAAGTTTCGACATAAAATAAACATGCTCATGCTTTTCATTTTTAATCTTGCTTACAAAATAAAGTGATGACTTAAATTAAATATGCGAGGCATAAACTTAAACGTGCAAGCTTGAAAGCAAATATGCGAGGCATAAACTTAAACGTGCAAGCTTGAAAGTAAATATGCAAGGTTCAATTCTTTATTTTAGTGCTCTTGGCCCAACAACAATCGACTTTAAGGCCGAAATAGATAGGCATTCGAGAAATTAATTAGGTGATAATGCACGTTCAATTCTTTATTTTAGTGCTCTAGGCCCAACAACAATCAACTTTAAGGCCGAAATAGAAAGGCTTTGAGAATTAAATTAAGTGATGATGCAAGTTCCATTTTAATCTTTATGTTCTTAGGTGATAGCTTGAAAGTAAAGGTGCATAGCGAGAATGTAAATATAAATGCAAGCATAAAATAAATTATGCAAGTTCATTTTATCTTTCTAGAGCTCTTAACAAGACTTTAAAGGAACTTAAACCTTAACCCAAACTCATCAAACCAAGATAAAGTAAAGTCTAGAGTTCTTAGAACTCAACATAACATTTTTAGAAATCAAAACATTTTGCATGTAAAAGAAAAGGAAATGGCCGAAATCTCAAGGAACGAAAAGAACATTTTGAAACTCTAAAGTCCATGATCTTGATGATATATTAACACCAACATCATGAGACCTCATCATTGAGTCCTTAGAACCATTTTAAAACACCATCAAAACTAAAGTTCTCAAGAGTTCAAGAAAGGAAAAACTAGAAACATTTTTGCTCAAGAACAAAGATCAAGCTCTAGAGTTTGTTTCAAGTGATGAACATCATCATGAAACTCTCATCATCAAGCTCTCATTTCTTTGAACTTCAAGGCCCATGGCCGAAAATAAGAAAGAAAAAGGAGGAGAAAAGAAGTTCTAAAAAGAATCAAGAGAAACTATAAACATAAAGCTTAGAACAAGAACTTTAAAGAAAGGAATACTTGAAAGAAAATCCCTACTTAGTGTGATGAACTTGAAGATGGAAGAAGAAGATGAAGATGATGAAGAACTCCAAGAACTTGAAGAACACAAGAGCTTTGAGAGAAAAAGAAAAGCTTTGAGTGTTCCTAAACTTAGCAAATGATCTAAAAGTGGTGCAAGCTCCTCAAGGCATTCTATTTATAGTGAAATGAAGCAAATGGAGGGGGTGAGGGGCTGATGTGTTTTTGGCCAAGGGGAGTGCAGCCCATGAGTTCCATGAGGTGAGATGTTGTGGTCTTGAAGCATGGTGAGGTATGGTTCAAAGCATGGTGAGGTATGGTTCAAGGTATGGCTTCAAGCATGGTTCTTTGAGTGAGAAACAATTCAACATGTGTTGTAAATGAGAGAGAGAGGGCTGAAATTGCATCAGTCATGGGGAGGGTTTTCTTGCATTTTAATTGTAGTTTAGAGTTGTGTTTAGGTGTATCTTTGATTAGGATTAAGATTAGGAATTTGTAAGAAAGTGTTTAGGTGAGAAAATGGGTAATCAAGGTTGTCAAGATATAATTAAGGAGTGTTCTTGCATCATTAGTGAGTTATAAACTCATTTTAGTGTATAAACAATTCTAGACACAATTCCTTGATTTAAGGAATTGGAGAGAGAAAATACTATTCAAGATTCCAAGAGTGAAATCTTGAGTTTTAGAAAAGGGATTTAAATCTAATCTAAGCAATCTTAGGTTCTAATTAATTTTAATAATTTATTTTGATTCTAGATTAATTATGGAAATTAATTAATCTTCGTTTAGAGCCTAATATTGCTTAGGTTTGCTTAATTACGTCATTAAACTCAAAAACACTATTCTAGGGGCAAAATCGTAATTTTGCACTAAAACTGCTCGGAACCACTGAGACTCAAACAGATGTTTTGAAACATGTAAAAACATGGTTTTAAACCTCTGGGGAAAGTTTCGGGCTCAAACGGCACTTTTACCCGCGTAAAATGCTACAGGAGTATTTTGGTCATTTTGACCAAAAAACTGTGGAAAATGAGACTTTCGCCTCCGGAACCACTCAAGGGTCATTCAATCCCCTTCAAACATTGAGTTGGCCCTTTGAGTACTGCCGAGTCGGCCATCCTCGAATTCCGGGCCGAAAATGACCTCAGGGGCATTTCGGTCATTTTCCACTCAGACAGAAAATCGGGGCGTTACAATTCTCAATTAGCACATACGTTCACATGTAACATTGAAACTCATTATGTTCTTGATCCTACGGTATCTTATGCTTTGACCCTTACGGGCCTTAAACTTGAGATGTAATTATTCTATCATTCTCTATCAACCTCTCACGCACATAAGGATTCTTTTCTAACAAACCTTACTATCATTTATGCTCTTTAATAAATTTGGGCAGCATCATTCTTATGGGCAGAGTTATAATCTTGCAATTACGGGGTTCTAGAACTTACGTTTTAGACCCTTTCTTGGTTCTGTCTTTGCCTAAGGCGCTATAAATTAAATATAAACCAATTATGAGGCATTCCTATGCCTAAGAACTAATTATACACCATGTTTACCATATTATGAGGTTGCTGGACAGATTCTAAAAATTAAATGTTCTAAGAGTTCTAGAATTGCATTTTTACGGTTTTCTAGTTACTAGTTTCTCTATAGGTACTAAAATCCAATCCTACTTCAAATGTAACCAAATTTTTAATGATTATTCAATCCTAAACTGATTGTTATCATACTAAACAGTTTTGTCACTGATTAAGATTAAAGGGGTTAAACATACGTTAAATTCCAACTTTACGGTTTTCCTATGAAGCTAGTTTCTCCCCTAACATGCATAGAAGTATTCCTACCTCATCATATATCATTTTAACACATTCTAACACATCAAAACATCATCATTCAACATCAAACATATCAAGATAGAACCGAATTGTTCAATGTTCAAAAGACACATAATTTGACATTTCTAAAGTATATAAGTTGCTAGTTTCCCTTGGAATCATTCTAGGACTTCTAAAACTCTTTACAAATCATTTTATTTTATCAAGAGACTAAAAATAACCTTAGGTCAGTAACCAATTTAATACTTCTTTAGAAGAGGAATAGAAATCATAAATCTTGTTGGTCATAACTTTATAAAACTCATCAAACTTAAAGAAAACACTAAAGCATAGGTTGTTAGCCCTTGTAACTAGATGGAACTCATTCCAAGCTCATCATTGTTACTTGGCCGAAATTATGCATTCAAAGAATGCTTCCATACTAAACTTTAACTTGAGATAAAATGGGCAAGTCTTTGAGCTCTAAGGTCTTTAAGTGATGACATAATTTAAACATGCTATGCACTTCATTTTTATTCTTCGTTACAAAGTAATGTGAGAACTTTAAAGTAAATATCCAAGACTTAGAATTTAAATATGCAAGACTTGAAGTAAATATGCAAGGCTTGGAATTTAAATATGCAAGACTTAAAATAAATATGCTATGCAAGTTCATTTCTTTATTTTAGTGCTTTAGGCCCAGCAACAATCGACTTTAAGGCCAAAATAGAAAGGCTTTGAGAATTAATTAGATGATAATGCAAGCTCTCATTTTAAATCTTTATGTTCTTTAATGATGAAAAGTAAATATGCTAGACAAGAACATAAATATGAGATGCACTCTATTCTTTATCCTTTAACTTTAAGTGATGGCTTGGAAAATAAATATGAATGCAAAGCTCAAAGTAAATATGCAATGCAATAGCTTGAATATACATATGAATGCGAGTTTATTTTATTTCTTATTAGAGCTCATACAAGACTTTTAGAGGAATTTTAACCTTAACCCAAACTCATCATGACAAGGTAAAGTGAGGTCTAGAGTTCTTAGAACTCAAGATAACATTCCTTAAAAATATAACCATAAATGAACTTTATAACACCTTTATGAAAACTCAAGCTTTAGAGATTTCTTTGCGGTGAACACAAAGTCACCAACTAGAACTCTCATCATCAAGCTATCATGTTGGACCACCCAATGTTGGTTGGCCGAAACTTTAGAGAAAAGGAAAGGAAAGAAACCGAAACTTGAGAACAAGAAAGAACCATTTTGAAACTCTAGAGACCATGATCTTGATGATGTATCAACACCAACATGATGAGTCCTCATCATTGAGTTCATGTAACCATTTTAAAACATCATCAAAGTTAAAGTTTTCAAGGTTCAAGAAAGAAAGAACTATAAACATTTTTAACTCAAGAACAAAGATCAAGCTTTAGAGGTTTGTTCAAGTGATGAACATCACCATGAAACCCTCATTATCAAGCTCTCATTCCTTTGCTCTTCAAGCCTCATGGTCGAAACAAAGAAGGAGGAGGAGAAGAAAAGAAGTTTCCAAAAAGATTCAAGAGAAACTATGAACACATAAAGAGATTAAGAACTTAAATGAAAAAAAAAAACACTTGAAAGAAAATCCCTACCAAGTGATTGGAGGTTGAGATGAGAGAAGGGGATGAAGAACTTGAAGAACTTGAACACTTGAACTTGAGAGAAAAAGGAAACTTTGAAGTGCTCTTTGAAAACTTACACTTAGCAAATGAACCCAAAATGATACAAGTTCACCCAAGCATGCTATTTATAGAGAAATGAAACAAAATGAGAGGTGTAAATGGGAGAGGGAGCTTCGGCCATTTACAGCACAAGGGAGGAGAAAATATCTTCTCCAAGGTATGGTTCAAGGCATGGTAGAAAGCATGGCTAGGTATGGGTTCAAGCATCGGTGCAAGTATGGGTGCACGTATGGGTCAATCATGGTTCTTTGAGTGAGAAACAAATCAACATGTGATGTAAATGGGAGGAGGAGTGGCCGAAACTTGCATCAGCCATGGGGAGGATTTCTTGCATTTTAATTGTGGTTTAGAGTTGTGTTTAGGTGTATCTTTGATTAGGATTAAGATTAGGAATTTGTAAGAAAGTGTTTAGGTGAGAAAATGGGTAATCAAGGTTGTCAAGACATGTTTAAGGAGTGGTCTTCTATCAGTAGTGAGTTATAAACTCATTTTAGTGCATAAACAATTCTAGACAGAATTCCATGATTTAAGGAATTGGAGAGAGAAAATACTATTTAAGATTCCAAGATTGGAATCTTGAGCTTTAAAAAGAGATTTAAATCTAATCTAAGCAATTTTAGGTTATAATTAATTTTAATAGCTTATTTTGACTCTAGATTAATTATGAAAATTAATTAATCTTCGATTAGAGCCTAATATTGCTTAGGTTTGCTTAATTACGTCATTAAGCTCAAAAATACTATTCTAGGGGCAAAATCATAATTTTTCACTAAAACTGTCCGGGACCACCAAGACTTAAACAGACACTTTTAAACATGTACAAACATTGTTTTAAACCTTCGGGGAAAGTTTCGGGCTCAAACGACACCTTTACCTGCATAAAAATGCTATAGGGGTATTTTGGTCATTTTGATCCGAAACTGCAAAAAATGAGACTTTCGCTTCCAAAACCATTCAAGGGCCATCCAATCCCCTTCAAACATTGAGTTGGCCCTTCGAGGACTGCTGGGTCGACCATTTTGGGCCCAAAATGACCTCAGGGGCATTTTGGTTATTTTCCTCTCAGACAGAAAAATCGGGGCGCTACATTATTCTATGGAATTTTTAATAATATTAAATTAATTTTTTTTACAAACTTCTCATATTGTTGTGATCATAAACGTGTTTGTTGAAATTTTCAAAATCCCTATAAATTATTCACATTTAATTATTTTATCACAAACAATACTGAAAAAAGGGTTGTTACACATAATTCTGAAAATGTTCCACAACTTATATCTTTAATATAAAATTGTATAATAACCATAATGTGGGCCAAAGCCAAACATAATTAATAAAATACCTGATATACATAAAATAAGTAATATAATATTATGCATGTCTAAAATCCTGCCTGTACAACTACTAGAACACTACTAAATTAACATAACCTATAATAAGCTTCACTCCAAAGCGAAGCTCACCAAAAGAAGTTGTAGTACTACTGAGGAAGATCTTGTGGTGCAATTGAACCTATAGTTGTATCTATAGAGGGAGGAAAAGAGAAGGGTGAGTTCATCAAAACTCAGTAAGTAAGTCTCCACCCACCCTACATGGGACAACAACAACATACATAATATATACATGCAACTAAAAAAACATTTCATATATATATATATATATATATATATATAAATACATATAACCGTACTGAAACAATAATTTAACTAAATCCATGGCAGTAACTTGTAGAGAAATAGGAGATGTTCTGTACATAAATAACTGAGTTGATAGCTAAATCTAAGCTAAAGGCTAATCAAATAGGCACCTAACTAGGTCCCATAAATAAACACTACACTGGTTCCTTACTGCAGGTGAGCTAATGCTCTAGCGGACCACTTGGTACCCTAGTTAATAACCAATCCTGCAACTGTTAACTAATTGTCCTGTTTTTCTCTAATTACTGTCTAAAAACTAGTATTCAAATAGTTCATTGTTCTTGCTATTCATACTACATTAAGGTTCATATAATTTTTCTAACTAATAAAATAATTCTAAACATGCATACAGTAACTATAGTCCAATGAGTTTTTCAAAATAATTAATTTTCATAATAACTACAAAAATAATAATATTTCTGAACTTTCCATAGTCCATAAAACATGTTTTTTAGGCACAAATCATTCTAAAATTTTATAAATAATTTATATAATCTAGGAAAATAATAATTATAACCAA
Source organism: Dalbergia cochinchinensis (assembly GCA_031216125.1). Classification (NCBI taxonomy): domain Eukaryota; kingdom Viridiplantae; phylum Streptophyta; class Magnoliopsida; order Fabales; family Fabaceae; genus Dalbergia; species Dalbergia cochinchinensis. The sequence goes on from CM062376.1 coordinate 11,726,275, forward strand.
AAGTATGACATGAGCTTAAATCCAAGTAGCTGGGAGTGTGCTTCCACTAACAACTTGACATTGGAGAGCATGAACGGTACCGTTAACTGCCAAACAATATAATGAAAACATAAATAATTTGATTCTATCACCTAAACTGAGTTTGGGATGGTATGGAGGAAGAGTGTTGTGAGAAAATCATGTCTGACAATACCCAATCTCACAGACTAGATAAAAAAGGGGGAGGAACTAGTTAAATTTCATGAAGATTATTTATCGAAAGAGATTAATAGGAGAAAGTTTAGAGAAATCTCATTTTTCTCTCTTAGGAAAAGTCAGTGGAAGGCTAGGGTTCTTAGAAATATATTTAATGAGTATTATGATGTGCCAGATATATACTAGGACTACAAAACAAAATCCCAAACGTGACGTGATCCACATCTTGTTTTGCAACATTGACACCGTATATGCTTCAACCCATTCTTGTTGTAACAATTCAAGATTTTCTATATATATATATATATACACACACACACACACACACAACATGATGATGCGTCTGTCCTTTGCAATTAAGTTTTGAAATAATAATAACAATAATAGTAATATTAATAGTGATGTTACTTATATCGTTACTTATGTATATATATATAGTTCACATACCAATAAATTTCATATTTGGGATATCATAACATGATAAAAAATGAAGCTTGTATATGTAATTTGGGTATTTTTACAATTATGTAGAAATTTTTTGAAGTTAAAATGTAATCTTACTAAGTTTTGGGTCTTTTATACAAAAATTAAATTTTGGGCTGTAAATCTATGAAAATGAGTGCTGGAATAGTAGAGGACATGTTTGAAATGAAAATTTAAGTTTTGGGGTTATTTTTCAATTTTAGTAATTAAAGTATTGGGCCAAAATACAATTCTAAAAAGTTTAGGGTTTTGTACAATTTCTAGAATTTTGAGGTTACAATTATTTTTATTGTACTATAAGGATATCAAATATATTTTTTCATAAAAAATTAAGTTTAGGGCTATTTTGATTATCATACTCGACTGGAATTGTGATTATTGATTGTTGACTGTGAATAACAATTATAACATACTAGATTGTGTTCTATTGGTATTATGTGCAATATTAACTATCATGCTACATATTATTGACTGGACTAGTTGCATATGCATTGATACTAAGCCTTGTTTATGAATGAGTCTTTTCAATGGAATGTGTTTGAGTCAAGTATGTACGGTGGTATTGGATATGTGAAATTATGAGCTTGGGATACTACTATAGTGTACCATATAGTGTATTTGCAAGCCATCTTGCAAAGTAAGGGAATTAGAGCACGTAAGGGCTAATGCATGTACTAAGTGTTACACAATGGCATGAACCATAGAGAATATAGAGTATAAATATCTATAAGATTAAAAGAGAACTTTCACCCTTTATACTTTGTTCAGTACCGATCGAGATTCAATGATACACTGATCACACTTGAACATCACAATGATAATTACTATTAATTGATTAGTCAAGGTTCGGTACTGATCGAGGTTTAGTGAACATTGATTGCATTATATCTTTATTTTTACACATGAGCTCATAGCCTAGGGTTTCCTAAGATATTAGTAAATAACTAAAAATGAACCACGTCCAAAGAAAGACTTAAAGCCATGTGGTTGTTGATGCTTAAGTTCATCCTTTTATGCATACATGCACTATACAATATTGTATGTTCAATTTTTTTAGGCACATGTGCTTGTACAAGATTATGTTCATTTCTTTTCATGCACGAGTGTAGCCTGGAGGGTGTGTTGTAATGCCCGGTGACAAAGTTGGGGAGTGATCGCCGATACAAGAAGGCATGGACAAAGAGCGGCTCCTAGCAAACTTCTAAGTAGAGGAGTACATAAATGAACCAATTACATACCTGAATGAGAAGGATCCTGAGACTGTCTAAGTATGAGACTATACAGTTAAGAAGGGCTTATATGAATTGATTTGTGCTACCTATACTAACAAGATCCATCTTCTTTTTGAGAGCCTATCACTAAAGAACTCCACAGTTAAGCATGCTTAGCTTGGACCAATCTTGGGATGGGTGACCTCCTGGAAAGTTTTCCTATGAAGGTTGTGAGTGAGGACAAAGCACACTAAAAAGACTCGTGTTGGTTTGTGGGGACAGTCATCAATCCATAAAGCAGCAGGGGATATTAGAAATGGTATTAGAGCCTGCACCTCTCCTAGTACGGTATGGCTCGGGGATGAACCAAGTAGAAGTTGGTGGGCATGTAACGCCCGGTGATGAAGTCAGGGAATGATCACCGGTGCAAGAAGGCACAGACAAGTAGTGGCTCCTGACAGACTTCCAAGCGGAGGGGTATATGAATGAACCGATGACACACCCGAATGATTAGGATCCTGAGACTGTCTAGGTATGGGACTATACAGTTAAGGAGGGCTTATATAAATTGATTTGTACTACCTATGCCAACAAGATGCATATTCTTTTCGGTAGCCTATCACGAAAGAACTCCACAGTTAAGCATGCTTAGCTTAGAGCAATTTTGGGATGGGTGATATACTGGGAAGTTTTCCTAGGAAGTGTGTAAGTGAGGACAAAGCACGCTGAAAAGACCCGTGTTGGTTTGTGGGGACAGTTGTCAATCCATAAAACAGTAGGGAATGTTACATATGTTCCACTTTTTCTATACATACGTGCTTTTGTAAAACGTAATTATGACTATGGATCTCTTTTTTTTTCTTTTTTTTTTGGTCTGGCTATGGAGCTCTTTCATGCATACATATATCAAATTTGATGCATTCAAGATCAAGACTATGTTAAAAATGGAATGTCCATGTGATAATAACATGTGTGAAAATTCTAAAATTCAACTAGTTGTATATGCACCTTTTTTAAAATAAACCAAGTGGACCGAAAATGTACAACGATGAATGCTTACATATTTTCACCCTACTAAGATTCATTAAGATTCTCAACCTTTTAATTTCCATGTACGTCTCTAGATGAGCAGGATGCATTGGCAGCTAATGCTTAAGCTTGTTTATGGATAGTGATAGCTATGCAAGAGATTTTTGTTGAACTTGTTTGTTATTTATCCTATTTATATCTCTTGGTATATGATATCATTGTGATTTTGATTTGGATTACCATATGTTAGCCCCATGTGGTCATATGCCATGTTTGTTTATTTGGTCCCCGAATCATAGTAGATAGTTAGGTTGTTGTGCCTCTATAATACTACTAGGTAGTCGGATATTTGTGAGCCATTGTGGCCTTTATTCTAAACTATATTATATTGAGATATTTTATGTAATGGACTGGGTTATTATTGTGTTTAGATGTGATATTATATTGTATGCTCATATGCCTATGTTGTAATTGTGTTTTGATGTTGTTATGATTATTGCATACAAAGGCTTCTATTTTTCAAAGAAATGTTTTAAAAAGAAAAAATTTTCTTGTATATTTCGCTGTATATATTTTCAAAATTTGAGTTGAGCTAAGGTCCTAATAAGTGACCCTTTAACATTAAAAACCAAATACAACTCAAGCATACTACGTTATACCTTAAGGGCTTACATCCCCACGGTGATCATCAGCACTTCATCCCAATACTTGTCCTTGAAGGTTACCAACACTTCAAAATGCTTATGCATCAAGCTCTCCCTTTTTCTAAAACTGCCTACATCATTGACATGCTCGTGTAAATTGCTTCAACACTTTGAGAGTAAATGCTCTGAATTCATGGGATAACTACCCATGTTCTCCACTACTTGATGTGTGTAATGCAATAAAAAGGTAATGAAGTCATTACAATAGAAGAAAAAAGGAAGGCAGGAACAAAGTTGGTTACAAGAGATAGCCACATGGCTAAAGATGAGATGGACAAAGGGAAGAGGAAGAAAATAACCAATTCTAGGTTGATGGACTATGCAACTTGAGGTATAAGGAGGAAGCATTGAGGAGAGCAGACCATTCTGGTATGAGCCCTTATTATCCTCATGGATAATTTCCTCTATCCCCTTTCTTGGTCTTGAATCCAATTTCAAGTTTCTTGCTGGTAGAGCCTAGAAGTCGATGGATCGAGATTGATTTACCTGTCATCTTACTTACTGTTACACTATTATTGTTCTTTTTCATTTCCATTATTTTATTTCTCTTATAAACATTTACACAAACTCATCCCATTATACCCATTATACTTTCTGTTATTCATACATTCAGATCTTTTTACTAGACACTACATTGGTGCTTTCATCACCCACCATGGCCAACAATGACAATCCCCTGGATCTTCGAGAACAACCGGAGGTGGTCGTATGACATGTTCATCTATTTGGTTCCCGAATCTTAGTAAACAGTTAGGTTGTTGTGCCTCTATAGTACTACTATGTATTCGGACATTTGTGAGCCATTGTGGCCTTTATACTAAACTATATTATATCTAGATATTTTATGTAATGGACTGGGTTATTATTGTGTTTAGATGTGATATTATATTGCATGCTCATATGCCTATGTTGTAATTGTGTTTTGATGTTGTTATGATTATTGCATACAAAGGCTTCTATTTTTTTAAGAAATGTTTAAAAATGAAAAATTTTTCTTGTATTTTTCGCTGTATATATTTTCGAAATTTGAATTGAGCTAAGGTCCTAATAAGTGACCTTTTAACATTAAAAACCAAATACAACTCAATCATACTACGTTATACCTTAAGGGCTTACATCCCCACAGTGATCATCAGCACTTCATCCCAACACTTGTTCTTGAAGGTTACCAACACTTCAAAATGCTTATGTGTCAAGCTCTCCCTTTTTCTCAAACTGCCTACATCATTGACATGCTCGTGTAGATTGCTTCAGCACTTTAAGAGTAAATGCTCTAAATTTTTGGGATAACTACCCATGTTCTCCACTACTTGAAGTGTGTAATGCAATAAAAAGGTAATGAAGTCATTACAACAAAAGAAAAAAGGAAGGCAGGAACAAAGTTGGTTACAACAGATAGCCACGTGGCTAAAGATGAGATGGACAAAGGGAAGAGGAAGAAAATAACCAATTCTAGGTTGATGGACTATGCAACTTGAGGTATAAGGAGGAAGCATTGAGGAGAGCAGACCATTCTGGTATGAGCCCTTATTATTCTCATGGATAATTTCTTCTATCCCCTTTCTTGGTCTTGAATCCAATTTCAAGTTTCTTGCTGGTAGAGCCTAGAAGTCGATGGATCGAGATTGATTTACCTGTCATCTTACTTACTGTTACACTATTATTGTTCTTCTTCATTTCCATTATTTTATTTCTCTTATAAACATTTACACAAACTCATCCCATTATACCCATTATACTTTCTGTTATTCATACATTCAGAACTTCTTACCGGACATTACATTGGTGCTTTCATCACCCACCATGGCTAACAACGACAATCCCCTGGATCTTCGAGAACAACTGGAGGTGGTCGTATGACATGTTTCTCTATTTGGTTCCCGAATCTTAGTAGATAGTTAGGTTGTTGTGCCTCTATAGTACTACTATGCATTCGAACATTTATGAGCCATTGAGGCCTTTATACTAAATTATATTATATTGAGATATTTTCTGTAATGGACTGGGTTATTATTGTATTTAGATGTGATATTATATTGTATGCTCGTATGCCTATGTTGTAATTGTGTTTTGATGTTGTTATGATTATTGCATACAAAGGCTTCCATTTTTCAAAGAAATGTTTTAAAAAGAAAAATTTTTCTTGCATTTTTCACTGTATATATTTTCGAAATTTGAATTGAGCTAAGATACTAATAAGTGACCCTTTAACATTAAAAACCAAATACAACTCAAGCATACTACGTTATACCTTAAGGGCTTACATCCCCACAGTGATCATCAGCACTTCATCCTAACACTTATCCTTGAAGGTTACCAACACTTCAAAATGCTTATGTGTCAAGCTCTCCCTTTTTCTCAAACTGCCTACATCATTGACATGCTCGTGTAGATTGCTTCAGCACTTTAAGAGTAAATGCTCTAAATTTGTGGGATAACTACCCATGTTCTCCACTACTTGAAGTGTGTAATGCAATAAAAGGGTAATGAAGTCATTACAACAAAAGAAAAAAGGAAGGCAAGAACAAAGTTTGTTACAACGGATAGCCACGTGGTTGAAGATGAGATAGACAAAGGGAAGAGGAAGAAAATAACCAACTCTAGGTTGATGGACTATGCAACTTGAGGTATAAGGAGGAAGCACTGAGGAGAGTAGACCATTCTGGCATGAGCCCTCATTATCCTTGTGGATAATTTCTTCTATCCCCTTTCTTGGTCTTGAATCCAATTTCAGGTTTCTTCCAGGTAGAGCCTAGAAGTCGATGGATCGAGATTAATTTACCTACCATCTTACTTAGTGTTATACTATTATTGTTCTTCTTTATTTCCATTATTTTATTTCTCTTATAAACATTTACACAAACTCATCCCATTATACCCATTATACTTTCTGTTATTCATATATTCAGAACTTTTTACCGGACATTACATTGGTGCTTTCATCACCCACCGTGGCCAACAATGACAATCCCCTGGATCTTCAAGAACAATTGGAGGTGGTCGTATGACATGTTTGTCTATTTGGTTCCCAAATCTTAGTAGACAGTTAGGTTGTTGTGCGTTTATAGTACTATTATGTATTCGAACATTTGTGAGCCATTGAGGCCTTTATACTAAACTATATTATATCAAGATATTTTATGTAATGGACTGGGTTATTATTGTGTTTAGATGTGATATTACATTGTATGCTCATATGCCTATGTTGTAATTGTGTTTTGATGTTGTTATGATTATTGCATACAAAGGCTTCTCTTTTTTTCAAGAAATGTTTTAAAAAGAAAAATTTTCTTATATTTTTCACTGTATATATTTTTGAAATTTGAGTTGAGCTAAGGTCCTAATAAGTGACCCTGTAACATTAAAACCCAAATACAACTCAAGCATACTACGTTATACCTTAGGGGCTTGCATCTCCATGGTGATCATCAGCATTTCATCCCAACACTTGTCCTTGAAGGTTACCAACACTTCAAAATGCTTATGTGTCAAGCTCTCCCTTTTTCTCAAACTATGCACATCGTCGACGTGTTCATGTAGATTGCTTTAGCACTATGAGAGTAAATGCTCTAAATTCATGGGATAACCACCCATGTTCTCCACTTCTTGAAGTGTGTTATGCAACAAAAGGGTAATGAAGTCATTACAATAGAAGAAAGAAGGAAGGCAGGAGCAGAGTTGGTTACAACAGATTGGCATATGACAGAAGTTAACATGGGCAAAGGGAAAAGGAAGAAAATAATTAACTCTAGGTTGATGGACTATGCAACTTGAGGAATAAGGAGGAAACATTGAGGAGAGAAACTATTCTAGTATGAGCCCTCATTATCCTCGTGGATAATTTCTTGTAACGCCTCGATTTTTCTGTCTGAGAGGAAAATGACCAAAATGCCCCTGAGGTCATTTTCTGCCTGGAATTCGAGGATGGCCGGCCTGACAGTCCTCGAAGGGTTAACTCAATATTTGAAGGGGATTAGATGCCCTTGAGCAGTTTCGGAGGCGAAAACCTCATTTTCTGCAGTTTCGGGTCAAAATGACTAAAATACCCCTATAGCGTTTTTACGCAGGTAAAGGTGTTGTTGAGCCCAAAACTTTCCCCGAAGGTTCAAAACAAAGTTTTCATGTGTTTAAAAGTGTCTATTTAAGTTCCAGTGGTCCCGGGCAGTTTTAGTGCAAAATTACGATTTTGCCCTTAGAATAGGATTTTTGAGCCTAATGATGTAATTGAGCAAACCTGAGCAATATTAGGCTCTAATCGAAGGTTAATTAATTTCCATAATTAATCTAGAGTCAAAATAAGTCATTAAAATTAATTAGAACCTAAGATTTCTTAGATTAAACTCAAAACCCCTTTTCTTTTAAAGAACTCAGAGCTTCTAGAACATAAAATCTTGAATAGTATTTTCACTATTCACCCTCTACACCTCAAAAGGAAGCCTAGGATGTAGTTGAAAGCCTAGGATAAATAGAGATAGACCCCCCTAAAAGGCTAGAATGCCCACTAATCATAACCTACATAGCCTTAATTACCTATCCTTTCACTTACACATTTTACTACAAACTCCTAATCTTAGGCCTAATCCAAAAAATACACTTAAACACATCACTCCACAATTAATAAAACAATTTCCTCCCCTTGGATTCCCCTATAAGTGGTGCCACCTCATACCCTATACCTCACAAGTTTGTTCACTCACACACTCAAAGAACTATGCCTAAACCTATGCTTAAACCTATGCCTAAACCTATGCCTACAACCTCACCTTGAAATGACACGACCAAGAGACATTTTCCCTCCTTTTCCCCCTAACATTTCGGCCACTCCCTCCATTCCATCACCCTTGATTTGTTTTTCTATAAATAGCACACTTGAGTGAACTTGAAACACCTTTAGTTCATTTGCTAAGTTTAGAGCACTCAAAGCTTTCTTTTTCTCTCAAGTTTCAAGAGTTCTTCTTCTTCAACCTCTTCATCTTCTTCATCTTCTTCAACCTCATTTCACTTGGTAGGGATTTTGTTTTAAATGCTTTAGCCATTAAAGTTCTTGTTTAAGTTATATGCTTTATAGTTTCTCTTGAATCTTTTAGAACTTCTTTCTCCCTCTTTGATTCTTCTTCATTTTCAGCCAAGGGCCTTGAAAGACTTGGAAACGAGAGCTTGATGATGAGGATCTTATAATGATATTTATCACTTGAGCAACCTCTAAAGCTTGATCTTGGTTCTTGAGTAAAAGATGTCTTTAGTTTTCTTTCTTTCTTGGTCTTGGAAAACTTAATTTTGATAATGTTTTAGAAATAGATGTATGAACTCAATGATGAGGACTCATGATGTTGGTGTTAATACATCATCAAGATCATGGTCTCTAGAGTTTTAAAATGGTTCTTTTCTTTGCACATGATTTCGACCCCTCTTCCTTTTTCTTTCTCTAAAATTTTGGCCATCATTGATGGTTCAACATGAGAGCTTGATGATGAGAGTTTCTAGATGATGACCATGTGTTCATCACAATGAGACCTCTAGAGCTTGAGTTTTAACAAAAATGTTATTTATGATTTTGCTTCAAGGAATGATATTTTGTTTACTTTAGCTTATTGTGATAAACTTGGGTTAAGGTTTAAGTCCTCCAAAGTCTTGTAAGAGCTCTAGCAAAGATATAAAAATGAACTTGCATACTTATATTTCTAGCACCTCATACTTATATTTCAAGCTCTTGCATTTCATATTTACTTTCCTAAAGGACTTGCATTATCACATTTAAGTTCCAAGCCTTGCATTGCACGTTTATATTTCAAGTCATCACTTAAAGACGGTAAAGATATAAAACGAGGGCTTGCATATCACCTAATTAATCTCGAAGCCTTTCTATTTCAGTCTTAAAGTCGATTGTTGCTGGGCCTAGAGCACTAAAATAAAGAATTGAACTTGCATATTTATCTTCAAGTTTCGCATATTTACTTTGTACCTTGCATATTTAATTTCAAGTTCTTGCATTCCATATTTACTTTGAAGCTCTCACTTTACTTTATAATGAAGAATAAAATGGAATGCATAACACGTTTATATTTTGTCATCACTTAAGGAACCTAGAGCTCAAAGACTTGCCCTCATTATCTCAAGTTAAAGTTTGATTATGGAAACATCCCCAAGGATGTAAATTTGGCCATGTGATGTTGATAGACTCAAAATGAGTTTCTTCTAGTTGCAAGGGCCAACAATCTTTGTTCAAATGTTTTCTTTATTTTTAAGAGTTCTATAAGGTCATGATCAACAATATTTGAAAATTAAACCTCTTCCAAGAGTGATCTAAATTTGTTATTGCCCTATGATTGTTCTTAGCCTCTTTTACAAGATAAAATGTTTTGCAAAAGAGTTTTAAAGTTCTAAAACGATTCGAGGGGAAGCTAGCAACCTACGCTTGTGAAAAATGAGATTTTATGCAAGATATGTATATGCATGAATTCGGTTCTCCCATGACATGTTCGCTACTGTATGATGATTTTTGTTGAGGTAGGAACCTTTCTATGCATGATAGGAAAGAATCTAGTCTACCCGAAAAACTGTAAAGTCAAGTTTTAGCATAGTTATGACCCATTTATTTTTAGGTTCTGCCCAAACTGTTTTAGTATGATGATAATCAGATTAGGATTGTTTAGTTATGAAAAACTTGGTAACATTTGGTGTAGGAATGAATTTTAGCCCCCATAGAGAAACTAGTAACTAGAAAACCGTAAAAATGTAATTCTAGAACTCTTAGAACATTTAATTTTCTGATTCTGTACAGCACCCTTATAATGTAGTAAACATGATTTATAATTAGTTCAAAGACTTAGGAATACCACATAATTGGTTTAGATCTAATTTATAGCGCCTTAGGCGAAGACGGAACCCAGAAAGGGTCTAAAACATAAATTCTAGAACCCCGTAATCTTAAAGATATAATTCTGCCCTTAGAGTATGATGCTGCCCAGATTTACTAATGAACTTAAATGCTAGTAAGAATGATTAGTTGTGAACCCTTAGGTGCATAAGAGGTTGATAGAGAACAATAGAATAATCATATCTCACGTCTAAGACCTGTAAGGGTCAAAGCATAAGACACCGTAGGTTCAAGAGCATAATGAACTATAATGTTACATGAAAATGTATGTTTAATTATGAGAATGACTTGAGCATAGCATATGCATTAGCTGAGCCCGGTCCTTGATTCCGGTAAACTGGTTAGGAGCATGCTATCTTTTAAGAATGTTAAGGCAATGATGTGATGATGTATATACTATGATGAGTTTGACTATATGACATTGATGTCTTATGGTGATGTTGAATGGCTATCATGCTCTATATGTTTTGTGGCATAAAGCAAGTTTGAAGGAAATCCGGTGTACGCCGTTACGCTGCTGAATTTCCTATCAAACTTGAGGATTTGAGAAAAGTTTACGGAAACTCCTGGGTGACACTGGTTCGGCCGAGCACCCCCAGAACAGATGTGATATAACACTGAGACGCATTCCTCCCACTATGGTGGGGAGGAAACAAATCCGTGAGGGTATTGACGTTGAGCTTGCCAAAGCGGACAATTCGCTGTGTACTAGATACCAGTAGAGCATTTCAAAGAAGGAAATGATCCTAAGATAGATGATCCAAGAAAGTTATGTATACCCCCTTTATTAGCCCATATTAAATCTAGTGACGACTAGTTAGGATTGAGCTCATTCCTAGGCGATAGGTGAGACGTAGTTTGGTGACCAGATTATCACCGGGCTGGTGAATCGGTTGGACTTTTGGTGGATATGTTAAGAGGGTGGTCTTTAAGAAAAAGAACTTAAGAGTTTTACTTATGAGAAAGATATCACATGGAAAGTACTATGCCTTTTATGCCACGTATATGATTTATGTTTCTATATGTTGGGTCCAAGTGTTATGAATTTCATGTTAATGTACATATGGTATTGTCATACATTCATCAAATATCTGTTGCATTCATGTCATCAAGACACATATAAAAGACACCCACTTCGGCTAAATAGATTTGAAAAGCCTAAAACCAATTCTTATGCATATACACCCTTTTCATAATTAAAACCGAGGTGGCTGGGGATGACGACGATGACACTTGTGTTAGAGTCGGGAATCCCTACTGAGAATCTTGAATGAGTTTCTCATCTCTCTCTTTTCTTCCGTGTCGTCTCTAGATGAGGATTACAACGAGGTTCGTGACTTCTTCTAAGGCTCGTGCTTAAGGGTCTTACTAGCAAACGGAGCAGAGGGTCCCTGTAGGAACATAAATAGCTTAGATTTTGGGGTTGACACTTATCCAACCTCATAGGTGGATAAGGATCCCTTCATATATATGTGCATGTTTTGATGTAAATAATGGTACAACGATGCTAGTAATTTACGTATTTATGAAGCTGTGATGATATTATGTTGTTATGCATAATGGTACCTTTCATGGGAATGTATGGTGTGATTACTTTTTTCTTGCACGATGTGGTTATGACGAACATTAGGTTAGTGCACGGCTCGCATTTATTTTCAAGTTTCGAAAAAGAAAAATTTATTCGTATTTTCTGCTAAGTATTTTAATGAAGAGTTTGAAAGAATGAGACTAAAGGGTAATAGACTAATGATTAACCTAAATATGTTCTAGAGTATTGGGTTAAAATTTAGGATGTTACATTTCTTCTATCCCATTTCTTGGTCTTGAATCCAATTTCAGGTTTCTTGCAGGTAGAGCCTAGAAGTCGATGGATCGAGATTGATTTACCTGTCATCTTACTATTATACTATTATTGTTCTTCTTCATTTCCATTGTTTTATTTCTCTTATAAACACTTACACAAACTTATCCCATTATACCCATTATACTTTATGTTATTCATACATTCAGATCTTTTTACCAGACATTACATTGGTGCTTTCATCACCCACCATGGCCAACAATGACAAGCCCCTAGATCTTCGAGAACAACGGGAGGCACTTTTAGTGGATGTGGCTCGAATTGCATAATCTGTTCACATGACCAATGACCGATTGATTGATATGGAGCAAGCAATTGTAGTGCTTCAGCAACCCCTACATGCTGCCCATGGTGGTCGTCCTCATTTACCTTGAGCTCTTCATGTTGATTTTTCGAAGTTCAATGGAACAGATGTTCTTCACTAGATATTTCAAGCTAAATAGTTCTTTGATTACTACCAAACACCAGAGGATCAATGCATTACCCTGGCATCTATTCAATTTGAGAAGGAAGTCATTTCGTGGTTTTCAGATGATACAACAGACTTTTCCCTTCAACTTATGGCAAGTTCTCACACAAGCTCTGGAGACTCAATTTAGGTCGTCTCCTTTCGATTGCCCCTGATCAGACTTCTTCACATTGTTTCAAACGAGTTCAATGTAGAAGTACTACTTGGAATTTAGTGCCCTAGCAAATCGCAGCCATGGAATTAGTCCAGATGCTATGGTGGATTACTTCATTAGAGGATTGAAATCAGAAATTAGAAGGAAGGTAATCACCCAGAACCTTACTAATCTAATGTGTGCCTTTGCCTTACCAAAACTATATGAAGACAAAGCTAAAATGAAACCTAAACCCTCTCCATGGCAACCTCGCCCTTTTTATAACCCTCGCCCTCTTAATATGGCTATCTCTCCTACCTCTCCTACCCTACCCAAACAACCACCCCTATTACAATTGCCACCGCCTAAAACCCCTAACATAAACCAATGCCAACCTAATATCTACAAATTGCCACCAGTCGAGATGTAAAGAAGATGAGCCCAGAGGCTTTGTTTCACCTGCAATGAGAAATTCTCTTTCAGGCACAAATGTCCAAATAAGCAGATGTTATTGCTTCAAGTGGAAGAGGAAACCGAAGAGGAAATGTATTTTGACACCATTGATGATATAGATCCAATAGAGGTGCCTAACAAAGGGGTTAAGAGAAATCACCAACTATACTTCAATGCCCTGCATAATGAAAACATAGTAGACTTTATGCAATTCAAAGGGTCCATTCATGAATTCTCAGTACCAACTTTACTTCACAGTGGTAGCTTGGATTGTTTTCTTCAACCACGTATTGCACAATTTCTCAAACTCCCCGTGCAAGCCAAACCTCATTTCCAGGTGTTAATTGGGAATGGTACGATGGTCTACATTGAAGGTTTTGTCCTAGACATCCCATTGGATATCCAAGGGTATAAGTTACCTATTTCAGCATTTCTTTTACCAATACTTGTAGTAAATATAGTATGGTGCATCATGGCTAAAGATTTTGGTAATTCATGCTGCTAATTATGTTGATATGTATTTGAAATTTTATTGGGAAGATTAGGTAGTCATCTTGCAAGGTATTCAAGAACAGAAACCAGCCCTAACATAACTTAGTAGCCTAGTTAGGATAACTCAAACCAAGGCTATGCTGAATTGTTTGCATTGGTTGTAAAGCCCGTCACTAAACCTGTGTTACAGCTACCAGAGAATTTGAAACCAGAACTGATTCTACTACCTCATACTTACAAGTCTATATTTGACACACCTATGGGATTACCTCCTGAACGATTACAAGACCATTTTATCTCGCTAATAAAGGGCACTCAACTAGTGAAATCCAAAGCTTACCATTATCCTCACAACTAGAAAGAGCAAATTTAAATGATGGCACAAAGTATGATAGAAGAGGGTATCATCCAGCTAAGCTCAAGTCCTTTTGCTTTTCCCAGTGTGTTAGTTAAGAAGAAAGATAGCACTTGGAGGTTTTAATGCAATCAAATTAAGGATAAATTCCCCATTGTTAGCTCTAGAACCCTTTGTGCTTATTTGTTTTGAATGACAACAAAGCCAATTTAAAGAAAATGCTTTGAAGAACAACTGATGTCTCTATTAAGTTCTATGTAAGATTATAAAAGGTTTCTATCATTTAGCAAGGCAAGGCTGATATTCGAAAACATGTGCTTACATGTGTTGAAAAGACCAAAGATCAGTTAACAAGCCTCAGAAATCTCTCGAAGAGTAATGTTTTATGTTTTCATAAAATCTATTTTTAAAAGTTTTTTTTATCTTTTGAAAACATCTTTATCATAATCTGGTTCTTATGGGAAAGTTTCATAGCTCAGTTCAAAAGCTCATTCTTGCTTATTCAGGGATTGATCCCAAAATAAGCTTTAGAAACCTTGTATAGAAATATATTGATATTATCCTTCTTATGGTTTCTCTGAGCATCAGAAACTGCATAAGCATCAGTTTATTTTTCAAAACATTACGAATGCTCTATTTTATTTATCATATCTTTGAGTATTCCTTTCAAAGTTTCTTTTAGATTAAGACTTATTAAAAATGGATCTAGTTAAGATAAAATATCACAAGTATTACTTGTTAAGTTTTCAAGCATGAGAATCTTCAGAAAGTTCCTTTCTTTTGATAAATGATCAAGCTGGTTGTTTACCTATAGCTTAAACGTCTTTCTCTTTAACATCTGCTCTTATAACGATGAGAAAGTACGTTAAGTTTGTCTTATACTTCAAGCAAAACAACAACAGCTCTGATTAATTGTCTCTTAAGGCCAAAATGTTTTTATATGATTCATATCATGCCTTAAGAAAAATAACTTCTTGAAAATTTCTCTTTATGATATATTGAAAGACTATGCATATCATGTTTATATTTCTGTAATATCTTTTTCAATTGCCTTTTCAAAAGATTTTCTTCAAATTGGTTTGTGATCATCAAAAGGAGGGAGATTGTTAGCTCCAAAACCTTTTGTGCTTATTTGTTGTGAATGACAACAAATCCAATTTAAAGAAAATACTTTGAAGAACAATTGATGTCTCTATTGAGTTTCGTGTCAGATGTAACACCCTAATATTTAACTTATCATTCCTAGGACGTATTCAAGTTAATTATTAGTTATTACTCTTTTGTTCCAATTCGTAATTCTAATTTTTAGAAAATACTTGGTGAAAATATGGGTAAATTTTTTTTGTTTTGAAATAAGAGATGAAAACGTGAGCCGAGCTTATTGTATTCGTTTGATTCGTAAATAATAATAAGAAGCCATAAATGCTATGAATAAACCACAAGATCATACATAACAGCCATCACATCAAATATATAATAAAGGTTCTTCCATACACCAAGTTATATAATAGCAAAAGTGCAGTCATCCAAACAGAATACATAGAAACATGAAATACATAGACCAGAAAACCTCGCCCACTAGAGTGCATCTAAAGTAGATAACCTCAAAGGCAAAAGAAGGTTATCCTATGCTGACTATATGCACAAGCCCCAACGGGGAGGAACATATCCAACCCACTAAGCCAGTTCGGCCAGGGTGGCCAAATGATGTGCAGGTCGAGCATGGGCTCCATGATAGAGTATTATCCTCACTCGTCCTCTGCGGATCGGCTGTGTCACGGTGGCCTCACTGTCCTCACCAAACTCCATGGGCACGGTGGGGGAAGAACCCTCGGATGGCACCTGGGTGGTGGAGTCCTCAGATGGATCCATCCCTAAATGATCCATGGGGGAATGGGGCACGTACTCCCAGAAGTCATGGATAGCAGAAGCGGCTGGCTGGGTGCGGTGAGTCCGCTCCTAGCAAGGACGTGCATGCTCGAAGACGAGGTCGTCGCCAAAAGAGGAAGCTGGGGAGAATCGGAAACTAGAAAATGGGTGTGCAAAAGGGCGGTCCATGTAAATAAAAAGACGAACGACATAACGACCCACAAAGTGATATGACCGATGGGCACCGTCGTAGTGTATCTCCTAAGTGGGCACGTCAATGTAGATCACAAACATCACCATCGACCTCTGAAGAAGCGATGGAAAGAAAAGATAGAAGGATTGAGAAACTTGATAAGGAATCTCGAGGGTGTCCTTCTATCCTAGTGTCATCATCTATGTCCTCAGGAACCTCGGGTTTCATCATGCAATAGTGAACATGCATAAGGTTCAATTACTAAGTTTCTAAAATGTTATTTACCGAGGCCCATTCATTTTAATATGTGTCTTGGATGTCATGAATGCATCATGCCTCATCATGAAATGCATGTCAATGCAAGGTGCAACATACTAAATACAAACATAAGTAATGCTTATGGATCATAGTAATTACAACATGAATTTCTTTAATTTATCTTTCAGGTGACTTAGACCATTTCTTTCTCTCATTTGGGGCCACCCTATTACTCTCGCCTTTTGAGAGTTCTAGGTTATGAGCTCATACCTTACTAGTCGTCACTAGCATAGTCTTATCCTTAAGATAAGTTAACACCCGACTTTCAAGTACGGGATAGGGGGCTAGGATCACCTTTCATAACCTTTAATTCGAGGAGCCCAAAAGATCACTTCCTTATTAGATCACCTCTCATAAACTTTAATTCGGGGAGTCTAGAGGATCATTTCCATATGTTTTATATCACCTTAACCTTGGCATGTTATCTTAAGATGCAAAAACACAAACATATCATTCAATGTTTCATGCTTTCATATTACTTCAATGTATGCTTCTTAAATATTCTAAGTGAAATCATAACATGCCACAATAGATTTTGCTACTAAAAACTATGTATGCAAACATTAATCATCACATAAATTCTCAAATACATTAAATCACATCACCTCATAAAGTAAGCACTTTCATTATCTCTTAACTGATTAAACCTCTAAATTGGGTAAACCTATCTTTTATATTTATTCTTTTATCCATCTAAGGGGTTAATTACAATGTTTGCATTAATTATTAACCTCAAAACACCATTAAACAATGTTGGATAGAATTAGGCAGAAAGGGAAAATAGGCAATTTCGATGTCCTGTAAGTTACGTTTTTTACCCTTTCTCATTACCGACTTTTCCTACGGTACTAAAATTAATTCCTAAACCATTTATAAGTGATTCCTATACATTTACTAAGTGGTAAACATCACTTTTACTGAATTAATACTTGCTGGGTAAAAACCATATTTTTCTTTTTAAAGAGTCCTAGAGTTCACATTTTTTGTTATTTCTAGTTACTAGTTTTTCCTTAGTTATTAAAAATAATTAGCACACTTATTAATGACCATTTTCACATGTTAAATGCATTCCATACAGCATACATCAAATCTGGAAAGTTTTGAATAGAAACTAAAATTTAATTTCCTAAGAGCATGTAAGAATACCAAATAGGCATTTCTAGTAACTAGTCTTTCTTGCAATTAATTCTAGATTAAGTGATACGCTTATAATTAACTTCACCCTCATAGAAACACAAGTAATACCCTTAGATGAGTAGCAAGGGTCGAGAGCTCAAATAATTTTTGGTTATATGAACCATGCTTTAACACTTTAAGAACAAGCTAATATTTCAAGGAAAAGTTGTAAGACACAAACTTCATTTTTTTCAAGACAACAATATATCATTCATTAGGACCTTATTTCCTTGAAGAACCAAATCACATTTACAAAAATAGATGTTCCATGGTTAAAAGGGGTAAGTCTTGGGCACTAGATTATTTAGGTGATGGCATAAACTTAAATATGCAAATACAAGCCTCATTTTAATCTTGGTATAATAAGGTGATAGCAATGGAGATATAAATATGATATGCAAGGCTTAAAATTAAATATGAGAATGCAAGTTCATTTTTAATCTTTAAGTTTAGGTGATGGCTTGAAACATAAATGTGCTAGACAAGAAATATAAAGAGGGAATGCAAGTTCATTTCTTATCTTCAAGCTTTAGGTGACAACTTGGAAATAAATACAAGGTGTAAGGCCTGAATATAAATATGAAATATAAAGACTTGAAATATAAATATGAATGCATTTTCATTTATTATTCTTTAAGTTCTAGGCTCAAAACTCCTATTTAGAGTAATAATTCTAAAACACCGATCAACTCCAAGGTTTATAAAGTGAAAAAATGCCCCATTTATTCCTTTTTAGTTTTATGTTTAAGACTCCTATCTAGAGTAATCATTCTAGAACACCAATCAACTTTAAGGTTGAAAGGGGTAAGTCTTGAGCTTAAGTTAATTGAGTGACAACATAACCATATCATTTTATTTTTGCCCAAGTAAAACTAATCAAAGAAAACCAAGTGACACATTCATTTGCAAAAAGTCTTAGAAGTGAAACTTTCAAGATTTAGAGGTCAAGTAAATTATGGTTTTACAACTAATATCCAAGATCCTCATCATCAAGCCATTGTTTTTCAAAAACAAGGCCATCAGGGCTGAAAAAGAGAAAAGGAAACCTTTAGGGTGAAAAAGAAAGGAAGAAAAGGAATGAACTAACATTTCAACATTCCACCAAAAAGATTCATAGAAAAGAATGAAAACTTTAAAACAACTCCTTACCAAAGGTATTTTTTCTTAAGAGTGAAAGAGAGCTTGATCTTGAGAAGAAATGAGAAGAACAATCTTTCCTTTAGGCAAGGAAATGATTTTCGGCCACTAGAGGAAGAGAAAGGAAGAAATGTTTATCTTGGGTTTTGTTCTAAAAAGTGGAAAGGTTAAGTGTTTTATGGATGGTTGATGATGGTTGTGTGGTGCTTTGGGGTTGAGAGGTAGTGGTTGAGGGTGGTGCTATTAGAAGAATGAAGGAGAAGAAGAAGAAAAGAACTCTTGAGAGCTACAGAGAAAACTTGAGAATTCTTAAACTTGAGATTTGCAAGAAAATGAACAAATGGCCTTTTGAGAGCTTCCTTGTATTTATAGAAAAAAATTCAACATTAGGACGGTGAGAGGAGGGGTGTTGGCCGTGGCTTTTAGAGGGAAGAAGGAAGGAAAAAATATCTCATAGCATAGAGTGGTGCAGACATGGGTTTGGGTATGACTAGGTATGGCTCATTGTATGGTCCCTTGAATGTGTATTTAATTAAATTTCAACATGTGATGGAATGAATGGAAGAGGAAGGCCCCGATTTCATCAAGGGGTTTAGGGAGGAAATTTTTTCATTTCAATGTGGATTAGAAATGTGTTTAGGAGTAGATTTGGTTAGGCCTTTGATTAGGAGTTTGTAATTAGGTGTTTAGATGAGAAAGTGAGTAATTAAGGTGGCTCAAGACAAGATTAAAGAGTGTTCTTGCACAATTAGTGCAATTCCACCTTTATTAACAAGGAATCTCGTCACATGACCATTCTCATGATTTAAGGAATTGAATAGAGAAAATACTATTTCAAATTGACATGATACTAATTCTTGAATTAAGAAACGGGTTTTGAGTTTCTTTAAACAATCTTAAGCCCTAATTAACCTCAATTAATTATTTTACTCTAGATTAATTATTAAAATTAATTAATCTTTAATTAGAGCCTAATATTACTTAGATTTTGTTAATTATGTAATTAAACTCCTTATGCCTTTAATTAGAGGCAAAACGATAATTTTTCACAAAAGCCTCCCGAGATTACCCAGGCTTAGACAGACGTTAGACATCCCTTAAAAATGGCATTTCAAACTCCCAGGCAAAGTCTGGGTCTAGTCAGGAATTAATTCTATGCCAATTAGTCACAGGGGCATTTTGGTAATTTTGTATGCAGAAAATAAAAAATGAGATTCTTCTGCTCCATTAACACACATAACACATGTAATCACACATGATCCCCGTTCAATATTAAAACAGCCCTTTGAGGATGGCCGGGGCTGATTATCCCTATTCTTCCAGTAAAATTGGCCTCAAGGGCATTTTGGTCATTTGCATATAGGAAGAATCGGGGTGACACATAAGATTATAACAGGTTTCTATCATTTAGTAAGAGCAAGGCTTACTCAAATAAGAACATATTTTACTATATATGTGTAAACATGTTTATCTCATGTTATGAAATATGAAATAAAACAGAAGTGAAATTACCCAAACATTGATAGCTAAAGATAAGAAGAAGTTTCCAACGCTACAAGGAACCAAGTTCAGAGACTTCAGAAAGAAGCACAGGACATCAGAAAGTACACTCATGATGAAGATATTAACTCATGCCCAAGAGCAACGTGTTACATAATCTTCAATCATCATAATCACAAAGATATTATCAGAAAAAAGAATGTGATTGAAGATTAGAAAGTGGAAAAACTCTTCAAGGGGCTGATTGTGTACATTAGAAAGCTCATCCGTGAGTGGAACAAAGAATACTATAGGAAAAGGAGGGAAATTTGAAATTTAAATTTCAAATAATCAAGTCAAACCCAGTTTGAAACTGGTACGCCATCTCTTCTACCTATTTGATCAAACATTTTGGCTTCAGGAAGGAGGAGTTCAGAAGCATGCTCAAAAAGTATAAAAATAGCTTTTGAAGGAAGATCCAAAAGCTCAAATTTACAATGGCTTCTACAACCGATGTGACAGTTTTGTCAATATCTCTTCTAGTTGTTTCTTTCAAGACACAACTGATGATCAACACGTGTCACTTAAGGAACTGATCTATGGCAACGGTCACAAAGAAAGACCACTATATAAGGAGATGCTATGCTTAGAGACCGATGAGAGATTTGAAGATTCAAAAGAGGAAACTCTGTAAAAATCTATTCCCATTTCCTGAAATATTCAATCTTTATCATATAATCAGTTTTATCCTTGAAGTGTAAGAAAATCTTCCTTTTACATTCTTAGTTAGATCTATGCTCTTCCTATGGAAGAAGTAGAAGAAGGAAGTCATTCAAGTTTTTCCCAGGAACTTTCTATGTATATGTTAAGGAAACTTGAGTATAGGTAAGTTTGAATGGCAACCCAAATACTTAACTTTTGTATCCTCGATCCGATAGTGATTGCTGTAAGATAGCTTGGAGAGGCTACTGTAAAACTACTTGCAACGTAACAGTAGTGGTTGTTACTACTCACAGTTTGGCTTGGAGAGGCCAGTGTCAAGACTACTTTCAACATTACAGTAATGGTTATTACTGCTCATGATTTGGCTTGGAGAGGCCAATGTCAAGACTACTTTCAACGTGACTGTAGGGGTGGCTACTAATCACGGGTTAGCTTGGAGAAGCTAATATACAGTACTCCTCATGTTAGCTTAGAGAGGCTAGTACGATACTACTCAATTTAACCCGGAGAGGCTTTTAAAAGAATACTCAACTTATGTCAGTCTCTGAGTTAGTCTGCTAGCAAAGAGCTTAGGAAGGCTAATGTAAAGACTATCTAGCTTTACTTTCTCAGGTTGAGAAAGTTGTTTTGAATGGAACTTCAATGGTTGTTGAGTACTGGATGTAGGTAGGTTGGCCAAACCAATATAAAATCCTTTGTGTCTTCTCTCTCTTTCTCTGATCTCCATTATTTGTCTTTGTTGTGCCTTTTACCTTTTCTTAATCTAATATATCTTTCTCATTTTCTATCATCTCTTTTAATAACGAGTATTTTACTTAATAAGATTCAGAAATCTACTTTCTGAAGCTACTGGCAATTTTTCTGCTACACTACAAGTTTTATACTTGATAGTATTTGTTTTTAGAAGTTTCAAAAAATGTGAAAAGGATCAATGCATGATTCAACCTCCTTCTTGTGCACATCTTTACCTACACTAATGCCTATTGTGGATGTTTTCTTGATGAGTTGCATAGAGCACAATTCTTCTCAAAGCTGGATTTAAGATCCGATTACCACCAGATCCTAGTGGATTCACAAGATAGATATAAGACCGCACTTAAGACCCATCAAGGCCTCCATGAATGGCTGGTAATGCTGTTTGGATTAACAAATGCACCTGCAACCTTCCAATCTCTCATGAACTCGGTTTTTAAAAGGATGCTAAAGAAGTGTGTTCTGGTATTTTTCAATGATATATTGATCTATAGTCTGACATGACAAGAGCATTTACAACACCTAAAAGCAGTCTTGAAGTTATTACAGTAAAACAAGCTCTTTGCTAAACTCTCCAAATGCTCCTTTGGCCTTTCAAAAGTTGAATACTTAGGCCATATTGTCTCAGGCAATGGAGTTGAGATGGACGCTAATAAGTTGTAAGTTGTCAAGGATTGGCCTACTCCTACTTACATTAAACAACTCAGGGGTTTTCTAGGCCTCACTGGTTATTATAGAAGATTTATCAAGCATTATGCTTCAAAAGCGGCCCCTCTAACCAATTTACTTAAGAAGGAGAGCTTTAAATGGTCTGATGCTACTCAACAAGCCTTTATAGCCTTGAAATTAGCAATCACTTCAACACCTATCTTGGCTTTACCGGATTGCACTCAAAAATTTATTTTGGAGACTGATGCCTCAGGGACGGGAATTGGAGTAGTGTTAAGTCAACAAGGTCATCTTATTGCCTTTTTCTTAACAAAATTGTCCCTTAGAATGCAAAAGCAGGGGCATATGTTAAGGAGTTATATGAAATAACTGAAGCATTGGCAAAATTTAGACACTACTTGCTTAGCCACAAGTTTATTATCCAAACAGACCACCAAAGTTTAAGGCATAT
Organism: Dalbergia cochinchinensis; assembly: GCA_031216125.1. Taxonomy (NCBI): domain Eukaryota; kingdom Viridiplantae; phylum Streptophyta; class Magnoliopsida; order Fabales; family Fabaceae; genus Dalbergia; species Dalbergia cochinchinensis. The sequence goes on from CM062376.1 coordinate 11,749,305, forward strand.
ACAAAATCATTCCATGCAAACCCCAAAGCAACAAGCTTCGTTACACAAGTTTATTATCCGAACTGAAGCATTGGCAAAATCTAGACACTACTTGCTTGGCCACAAGTTTATTATTCAAACAGACCACCAGAGTTTAAGGCATATACAAAATCATTTCATGCAAACCTAAAGCAACAAGCTTAGTTACACAAGTTGCTTGGTTATGATTTCTAAGTGGAGTATAAAGCAAGGAAAGAAAACATATCGACTGATGCATTGTCTCGATCTTTTTACATGGCTTGGAGCCAACCAACTTGCACTTGGATTAAAAAGATTAAAAAGGCTCAACATCAAGACAAAGAGTTACAGTAGCTATTACAACAACCAAGCAAGAATTTAATAGGGTCTGATAATCTTAAAGTGCAAAATGAGCTGGTTTATAAGAATAAAAGGCTTTGGATTCTAGGATCATCAACTCTCACTTGAAAGATCTTGGAGGAGTTTCACTCTTTACCAATAGGAAGGCACTTAGGAATTAAGAGGACAACACCTAGAATTCATAGCAACATGTACTAGAAGGGAATGCATCAGGATATCAAGGATTTTATCAATACATGTCAAGTGTGTCAAAGGACAAAAACCTTGAATTCTTCACCTGCAGGTTTGCTCAGCCCCCTTACAATACCTGTTAGAGTGTAGGAAGATGTAAGCATGGATTTTATCACAGGACTTCCTACATCTAATGGATACACAGCTATAATGGTGGTAGTGTAACACCCTAGTAATTAACCAGATACACCTAGGTTGAATCTGATTAATGACTAGACTTTACTCCTTGCTTTGGTTCTTTCTTCATAATTTGAAAATACTTAGTGAAATTACGAGCCATTTTTTTTTTTTTAAACACATAATTGAAAACGTGAGCCGAGTACAACGTGAACGAGTAAGCGGAGTATAATAAGACGTTTAAGAATATATCACATCATATCACTTAGGCTCCATCATATAACATCCATAAGCACATTATAGCATATATTTACATACAATAACCTCACTCAAAGGGTGGGTTATGTTCATACATCATTATCTTATGCAAACCCATAAAAGAAAATATACATAAAGAAATACATGCCCCTAAACTAGATAACTCCATAAGCCGGGAGGTTATCCTAAAACTAGGGTGCATGATCACACATAAATCTACTAAGAACCCTCTATGGCCACTGTCCTGGAAATGGGGAATAAATCCGATCCACTGATGAGCTCACTTGGGAGGGACACACCAGATGCACCAGGCGCGGGTGGCATGGGCGGCCTTCTCGCTAACCTCGGCTGAACAACTGTTTCCTCACTACCCTCTCTTACACGTGTGGGAGTAGGAGCAGAGCTCTCAGAATATACATGAGTAGGAGTGTCCTCTGAAGGATCAGTTTCAGAATATCTCGTCTCGGGAACATACTCTAGAAATCCATGGTCAGCAGATGAAGCGGGATAAGAACGTAACATCCTTTCATCAAGTGGACGTGCATGTTCGAAAACCATTTCATCGCCATAGGGAGAAGTAGGAGAAAATCGATAACTAGGGACAGGATGTGCAAATGGACGACATATGTAAATAAAAACACGAATCACAAGACCTCCCTTCAAAATGATACGAGCGATACACCGGATCATAGTGAAATTCCCAAGTAGGGGTATCAACGAATAGGACGAATGTCGCCATCTGAATCTGGAGACAATGACGGAAATAAAGAAAAGGGAGTGAGAATCTTGCTAAAGAATTCTCAGTAAGGTACCTCCTTCTACAGTGTCATCATCAAAGTCCCTAGGAACCTCGGGATTATTCTAAAATAGTGAGCATGCAAAGATTCATTTTAAGTTCGGACAAATACTTAACTGAGATTCGTCAATTTTTAATCATGTGTCTTATAATGCATCATAATCTTAACATATCATATTTGCAATGAACTTTTCCTTTATCATTACATCATTTTCCTCATCATCATTATCAAATAACATGCATAAAAGAACGTCATATAATATTAGCTACACGTGGACATAGTGCACATATTTCATTTCTTTAGTGCCTTAGGTGACTTAAAATCTTATCGTCATTATTATTTTCCTTAGGCCACCCTATACTCCACCCTTTTGGGAGTAATTTAGGTTATGAGCTCATACTTTACTAGTCGTCACTAGCATATACTTATCCCTTTTGATAAGCTAAAGTCCCGACTCTACCCTTTTGAGAGAACGGGTTAGGGGGCTAAAATCACCTTTTCACCACCTATAGTCTGATGGTTCCAAAGGATCATTTTCTTATAAGTTTAAGTCACCATTAAATCTTTGCATGTTATATCATAATACAATTCATAAACATCATAACATTTTCTCATTTATAGTCTTAAGCTAGAATAATATATATATCAACTGTAATCATGCATATGGGAGATTCCCAGGAAAGAGAGGTGGGTCACAATGGACACGCTTAAATACCAAGTCTTTCCTTAGTCAGAACCTTTCCAAATTACACTTTTACAATGATACACTTTCTTCTAGCAACAAAGGTAAATTTTACATAATAAAGAACATTTCATGTATAAGCATTCTCATTATTTGCAACAGCAACTATAACATGCAAGCCAGGAAATCATTCAATGATATCAAGTACTTAATAAGCATCCAATCCTTACATAGAATTATCAATTATAGAACTAATTAGTTACTAAACCAATTATGAATCATTCTCTTAACAATAAACCATAATTATCACAACTTCAATCATATCAAATCATTATCACACATTGATACTAAACTCGGATCAGTGGCGAATCATGAACCTTATGCAATTACATAGAATCATATTTTAAGTGCATATAAAATACTAGTTCCTTGTAAAATCCTTGCAAAGCCTTAAAACTCATTTAGAAACTAGTTCTTTTGTCAAATTTGGGAGGATCTTCACAATTAAAATTCTCACTTAAGATAAAAGGAGTAAGTCTTGAGCTTTAGAGATTTAGGTGATATCTTAGAATTATAAACATGCTATGCAACCTTATTTTAATCTTATCTTTATAAGGTGATAGCTTGGAATTATAAGCATGATATGCAATTCCATTTCTTTATCTTTAAGATTTAAGGTGATGACTTGAAAATTAAACATGATGCAAGAACTTGAAATATAAACATGATACAAGAAAGCTGGAGCGGCGTGTAATCCGCACAGGACCAGTAGAGGGAGAAGAGAATATTAAGAAACCGGAGCGGTGGTAGTCCGCACAGGACCAGTAGAGGGAGAAGAGAATATTAAGAAACCGGAGCGGCGGTAGTCCGCACTGGACCAGTAGAGGGAGAAGAGAATTATTATTACATCTTTTTAAGCTCCAATCTCAAGACTTTTTAAAGAATAAATTCTTTAACTCCAATAATCATATTTCTTTGCTTGTGATACATGGGCAAGTCTTTGAGCTCTAGGATCTTTAGGTGATGGCATAAAATAAACAAGCCATGCGTTGATTTTTTTAGCCATTATAAAATATAGTGAGAGCATAAATTAAATATGAGATGCAACCTCTTTATTATCTTGAAAGATTAAGTGATGACTTGAAACATAAACATGAAATACAAGCTTGGAATTTAAACATGAGAAATGCAAGTTCATTTATTCCTTCTTCAAAATTTAGTGATGACATAGAAGGTAAACATGGTTATGCAAAGCATAAACTTAATCATGGATGCAAATTCATTTTGTTTCTTTACTAGAGCTCCTTCAAGACTTTAAAAGGATTATAAATTCAACCCAATACATATCTTAACAAGAAATAAAACATAAAAGGAAAATACATTTTTCAAGTTCTAAACTAAAAATCTTTGTTTTAGCATCATAAAACATTATTCTTTAAAGTTTTGCATCAAGTGGAATTTTCAAGCTTTAGAGGCCTAACTTGTGATGGATTTACAACCCACCCTCAAGGTCCTCATCATCAAGCCATCATCTTAGTTCCACCTAGGCCATATGGTTGAATTGGTTAAAGAAAAATTGAAGAGGGAAACCAAAATGAAAAGCTAAGGTAAGTTCATAATTTCATCATTTTGAGCTAAAAACACAACTCCTCAAAGCATAGAAATAAATTTAGAAACTACTCCCTACCTAATCTGAGTTGAAGAAGAGGAAGAGAACTTGGTTTCTTGAAGTGAAATGAAACAAAATCTCTTTGAAAAAATTGAAGAAAGAATTCAGCTAAAGAGGAGGAAGAAAGAAAGTTTTTGGTGCTCCTAAAAACTAGTTATGAACCAAGCATTCCAAGACCACTCAAGCAAGCCTATTTATAGAAGATTTTGAGGCTTCTAATTGGCCAAAATGATGAGGTAGTGGACGGAATTTTGCAGGAGAAATAAGGGAGGAAAAATCATTTTAGACAAAGTTGTATGAAATTAAGGAATTATGTCTCTTATGGTGACATTTTGGCATTTTGTTTTAGTACAACTTTTGGCAATAATTCAGCTGCATAATGGCATCAATAATTTCATCCATTACAGCCCAAAGAAGTGAAATTTGTGTGTTCCATGCATTATTTAGGTGTAGGCAAGGTATTCATGTAATTTAGAGAATTTGCTGATTAAGGGTTTAAGTGAATTAGTAAGCAATTTGGGTGTTTTTGAGCAATTTTGGGTTCTAATCAATCTAAATACATAATTTTGACTCTAGATTAATATTTAGAATTTAATAAGCTTTAATTTGAGCCTAGTATTGCTTAGGTTTCGGTATACGAATCAAAAATCTCGAAATTCACAAAACTGCCCAAAAACAGGGGCAAAATCGTACTTTCACTTAAAAACTGCCCGAGGCCACCCGAGCTTAACCAATGGTTAATCATGGCTTAAAAACACATTTTAAAACATTTTAGTGAGGTTCGGGCTCAGTCGGCACGCACATCGGAGTTAAAACAGCTGTAGGGGCGTTTTGGTCATTTCGCGCGTCGAAACTCAAAATTGATATCCTTCTGCTCTATTAACACACATAACACAAACAATCCCTTATTATCCTCAAAATATCCCCTTGAGGTGGGGCCCACGATCCTCATTTTCTGAGTAAAATAACTTCAGGGCATTTTGGTCATTTTATACGTACAGAAATTTGGGATTTGTGACTCTCGCATGAATCGTTCCTAACCTCTCTTCTAATGTTATATTCCTTTATTGAGGATTGTACGGCCTCAAATCTTATGTAATAATTACCTACGGTAATTCGGTAATTGAGTAATTTCTAATGACAGTAAAAATTAGGGCGTTACAGGTAGTGGATAGATTGTCAAAATATGCCCACTTTATGCCCTTAAAGTCTGATTACTTAGCTAGAAATGTTGGTGAAATTTTCTTTCATAATGTGGTTAAGTTACATGGTGTCCCAAAGTCTATTGTGTCAGACAGAGACAAGATTTTCACCAGTCATTTTTGGCAGCACTTATTTAAATTGCAGGGCACTACTTTGGCTATGTCGTCAACCTATCATCCATAATTCAATGGCAAACAGAAGCTGGTAATAAGATACTGAAGATGTTTCTCAGATGCTATACATATGAAACTCCAAAGTTGTGGTCTAAAGCTCTAGCATGGGTAGAGTTGTGGTATAACTCTTCATATCAGACAAGTTTAGGTGCTACTCCCTTTGAAATTGTTTATGGCAGACCCCCACCTATCATCACAAAGTACATGCTGAGCAATGATGATCCACGCAAAGTTCAACAACTATTGGCCGAAAAGGACAAAATGCTCCAACACATAAGGTGTAACTTGGAGAAAGCACAAACTAGAATAAAAAATCAGGATGACAAACATAGGGTGGACAGGGAATTTGTGGAAGCCGATTTGGTATTAGTAAAACTCCAACCTTACAAGCAACACTCGGTCAAATTAAGGAAGAACCAGAAATTAAGCATGCGATATTTTGGACCATTTCCCATTATTCAAAGAATTGGCCAAGTTGCCTATAAGCTTCAGTTACCACCAGAGGCCAAGATTCACCCTGTTTTCTACATTTCTATGCTGAAACAATTTAGAGGAGATCCAAATGCTATAAATTTTCCTTTGCCACCTCTGACCCATGAACAAGAACTAATGCTCAGGCCAATTCAGGTCTTGGAGACCAAAACAGTCAAAGTACAGGTACAAAACAGCTGCAATTGAAGGTCAAGTGGGAAAGGACAGAAGAACACACTTGGGAGGACTATAAGGCGATATCAAAACACTACCCAAACTTCAACCTTGAGGACAAGGTTGGTTTTAAAGGGGAGGGTATTGTAATGCAACAAAAGGTTAATGAAGTCATTACAACAGAAGAAAGAAGGAAGGTAGGAACAGAGTTGGTTACAACAGATAGCCACGTGGCTGAAGCTAAGATGGGCAAAGGGAAGAGGAAGAAAATAACCAACTCTAAGCTGATGGACTATGCAACTTGAGGTATAAGGAGGAAGCACTAAGGAGAGCAAACTATTCTGGTATGAGCCCTTATTATCCTTGTGGATAATTTCTTCTATCCCCTTTCTTGGTCTTGAATCCCATTTTGAGTTTCTTGCAGGTGGAGCCAAGAAGTCGATGGATCGAGATTGATTTACCTGTCATCTAACTTATTGTTATACTTTTTATTGTTCTTCTTCATTTCCATTGTTTTATTTCTCTTATAAACACTTACACAAACTCATCCCATTATATCCATTATACTTTCTGTTATTCATACATTTGAGGAAATACATTCAGATCTTTTTACCAAACATTACAAAATGCACCTTCAAGTTCGCAAGTTCAACTAAGTCTTTCGCCATCTGGTGTCAATGTATTTTCAATGCTTGCCAAAAATGCCTCTATATAAACGAAAATCGACATCAAAATTTTTCTAAGTCTTACTAACTTGGCATCATCTTGAGGCTCCTATATGCCATTGGCATCAATGTACACCGATTCTTAACAAGTTGTAATTGAACATTACAATTTCCAATACTATGATCCACTTCATTTTCTTTTCAAGTCCCCATACCGGTTTTGTCAAGATCGCTTATGTTGAGTATAGCTTTGACATTGATAATATTGAAATTAAAAATAACTTTATACCAACACATTCAAATCATCTTGTTTCCATGACATTTCAAGTAGTAAGTGTGAGATTTAACCATTTATGTTTATGTGCCGGCCAATAAATGATTCAATGGCAATATGAAAGTTTTTCACACTGTCAAAATACTCGTTACTAAGTTTTACAAAAAGCTAACTACTTATTGAAATTGTAAAATCATAATGAAATGGGTAATTATATTGTATTAATTAATTTGTTACTAAAATGATAGCTAACAAAAAAATGAATTAAATATAAACTAGGGTGAGCATGTATTTAAAATTAAATTTCATTTTAACCTTTTACATTAATCGCATTTAGTTATATTCACCCAAAATCATTTTGTTAGCACAGTCAAAATAAATTACACTTAAATCATTAAAATTCTAAATCCCTCATCAATAACCTCAATCGCGCTATTCGAACTATAACCTTCCCGGGTTCTATAAATTCAGCGGTGTGGGTGAAGCGAATGTAACATCCTTTCCATTGGCGAATTAAATCGTTCATTTTTTTTTTTAGTGATTTTTAGTTTCAGAGGCTATGGAACGTCCAAATTTCGTCTTTCGTAATGTCCAACGAGCAGAATCAAGCTGTGGTAAGAACATTACAGAAGCAACCGACCTTTTGTACAAATTTGTATTCTTTCGTAGTGTCAAATTAATTCACACATTTTATTTTTTTGATGTATCAAAAAGAAATTAATTCACACACACATGCATAAACGTATGCATATACACTTAACCATCAGCAGTAGGCTACTGTATGGTTCTCAAAAATTCCATCTGACTCCTCATTTAACGTTGTTCTGATTTTTGCGAGAGTAAGTCTTATTTCTTCGTTCTATAGTTTTTTTTTTGTTCTTTATTTTGTGTTTGTTGGATTTTTGAATTAATATATATTTCAAAAATTTTATTTATTTATTTATTTATTAATATTATTTTCATTTAGTATATGAAGCTTTTATTTGGTTTGATCTTGACTAAAGACCTTCAAATGTTAATCTAAATATTAAAGAGAATCATATCATTAAATGAAATTGATACTATTTTGATTAAATATCATCATTGTTATTTTCAAAATCATGCCAGTATCATTGCAATGTATTAGTGGTCGTGTCTTGAATTCTTGATTACTCATACCGGTCATGTCTTAATTCCTCATTTAATTCTATTTAATTCATTTTTTTAAAATCAGTTTTTCTTGAACGTATGTTACGGGACATCCTTATATTATAACATCTTTTTTTTGGGTGAGCTCCTTATTACAACATTATAATACTTGTAAGTTATATAGACGTTGAGATGATTTCGTTGATATTAAAAAAAGGTCTTGTTCTTTGGCCTGTGTATATAAAACATGTTTTCACGATAACTAATAGACAAATTTTGAGTGTCATATCTCACTATTACACTTTCATTCTATTGCCCAGGTTGTCAATCAAAACATATCTTTACTGTAATTTTTTGAGTTTCTGGTTAAATCCAAACAAGCTTAGTGTACTATGGGGATTTCTGAACCCTAATAGAATAATTCTTTCCGTGCATAGCATGCTTCGGACTTAACAACATTCCTTTTTTTTTCGTCTTATTTTGCTGGACGTATTTCCAACATTGTTTTGCTTAATTTTGTTTTCAAAGCAATGAATCAATGATCATGATGGCTTTACACTCACGTCGGCGTGTTACATATTCAGTTCCGGAAATTATTGATGTGCGCAGAGTATCGACGCATTATGACCAAAACACTCTTGGATGGCTTGAAAAAATGTGAACAAGAGAAAATCAAAATAAAATAAAACATGATGAAATGGTGGATACGAAAATGAATCTAACAATGAGTCGATAGATGGAGTAGGGCAAGTTAGGGCCATGAGTGCTAGTTTGCTACTCTATCCATAGTGTGTGAAAAAAATAGGTGAAGTGTGCGGATTTAATTTTGCTTGTATGATATTACTTAATTTTACCCATGAAGATTCTTAATTACAAAATTTTTAGATCCATTTTATTAATTATAAAATTTATATATCCATTTTCTGCTTAAGTTTGCCTTTCTTGGAAATTGCGGACATGTGTCACTATTTGTGTTTTCCAGATTCAAACGACATGGGGGGTGGGCACTCCTCTCCAACTAATCATGGACCAAGCAATCCAAACAACAGCGGTGCTGAGTGGCGACAAATTTCGGCCATTCAGTTGGACGCACTAGGTGAAGATCTATATTTGCCACGTGACAAGGTGGTAAGAATTATGCAACAGGTTCTTCCACCTCATGCAGAAATCTCCAGCGATGCCCAGGAGACAATGCAAGAGTGCGTGTCTAAGTTCGTGAGTTTTGTCACTGCTAAGGCTAGCAAGCGGTGCAAACTTGACCAGAGGAAAATTGTTACGGTGCAGGATTTGGTATCGACAATGGACGAAGAGTTGGGCTTAAATAACTACGTTGAGCTTCTACTAATCTACTACGATCGCTACAACGACCAAAATGTGGCAGACAAATCAGGACATGGTGGGGTGCCAGTTTCTGTGACACAAATAGCTGCAAATGATGTGATGCCTCCACCACCACCACCATCCTTACCTCATTATGTGTATGATTTTCAGGCCACCCCAGGAACTTCTCACTCAAACGTTGGTTAGTGGAGCAGTGACAATGCTATGAGAAAGTTTGATCTGCTGGCATAACTCAATATAGATAATAATTTTGAAGACTAATGGATATATGCTTACCAAAAAGAATAAATGTAAATGCTTTACAGCAAAACACAAATTGAAAAGGAAACTTCTTTTCTTTTCTTTCCTGTTACCTTCTTTCATTTCAGAGTTTTTACCTTTGTGATATTCCGACATAATTGATAGTTTTGGTCTACATCCATATTGAAGATTCATGTATAAATGAGGGGGACTTGAGGATTAATTTAGGACCACGGTTTTTAAAAAGCTAATTATTAATTATCTTTTTTAAAAAATAAAACTGTAATTATGATATATTATTATAGTATCATTGACAATCATCGGTATTTAATAGCATAATTGTACTATAAAAATTAAATATATTTAAACTTATCGGCATTTAATTAAATAATAATACTAATATTCAACACATATTTGAGTTTTCTAGGTGTAACTTCTAGGGTAATTTAAAACTTATAAATTTCATAACTTTAATAATTAATATTTTTTAAAAAGATATAAACATAAATATTATATATCATTAGTTTACTATCATTAATTTATATAAATTCAATATTCATAATAATCATTTTTAATATCTGGGCAATTTATGCTGAAATCTACATGGCAAAAAATATTATATATTATTTTGATAACCTTATTTACTGGATTTATTTCAAATAATTAGTGATAAATAAAATAAATAAATAATCAAAGGTAATTTTAAATTTAGTTTATTTTTTAAAATATAAGTGTTTGAAAAAATTTTAAATCAGAAAAGTTGTTATTTTACTTATATACTCCTAATTATCAATTAATTAGTTGTTTGACTCATACGATACACATGATAATAATAAAAAATAATTTATTGACTATTATTAAAAATAAATAATAATTTATTTAAATATATCTTATAAAAAATTGAGTATATAAATTTACGTTTAAAATAAGTTAATAGTAAAATAATTAAATAAATGAATAAAATATGAATGTGTCATTCTATTTTATACATTATTTTGAATATAATATTTATAAGATTAAAAAAAATCTCGATAGATAACATTTAACCAATAATAAAGAGTCTATTTTATGAAAATTTTATACACTTCAAAAGTTAAAATTGCTGAATAATAAAAAAGATTAAGTGGATAACTTTACTATATCATGAACCATTTATATTGATGACAATGGGTATCCATGAGAGAGAGGATATACATGTCCTCTGTTTTCATTTGTCCCAATTTGTAATGCCCCGATTTTTCCTGTTATGCAAAATGACGAAATTACCCATGAGGTCATTTTTGCATGAGAATCGAGGGTGGCCAGTCTAGACCATCCTGAATGGGATAATTTAAAATTAGGATGATGTTATATGAGGGTTGTAACACCCTCCTAAGTACCATATTTTACTCGAGTATCCACACAGTAATTAGAAAAGTATTACTTACATTCACAATCTATACTAGTCGAAAATAATTGAAATCAAATAATTCAGACACATATATGGCTAAACTCGTATATACATATATAAACATCATTTTTAAGTTTGCAATATGTACATCATACCAAGAAACACACTAGTTAATGTCTAAGCTAGTCAGGAACTCAGTTCACAAAAAGGAAAGAAACACCTTCAGTATCTAGTCTAACCTGCTCAAGGTCGAGGTCCAGCACAATTTTATACAACCAGAATTGCACCTCATAACATTTAATTAGATCAAATCTGCAAGCTAGCAAGGCTCTAGTACTAAACTACCACTATATACATAACAGGAGTCCCTGAAGATCTCACGTCCTACTAGATAAAACCATTGGCCATCGGTATGATAGCCTCACCTCCGCCAGGGGCATCAGGACCCTCAGGTGGATTAGAATCTGAAGACGAGGATGAAGAGGGATCATCTGCTGGAGGGGATGCCGGTGGTGCAGGTGGGACATCAAATATCACTAGATATGCCAAGTGGAAAGCCACACCATCATAAGGGAAAGCAGAGTCAAAGTCAGCGGTAAATACAGAGGTACTAAAAGAACGACCGAAAAACACATAAGCTCGAACTTGCGAGTAACCCACTACATAAAGAGAGTTGAGAACGGGATCATAATGCCACACCCACTATGGCGAGTCAAGGTAAAATACTAGTGACGGCATCTGCTGGATTTGAATAATACAAAGTAAATAAAACCATAGGGATGAGAATATTATAAAATTCTCAGTAGGGTGCTCCCTCAAATGTGAACATAATATAACCAGTAAGTTCATTCGTATTGAATTCATCATGCTAAATTATATGCATAAATACTAATGTGCATAATTCATATAAAGTCGAATGCAAAATGGTAGTAATCAAGTGTTTTTCTCTTGTAACTCATGGAATTCAACTTAGTGCAATTATCTTTTTTCAGTAACATAGGGAAGGCTTAACCTCATATCAAGTGGTATCTGTAGTGTAGTCATTCCACAAGAACTATTGATTACTAGGACATGAGCTCATTCCTATATGTCGATACGTCTATCGACTCATCAAATTCCTAGGGAAGCTCTTACTTTTGCCTTCCCCTCTTAACCACACAAGCCTTGTTTCTATTTTCCCTATATGTTAAAAATTGTATAACTAAAAGTCATGTTATTTTTCTTTTCTTTTCCTTTATCCTCACAATAATCACATAATGTACTTCTCTTTTCAAAGGCCTGCTTAGATAACAGGTAGGCATACAATTATGTTGGAGTCTCATCCTTATCTCATCAACATTTCTTTCAAACAATTAGCATGTATTAACATGACATATACTTGCATCTAAAGCCATTTTATCATTAGTTCAAGACATTCTTACCATTTTCACCAATTAGCAGATTTATCACTTTAGAATTCAAAATTAATTTCCCCATCAAACAGCCAATTCAGGAGTCAAAAAAATTCCCTATGACACCTTCATATGTCTAAAGGATCCTATAAAATTTTCATAACAATCAGAGTTCTATAACCATGTCACTAAATTCTACAAATTTAGTGGTCACGGCATACCTTGTCATAGCCTAGGACAAGGATCTCATAATTTTTAAATTTATCATATGATGGAATCAACCCAAGATAAAATTTACAATTACACTTCAAGATGTTGGTAACTCTCTATAAAAAGGTCAATAGAGAAATCACTCATTTAGTATGATAATAAAATCATACAATTTACCTGCTTTAATTTCAGAAATCCAGATAACATGAGATCTATTTTGGTTTCTGATTTTTTTAAAATAGTATTCCTTGAAACCAATGCTCAAGGAATTTTTTGTAGATATTTCAAGATGTTAGGACCAACATATATTTTTTCCAGGCAATGAATATCACTGTAAACATGTCTATAAATTCATGAAATTTTGCTCTCTGCAGGAATACCGAAAATCTAGCACTCTAACTAAAACTTCTCTTGATGAAATGACTTATCTAACCTCATCCAAACCCTTCACCAAAATTCATACATCAACAACCATATATCATTAACCACCACAATGAAAAACTTCATGCAAAACAGATCAGAGATGTGAAATATAAATTTGGCAAGAAAAGATCAAATAAAACCCTACTATTGGAAGCAAGTGATGTCTTTGTCCCTAGTATGCTTCAAGATGATGCCCTCCACTTCAAGGCTCTCAAAACACACCCAAAACCCTTTAAAAACAGTGAGGTACAAGGGATCAAGATTGAGATTTAGTGAGTGATTGAGATTCTAATCGGTTATATGTGTAGATGTTGAGGTGTAGAATAATTTTTGTGAAGGAAACTTTGGATTTTGGTAACTCTAAGCTAACATATATGGAGTTGAAAGCAAGTTGAAGCTCTTAGCCATGGAAGAAATGGAGCTGCTGTCTTCTTGAAGATATGGCCGAGAATGAGCTTCTTAAAGAAGCTAAAAATGATGTTTATCTTGTATTAAAGTAATGAATAAAATATATTATGTTTAGATAATTACAAAGCCAATAAAGTAAAATGAATGGTTGTGATTCAATCTTGTAATTCAATATTGAATCTTAAGCATTCATTTGATTTGAAGGGATAGGTTTATTTGTTTTGTAGAGATTTAACTAGTTTTGGGTGTTAGAAATCACACACCGAAATTTCACCGAACGGGTGAAACAGTGTACCCGGGTAATCAAACATTGCCCAAAAAATATTTTCGGATATAAAATCTTTAATTTTATCTATTTCTAACCATAAATATATAATTTCTCATTTTTGGGCATCTTCGGGGCCCAATTCTAGGATTTCGGCTGTCCCGGCGGGCCTACGGGGCCCACAAAACACTATTCACATTTTTTTTTTGCTTCCTTGAATCCTTCTCATCATTTCTACATCTATCAAAATCTTAAAATTCTTATTAATAAAATCTCATTTAATTTCTAAAGAGAATTAGGGTGTTACATTACCACCCACCTTAATAAAAATTTTGTCCTCAAAATTTCATACCTGTAAGCAACTCTGGATAATCCTTCTTCATGCTTGATTCTAATTCCCATGTATATTCTTCATTTCCAGGTCCACCCCAAGCCACTTTTACAAGTTGCACAGATTTATTTCTAAGTTGCCTGACTTCTCTATCAATGATCTGAATAGGAGGGGCTTGAAATGTCAAGTCATCCCTTAACTGTATCGATTCGGACTCAATGATATGGTGTGGATCTGGGTGATACGTTTGAAGTTGAGACACATGGAAAACATTATGAAGGTTAGACAAATGTGGAGATAAGGCTATTTGGTAAGCAGCTGACCTAATTCGTCGGAGAATTTGAAAAGGACCTATGAACCTGGGTGACAACTTTTTAACTCTAAGGGCTCTACCTACTCCAATAGTGGGCGTGACCTTCAAGAGTACATGTTCTCCCTCTTGGAACTCTAAAGGTTTCCTTTGAGTGTCTGCGTAGCTCTTTTGGCGACTTTGCGCAGTGCGAATTTTACTCCTGATCTTTTGGATCTGCTCCATCATTTGGTTAACAAGGTCAGGCCCCAGCAATCCTGCCTCCCCTGAGTCATACCAACATAATGGAGATTGGCATTTTCTTCCATATAGTGCTTCATACAGGGCCATGCCAATGCTAGCATGATAACTGTTATTATAAGCAAATTCAACCAATGGAAGTAACTTTTCCCAACTTCCTTTTTGCTCAATCACGCACGCCCTTAACATGTCTTCCAGGGTTTGTACGGTTCATTCTGTTTGTCCGTCAGTCTGGGGATGGTAGGCAGTACTTAAACAAATTTTGGTTCCAAAGGCCCTTTGAAAGCTCCCTAAAATCTTGAAGTAAATCGGGGATCTCTGTCAGAAACTATAGAAGAAGGAACACCGTGTGCCTAACTATCTCTTGGATGTACAAAGAAGCTAACTTATCCAAAAGAAAATTAGCCTTAATGGGTAAGAAATGAGCAGACTTAGTCAATCTATCTGCTATAACCCATATAGCATCATGACCTGACGATGTCCTTGGCAAACCCATTACAAAGTCCATAGAGATACTTTCCCACTTCCATTCTGGGATTTCCAAAGGTTGCAGGGTTCTAGCTGGTTTTTGGTGTTCTATTTTAACTTTTTGACAAGTTAAGCACCTCTTGACAAATTCTTCTATGTCTTTCTTCATCCCTGACTACCAAAATATTTTCTTAAGATCTGCATACATCTTACTAGTCCCTGGGTGTATAGTGAATTTACCCTTATAAGCTTCCTCTAAGATCTCATTTCTCAGATTGCCACTTGCAGGTACACATACCCTATCCATGTACCTCCATATACCTTGTTGATCTTGAGTAAATCCTGGCAACTCCTTTGTATGAATTGATCTTAACATCTCTTGGAACTCTAGATTTTCACATTGTGCGGCCAAAATCTATCCTTTAAACTCACTTGTTACTTTTATCTGGCCTAATACAATACCTTGAGGGGTTACAGACATATCTAGACTAAGCTTCCAAAAAATTTCCACTAATTCCGCCTCTTTAATCCTCAAGCATGCTACACTTAAGGATTTTCTGCTTAGGGCATCAGCAACAACATTTGCCTTGCCTGGATGGTAATTCAGACTAAAATCATAATCCTTGAGGAATTCCATCCATCTTCATTGTCTCATGTTCAATTCCTTCTGGTCAAAGAGATATTTCAAGCTTTTGTGGTCTGGGAAAACATTGAACTGCACACCATAAAGGAGATGTCGCCAAATCTTTAGGGCAAAATCCACAGCTGCAAGTTCAAGGTCATGGGTGGAATAGTTGACTTCGTGGGGTTTCAACTGCAGAGAAGTGTAGGCGACCACTTTTCAATTTTGCATCAATACACATCCTAAACCCTTATTAGAAGCATCACAATAAACCTCAAAGGGTTCATGAGGGTCGGGTAATACTAATACTGGAGCCGTGGTCAACTTTTGTTTCAATTCCTGAAAACTATTTTCACACTCCGGTGTCCACTTGAATAGAGCATTCTTTCGAGTTAACTTAGTCAAAGGTAAGGCTATTTGAGAAAAACTCATAATAAAACGCCTATAGTATCCAGCTAACCCTAGGAAACTCTGAATCTCTGTCACTGTTGTGGGTCGTTCCTAATGAAGTACTGATTCCACTTTACTGGGATCTACGGAGATTCCCCCTCGTGATACCACATGACCTAAAAATCTAACCTCTTCTATCCAAAATTCACATTTTGACAACTTAGCATACAACTTCCCTCCATTAGGATCTATAACACAACCCGAAGATGTTCCGCATGTTCTTCCTCCGTCCTTGAATAAATAAGTATATCATCTATGAAGACAACTACAAATTTATCCAAGTATGGTCGGAAGATTCAGTTCATATAATCCATAAATACTGCTGGAGCGTTCGTTAGTCCAAAAGCCATCACCCTAAACTCGTAATTCCCATACCAAGCTCTAAAAGCAGTTTTGGAGATATCCTCCTCCCGAACTCGAATCTGATGGTACCCTGACCTAAGATCAATCTTTGAAAATACGACTGCCCCTCTCAATTGATCCATAAGATTGTCAATTCTTGGCAAAGGGTATTTGTTTTTAATCGTCACCTTATTCAACTGCCTATAGTCCACACAAAGCCTCATACCCCCATCCTTTTTCTTTACCAGAAGAACAGGGGCTCCCCACGGAGAGGCACTTGGTCTAATAAAGTGCTTCCCTAATAATTCTTCAATTTGTGACTTTAATTCCTTCAACTCTAAAGGGGACATTCTATAAGGAGCTATTGAAATGGGACTTATCCCTGGAACCAACTCAATGGAGAATTCAATCTCTTGTTCAGGAGGAAATTCGGGAATATCCTCTGGAAAGACATCTAGATATTCTCTCACCACTGGAATCTTACTTAATTCGTGGTCACCTTCAGTTTCACTAGCTGAGAGAAGAACATATTCTTGATGGTCTGTTTTGTTTAGGGTGGGTGTTATTAAGTCTAAATAAAAAGAAAAAAGAACCACAGGAATAGAAGGTAATGTAGAAAGAAATATAGAAGTTTTTTCTAGATAGTGTAAAAGAACATAATTAGGTACTAGCCAATCCATACCTAAAATTACCTCTAAACCAGATAAAGGAAGACAAACTAAATTGGCAGTAAATTCTCTAGCACCTATTTGAAGAGGAAGGCTTATACATGCATAACAAGTTCTAATAGGACTAGCAGTAGGAGTGGACACAAGGAGATCATAAGGTAATTCAGACACAGATAATTGTAATTTTTGTATACAGTCATGGGATATAAAAGAATGACTGGTGCCCGTATCATATAGTACATCCATGATATTACCATTTATTTCACACTTACCTTGGATCAGATCAGCAGATTGAGAAGTTTCTTTGGAACTTATAGTAAAAACGCGTCCATGTTGTTGTGGCCTAGAGGCGGGCTGCTGGCCTTTCTTGTCGGGACATTCAAATATTTTGTGTCCTGGCTTCCCACATCCAAAGCAAACAATTTGTGTTACCCAGTAAGGCCGATTCCCATGATTCTTCCCACATTTAAGGCAATCTCTCCCTACCTCAGGTCTTGAAGATTGAAGTTGTTTCCCTTTGTTGTTGTTGTTATTATTATTGGTTGGAAATCTTCTCCGAGGTTGGTTAATAGGCTTGAATCGGGGGGCCTTGAAGTGCTAATCCCCTTCTGGCATTATTTTGGGCATACTTGAAATTTATCAGCTTCTTGTTAGACTCCTCTGCATGTCGACATTTGTTCACCAAAGTAGGATAGTCTCGGATCTCCAGGAGACTTACAGCTACTTCTATATCTTCTCGTAGACCTCCTCCTTCATATTTCATGCATTTCCAAGCTTCATCCGGGTCACACTGGTAAATCGTAGAAAACTTGCAGAGCTCTTCAAATTTTGCTGCGTACTCTGCTACACTCATTGACCCTTGCTTGAGTGCCATAAATTCTAATTCTTTTGCATTTCTCACGGATGTAGGGAAATACTTGCATTAGAAGGCTTCCTTGAAAATATCCCATGTAACTTCAGTTTGGGAAGCTTCAAATAACCTCCTGGTACCAACCCACTAGAATTTCGCATCTGTTTCCAGCATGTAGGTGGCAAAAGCCACTTTTTGGGTCTCTGTGCATAGGAGAACTGAGAAGATCTTCTCCATGGCCTTAACCCATTCCTCTGCCTTACTTGGGTTGAAAGCTCCTCGAAATGGCGGAGGATTTACCTTCCTAAACTTGGCAAACTTTTGATACTCTACATCAACCTCATTCACTGTAGGGTTATTGGCTGGGTTTTGCCTTTCACTGCGATTCAGTCGCTCCATCATTCGGATAGCAGCTGTAGCTTGTTCCCTCATGGCAGCCGCCATCTCACGGAAAGTATTCATCATATCGGCATCATTTCCCGCTCCACTCCTAGTTTGCCGATTCGAAGTCATTGATTCCTATCACACCAAACAAAATATTGAGTTGATCAGGCTTAATACCAAGCTAAGTGTAGCAGTAACCCACAACATTCTAAATCAGCAGTCATACATATATATAAAATCATAATGTATGACAATTTCTAAGAAAGCATAGCCGGTCCAATCCTCAGGCTTATAGGATAGTCCGGCTCTGATACCAAAATGTAACACCCTCCTAATTACCATATTTTACTTTCCACACAGTAATTAGAAAAGTATTACTTACATTCACAATCTATACTAGTAAAAAATAATTGAAATCAAATAATTTAGACACATATATGGCTAAACTCGTATATACATATATAAACATCATTTTTAAGTTTGCAATATGTACATCATACTGAGAAACACACTAGTTAATATCTAAGCTAGTCAAGAACTCAGTTCACAAAAAGGAAAGAAACACCTCCAGTATCTAGTCTAACTTGCTCAAGGTCGAGGTCCAGTACAATTTTATACAACCAGAATTGCACCTCATAAAATCTAATTAGATCGAATCTGTAGGCTAGCAAGGCTCTAGTACTAAACTACCACTATATACATAGCAAGAGTCCCTGAAGATCTCACGTCCTACTAGATAAAACCATTGGCCATCGGTATGATAGCCTCACCTCCGCTAGGGGCATCAGGATCCTCAGGTGGATCAGAATCTGAAGACGAGGATGAAGAGGGATCACCTGCTGGAGGGGGTGCCGATAGTGCATGCGAGACATCAAATATCACTGGATGTGCCAAGTGGAGAGGCACACCATCATAAGGGAAAGTAGGGTCAAAGTCAGCGGTAAATACAGAGGTACTAAAAGAATGGCCGAAAAACATATAAGCTCGAACTTGCAAGTAACCCACTACATAAAGAGAGTCGAGAACGGGATCATAATGCCACACCCACTATGGCAAGCCAAGGTATAATACTAGTGACGGCATCTACTGGATCTGAATAATACAAAGTAAATAAAATCATAGGGATGAGAATATTATAAAATTCTCAGTAGGGTACTCCCTCAAATGTGAACATAATATAACTAGTAAGTTCATTTGTATTGAATTCATCATGCTAAATTATATGCATAAATACTAATGTGCATAATTCATATAAAGTTGAATGCAAAATGGTAGTAATCAAGTGTTTTTCTCTTGTAACTCATGGAATTCAACTTAGTGCAATTATCTCTTTTCAGTAACATAGGGAAGACTTAACCTCATATCAAGTGGTATCTGTAGTGTAGTCATTCCACAAGAACTATTGATTACTAGGACATGAGCTCATTCCTATATGTCGATACATCTATCGACTCATCAAATTCCTAGGGAAGCTCTTACTTTTGCCTTCCCCTCTTAACCACACAAGCCTTGTTTCTATTTTCCCCATATGTTAAAAATTGCACAACTAAAAGTCGTGTTATTTTCCTTTTCTTTTCCTTTATCCTCACAATAATCACATAGTGTACTTCTCTTTTCAAAGGCCTGCTTAGATAACAGGTAGGCATACAATTATGTTGGAGTCTCATCCTTATCTCGTCAATATTTCTTTTAAACAATTAGCATGCATTAACATGACATATACTTGCATCTAAAGCCATTCTATCATTAGTTCAAGACATTCTTACCATTTTCACCAATTAGCATATTTATCACTTTAGAATTCAAAATTAATTTCCGCATCAAACAGCCAATTCAAGAGTCACAAAAATTCCCTATGACACCTTCACATGTCTAAAGGATCTTGTAAAATTTTCATAATAATCAGAGTTCTATAACCATGTCACTAAATTCTACAAATATAGTGGGCATAGCACACCTTTTCACAGCCTAGGACAAGGGTCTCATAATTTTTAAATTTATCATATGATGGAATCAACCTAAGATAAAATTTATAGTTACACTTCAAGATGTTGGTAACTCCCTATAAAAATTTCAATAGAGAAATCACTCATTTAGTATGATAATAAAATCATACAATTTCTGCTTGATTTGAAAATCCAGACAACATGAGATCTATTTTGGTTTCTGATTTTTTTAAGATAGTATTCCTTGAAACCAATACTCAAGGAATTTCGTGTAGGTATTTTAAGATGTTAGGACCAACATATATTTTTTCCAGGCAATGAATGTCACTGTAAACATGTCTATAAATTCATGAAATTTTGCTCTCTGCAGGAAAACCGAAAATCCAGCACTCTAACTAAAACTTCTCTTGATTAAATGAGTTATCCAATCTCATCCAAACCCTTCACCAAAATTCATACATCAACAACCATATATCATTAACCACCACAATGAAAAATTTCGAGCAGAACTGTAACACCCTAAAAATTATCTAAAAATTAATTTGAGTTTTATCAATCATAATTTCAAAAATTTGATAGTTTGAACAATGATGAGGACGATCCAATGGATTTGTAAAAAAAAAAAATGTGAATAGTGTTTTGTGGGCTCCGCAAGCCCGTTGGACTGCCGAAACCCTAGAATTGGGACCCAGAGATGCCCAAAATTAAGAAATTATATGATTATGGTTAGAAATAGGTAGAAATAAAGATTTTATATCTGAAATTATTTTTCAGGCAATGTTTGATTACCCGGGTACACTGTTTTACCCGTTCGGTAAAATTTCGGTGTGCAGTTTCTAACATCAAAAGATAGTTTAATCTTTGTAAAAGGATAATGTTTATCCTTTAAAGCCAAGTGTAAGGCTAGGATTTAATCTTGAATTACAAGATCAAATCTTAGCCATTCATATTAGTTTCTTTTCATAAAGAAATTAAACTTCATATTAAAGAAATAATTTACACTTGTTATAAGATAAACTCAAGCCACCAAACTTTGACATTTCTTCTTGTCATTCTCGGCCATCAACCAGCTGAATACAGCCTCCATTTCTTTCCTTCCAAACCTCCATTGATATGTTTCAAGCTTCAAAAATCATAGCCTAAAGTTGCTAAACACTCAAACTTCCTTCGCAAAACTTGTTCTACACCTCAAACCCTACAAATCTAACCGATTGAAATCTCAAATCCTCACCTTAATACCTCACTTCCCCATTGCCTAAGGAGGGTTTAGGACTGAAATTGGTGTCTTGAAGTGAAGGGAGGTCACTTAGAACATCCTTTGAAGTATCAAGCTCAAAAGCTTTCAAAGTAGGGTTTTCTTTGGCCTTTTTCTTTCAAAATTTTTCTGAGCAATTCTTACTGGTTTCAATCCGAAATTTCTGGTTAATTTGGTTGATATTATGTTGTTATTGATGTATGAATTTTGGTGAAGTGTTTGGATGAGGTTAGAGAGATCATTTTGTCAAAAGATGTTGAGTGATACTTGCTGGATTTTCAGTTTTCTGACAGGCAGTGTGTGATCACGAATTTTCTGGGCTTGTTGTGGGAATTTTCTTGAACTGAAAAAACTATATGTTGGAATTAACATCTTCAGATAGTCCCAAGAATTTTCTTGGGTTTTTATTTTGAGTCAAACTTCCTTATAAAAATCAAGAACTGAAATTAAGCATATGCTGCCTAAAATGTTGAATCTGAATCTGTGAACTTGTGAAATTTTATTAACCAGTAAATGATCGAATTATGAGCTGAAACTTTTACAGGATATTAGACACGTGTTGAGGTTTTACTAGGATTTTATTTAGAATTTTCTGGGTTCAATTTCTAGGGTCAAAAATTATGAATTTTGGTTCTTGAGCTGAGGTTGAGTGGTTTCTGGTCACCAAATTTGTCTAATTTTTTTAACATAGTTAGAGAACTATTTTTACTCTGAAATTTTTACAGAACCTTGATGACACATTGAGGTGTCATTGAGAAGTTTTATAGCATTTTAATTGATCATTTGGTATGAGAAATAAATTATGCTACTTGAGTGTGAAATCTGCCATTGTGCTGAAAATAACTTGATGCTTTGAATTGATGAAATAATGGCATTTTGTACTAGTATGACATGAGTACCTGAATATGAGTATGAGTAATTGAGCATGTGAACTTATTGATGAGGTTAGGTACACATAGATATGAATGATTATTACAATTGTTTATATGCGAATGAAAAGCATAAGATTATGTTTCTTGGACTGGAGAAAGTACATCCAGTTTGTTAGGGAAAGTAAACCTAACTACCAAGAAAAGCATAAGATTATGTTTCTTGGACTGGAGAAAGTACATCCAGTTTGTTAGGGAAAGTAAACCTAACTACCAAGAAAAACATAAGATTTATAATCCTTGGGCTGGAGAGAGTAAATCCAGTCTGTCAGGGAAAGTAAACCTGACTACCCTTGAATTGAGTCGAGGAAAGTAAACCTGGCTAGGAATAGGTCTGTGTGAGAATTGGAGAAAGTAAATCCAATGATCATGTATAGAAATGAGCTCAGTCCTGAAAAGCAGTCTATTACCCATTATTGCCACACTGGGGACGGCGATACGTAACGCCTAGATGTGACAAGATTAGTCAAGGGTCAAGGCAAGTTTAAGAAGTAAATTTTCTAAGAAATCCTTGTCTTATATGCCGAGTGAAAAAGTTTAGTATTGACATTGAGACCAATATATTTAAGTGGAAAGTTAGTAGTATACGATGGTGAGTAGTATGGTATATGTACATTAAGTGATTGAATGTTAAAAGTAACCCACTTCGGAAGTATGATTTGGAACTTTAAAAATAAACCATTATTACATAATGTATGACCACTTTTTCTTAATAAACCGAAGTGGCTGGGGCGATGACGATGACATTATAATTGTGTGTTTGGGGGAGTTACCCTACTGAGAATTGTATAATTCTCACCCCTATGTTTTTTGTGTTCCCGTGTCGTCTCCAGGTTCATGCAGAAAATCGAGAAACTGCTACGCAACAAAACTCGGAAGTACAATAGGGTAGTAGTTAATACTTTTGTTATGTTGTATTTAGTGGAATGGATATGTATGTAAATAGGTTAGAGGACAAGGTGTGTTAAGGCTCATCAAAGAGCTTTCTTAATGTACTGAACTTTGTATTAAATGAATATTTTGGTTTCATTGCTATATATTTCAGTAGAATTATGACCAAGTTATCTCGCGAATCAATCCAAATGGCTATAGATATTTAAGAAAGGTCTGCTAATTTATAAGTAACAACTCTCAAGTATGATGTCATGACTTAAGGATGATGCTATACTTGGGAGGATGTTACAAGAACAGGTCAGAGATGTGAAATATAAATTTGATAAGAAAAGACCAAATAAAACCCTACTATTGGAAGCAAGTGATGTCTTTGTCCCTAGTATGCTTCAAGATGATGCCCTCCACTTCAAGGCTCTCAAAACACACCCAAAACCCTTTACAAACAGTGAGGTACAAGGGATCAAGATTGAGATTTGGTGAGTGATTGAGATTCTAATCGGTTATATGTGTAGATGTTGAGGTGTAGAATAATTTTTGTGAAGGAAACTTTGGATTTTGGTAACTCTAAGCTAACATATATGGAGTTGAAAGCAAGTTGAAGCTCTTAGCCATGGAAAAAATGGAGCTGCTGTCTTCTTGAAGATATGGCCGAGAATGAGTTTTTTAAATAAGCCAAAAATGATGTTTATCTTGTATTAAAGTAATGAATAAAATATATTATGTTTAGATAGTTACAAAGCCAATAAAGTAAAATGAATGGTTGTGGTTCAATCTTGTAATTCAATATTGAATCTTAACCATTCATTTGATTTGAAGGGATAGGTTTATTTGTTTTGTAGAGATCTAACTAGTTTTCAGTGTTAGAAATCACACACCGAACGGGTGAAACAGTGTACCCGGGTAATCAAACATTGCCCGAAAAATATTTTCGGGTATAAAATCTTTAATTTTATCTATTTTTAACCATAATCATATAATTTCTCAATTTTGGGCATCTTCGGGGCCCAATTCTAGGATTTCAGTTGTCCCGACGGGCCTACGGGGCCCACAAAATACTATTCACTTTTTTTTTTTTGCTTCCTTGAATCCTTCTCATCATTTCTACATCTATCAAAATCTTAAAATTCTCATTAATAAAACCACATTTGATTTCTAAAGAGAATTAGGGTGTTACAAGGTTTAGATAGCAATCTGTGCTAAAATCACAATCCCGATTTTTCCATATGCAAAATAACCAAAATGTCCCTAATGTCATTTTGCGCAAAAATCGAGGACAGTTGATCCAGGCTATCCTCAAGGAGTTAGTTTAATGTTTGAAGGGGATTAGATGTCTTATGGATGATGATAGAGGTGAAAATCTCAATTCCTAGTTTTTCCCGTGTGCGAAATTACCAAAGTACCCTGAGGTAATTTAATGCGGGATTAAGTGACAACTGAACCCGGTCATCACTCGAGAATTTGAAATGTTAATTATAAGTGTTGGATGATATCTGAAAAAGTCTGGATGGTCCTGGGAAGTTTTTAAGTAAAATTACCATTTTACCCCTAGTTAGTGCTAAATGAGCTTAATTAAGCAGTTAAAGAAATATAGGCAATATTAAGCTCTAATTAAAGATAAATTAACTTTATTTATTAATCTTGAGTTAAAATAATTATCTGGGATTAATTAAGGCCTAATATTATTTAGAAAAGTTCATATCCCTTAATCAAAAAAGCTCATAAGGCTTTATGTCAAAGTCAAAAAGCAAATAGTATATTCTCTCCCATTTCCCTAAAATTAGGAAATGTGTTGGAGTTTAAATTTTAAACTAATTGAGTATAATTCAACTAAATGTGTAAGACTACTCCTTGATCATGTCTTGAAAGCCTTAAATACTTGATTACTAACCCAAACACCTAATTAAATCTATCTCTAATCATGTCCTAACACAAATGAAAAATTGGAAATTTCCCCCCAAAAAGCCCCACATGGCAGCTGCCTTCCTTCCCCCAAATTCCTTCTCATATTTCATTTTTCAACACTCAAACACTCATAAATTCTCATTCTTTACCATCATTGTTTTTTATCACAACTTGGTCACCAAGTTATGTCAAAAATTTTCCCATTCTTTCTATCTTGAGCTCTTTTCTTTTTCCTCTCCTTGACCTTCAAGAACCTCCATTTTTGTTCTTCAACAAGCTTCAAACATCAAATTAACATACCACCACTATAGATCTTCCCTAAAACACGTATCCTTTCCATTCCAAAACACAAAATCACAAGAAAAATCCTCCTCCCATTTTGTTCCCTCTTGGCTAAATCTACCTCCATTCCAAGAGAAGATTTTTTCTTCTCATTTCTATGCAAAAGATCAAGCTTCCTCTTGCAAAAAGAAAGCACCCTTGGTAGGAATTTTATTTTTGAGTTTCTTCCTCTTTTTCTTCCTTTCTTTTTCGATTTTTGTTGTTGGTTGATAGTTAAGACCATAGCTTGATGATGAGGGTTCTTGATGATGGTTGTGTTGCCATCATGTATTTGACTTCTAGAGCTTAAGGCTTGATTTTTGGTTTCAAAAGAATATGAGAAATGGAATGTTGTTGTTTTTCTTTGGTTGTTTTGTTTTGAGCTTGATGGTGAGTCCAAGAAATGAGGTTCTTAGAACCATGGTGTTGGTGGACTCTAAATCTCATTTCCATTTTGTAAGATTGATTGGGTTTAAAGAGTTTCATTTTTTAAAAGTCTTGAGTTTGGAGCTTAATAAGATATAAAAACGAAATGCATTCATGTTTATGTTTCAAGCTCTTGCATTTCATGTTTATGTTCCAAGTTATCAGCTTAAATCCTGAAGATAAGAAAATGAACTTACATTTTTATATTTATATTTCAAGTCTTGCATGTTTATATTTTAAGTTATCACCTCTGTGAACACTCAATTGTCCGGCCCATAAACAAAAAAAATTCAAATTTTGCATAATTTATGATTTATGGTTGCTTCATTCATTTCTTATAGAAAAATCTGATAAAAAGAGTTTCTGGTTGTTTTATTTCCCAAAATTAAAACAAAACACAAAAAAAATCTTTTTTAGTTCATTTACATTTTTAGCCCAATTTTATTAGCCTAATACCCAAAAACTGTTTTTAGCCCATTTATGTTATTTCCAGCCCATCCCTTTATTTTCGATTTGCTATTCAGCCTTTGAAAAAAAACCCAATTTGTTGAAACCCGTTTTACTTCAAAACAAAAAACAAAAAAAAGGAGTCATGGGCTCCTCTGCTCGAGCTCCTCTCCTCTCTTTTCCTTGTTAAATTCACGGGTTCCTTTTCTCTTCTTTCCTCGAAACAAGCTCGTGAAGCATGGGGATGAGAGAAAGTATGAAAAACAAAACCAACACAATGATGGTGTCCCTGAAAAATGTTAATCTCTCTTTCGGTAGGGTTGGGGAATCCGAAAAAAACACGGTATACATATTGAGTGAGGACACCAGTTTCAGGGATCGTTCAAAGAATTTTCAAAGAACACAGAAAAATTCCCAACACAGAAAGTAGCACCAAAAAGCAATCATCAGTTAAGAAAATTTCCAATTCAGTCCAGTAACAATAAGAATAAGAAAAGAAGGTGATAATAACATTATGTAGGAAAAAAAAAGAGGCAGAGAGGCCACAACTTCCTCCCATCACCGCCGCGGCCTCCATCTTTTTTACCTTCCCCGGCCACTCCTCTTCCACCATCTTCCTATTTCCCTATCATCACTCTTCAGATGCCATCATTATTCCTATCACTAGGAACAAAATAAAACTCAACAGACAAACCAACAACAGCCAAATCACAACAAAACACAATAAAAAGTCTCAATCCCAAAATTAGATCAGAGTACACAAAAAAAAGAAAAACAGAAAAGAAAAAAAGAGAGATGTCGCCGCCATAAGAGCGGCCGCCAGTGTTATCCCGTCTTCCTCCATCATCGCTGTCGTGAGCTGGTACGGCGGTAGTGCCAGGCAAAGCTCTCCTTCTCTCCCCCTGCAATGTCACGAGCCCCCTTCCATTTCATCTTTCTCATTGGAACAGCCGCCACCACCACACACTCTTTCCGCCACCGATCGGTCTTCCTCTGAGCCGTGTGAACACTGTCGATCCACATCGTCGCCTCTTGCATCCGCGGATACCTGGAATAGCGCCTGGTCGATTGAAGAGAAGCATCGTGCCTCCGCTTGGATCCACGTCCTCCACCACCGTAGCCTCCTAATCTGCTCCGCCCGCATCGCTGCCCTAAAGCTAGCACTGGCTCTGCCTTCTCGTGCCGGATCTGTCCCCAAAGCCGACGTTGGCACTGGATCAACCCTCCGACCACCGTATCTATCCTCGCCACCGTGCCGTCAGCTCCCCCTTGCGATCTCCTCCTCGGTCCTCCAACAAGCGCCACACGCCCTTCCCTCTCCGCCTCCACCTACGCCGTCGACTCTGCCTCACTCCCTGGCAGCTGCCTTGTGGCTGGAAAAATAGAGTTTTTAGTTCATTTTCAATTAAAGAAAACATGGAAAAAGAATGCTTTTATTCTTGTAATAATTTGGTTCATGCATAATGGATGAAAACACTAAAATATGATGAAATGGAAGCTCCATTCTCATGGTTTCTTTGGCTGATTGCAAGGCTAGAATTTTTAACTAAAAACAATGTAAAAGTAAGGAAAAGAAAGCAAGTGGTCTAATGATGTAGCATGTGTATTTTTGTTAAAAGAAAGAATTAAAATATCATGAGATGAAGGGCATGCTAACCGTGGGCTTCCATTGCTGATAGGTGAGGAATTCTTTTGCTTAAACATAACTAAAAATAATGGAAAAGAAAGCTAAAGAAATGGTGATAAGGTTGGACATGTTTCTTTGTTGGAAAAACCTATTAAAATATGATGAAATGGAATATTATGGCTGCTGCACAAAGGCTATATCACCATCAGAATTTTTGCTCAAAAATAATGCAAAATAACTCAAAGATCACATGGTATGGTCATGGCATTGTTTGAGTGCTTATTTCTTTTGAAATAAAATAAAAATGGAGGCATATGGGAGTATGGAGACTGATACATATAGGCTGTAATACAATCAGAATTTTTGCTCAAAAAGGTTGCAAGACAAGTCAAAGAGCACATGCTATAGTTATGATATATTTTAGAGTGTTTTAGGCTTTACAAAAATTAAAACTTGATGGTGGAAAGGTGCTGAAAACCGTAGCCATCATGGTTGTAATGTGGCAGAATTTTTGACTAAATAACTAGCAAGACAACTCAACAAAGCACAAGGTAAAGCAATGATGTATTCTTGTGTATCATTGTTGAAAGAAAAAAAAATTAAAATATAAGGCAATAGGGGCATGGAACCTCACGGATGATCCAAGGAATAATGGGGGACAAAGTTTCATTTATCATTCATGGTAGGACATGTATTTGAGGTGTATCTTGAAGAAAAGAAATAAAATATTGGTATCAAGGTGGTATCTAATGATGTAGTGCATTAAAAAGAAATGAAATATGACCACCATGGAGGTGTGATGTCCGCTGGTTTCTGGTTCATTTAGGATCAGATTTGTTGTTGTTTTGTAAGTAGTAAAACATGCATTAGATGTGTATTTACTTAGGTAAAAGATTTGAAATTGATAGGTTAGTGAAAATGGTAAAAGGTTAAGTGTTTAGGACAATCAAGACAAGGTAAAAAGAGAAATTATACACTAGTAAATGAGGTTAATTTCAAATGAGTAAAAATCACTTTGTAACATAGGTTCTAAACTTAGGATAAGAAAATGTAAATGTATAATATTTTACCTAAACCGAAATCTTAACTTTGATCTCAATTATCACTAATTTTATGAGCTTTTATAATTAAGGAAAGATAATTTAATTTTACCTTAGGTGATTTTAGACTCTAATTACCTTAGTAATTATTTTTAACCTTGGGTAATTAATTTTAAACTCAAGGTTTAATGAATAAAATCAATTTGAGTTCGAATAGAGCTTTAATACTATCTTAATTACGTAAGTAAATCTATTTAGTACAACTAGGGGTACAAAGGTAATTTCACATAAAAACTCTCTATAATTATTGGACATTCTTAAATTATACTTGAAATAGCTATTTTGAACCTTTGAGTGAAAACTGAATTCAAAGATTATATAATTTCATGTAAAATTATTGCAGGGGTAAAACGGTAATTTTACTTACGGTAAAAATTGAGAATTGAGATTTTACCTCTAAGGCACATATAATCCCCATCAGGCATAAAATTAACCCCTCAAAGATAATTTAGATTGGTTATCCTTGATTTCTAGGTAAAAATGACCTCAGGAGCATTTTGGTCATTTACACGTACAGAAAAATCGGGGTTTGCGACTTTCGCACGAATCGCTAATCAAGTCTCCTATGATGTTTCTCTAATGTCATATTCCTTTATTAATGATTATTTGACCTCGAATTACGTGTAAAAATTACCTAGGGGTATTTTGGTAGTTTTCACATAGCAGTAAAAATTGGGGCGTTACATTTCTCCCCTCCTTAAAAAGAATTTCGCCTTCGAAATTCGTCACCTATAAAAAGCTCAGGATATTGCGTCTTCACGTCTGATTCCAACTCCCATGTGAATTCTTCTATCTTTCCCTGTCCCCATGCTACCTTGACCAAAGGTACGGTCTTGTTTCTCAATTGCTTGACTCCTTTGTCTACGATTCTCGTATGTGGCAGGTTGAAAGTTAGGTCTTCCTTTAATTGTACTTGCTCTGGCTCTAATACATGGCTAGGGTCAAACTGGTATTTCCTTGATTGAGAGACATGAAAGACATCATGGAGGTTGGATAGGTTGGGTGGTAAGGCTATTCGGTATGCTACAGGCCTGACTCGACTAAGGATTTCAAATGGACCAAGGAATCTGGGGCTCAATTGGTTGGGGTGATCCTAAGGAATACGTGTTCTCCCTCTTGAAATTCTAACGGCTTTCGCCGTTTGTCTGCATAGCTTTTCTGTCAACTTTGAGCGGTGAGAATTCTATCCTTAATCCTTTTGATTTGTTCCATGGTTTCCCTCACAACATCAGGTCCTAAAAAACTTTGTTCTCCAGGTTCATACCAACATAGAGGAGATTGGCACTTCCTTCCATAAAGGGCCTCATATGGTGCCATACCAATACTTGCATGGTAACTATTATTATATGCAAATTCAATCAATGGCAAGTATTTATCCCAGCTCCCCTTTTGGTCCAACACACAAGCCCTTAACATATCTTCCAAGGTTTGAATGGTTCTCTCTGATTGACCATCCGTTTGAGGGTGATAAGCCGTGCTTAAGCATAGCTTTGAACCAAATGCCTTTTGAAAAGCTCCCCAAAAACGTGACGTAAATCGCAGATCTCGATCCGAAATTATCGTCGATGGTACTCCATGGAACCTTACTATCTCTTGGATGTATAACTGAGCTAACCTATCCAAGGAGTAAGTCACCTTGATAGGTAAGAAATGGGCTGACTTAGTTAGCCGATCCACGATTACCCATATCGCATCGTGACCTGCTTAGGTCTTTGGTAGTCCAGTCACGAAATCCATTGAGATTCTATCCCATTTCCACTCAGGAATTGATAGGGGTTGCAATATTCTAGAGGGTTTTTGGTGCTCAATCTTCACCTTTTGACAAACTAAGCACTTGCTTACCTAGGCACTCACATCCCTCTTTAACCCAGGCCACCAAAACATCTTTTTCAAGTCCTGGTACATCTTGGTGGTACCAGGGTGAATGGTAAAATGGCTTTTATGGGCCTCTTTCAAGATTCTTTTTTGGAGATCACCAATTGCCGATACACAGATCCTTCCTTCGAATCACCACATACCATCAGCACCTTGGGTGAATTTTTTTAACTTTCCTGCCCGTACTGCCTCTAGTGTAACACCCTAATATTCAACCCAATACTACTAGTACGTACTTAGGCCAAATATTAGTCGTTACTTACTGGCATGGTTCATCTTCTTGAGAAATAGACTTAATCTAAAATCTGAGCCAACTTTTTTTTTTTGAAATCGTTACTTAAAATAGAAGCCGCGTAACTTTAAAGTCGATATCATAGTATCACGAACGATAACATAGGATTGGCTCCAAACCATAACATCGAACATAACATCAATCATAACTGAAATACCTCATAGATAAAATATGCCTACCCTACAGGGCAGGACTCTTCAAGTACATAGTAACATGAATACGGCAGAAAAACAAAATACATGGAAAAGAACTGGAAAGAAGCATCCCTACCCATGTGCAACCTAAGGTGGATAACCTCAACACAAAAGAGGTATCATCCATACTATGTGACGTGTGTGCACTAAGGACTACCCTCCAATCTCCATAGCAGACTCACCCAGTGCACGGAGGAACGTAGCCAATCCGCAGGGCGGAGCTCGGCAGTCTGCAGCATGCCTGCGATCAACGTGTCGCCCACGTCCGGGTCGTGGTCCGAGCACCTTTGAAGCCCTCCGACGCCGAGTGACTGTCTCCTCATTGCCTATCATCACCGTAGGCGGAGTGGGGGCAGAGCCCTTGTAACGCCCCAATTTTTACTGTAATTTTTACTGTCATTAGAAATTACTCAATTACCGAATTATCGTAGGTAATTATTACATAAGATTTGAGGCCGAACAATCCTCAATAAAGGAATATAACATTAGAAGAGAGGTTAGGAACGATTCATGCGAGAGTCGCAAATCCCGAATTTCAGACGTATAAAATGACCAAAATGCCCTGAAGTTATTTTACTCGAAAATGAGGATCGTGGGCCCCACCTATTCTCAAGGGGATATTTTGAGGATAATAAGGGATTGTTTGTGTTATGTGTGTTAATAGAGCGAAGGATCTCAATTTTGAGTTCCGACGCGAAATGACCAAAACGCCTGCATTTGTTTTAACTCCGATGTGCGTGCCGAGCCCGAACCTCACTAAAATGTTTTAAAATGTGTTTTTAAGCCATGATTAACCATTGGTTAAGCTCGGGTGGCCTCAGGCAATTTTTAAGTGAAAGTACGATTTTGCCCCTATTTTTGGGCGCTTTGGCTAATTTCGGGATTTTTGATTCAGATAATCCTAAAACCTAAGCAATATTAGGCTCAAATTAAAGCTTATTAAATTCTAAATATTAATCTAGAGTCAAAATTATGTATTTAGATTGATTAGAACCCAAAATTGCTCAAAAACACCCAAATTGCTTACTAATTCACTTAAACCCTTAACGGTAAATTCTCTAAATTACATGAATACCTTGCCTACACCTAAATAATGCATGGAACACACAAATTTCACTTCTTTGGGCTGTAATGGATGAAATTATTGATGCCATTATGCAGCTGAATTATTGCCAAAAGTTGCACTAAAACAAAATACCAAAATGTCACCATATGAGACATAATTCCTTAATTTCATACAACTTTGTCTAAAATGATTTTTCCTCCCTTATTTCTCCTGCAAAATTCCGTCCACTACCTCATCATTTTGGCCAATTAGAAGCCTCAAAATCTTCTATAAATAGGCTTGCTTGAGTGGTCTTGGAATGCTTGGTTCATAACTAGTTTTTAGGAGCACCAAAAACTTTCTTTCTTCCTCCTCTTTGGCTGAATTCTTTCTTCAATTTTCAAAGAGATTTTGTTTCATTTCACTTCAAGAAACCAAGTTCTCTTCCTCTTCTTCAACTCAGATTAGGTAGGGAGTAGTTTCTAAATTTATTTCTATGCTTTGAGGAGTTGTGTTTTTAGCTCAAAATGATGAAATTATGAACTTGCTTTAGCTTTTCATTTTGGCTTTCCTCTTCAATTTTTCTTTAACCAATTCAACCATATGGCCTAGGTGGAACTAAGATGATGGCTTGATGATGAGGACCTTGAGGGTGGGTTGTAAATCCATCACAAGTTAGGCCTCTAAAGCTTGAAAATTCCACTTGATGCAAAACTTTAAAGAATAATGCTTTATGATGCTAAAACAAAGATTTTTAGTTTAGAACTTGAAAGATGTATTTTTCCTTTTATGTTTTATTTCTTGTTAAGATATGTATTGGGTTGAATTTATAATTCTTTTAAAGTCTTGAAGGAGCTCTAGTAAAGAAATAAAATGAATTTGCATCCATGATTAAGTTTATGCTTTGCATAACCATGTTTACCTTCTATGTCATCACTAAATTTTCAAGAATGAATAAATGAACTTGCATTTCTCATGTTTAAATTCCAAGCTTGTATCTCATGTTTATGTTTCAAGTCATCACTTAATCTTTCAAGATAATAAAGAGGTTGCATCTCATATTTAATTTATGCTCTCACTATATTTTATAATGGCTAAAAGAATCAACGCATGGCATGTTTATTTTATGCCATCACCTAAAGATCCTAGAGCTCAAAGACTTGCCCATGTATCACAAGCAAAGAAATATGATTATTGGAGTTAAAGAATTTATTCTTTAAAAAGTCTTGAGATTGGAGCTTAAAAAGATGTAATAATAATATTCTCTTCTCCCTCTACTGGTCCACTGCGGACTACCACCGCTCCGGTTTCTTAATATTCTCTTCTCCTCTCTTGGTCTGTGCGGACTACCGCCAGCTCGGTTTCTTAATATTCTCTTCTCCCTCTACTGGTTCTGTGCGGATTACCGCCGCTCCAGTTTCTTGTATCATGTTTATATTTCAAGTTCTTGCATCATGTTTAATTTTTAAGTCATCACCTTAAATCTTAAAGATAAAGAAATGGAATTGCATATCATGTTTATAATTCCAAGCTATCACCTTATAAAGATAAGATTAAAATAAGGTTGCATAGCATGTTTATAATTCTAAGATGTCACCTAAATCTCTAAAGCTCAAGACTTACTCTTTTTATCTTAAGTGAGAATTTTAATTGTGAAGATCCTCCCAAATTTGACAAAAGAACTAGTTTCTAAATGAGTTTTAAGGCTTTGCAAGGATTTTACGGGGAACTAGTATTTTATATGCACTTAAAATATGATTCTATGTAATTGCATGAGGTTCATGATTCGACCACTGATCTGAGTTTAGTATCAATGTGTGATAATGATTTGATATGATTGAAGTTGTGATAATTATGGTTTATTGTTAAGAGAATGATTCATAATTGGTTTAGTAACTAATTAGTTCTATAATTGATAATTCTATATAAGGATTGGATGCTTATTAAGTACTTGATATCATTGAATGATTTCCTGGCTTGCATGTTATAGTTCTTTGTTGCAAATAATGAGAATGCTTGTACATGAAATGTTCTTTATTATGTAAAATTTACCTTTGTTGCTAAAAGAAAGTGTATCATTGTAAAAGTGTAATTTGGAAAGGTTCTGGCTAAGGAAAGACTTGGTATTTAAGCGTGTCCATTGTGACCCACCTCTCTTTCCTGGGAATCTCCCATATGCATGATTACAGTTGATATATATTATTCTAGCTTAAGACTATAAATGAGAAAATGTTATGATGTTTATGAATTGTATTATGATATAACATGCAAAGATTTAATGATGACTTAAACTTATAAGAAAATGATCCTTTGGAACCATCAGACTATAGGTGGTGAAAAGGTGATTTTAGCCCCTAACCCGTTCTCTCAAAAGGGTAGAGTCGGGACTTTAGCTTATCAAAAGGGATAAGTATATGCTAGTGACGACTAGTAAAATATGAGCTCATAACCTAAATTACTCCCAAAAGGGTGGAGTATAGGGTGGCCCAAGGAAAATAATGATGATGATAAGATTTTAAGTCATCAAAGGCACTAAAGAAATGAAATATGTGCCTTGTGTCCATGTGTAGCTAATATTATATGACGTTCTTTTATGCATGTTATTTTGATAATGATGATGAGGAATATGATGTAATGATAAAGGAAATGTTCATTGTAAATATGACATGTTAAGAATAAGATGCATTATAAGACGATGATTAAAAATTGACGAACCTCGGTTAAGTATTTGTCCGAACTTAAAATGAATCTTTGCATGCTCACTATTTTAGAATAATCCCGAGGTTCCTGGGACTTTGATGATGACCTTGTAGAAGGAGGTACCCTACCGAGAATTCTTTAGCAAGATTCTCACTCCCTTTTCTTTATTTCCGTCATTGTCTCCAGATTCAAATGGCGACATTCGCCCTGTTCGTTGATACCCCTACTTGGGAATTCCACTATGATCCGGTGCATCGCTCGTATCATTTTGAAGGGAGGTGTGATTCGTGTTTTTATTTACATAGGTCGTCCATTTGCACATCCTGTCCCTAGTTATCGATTTTCTCCTACTTCTCCCTATGGCGATGAAATGGTTTTCGAACATGCACGTCCACTTGATGAAAGGATGTTACGTTCTTATCCCGCTTCATCTGCTGTCCATGGATTTCCAGAGTATGTTCCCGAGACGAGATATTCTGAAACTGATCCTTCAGAGGACACTCCTACTCATGTATATTCTGAGAGCTCTGCTCCTACTCCCACACGTGTAAGAGAGGGTAGTGAGGAAACAGTTGTTCAGCCGAGGTTAGCGAGAAGGCCGTCCATGCGACCCAGCCTGGTGCATCTCGTGTGTCCCGTCCCGAGGCAGCTCATCAGTGGATCGGATTTATTCCCCCATTTCCAGGACAGTGGCCATAAAAGGTTCTTAGTAGATTTATGTGTGATCATGCACCCTAGTTATGGAGTTATCTAGTTTAGGGGCATGTATTTCCTTAAGTATATTTTCTTTTATGGGTTTGCATAAGATAATGATGTATGAACATAACCCACCCTTTGAGTGAGGTTATTGTATGTAAATATATGCTATAATGTGCTTATGAATGTTATATGATGGAGCCTAAGTGATATGATGTGATATATTCTTAAACGTCTTATTATACCCCGCTTACTCGTTCACGTTGTACTCGGCTCATGTTTTCAATTATGTGTTTAAAAAAAAAATGGCTCGTAATTTCACTAAGTATTTTCAAATTATGAAGAAAGAACCAAAGCAAGGAGTAAAGTCTAGTCATTAATCAGATTCAACCTAGGTGTATCTGGTTAATTACTAGGGTGTTACAGCCCTCATGGTCCATGGGGGAATCCTCTGAGGGGTCCTCCTCTGAGTGCTGCGATGATGGCACGTACTGCGGCGCGTCCGCTGAACGGCAGAGTGGGTCCGCAGGTTCCTCTCATGTCGTGGCCGTGCATGCTCAAAGATCGCGGGGTCACCATAGGGGGATGCTGGGGAGAAGCGATAACTATACAAGGGGTGTGCGAATGGCCGTCCTAAAAACATGAAGATGCGCACAGTACACCGGCCCTCAAAATGAAATGACCCATGCTCCGGGTCATGGTGGATCTCCCAATGAATAGGACGAAGGTCGCCATCTCGCTCTGAAGACGTAATGGAAAGGAAAAGATAGAGGGAGTGAGATTCTTACTAAAGAAACTCAGTAGGGTTTTCCTTCTATCCTAGGTGTCATCATATACGTCTCCAGGAATCTCGGGTTATTTATAAAATAATGGACATACATAGGTTCAATTATGAGTTTTCCAAAAATCTCACTTTCCGAGAATCCGTTCTTTTTAACATGGCACTTGTGTTACATAGGCTATATACTAAAATCATAGACATAAATCATGTATCTTGGTACATAGAACATAAATCATATAACTGGTACATGGAACATAAATCATATAACTGGTACATGGAATATAAATCATATAACTGGTACATGAAACATAAATCATATAACTAGTACATGAAACATAAATCATATAGCTGGTACATGAAACATAAATCATATAATCAAGTTACTTAGGTGACATAAGAATCTTTACTTAATCACGCCTCTGATATTTCTCCCTTGTGAGAAATCTCTAGGTTATGAGCTCATACCACGCTAGTCGTCACTAGCATCTAGACTTTATCCATTTGGATAAGTCAACTTCCCGACTTTAAGTACGGGTTTAGGGGGCTAGAATCACATTGTCCCCACCCTTAATTCGGTGGTTTCAAAGGATTGCATTCTGATGTTCTAAGTCATCCTAAGTTTAACATGTTTCTTTAAGATGCCACATAATTAATGCATAACACATAATTACTACCTCGGCATCTTTAAGTCCTTTTTAAAGAATAATAATAACATGTTAATACACGCTATCACATAGGGATAATAGTTAACATGACACCATACACGTCATGAGCTAACACATCAATTCATCATCAAACTTAGAGGCGCATAATCATCCCTTAAGGTAAAAATCCCTAAATCGGGTAACCTCAAACTTTCCCATTACTTTCTAGTATATTTATGGGATTGATTAACCTCATTACCATAATCCATTAGGTTCTAATTCCTAATTAATTATGGTTGGACAGCCTTATGTAGTTGTTCATATTTGATGAATTACGTGTTCTAGAAAATGCGTTTTAAGCCCTTTCTCGCATCCGACTTTTTCTATGGTGCAATAATTAATACTTAAGCCAATTATGAGTCACTCCCACACATCTAGACATAATCTAATGTGATTCTAAATATTTTATCAAGGCTGGGCAGAAACTCATTTTGCCATTCTTTATAGTTCTAGAATTCACATATTAAGCAAACAAAGTCACTAATAATGCTTTAAAGAGTCTAGAACAATTATCACATACTTGGCAAGGTATTACAACATATTTAGACCACCCAAAACAGAATTTAAGGTGCTGGAATTTACTAAGGCAGAACCGAAATCCTTAAGGCATAAAATCATGAGAAAAACCTTTCTTTCAACCATATAACTTGCTAGTTTCTCTTGGAACCTTTTGGGACTTCAAGACTATGTAAGATCAAAGTTTATTTTGCCAAAACTCATCATGGAACACCAAGGGCAGCAGCCATTTCGCTTGCTCTTGGCAAGGATTTAAAACTTAAAAACATGTTTAAAACCTTGGTTAAGTGCATCAAAGCTTAGAAAAATTCTAAGACATGCATTATGGGCCCTTGTAGTTAAATGAAACTCATCCTAGAGCCATTTACACCACATGGCCGAATGATGTTCAAGGAGATATCTCCTTGATTAAATTCTTTTCTTAAGATGAAATGGGCAAGTCTTTGAGCTCTAAAGTTTCAAGTGGTGACATAAAATAAACGTGCTATGCATTTCATTTTATAGTCCTTTAGAAAATAAAGTGATAGCACAAAGTAAAGATGAAATGCATCTTCATTCTTATTCTTAGAGTTTAGTGATGACTTGAAATATAAAATGAGATGCAAAGCTTGAAACATAAACGTGCATTGTGCAAGTTCATTCATTATCTTGGGTCTTAGTGATGGCATAGGAAATAAACGTAGTAATGCGAAGCATAAACGTAAACGTGCATGCAACTTCTTTTATATCTTGTTTAGAGCACTTGCAAGACTTTAAGGAAAATAAGGTTTCAACCCATAACTCATCCTCACAAGAAAAGAAAACTAAACTCATGACCAACATTGAAGAAAGTAATCAAATATGCTTGGCCTAGGGACCAAGTCTATGCTCTAGAGCTTTGTTCATGTGACATACATCAACATGAAGCCCTCATCATCAAGCTACCATTTTTCTAAGTCCCAAAGCCTTTCATGGCCGAATACTCAAGGGAAAGAAATGGGGTTTTCAAAGATCCAAGAGAAACATAACTATGTCTTGAGCAAAACTTGAAAATAATAAACTTATTTTTTGAAAACTCAAGCTTTAGAGGTTGTTCATGTGACAAACATCATCACACAACTCTCATCATCAAGCTCCTCATATTTCAAGTCCAAGAGGCCTTCATGGTCGAAAACTAACAAAAAGAAAAGGAAAGTTTCAAGGCATCAAAGAAACATAACTCATTCTTTGACCAAGACTTGAAAAGAGAAACCTTTCTTGGAAAAACTCAAACTTTAGAGTTTGATCATGTGACAAAGGCCAACATGAAGTGCTCATTACAAAGCTACCATTTTTCCAAGCTCTTTAAGCCTTCATGGCCGAAAAAATCAAGGAACAAAAGCTCAAAAAGAGTTTTCATGAAAAACATAGCCTTGTCTTAACCAAGACATGAAAAAGATGAAACTTTTCTCAAACAAAACTCAAGCTTTAGAGGTCTCATGTTAGGATGAACACATGGCCATCCCAAAAGAGCACTCATCATCAAGCTCTCCTCATTTTGGTCTAGAGGCCGAAAATGAAAGAAAAAGGAGAAAGGATGGAACTTTTTCTTAAGAAAGGTTCAAGCTTTAGAGGCCTCACTTTAAGATGAACTCATGGTTTCATCTTTGAGAGCACTCATCATCAAGCTCTCACTACCATGGCCTTAAGGCCGAAAATGAAAAGGAAGAGAAAAGAAGAAACCGAAAATGTTTGAGACAAAAACTTGCTAACAACACAACTTTCAAACAAGATAAACATTGACCATGAAAGTAAAAGAAAGCATTCTTGAGGAGCTCCCTACCTTAGAGTTTGAGATTGAGAGGAAGTGAAGAAGATGAAGAGGTTGGAGAGGATGAGCTCTTGAACTTGGGAGAAAGGAACTCAAAGTGCTCTAACTCAAAGCTTTAGTGAAATGAACAAAGGTGCTTCAAGTTCCCTAAGCTACCTATTTATAGAGAAGTGAAATGAATTGAATATTGGAGGCCTTTTTGGGGGGAAGAATTCAGCCACATTTTAGCCACAAGGAGGAAGAAATATCTTTGTTCAAAGCATGGTGTTGGTCATTCAAAGTATGGTGAAAAGTCTATGTAACGCCCCAATTTTTACTGTAATTTTTACTGTCATTGGAAATTACTGAATTACCATAGGTAATTATTACATAAGATTTGAGGCCGAACAATCCTTAATAAAGGAATATAACATTAGAAGATAGGTTAGGAGCGATTCATGCGAGAGTCGCAAATCCCGAATTTCTGTACGTGTAAAATGACCAAAATGTCCCTGAAGTTATTTTACTCAGAAAATGAGGATTGTGGGCCCCACATATTCTCAAGGGGATGTTTTGAGAATAATAAGGGATTGTTTGTGTTATGTGTGTTAATAGAGCAGAAGAATCTCAATTTTGAGTTTCGACGCGCGAAATGACCAAAACGCTTCAAGGGTCGCTTTAACTCCGATGTGCGTGCGATCGAGCCCGAACCTCACTAAAATGTTTTAAAATGTGTTTTTAAGCCATGATTAACCATTGGTTAAGCTCGGGTGGCCTCGGCAGTTTTAAGTGAAAATACGATTTTGCCCCTGCTTTTGGGCGCTTTTAATTTCGGGATTTTCGATTCATATACCGAAACCTAAGCAATATTAGGCTCAAATTAAAGCTTATTAAATTCTAAATATTAATCTAGATTCAAAATTATGTATTTAGATTGATTAGAACCCAAAATTGCTCAAAAACACCCAAATTGCTTACTAATTCACTTAAGCCCTTAACCGTAAATTCTCTATATTACATGAATACCTTGCCTACACCTAAATAATGCATGGAACACACAAATTTCACTTCTTTGGGCTGTAATGCACGAAATTATTGATGCCATTATGCAGCTGTATTATTTCCAAAAGTTGCACTAAAACAAAATGCCAAAATGTCACCATAAGAGACATAATTCCTTAATTTCATACAACTTTGTCTAAAATGATTTTTCCTCCATTATTTCTCCTGAAAAATTCTGACAACTACCTCCTCATTTTGGCCAATTAGAAGCCTCAAAATCTTCTATAAATAGGCTTGCTTGAGTGGTCTTGGAATGCTTGGTTCATAACTAGTTTTTAGGAGCACCAAAAACTTTCTTTCTTCCTCCTCTTTGGCTGAATTCTTTCTTCATTTTTTCAAAGAGATTTTGTGTCATTTCACTTCAAGAAATCAAGTTCTCTTCCTCTTCTTCAACTCAGATTAGGTAGGGAGTAGTTTCTAAATTTATTTCTATGCTTTGAGGAGTTGTGTTTTTAGCTCAAAATGATGAAATTATGAACTTACCTTAGCTTTTCATTTTGGTTTTCCTCTTCAATTTTTCTTTAACCAATTCAACCATATGGCCTAGGTGGAACTAAGATGATGGCTTGATGATGAGGACCTTGAGGGTGGGTTGTAAATCCATCACAAGTTAGGCCTCTAAAGCTTGAAAATTCCACTTGATGCAAAACCTTAAAGAATAATGCTTTATGATGCTAAAACAAAGATTTTTAGTTTAGAACTTGAAAGATGTATTTTTTTTTCCTTTTATGTTTTATTTCTTGTTAAGATATGTATTGGGTTGAATTTATAATTCTTTTAAAGTCTTGAAGGAGCTCTAGTAAAGAAACAAAATGAATTTGCATCCATGATTAAGTTTATGCTTTGCATAACCATGTTTACCTTCTATGTCATCACTAAATTTTCAAGAATGAATAAAGGAACTTGCATTTCTCATGTTTAAATTCCAAGCTTGTATTTCATGTTTATGTTTCAAGTCATCACTTAATCTTTCAAGATAATTAAGAGGTTGCATCTCATATTTAATTTATGCTCTCACTATATTTTATAATGGCTAAAAGAATCAACGCATGACATGTTTATTTTATGCCATCACCTAAAGATCCTAGAGCTTAAAGACTTGCCCATGTATCACAAGCAAAGAAATATGATTATTGGAGTTAAAGAATTTATTCTTTAAAAAGTCTTGAGATTGGAGCTTAAAAAGATGTAATAATAATTCTCTTCTCCTCTATCGTCCTGTGCGGACTACCGCCGCTCGGTTTCTTAATATTCTCTTCTCCTCTATCGTCCTGTGCGGATTACCGCGCTCAGCTTTCTTGTATCATGTTTATATTTCAAGTTCTTGCATCATGTTTAATTTTCAAGTCATCACCTTAAATCTTAAAGATAAAGAAATGGAATTGCATATCATGTTTATAATTCCAAGCTATCACCTTATAAAGATAAGATTAAAATAAGGTTGCATAGCATGTTTATAATTCTAAGATGTCACCTAAATCTCTAAAGCTCAAGACTTACTCCTTTTATCTTAAGTGAGAATTTTAATTGTGAAGATCCTCCCAAATTTGACAAAAGAACTAGTATTTTATATGCACTTAAAATATGATTCTATGTAATTGCATGAGGTTCATGATTCGCCACCGATCCGAGTTTAGTATCAATGTGTGATAATGATTTGATATGATTGAAGTTGTGATAATTATGGTTTATTGTTAAGAGAATGATTCATAATTGGTTTAGTAACTAATTAGTTCTATAATTGATAATTCTATGTAAGGATTGGATGCTTATTAAGTACTTGATATCATTGAATGATTTCCTGACTTGCATGTTATAGTTGCTGTTGCAAATAATAAGAATGCTTATACATGAAATGTTCTTATGTAAAATTCACCTTTGTTGCTAGAAGAAAGTGTATCATTGTAAAAGTGTAATTTGGAAAGGTTCTGGCTAAGGAAAGACTTGGTATTTAAGCGTGTCCATTGTGACCCACCTCTCTTTCCTGGGAATCTCCCATATGCATGATTACAGATTGATATATATTATTCTAGCTTAAGACTATAAATGAGAAAATGTTATGATGTTTATGAATTGTATTATGATATAACATGCAAAGATTTAATGGTGACTTAAACTTATAAGAAAATGATCCTTTGGAACCATCAGACTATAGGTGGTGAAAAGGTGATTTTAGCCCCCTAACCTGTTCTCTCAAAAGGGTAGAGTCGGGACTTTAGCTTATCAAAAGGGATAAGTATATGCTAGTGACGACTAGTAAAGTATGAGCTCATAACCTAAATTACTCCCAAAAGGGTGGAGTATAGGGTGGCCCAAGGAAAATAATGATGATGATAAGATTTTAAGTCACCTAAGGCACTAAAGAAATGAAATATGTGCACTGTGTGTCCATGTGTAGCTAATATTATATGACGTTCTTTTATGCATGTTATTTTGATAATGATGATGAGGAATATGATGTAATGATAAAGGAAAAGTTCATTGTAAATATGACATGTTAAGAATAAGATGCATTATAAGACGCATGATTAAAAATTGACGAACCTCGGTTAAGTATTTGTCCGAACTTAAAATGAATCTTTGCATGCTCACTATTTTAGAATAATCCCGAGGTTCCTGGGGACTTTGATGATGACACTGTAGAAGGAGGTACCTTATTGAGAATTCTTTAGCAAGATTCTCACTCCCTTTTCTTTATTTCCGTCATTGTCTCCAGATTCAAATGGCGACATTCGCCCTGCTCGCTGATACCCCTACTTGGGAATTCCACTATGATCCGTGCATCGCTTCGTATCATTTTGAAGGAGGTGCGTAGTTCGTGTTTTTATTTACATAGGTCGTCCATTTGCACATCCTGTCCCTAGTTATCGATTTTCTCCTACTTCTCCCTATGGCGATGAAATGGTTTTCGAACATGCACGCCCACTTGATGAAAAGATGTTACGTTCTTATCCCGCTTCATCTGCTGTCCATGGATTTCCAGTATGTTCCCGAGACGAGATATTCTGAAACTGATCCTTCAGAGGACACTCCTACTCATGTATATCCTGAGAGCTCTGCTCCTACTCCCACACGTGTAAGAGAGGGTAGTGAGGAAACAGTTGTTCAGCCGAGGTTAGCGAGAAGGCCGCCCATGCGACTCTCACTGGTGCATCTCGTATGTCCCCT
Organism: Dalbergia cochinchinensis; assembly: GCA_031216125.1. Classification (NCBI taxonomy): domain Eukaryota; kingdom Viridiplantae; phylum Streptophyta; class Magnoliopsida; order Fabales; family Fabaceae; genus Dalbergia; species Dalbergia cochinchinensis. Next base: position 11,793,485 of record CM062376.1, read on the forward strand.
CCGAGGGAGCTCATCGATGGATCGGATTTATTCCCCATTTTCAGGACAAGGGCCATAGAAGGTTCTTAGTAGACTTATGTGTGATCATGCACCCTAGTTTTAGGATAACCTTCCCGGCTTATGGAGTTATCTAGTTTAGGGGCATGAATTTCCTTAAGTATATTTTCTTTTATGGGTTTGCATAAGATAATGATGTATGAACATAACCCCCCCTTTGAGTGAGGTTATTGTATGTAAATATATGCTATAATGTGCTTATGGATGTTATATGATGGAGCCTAAGTGATATGATGTGGTATATTCTTAAACGTCTTATTATACTCCGCTTACTCGTTCACGTTGTACTCGGCTCACGTTTTCAATTATGTGTTTTAAAAAAAAAAAAAAAGGCTCGTAATTTCACTAAGTATTTTCAAATTATGAAGAAAGAACCAAAGCAAGGAGTAAAGTCTAGTCATTAATCAGATTCAACCTAGGTGTATCTGGTTAATTACTAGGGTGTTACATTTTGGTATCGTGAGCGGTTCGATTCTCATGGAGCCTGAGGATTGGACTAGCTATGCTTCTAAAGCATAATACGTTAGTGACGTCATGTGTAGATGTTTATCATTAGGATGAGCCTAAGGATTAGAAATACATGACTACTGTATGTTGAAAGTGCCATGGTAACTTGCTCACTTTGCATGGAATATTGGGCCTGATCACCTCAGTGTTGCTGTTTTGTGTGTATAGGGACCAATGGCACGTCGACAACAGACTAGGAGCGCAAAGACGTAATAATCAAGACAACGAGACAGACGAAGCACTCCGCGATGTAGCAAGGACCATGAGAATGATGATGGAACGAATGGATCAGGATCGTCAAGCCAATATGAATCAAGGACATGAAATTCCTGAACATGCCCGTTTTGGAGAGTTTCGTAAGGCGAACCCACCAGTTTTCAAGGGGACCTCAATCCAAATATTGCACATGAATGGATTCGGAATATTGAGAAGGTCTTTGTTGTAGTCCCATGCTCGGAGGAGCAAAAGGTCACCTTCGCTACTCATATGCTTGAGGGTGATGCCGCTCGTGGAGAGGTGTTCAAGACTCCTGAGACGACCGACATGGACATTGATTGGGAACTATTCAAGGTCCATTTTTATGAAAAGTACTTTCCAGAGTCGCTAGAAATGCCAAGGACATTGAATTCATGCAACTTGTCCAGGGAATATGAATGTGGCCCAAGACACCGCTGCATTTGAAGAACTCATTAAGTTCTCAAGAATGTACCAAGGAAATCCTGATGAGTACTGGAAATGCATTAAATACGAGTCAGGGTTGAAGGCGGAACTTAATGTGGCAGTTGCACATTTGGAGATTAGGGATTTCTCTACCCTAGTTAACAAATGTCGGATTATTGAAGAAGGTCAGAGAAAACTAAACACCCTAAAATCAGATAATATTACCAAAAAGTTGACACCTCAAGGTCGCTAGCTCAAAAGGCGAATCGACCTCCATTTCCCGCTCAATCAAGACCACAAGGGCCACAAAGAAATTTTCAACAAGGAAGGCCAAACAACAACAACCGCTATAATAACAATCGCTACAACAATAACCCCAAGAATAATCGCAACAACAACAATAACAACAATAAAGGAAAGCACCACAAAGAGGTCCAAAGAAGATTCTCCACGGCCACGCCATCCATGGAATGTCCCGCGCGGCAAGAATCATGGGAGCATGCCATGTCGAGCCGCAACAAACGTGTGCTATCGGTGTGGAAAACCAGGTCATTACTCCCGAGAATGCACTGAAAGGAACCCGCCAACCCCCAATCCCAAGCCGCAATACCAGGGAAGGGTATTTACTGTTAACGTCAAGAAACAACGAAGTCACGAAATCTCGTGGAAGGTAAGGGTAATATGCATGGTAAAGACTTAATTGTACTATATGATTCTGGCGCTTCTCATTCTTTTATCTCCCATTCATGTGTTAAAAGCCTTAATTTACCTATGACTGAGCTTCCTTTTGACCTTATTGTTTCTACCTGACCGAAAACCCGTTAGGACTTGTAAATGTTGTTTAGATTGTAGTTTTATTATAGATAATAGATCCTTTGTTTTAGATCTTATTTGCTTACCCATCGAGGTTTAGATGTGATTCTTGGCATGGATTGGCTTGAGGCCAACTGCATCGTTAAATCATATGAGAAAACCATCACTTTTCTTCCTATTCCTATTGAACCTAAGAAACCCATAAGTCTTTACATAATCGCTGTGGAAATGGACTGTGGTAAGGGTGAGAGTAAAGGTTACATTTTCTTAGCCGCTAGTGATGTAGACTTTGAGCAAAGTATCGATGAGATACCAATAGTAAGAAATTATCCCAAGTATTTCCAGATGAGATACCAGAGTTTCTCAAGAGAGAGATAGAATTTTCCATAGAGTTGCTTCTGCAAAAAGTAGACCTATATCCATAGCCCCATACAGATGTCCCCATTAGAATTGACCGAGTTAAAAACTCAATTGGAAGATTTATTGGAGAAAAAGTTTGTTAGGCCTAGTGCATCACCTTGGGGAGCCCTGTGTTGTTTGTAAAGAAAAAGGATGGGAGTATGAGGATGTGTGTAGATTATAGGCGCTGAATAAAGTAACGGTGAAAAACAAGTATCCTCTCGCTTAGGATCGATGATTTGATGGACCAACCGAAAGGTGCGGTAGTGTTTTCTAAGATAGATTTGAGGTCGCTACCATCAAATTAGAGTGAGAGATGAAGACATACCTAAACGGCCTTTCACTCGAGCACGGCCATTTTGAGTTTGCGTAATGTCCTTTGGGTTAACCAATGCTCCAGCTATTTTTATGGATTACATGAATAGGATCTTTCGACCCTATTTAGATCAGTTTGTAGTTGTCTTTATAGATGACATTCTCATATATTCTAAGACCCATGAAGAGCATGAATGCCACCTAACCATAGTACTAGAGATCTTGAAGGAAAAGAAACTATATGCCAAGATTTCCAAGTGTGAGTTTTGGTTGGATAAGGTGCAATTTTTAGGGCATGTAGTATCTAAGAAAGGAATTGTCAGTAGATCCTAGTAAGGTAGAAGCGGTAGTAAATCGGGAAAGACCAACCACTAGAATCAAGTAAGGAGCTTTTTGGGTTTAGCCGGTTATTACTGTCGATTTATCAAGGGATTTTCCTGCATTTCTACCTTTGACCAAGCTGACTAGGAAGAACACCCCTTTTTCATGGACCCTGGAGTGTGAAAAGAGCTTTCAAGAGTTAAAACACAAGCTAACCTCGACCCTGCTTTAGTGTTACCCGACCCCAATGTGCCTTTCGAGGTGTATTGTGATGCTTCAAAAAGGGTTTAGGTTGTGTATTGATGCAAGATAGGCAAGTGGTGGCCTATGCATCAAGACAACTCAAGCCACATGAGGCAAACTACCCTACCCATGACCTTGAGTTAGGCTGTAGCCGTGTTTGCTCTAAAGATTTGGAGACACCATTTATATGGAGTTAAGTTTGAGGTGTTTTCCGATCACAAGAGTTTGAAATATCTCTTTGATCAAAAAGAGCTAAACATGAGGCAAAGGCGATGGATGGAGTTCTTGAAAGATTATGATTTTGGATTGAACTACCATCCTGGTAAAGCTAATGTAGTAGCCGATGCTTTGAGTAGGAAGTCCTTACAAGTGTCCCGCTTTGATGGTGAAGGAGGTTGAATTGATTGAGCAATTTAGGGACTTAAACCTAGGAATGACTTTGACCACTAAGGGCATCGAGCTTGTCATCTTAGAGTGACAAGTGAGTTCAAAGAAAGGATTGTTCAAGCTCAAGGGGACGATCCGAGTTTCAAGAGACTTTAGGGCAAAGTGAAGGCAGGAAAGTTGATAGGTTTTACCCAAGGAATGGACGATTTGTGGAGGTTTAAAGGTCGAATATGTGTACTGCTAGTGGTGGCCTCGAAAGGATATTTTGGAGGAAGCCCATAAGAGCTATTTTACCCTTCATCCTGGTGCCACCAAGATGTATCAAGATTTGAAGAAGATGTTCGGTGGCCTGGAATGAAGAAAGATGTGTGCACATGGGTGAGTAAGTGCTTGGTGTGTCAAAAGGTGAAGATTGAACACCAAAACCCTCTCGAATGCCGCAACCTCCGCCGATCCTCGAGTGGAAGTGGGATAGTATCTCCATGGATTTTGTGGACTGGATTACTAAGGACCCAAAGGAATCATGATACCATATGGGTAATCGTGGATCGATTGACAAAGTCAGCCCACTTTTTACCTATTAAGGTGACTTATTCCTTGGATAGGTTAGCACAATTATATATTCAGGAGATAGTGAGGTTACATAGGGTGCCGTCGACGATAATCTCTGACCGAGATCCGCGATTTACGCCACGATTTTGGGGAGCCTTTCAAAAGGCATTTGGTTCAAAGTCGTGGTCTAAGCACGACCTATCACCCCCAAACAGATGGTCAATCTGAAAGAACTATCCAAACCTTGGAGGATATGTTAAGGGCATGTGTTTTAGATCAAAGGGGAAGTTGGGATAAGTACCTGCCACTTATTGAATTTGCATATAACAACAGTTATCATGCAAGTATCGGTATGGCAATCGTATGAGGCCCTCTATGGACGGAAATGTCAATCTCCCTTATGTTGGTATGAACCCGAGAACAAAGTTTACTCTGACTGATATTGTGAGGGAAACAACGGAACAAATCAAAAAGATTAGGGATAAGATTCTTACCGCTCAAAGTCCATGTAAAACTATGCGGACAAGCCGCTAAAACCGCTAGATTTTCAAGAAGGACCACGTGTTCCTAAGGATCACCCCCACCACAGTGCATAGGCCGAGCAATAAAAGTAAAGAAATTGAGCCCTGCATTTCTTGGTCCGCTTGAAATCCTTACCAAAGTAGGACTCAGAGCTCACCGTATAGCCCTACCCCGAGTCTATCCAACCTTCATGATGTTTTCCATGTCTCTCGCTTAAGAAAGTATCAATCGACCGAGTCATGTACTAGAGCCGTAACATGTACAATTAAGAGATAACCCGACATTTAACTTACTACCCACGAGAATCGTCGATCGAGGAGTTAAGCAGCTTATGAACAAGGTCGTACTCTCGGTCAAAGTAGCATGGGACAAAGTGAAACCAAGAACTTACATGGGAGCTGGAATCGAACATGAAAGCACAATACCCCGAGTTGTTCTCAGGTAACGAATTTCCGGGGCGAAATTCTTTGTAAGGAGGGGAGTAATGTAACGCCCCAATTTTTACTGTAATTTTTATCATCATTGAAATTACCGAATTACCATAGGTAATTATTACATAAGATTTGAGGCCGAACAATCCTTAATAAAGGAATATAACATTAGAAGATAGGTTAGGAGCGATTCATGCGAGAGTCGCAAATCCCGAATTTCTGTACGTGTAAAATGACCAAAATGTCCTCAAGTTATTTTACTCAAAAATGAGGATTGTGGGCCCCACATATTCTCAAGGGGATGTTTTGAGAATAATAAGGGATTGTTTGTGTTATGTGTGTTAATAGAGCAGAAGAATCTCAATTTTGAGTTTCGACGCGAAATGACCAAAACGCCTCAAGGGTCGCTTTAACTCCGATAAAGGCGACCGAGCCCGAACCTCACTAAAATGTTTTAAAATGTGTTTTTAAGCCATGATTAACCATTGGTTAAGCTCGGGTGGCCTCGGCAGCTTTTAAGTGAAAATACGATTTTGCCCTGCTTTTGGGCGCTTTTAATTTCGGGATTTTCGATTCATATACCAAACCTAAGCAATATTAGGCTCAAATTAAAGCTTATTAAATTCTAAATATTAATCTAGATTCAAAATTATGTATTTAGATTGATTAGAACCCAAAATTGCTCAAAAACACCCAAATTGCTTACTAATTCACTTAAGCCCTTAACCGTAAATTCTCTATATTACATGAATACCTTGCCTACACCTAAATAATGCATGGAACACACAAATTTCACTTCTTTGGGCTGTAATGCACGAAATTATTGATGCCATTATGCAGCTGTATTATTTCCAAAAGTTGCACTAAAACAAAATGCCAAAATGTCACCATAAGAGACATAATTCCTTAATTTCATACAACTTTGTCTAAAATGATTTTTCCTCCATTATTTCTCCTGAAAAATTCTGACAACTACCTCCTCATTTTGGCCAATTAGAAGCCTCAAAATCTTCTATAAATAGGCTTGCTTGAGTGGTCTTGGAATGCTTGGTTCATAACTAGTTTTTAGGAGCACCAATAACTTTCTTTCTTCCTCCTCTTTGGCTGAATTCTTTCTTCATTTTTTTCAAAGAGATTTTGTGTCATTTCACTTCAAGAAATCAAGTTCTCTTCCTCTTCTTCAACTCAGATTAGGTAGGGAGTAGTTTCTAAATTTATTTCTATGCTTTGAGGAGTTGTGTTTTTAGCTCAAAATGATGAAATTATGAACTTACCTTAGCTTTTCATTTTGGTTTTCCTCTTCAATTTTTCTTTAACCAATTCAACCATATGGCCTAGGTGGAACTAAGATGATGGCTTGATGATGAGGACCTTGAGGGTGGGTTGTAAATCCATCACAAGTTAGGCCTCTAAAGCTTGAAAATTCCACTTGATGCAAAACCTTAAAGAATAATGCTTTATGATGCTAAAACAAAGATTTTTAGTTTAGAACTTGAAAGATGTATTTTTTTCCTTTTATGTTTTATTTCTTGTTAAGATATGTATTGGGTTGAATTTATAATTCTTTTAAAGTCTTGAAGGAGCTCTAGTAAAGAAACAAAATGAATTTGCATCCATGATTAAGTTTATGCTTTGCATAACCATGTTTACCTTCTATGTCATCACTAAATTTTCAAGAATGAATAAAGGAACTTGCATTTCTCATGTTTAAATTCCAAGCTTGTATTTCATGTTTATGTTTCAAGTCATCACTTAATCTTTCAAGATAATTAAGAGGTTGCATCTCATATTTAATTTATGCTCTCACTATATTTTATAATGGCTAAAAGAATCAACGCATGACATGTTTATTTTATGCCATCACCTAAAGATCCTAGAGCTTAAAGACTTGCCCATGTATCACAAGCAAAGAAATATGATTATTGGAGTTAAAGAATTTATTCTTTAAAAAGTCTTGAGATTGGAGCTTAAAAAGATGTAATAATAATTCTTCTCCTCTATCGTCCTGTATGACTACCGCTCCGGTTTCTTAATATTCTCTTCTCCTCTATCGGTCCTGGCGGATTACCGCCGCTCCAGCTTTCTTGTATCATGTTTATATTTCAAGTTCTTGCATCATGTTTAATTTTCAAGTCATCACCTTAAATCTTAAAGATAAAGAAATGGAATTGCATATCATGTTTATAATTCCAAGCTATCACCTTATAAAGATAAGATTAAAATAAGGTTGCATAGCATGTTTATAATTCTAAGATGTCACCTAAATCTCTAAAGCTCAAGACTTACTCCTTTTATCTTAAGTGAGAATTTTAATTGTGAAGATCCTCCCAAATTTGACAAAAGAACTAGTATTTTATATGCACTTAAAATATGATTCTATGTAATTGCATGAGGTTCATGATTCGCCATCGATCCGAGTTTAGTATCAATGTGTGATAATGATTTGATATGATTGAAGTTGTGATAATTATGGTTTATTGTTAAGAGAATGATTCATAATTGGTTTAGTAACTAATTAGTTCTATAATTGATAATTCTATGTAAGGATTGGATGCTTATTAAGTACTTGATATCATTGAATGATTTCGTGACTTGCATGTTATAGTTGCTGTTGCAAATAATAAGAATGCTTATACATGAAATGTTCTTATGTAAAATTCACCTTTGTTGCTAGAAGAAAGTGTATCATTGTAAAAGTGTAATTTGGAAAGGTTCTGGCTAAGGAAAGACTTGGTATTTAAGCGTGTCCATTGTGACCCACCTCTCTTTCCCCGGGAATCTCCCATATGCATGATTACAGCTTGATATATATTATTCTAGCTTAAGACTATAAATGAGAAAATGTTATGATGTTTATGAATTGTATTATGATATAACATGCAAAGATTTAATGGTGACTTAAACTTATAAGAAAATGATCCTTTGGAACCATCAGACTATAGGTGGTGAAAAGGTGATTTTAGCCCCTAACCCGTTCTCTCAAAAGGGTAGAGTCGGGACTTTAGCTTATCAAAAGGGATAAGTATATGCTAGTGACGACTAGTAAAGTATGAGCTCATAACCTAAATTACTCCCAAAAGGGTGGAGTATAGGGTGGCCCAAGGAAAATAATGATGATGATAAGATTTTAAGTCACCTAAGGCACTAAAGAAATGAAATATGTGCACTCTGTCCATCTGTAGCTAATATTATATGACGTTCTTTTATGCATGTTATTTTGATAATGATGATGAGGAATATGATGTAATGATAAAGGAAAAGTTCATTGTAAATATGACATGTTAAGAATAAGATGCATTATAAGACGCATGATTAAAAATTGACGAACCTCGGTTAAGTATTTGTCCGAACTTAAAATGAATCTTTGCATGCTCACTATTTTAGAATAATCCCGAGGTTCCCGGGACTTTGATGATGACATCAGAGAAGGAGGTACCTTATTGAGAATTCTTTAGCAAGATTCTCACTCCTTTTCTTTATTTCCGTCATTGTCTCCAGATTCAAATGGCGACATTCGCCCTGCTCGTTGATACCCTACTTGGGAATTCCACTATGATCCTGCATCGCTCGTATCATTTTGAAGGGAGGTGCGATTCGTGTTTTTATTTACATAGGTCGCCCATTTGCACATCCTGTCCCTAGTTAACGATTTTCTCCTACTTCTCCCTATGGCGATGAAATGGTTTTCGAACATGCACGCCCACTTGATGAAAGGATGTTACGTTCTTATCCCGCTTCATCTGGCTGTCCATGGATTTCCAGAGTATGTTCGAGACGAGATATTAAAACTGATCCTTCAGAGGACACTCCTACTCATGTATATTCTCGAGAGCTCGCTCCTACTCCCACACGCAAGAGAGGGTAGTGAGGAAACAGCTTGTTCAAATGAGGTTAGCGAGAAGGCCGCCCATGCGACTCCCACTGGTGCATCTCGTATGTCCTCTCCCGAGGAGCTCATCGATGGATCGGATTTATTCCCCATTTTCAGGACAAAGGCCATAGAAGGTTCTTAGTAGACTTATGTGTGATCATGCACCCTAGTTTTAGGATAACCTTCCCGGCTTATGGAGTTATCTAGTTTAGGGGCATGAATTTCCTTAAGTATATTTTCTTTTATGGGTTTGCATAAGATAATGATGTATGAACATAACCCCCCCTTTGAGTGAGGTTATTGTATGTAAATATATGCTATAATGTGCTTATGGATGTTATATGATGGAGCCTAAGTGATATGATGTGATATATTCTTAAACGTCTTATTATACTCCGCTTACTGCTCACGCTGTACTCGGCCCACGCTTTCAATTATGTGTTTTAAAAAAAAAAAAAAAGGCTCGTAATTTCACTAAGTATTTTCAAATTATGAAGAAAGAACCAAAGCAAGGAGTAAAGTCTAGTCATTAATCAGATTCAACCTAGGTGTATCTGGTTAATTACTAGGGTGTTACAGTCTAGCTATGCATGTCCTAAAGCATGGCTAGAATGTACCTTATTTTCCAACCTTTAAAAATGCATGAAAATACAAAATTTTGGGCTGCACAAGGGTGAAGAAAACCGTGCTCCTCATGCCCAAAAAGAAGAGAAAATTTTCTAGACTTAAATTCCCAAAGCATAGGTAATGTGTTGTAAGACATGTTGTCTTGAAAAAGTTTGATAGAAAGCTTGAATGACCACAAAAACAAATCATTCTTTTTGAATTGAAAGACATAATTTAATTCATTTTAGAAATGAATTGAAAACCTTGATTGACCATATAAAATATTCTTTGAGTCTTGAGTGACAATTTTTCTTGAAAGTTGATCATTGATTGAAAGTGTTCAAGACACATGTCACAAGATAGCTTGAACACATAGACTAATTTTTTTTGATGATTTCTAGAGAAAATGGTGCCATTCTTGGCAGCCTTGGGGAGGAGAAATATCTCCTTAAACCATGTTCTAGAAGTGTGTTTTGGTGTGACATAGGTTAGGCTTAGGATTAAAAATTGCTAAGTAGGTACTTAGGTGCACTAATAGGTTAATTAAAACCATAAATCCCTAGGTTTAGAGGTGGTCTACAAGGATTAGGGAGTCAACACCTCTAGGACTAGTGATGTGAGTGTGACAACTTGTCTCAAAAACAAAAGTTGATGTGAATAGTGGAAACACTATTCGACACTATTCACATATTCTTTTTCCTTTTTAAAGAATAAGACTATGATGAGATTTGAATTTTCCCTAAGCAATTTTAGGTTCCAATTAATTCTAAATGATGGTTTTGGCTCTAGATTAATTATGGAAATTAATTAACCTTTAATTAGAGCCTAATATTGCTTAGGTTTGGAGTTAAACGGCTCATTGAGCCGAAGATGCAATATGCAGGGGCAAAATCGTAATTTTACTAAAAGTTGCCCGATCTCCGGGACTTAAACCGACATAGTTTATGCCTTAAAATCATTGTTTTGAACCTCAGAACAAAGTCCGGGTCAAAACGGAACTTAATACTGCCTTAATTCTCTTACAGGGGTGTTCTGGTCATTTACGCGCAGAAATCTCAGAAATGAGGTTTTCCCGCTTTGTTAGGCGCCCATGCTCATATAATCCCCTTCATATAACATATGAATCCTATGAGGATGGCCAAAGCCGGCCGTCCTCAGTGTTTCGTAAAAATGACCTCAGGGCAATTTGGTCATTATGAAAGTTTAGCTAAAATCGGGCGTTACATTACTCCCTCCTTAAAAGAATTTCGTCCTCGAAATTCCTTACCTGAGAACATCTCGGGGTATTGTGCTCGCATGTTGGCCTCCAACTCCCATGTGAAATCTTCGGCCTTCCCGCGTCCCCATGCGACCTTGACCAACCAAGATCGACTTATTTCTCACCGCTTGACTCCTCGGTCCACAATTCTCGTGGGGCGTGTTAAATGTCAGTCATCCCTTAATTGTACGTGTTCGCTCTAGCACATGACTTGGGTCGACCGTACTTTCGTGAATCGGGAGACATGGAAAACATCGTGGAGATTGGATAGATTTGGGGGTAGGGCTATGCGGTATGCTCTGCACCCTACTCTACCGAGGATTTCGAATGGGCCAAGGAATCTGGGCTTAACTTTTTCACCTTCATAGCTCGACCTATGCCTGGTGGTGGGGTTATCTTGAGAAAACGTGTTCCCTACTTGGAACTTAATCGCTTACGCCGCTTGTCCGCATAGCTTTTCGTCGGCTTTGAGCAAGAAGAATCCTATCCCTAATCTTTTAACTGCTCCGCTGCTTCCCTCACTAAGTCTGGTCCAATTAGACTTTGCTCTCCGTGTTCGTATCAACATAGGGGTGATTGACATTTTCGTCCATAAAGGGCTTCATACGGTTGCCATACCGATACTTGCGTGGTAATCGTTGTTATACGCAAATTCGATTAGTGGTGTATTTATCCCAACTCCTTTCTCGGTCTAGAACACACGCCTAAGCATATCCTCCAAGGTTTGGATTGTTCTCTCAGATTGGCCATCTGCTTGTGGGTGGTAAGTCGTGCTTAAGCACAGCTTCGAACCAAACGCCTTTTGAAAGGCTCCCTAGAACCGTGATGTAAACCGCGGATCCCGATCCGAGATTATCATCGACGGCACTCCATGTAGTCTCACAATCTCTTGGATATACAATTGTGCCAACCTATCCAAGGAATATGTCACTTTAATAGGTAGAAAGTGGGTCGACTTCGTCAATCTATCCACTATTACCCATATAGGGTCATGATTGGCTTGGGTCGTTGGTAGTCCAGACACAAAATCCATTGAGATGCTATCCCACTTCCATTCGGGAATCGATAGGGGTTGCAACATACCGCAGGGTTTTTGGTGCTCTATCTTCACCTTCTGGCATACTAGGCACTTACTAACCCAATTGCAAACATCCTTCTTTAATCCAGGCCACCAAAACATCTTCTTCAAGTCTTGGTACATCTTGGTGGCACCAGGATGAATTGAAAATTGCTCTTGTGGGCCTCCTTAAGAATCTCTTTCCGGAGGTCACCACTAGCAGTACACATATACGCCCTTCAAACCTCCACATACCATCCTTTCCTTGGACAAAACCTTTCGCTTTATCCGCCTTTATCGCCTCTTAGGGTCTCTTGAAACTCGCCATCTACCCTTTGGGCTTGAGTGATTCTCCCACTAATTCACTTGACACACTAAGGTGGCAAACTCTCATACCCGTAGGGGTTATGGTTATTCCTAGGTTCAGGTCTCTAAAAGCCTCGATCAATTCATCCTCCTTGATCATTAAGTGGGATAGGTGTAAGGATTTCCTACTTAGGGCATCGGCTACGACATTAGCTTTTCCGGGATGGTAGTTTAATCCGAAATCATAATCCTTCAAGAACTCCATCCACCTCATTTGCCTCATGTTAAGCTCTTTCTGATCAAAAAGGTACTTTAAACTCTTGTGATCGGAGAACACCTCGAACCTCACCCCGTACAAATGGTGTCTCCAGATCTTGAGAGCAAACACAACGGCGGCCAATTCTAGGTCATGGGTGGGGTAGTTTGTTTCATGTGGCTTGAGTTGCCTCGATGCATAGGCTACCACTTGCCTATTTTGCATCAAGACACAACCTAGACCTTTACCGGAAGCGCCACAGTATACCTCAAAAGGCTCCTTAGGGTCGGGGAGAACTAGGACTGGGGTGGAAGTCAACTTATGCTTTAGTTTCAAAACTCTTCTCACAACTGGGGTCCGCATAAAAGGAGTGTCTTTTCTAGTAAGCTTGGTTAATGGTAGTGCAATCTGGGAAATTCCCTTGATGACCCTACGATAATAGCCAGCTAATCCCAATAAGCTCCTTATCTCCGTCACGGTCCTAGGTTGTTCCCAATTCATCACTGCTTCCACCTTACTAGGATCGACTGCAATTCCTCCTCTAGACACTACATGCCCTAGAAATTTCACTTCTCCCAACCAAAACTCACATTTAGACAACTTGGCATAAAGTCTCTTCTCCCTCAAAATCTCTAATACTATGACTAAATGTTGCTCATGCTCTTCGTGGGTCCTTGAATAAATGAGTATATCATCTATAAAGACAACCACTAACTTATCCAAATAGGGTCTAAAGATCCTATTCATGTAATCCATGAAAACAAATTGAGCATTGGTCAATCCAAAAGACATAACCGCAAACTCAAATGTCCATATCGAAAAGTAAAAGCCGCCTTGGGTATATCCTCATCCCTAACTCTAACTGATGATAACCAGACCTCAAGTCAATCTTAGAAAACACTACCGCACCTCTCAACTGGTCCATCAAATCGTCAATTCTAGGCAAAGGGTACTTATTTTTCACTGTTACTTTGTTCAATTGCCTATAATCGACACACATCCTCATGCTTCCGTCCTTCTTTTTCACAAACAACACCGGGGCTCCCCAGGGTGATGCACTCGGCCTAATGAAATTCTTTTCCAAAAGGTCCTCTAACTGGGTTTTCAACTCGGCCAATTCCAAAGGGGGGATTCTATATGGGGCTATGGATATGGGTCCGGGACCTGGGAGTAACTCTATTGAGAATTCAATCTCTCTCTTAGGGGGAAATTCTGGAATTTCATCCTGAAATACTTCGGGATAGTTCCTTACTATGGGTATCTCCTCGATGCTCTGCTCAAAGTCGACATCACTAGCAGCCAAAAGAATGTAACCTTTTTCACTCTTACCACAGCTTAGGTCTATAGCATTTAGGTACACTCTCATGGTTTCCCTAGGTTCAGGGGGAATGGGGAGAAAGGTGATGGTTTTCTCATAGCAGTTTAACAACACACGGTTGGCCCAAAGCCAATCCATGCCTGTAATTACCTCTAGTCCTTTCATGGGTAAGCATACGAAATCTAGAACAAATGGTCTATTTTCTAGAATGAAACTGCATTCCAAACAACATTTGCTAGTTCTAACTGGTTTCCCAATGGGGGTAGAGACAACAAGATAAAAGGGGAGTTCAGACACAGTCAAACCTAGGGTCTCTACACAAGAATATGATATAAAGGAATGGGTTGCGCCTGAATCATACAAGATACCTAGGTTTTTACCGCTCATTTCACACTTACCTTCCACGAGATCCGGGACGTTGTCGCCTCTTCCGCATTGAGGGTGTAGACCCTTCCTTGACGTTGCGGCTTCGGGTTGGGGGTTGGCTGGTTCCTTTTGGGACAATCTTTGGAGTAGTGTCCCAATTCTCCGCATCGGTAGCACACATCTAACCCGGCCTGACACGGCAAGCTTCCATGGGGTCTGCCGCACTTGGGATACTCCGCATGTGGGGTGGAAGATGTCCCTTGAGGTGCCTTCCCCTTATTATTCACGGGCTTGTTCTTGTTGTTGTTGTGGTTATTGTTGTTGTTCTTCGGTTTGAAGTCCTTCCGAGGTCCCTGAGGCTTGGATCCGGATTGGGACTTCTGTTGGGGTTGAAACTTCTGCGACCCCTTTTTCTTGAACTGCTGGCCTTGAGGTGCCAGCTTCTTGTTGCTGGAGTTGCCGGACCTTGTCGCATTCAACTCCCGTTGCCCTTCCTCAATAATACGGCATTTGTTCACCAGGGTTGGGAAGTCCCTGATTTCTAGATGAGCGACCGCTACCTTGAGCTCCGCTCTCAACCCCGCTTCGCATTTCCGCATATTCCAGATTCGCCGTGGTTGGCCTGGTACATCCTTGAGAACTTGATGAGGTCCTCGAATTTGGCGGTATATTGTGCAACCGTCCGATTCTCCTGGAACAATTGCATGAACTCCACTTCCTTGGCGTTGTGAACAGACTCTGGGAAGTACTTCTCATAGAAGTGAACTTTAAATACTTCCCAGTTGATGCCCTCACTGGTCGCTTCCAGCAGCCTCTGGGCTCACCCACCAAAGAATTGGCGTCACCTTCGAGCATGTATGTGGCGAACCTCACTTTTTGCTCCTCAGAGCACGGTATCACGCCAAAGATCTTCTCCATGTTTCGGATCCACTCTTCGGCATGGTTTGGGTTAGCAGTTCCCTTGAAGGTGGGTGGATTCGCCCTACGAAATTCGCCGAAGCGAACATGCTCCTAATCTCAAAGCAGGGGAGCTGTACAAAGATTCTCACGCTGGTCCATTCGCTTGAACAAGTCGTGTCATGGTCGCAGCCATCCGACGAAACGGCAGCAATGCATTGTCTAGGCCAACATTTGGTGTAGTGCTAGGTCATTGCCGCGGTGCCATTGGTCCCTATACACACAAAACAGCAACACTGAGTTGATCAGGCTCAATCCTCCTAGTAAAGTGAGCAAGTTACCATGGCACGTGCAACAAACAGAAGTCATGTATCACTTAATCCTAAAACTTCCTATTCATGACATTTCTAGCGGAATATGCTTAAGAAGCATAGTCAGTCCAATCCTCAGGCTCCTGTGAGAACCGAATCGCCTCGATACTAAATGTAACACCCTAATATTCAACCCAATACTACTAGTACGCATTTAGGCCAAATATTAGTCGTTACTTTCATCGGCATGGTTCATCTTCTTGAGAAATAGACTTAACGAAAATACGAGCCAACTTTTTTTTTTTGAAATCGTTACTTAAAATAGAAGCCGCGCGTAACTTTACGAGTCAGTATCATAGTATACGGAACGATAACATAGGATTGGCTCCAAACCATAACATCGAACATAACATCAATCATAACTGAAATACCTCATAGATAAAATATGCCTACCCTACAGGGCAGGACTCTTCAAGTACATAGTAACATGAATACGGCAGAAAAACAAAATACATGGAAAAGAACTGGAAAGAAGCATCCCTACCCATGTGCAACCTAAGGTGGATAACCTCAACACAAAAGAGGTATCATCCATACTATGTGACGTGTGTGCACTAAGGACTACCCTCCAATCTCCATAGCAGACTCACGGCACGGAGGAACGAGCCAATCCACGGGCGGAGCTCGGCAGGTGCAGGCATGCCCTGTGGATCAACGTGTCGCCCACGCCGGGTCGTGGTCCGCACCAAGCCCTCCGACGCCGAGTGATCGTCTCCTCGCCGCTATCTGTCGCCGAGGCGAGCGGGGGCAGAGCCCTCATGGTCCATGGGGAATCTCTCCGAGGGTCCTCCTCTCGAGTGCCGCGATGATGGCACGCATCGGCGCGTCCGCTGAACCGGCAGAGTGGGTCCGCAGTTCCTCTCATGTCCTGGCCGGGCATGCTCAAAGATCGCGCGGTCACCATAGGGGGATGCTGGGGAGAAGCGATAACAATACAAGGGGTGTGCGAATGGCCGCCCTAAAAACATGAAGATGCGCACGATAATCGCCCTCAAAATGAAATGACCCATGCTCCGGTCATGGTGGATCTCCCACCGTGGCGTGTCAATGAATAGGACGAAGGTCGCCATCTCGCTCAAGACGAATGGAAAGGAAAAGATAGAGGAGTGAGATTCTTACTAAAGAAACTCAGTAGGGTTTTCCTTCTATCCTAGGTGTCATCATATACGCCTCAGGAATCTCGGTTATTTATAAAATAATGGACATACATAGGTTCAATTATGAGTTTTCCAAAAATCTCACTTTCCGAGAACTGCTCTTTTTAACATGGCACTTGTGTTACATAGGCTATATACTAAAATCATAGACATAAATCATGTATCTTGGTACATAGAACATAAATCATATAACTGGTACATGGAACATAAATCATATAACTGTACATGGAATATAAATCATATAACTGTACATGAAACATAAATCATATAACTAGTACATGAAACATAAATCATATAGCTGGTACATGAAACATAAATCATATAATCAAGTTACTTAGGTGACATAAGAACCTTTACTTAATCACGCCTCGATATTTCTCCTTTTGAGAAATCTCTAGGTTATGAGCTCATACCACGCTAGTCGTCACTAGCATCTAGACTTTATCCATTTGGATAAGTCAACTTCCGACTTTAAGTACGGGTTTAAGCGGCTAGAATCACATTGTCCCCACCCTTAATTCGGTGGTTTCAAAGGATTGCATTCTGATGTTCTAAGTCATCCTAAGTTTAACATGTTTCTTTAAGATGCCACATAATTAATGCATAACACATAATTACTACCTCGGCATCTTTAAGTCCTTTTAAGAATAATAATAACATGTTAATACACGCTATCACATAGCGATAATAGTTAACATGACACCATACTCGCCATGAGCTAACACATCAATTCATCATCAAACTTAGAGGCGCATAATCATCCCTTAAGGTAAAAATCCCTAAATCGGGTAACCTCAAACTTTCCCATTACTTTCTAGTATATTTATGGGATTGATTAACCTCATTACCATAATCCATTAGGTTCTAATTCCTAATTAATTATGGTTGGACAGCCTTATGTAGTTGTTCATATTTGATGAATTACGTGTTCTAGAAAATGCGTTTTAAGCCCTTTTCTCAAGATCCGACTTTTTCTATGGTGCAATAATTAATACCTAAGCCAATTATGAGTCACTCCCACACATCTAGACATAATCTAATGTGATTCTAAATATTTTATCAAGGCTGGGCAGAAACTCATTTTGCCATTCTTTATAGTTCTAGAATTCACATATTAAGCAAACAAAGTCACTAATAATGCTTTAAAGAGTCTAGAACAATTATCACATACTTGGCAAGGTATTACAACATATTTAGACCACCCAAAACAGAATTTAAGGTGCTGGAATTTACTAAGGCAGAACCGAAATCCTTAAGGCATAAAATCATGAGAAAAACCTTTCTTTCAACCATATAACTTGCTAGTTTCTCTTGGAACCTTTTTGGGACTTCAAGACTATGTAAGATCAAAGTTTATTTTGCCAAAACTCATCATGGAACACCAAGGGCAGCAGCCATTTCGCTTGCTCTTGGCAAGGATTTAAAACTTAAAAACATGTTTAAAACCTTGGTTAAGTGCATCAAAGCTTAGAAAAATTCTAAGACATGCATTATGGGCCCTTGTAGTTAAATGAAACTCATCCTAGAGCCATTTACACCACATGGGCGAATGATGTTCAAGGAGATATCTCCTTGATTAAATTCTTTTCTTAAGATGAAATGGGCAAGTCTTTGAGCTCTAAAGTTTCAAGTGGTGACATAAAATAAACGTATATGCATTTCATTTTATAGTCCTTTAGAAAATAAAGTGATAGCACAAAGTAAAGATGAAATGCATCTTCATTCTTATTCTTAGAGTTTAGTGATGACTTGAAATATAAAATGAGATGCAAAGCTTGAAACATAAACGCAGCATTGTGCAAGTTCATTCATTATCTTGGGTCTTAGTGATGGCATAGGAAATAAACGTATAATGCGAAGCATAAACGTAAACGTGGATGCAACTTCTTTTATATCTTGTTTAGAGCTCTTGCAAGACTTTAAGGGAAATAAGGTTTCAACCCATAACTCATCCTCACAAGAAAAGAAAACTAAACTCATGACCAACATGGAAGAAAGTAACCGTAATATGCTTGGCCTAGGGACCAAGTCTATGCTCTAGAGCTTTGTTCATGTGACATACATCAACATGAAGCCCTCATCATCAAGCTACCATTTTTCTAAGTCCCAAAGCCTTTCATGGCCGAATACTCAAGGGAAAGAAATGGGGTTTTCAAAGATCCAAGAGAAACATAACTATGTCTTGAGCAAAACTTGAAAATAATAAACTTATTTTTTGAAAACTCAAGCTTTAGAGGTTGTTCATGTGACAAACATCATCACACAACTCTCATCATCAAGCTCCTCATATTTCAAGTCCAAGAGGCCTTCATGGCCGAAAACTAACAAAAAGAAAAGGAAAGTTTCAAGGCATCAAAGAAACATAACTCATTCTTTGACCAAGACTTGAAAAGAGAAACCTTTCTTGGAAAAACTCAAACTTTAGAGTTTGATCATGTGACAAAGGCCAACATGAAGTGCTCATTACAAAGCTACCATTTTTCCAAGCTCTTTAAGCCTTCATGGCCGCAAAAATCAAGGAACAAAAGCTCAAAAAGAGTTTTCATGAAAAACATAGCCTTGTCTTAACCAAGACATGAAAAAGATGAAACTTTTCTCAAACAAAACTCAAGCTTTAGAGGTCTCATGTTAGGATGAACACATGGCCATCCCAAAAGAGCACTCATCATCAAGCTCTCCTCATTTTGGTCTAGAGGCCGAAAATGAAAGAAAAAGGAGAAAGGATGGAACTTTTTCTTAAGAAAGGTTCAAGCTTTAGAGGCCTCACTTTAAGATGAACTCATGGTTTCATCTTTGAGAGCACTCATCATCAAGCTCTCACTACCATGGCCTTAACGCCCAAAATGAAAAGGAAGAGAAAAGAAGAAACCGAAAATGTTTGAGACAAAAACTTGCTAACAACACAACTTTCAAACAAGATAAACATTGACCATGAAAGTAAAAGAAAGCATTCTTGAGGAGCTCCCTACCTTAGAGTTTGAGATTGAGAGGAAGTGAAGAAGATGAAGAGGTTGGAGAGGATGAGCTCTTGAACTTGGGAGAAAGGAACTCAAAGTGCTCTAACTCAAAGCTTTAGTGAAATGAACAAAGGTGCTTCAAGTTCCCTAAGCTACCTATTTATAGAGAAGTGAAATGAATTGAATATTGGAGGCCTTTTGGGGGGAGAATTTCGGCCACATTTCAGCCACAAGGAGGAAGAAATATCTTTGTTCAAAGCATGGTGTTGGTCATTCAAAGTATGGTGAAAAGTCTAGCTATGCATGTCCTAAAGCATGGCTAGAATGTACCTTATTTTCCAACCTTTAAAAATGCATGAAAATACAAAATTTTGGGCTGCACAAGGGTGAAGAAAACCGTGCTCCTCATGCCCAAAAAGAAGAGAAAATTTTCTAGACTTAAATTCCCAAAGCATAGGTAATGTGTTGTAAGACATGTTGTCTTGAAAAAGTTTGATAGAAAGCTTGAATGACCACAAAAACAAATCATTCTTTTTGAATTGAAAGACATAATTTAATTCATTTTAGAAATGAATTGAAAACCTTGATTGACCATATAAAATATTCTTTGAGTCTTGAGTGACAATTTTTCTTGAAAGTTGATCATTGATTGAAAGTGTTCAAGACACATGTCACAAGATAGCTTAAACACATAGACTAATTTTTTTTTGATGATTTCTAGAGAAAATGGTGCCATTCTTGGCAGCCTTGGGGAGGAGAAATATCTCCTTAAACCATGTTCTAGAAGTGTGTTTTGGTGTGACATAGATTAGGCTTAGGATTAAAAATTGCTAAGTAGGTACTTAGGTGCACTAATAGGTTAATTAAAACCATAAATCCCTAGGTTTAGAGGTGGTCTACAAGGATTAGGGAGTCAACACCTCTAGGACTAGTGATGTGAGTGTGACAACTTGTCTCAAAAAGAAAAGTTGATGTGAATAGTGGAAACACTATTCGACACTATTCACATATTCTTTTTCCTTTTAAAGAATAAGACTATGATGAGATTTGAATTTTCCTAAGCAATTTTAGGTTCCAATTAATTCTAAATGATGGTTTTGGCTCTAGATTAATTATGGAAATTAATTAACCTTTAATTAGAGCCTAATATTGCTTAGGTTTGGAGTTAAACGGCTCATTGAGCCGAAGATGCAATATGCAGGGGCAAAATCGTAATTTTTACCAAAAGTTGCCCGGGATCTCCGGGACTTAAACCGACATAGTTTATGCCTTAAAATCATTGTTTTGAACCTCAGAACAAAGTCCGGGTCAAAACGGAACTTAATACTGCCTTAATTCTGTTACAGGGGTGTTCTGGTCATTTACGCGCAGAAATCTCAGAAATGAGGTTTTCCCGCTTTGTTAGGCACCCATGCTCATATAATCCCCTTCATATAACATATGAACCCTATGAGGATGGCCAAAGCCGGCCGTCCCCGTGTTTCGGGTAAAAATGACCTCAGGGGCAATTTGGTCATGATGAAAGTTTAGCGAAAATCGGGGCGTTACATCTAGGGTCTCCTAAAACTCTCTATCCTCCTGTTGAGCTTTGAATGATCCTTTTCCTAAAGTCACTCGTTACACTAAGATGGCATGCCTTTATGCTCTTAGTGGTCAAGGTCATACCTAGGTTTAGGTCTCTAAACTTTTCAATCAGCTCAACTTCCTTAACCATCATGTGGGATAGGTGTAATGATTTCCTACTTAAGGCGTCTTCCACTACATTGGCCTTGCCAGGATGGTAGTTCAACTCAAAGTCATAATCCTTCAAAAACTCCATCCACCTTCTCTGCCTCATGTTTAGCTCTTTTTGATCAAAGAGATACTTCAGACTCTTGTGATCAGAAAACACCTCGAATTTTACTCCGTACAAGTGGTGTCTCCATACCTTTAGAGCAAACACTACGGTGGCTAACTCAAGGTCATGTGTGGGGTAGTTTGCCTCATGAGGTTTGAGTTGTCGCGATGCATAGGCTACCACTTGCCTATTTTACATCAACACACCACCCAATCCTTTCCCAGAAGCATCACAATATACCTCAAAGGGCACATTGAGGTCAGGTAGTACTAAAATCGGGGTTGAGGTTAGCTTCTGTTTCAATTCTTGGAAGGTCTTTTCACACTCTGGGGTCCAAGTAAAAGAGGCATTCTTCCTAGTAAGCTTGGTAAAGGGTAAGGAAATCTGAGAAAATCCTTTAATAAACCTACGGTAATATCCAGCAAGTCCTAAAAAGTTTCGTATCTCCGTTACAGTAGTAGGTCTCTCCCAACTCATCACAGCTTCTATTTTACTAGGATCCACCGTGATTCCCCCTTTTGACACTACATGCCCTAAGAACATCACTTCCTTCAACCAGAATTCACACTTAGATAATTTAGCATAAAGTTTCTTTTCCTTCAAAATCTCCAAAACTGTTCTTAAATGATTTTCATGCTCCTTGTAGGTCTTCGAATAGATGAGTATATCATCTATGAAAACAACCACAAACTGATCCAAATAGGGTCTAAAAATCCTATTCATATAATCCATAAACACAGCAGGAGCATTGGTCAGTCCAAATGACATCACTGTGAATTCAAAGTGGCCGTATCGAGTTCGAAAGGCCGTCTTTGGTATGTCTTCATCTCTCACTCTTATTTGATGATATCCTGACCTCAAGTCTATCTTTGAGAACACTACCGCCCCTCTCAACTGATCCATTAAATCAT
Organism: Dalbergia cochinchinensis; assembly: GCA_031216125.1. Taxonomy (NCBI): domain Eukaryota; kingdom Viridiplantae; phylum Streptophyta; class Magnoliopsida; order Fabales; family Fabaceae; genus Dalbergia; species Dalbergia cochinchinensis. Next base: position 11,815,860 of record CM062376.1, read on the forward strand.
CAATCCTAGGCAAAGGGTACTTGTTCTTTACTGTCACTCAGTTCAATTGCCTATAATCGATGCATAACCTCTTACTTCTATCCTTTTTCTTAACAAATAGGACCGGGGCTCCCCATGGTGAAACACTTGGTCTTACAAACTTCTTTTCTAAAGGCTCCTCTAATTGAGTCTTTAACTCAGCTAATTCTAGTGGTGACATCCTATAGGGTACTATGGATATTGGTCCTATCCCCAGAACCAGCTCTATGGAGAACTCAATTTCTCTTTTTGGAGGGAATTTGGGTATATCATCAGGAAACACCTCAGGATAGTCTCTCACAACGGGTATCTTATCAAGATTTTGCTTAAAGTCTACATCGCTAGCAGCTAGGAGAACATATCCCTTACTTTCTCCCTCACCACAGTTTATTTCTACAGTATTAATGTACAGGCTTAGGGGTTTTCTAGGTTCACTAGGAATAGGAAGAAAAATGATAGACTTGTCATAACAATTTAACATTACACAGTTGGCATAAAGCCAATCCATGCCGAGGATTATATCTAGACCTTGCATAGGTAGACAGACTAAATCAAGAACAAAAGATCTACTTTCAACAATGAAACAACAGTTCAGGCAACATCTACAAGTCCTAACAGGTTTTCCAGTAGGGGTAGAAACAGTAAGATCAAACGGGAGTTCTGACACTTGTAATTTTAGAGATTCAACACAAGTATGGGATATGAATGAATGAGTAGTGCTAGAGTCAAATAATACAATTAAGGTCCTACCATTCATCTCACACTTACCTTCCATGAGGTTCCGAGACTTTGCCGAGTCCTCTGCACTGAGGGTGAATACCCTTTCTTGGCGTTGTGGCTTGGGGTTGGGGGCTGTCGAATTCCTCTCTATGCATTCCCGTGAGTAGTGACCGGGCTTTCCACACCGGTAGCAAACATTCTGGCCCAACAAGCAAGGCCGGTCACCGTGTTGCTTACCACACTTTGGACATTCAAGATCAGGCGTGTCTTGGAGGTGCGGTCAGTCCATTGGGGTGCTTTTCCTTTGGTTCCAATTGATCCTCCTTGATGAAAGTCCTTCCTAGGGCCTTGTGGCCTAAACTGCGGCCTGGGTTGTGGTCTGAAAGGTGGTCGATTTTGCGGCTTGAACCTTAGGGCTTGTGGTGCCAGCTTCTTTGCAAAGTTGTCCACCCTTGATGTACTCAACTTCCTTTGGTCGTCTTCAATGATACGGCATTTGTTTACTAAGGTAGGAAAATCCCTAATCTCCAAGTGAGCAACAGCGACATTTATCTCTGCTTTTAGTCCGGATTCATACTTCATGCACTTCCAATATTCATCCGGGTTGCCTTGGAAAATCCTTGAGAACTTAATTAGCTCCTCGAATTTTGCAGTGTATTGGGCAATGTTCGTGCCCCCTTGAGTTAACTGCATAAACTCTATGTCCTTAGCATTCCTCACGGACTCGGGGAAGTACTTCTCATAGAAGTGAGCTTCGAACAATTCCTAATTAATGTGGGTGCCAGACGACTCTAATAGCCTTCGGGTGCCAGTCCACCAGAACTCGGCATCTGCTTTTAGCATGTATGTAGCAAAGGTCACCTTTTGTTCCTCAGAGCATATGACTACTGTGAAGATCTTTTCTATATTCTTTATCCATTCATCAGCATGATTTGGGTTTAGAGTTCCTCTGAATGATGGTGGATTCACCCTACAAAATTCTCCAAATCGGGCATGCTCGAGGCCTTCAGTAGTAATAGAACAACATCCATTTTCACTTTGGCAATCCATTCTTTCGAACATCATTTGCATGGCTCTCGCCATGTCCTTGAGAGCTTCAACAGTCGCATTATTTTTCTCATCACTGTTTGAAGTCCTATTCTATCTTGGGGTGCTATTGGTTCCTGAGCACACAAAACAGCAAACACTGAGGTGATCAGGCTTAATACTTAATGCTAAGTGAGCTAGTTACCATGGCACCTCCAATTACAGCAGTCATGCATCTCTATTCTATAGCTTATTGTAACACCCTAATAATCTTTGGAAATTAAATGAGGTTTTATTAATGAGAATTTTAAGATTTTGACGTATGTAGACATGATGAGAATGATTCAAGAAATCAGCAAAAAAAAAAAAACCATGAATAGTGTTTTACAGGCCCCGCGGCCCGTCGAGACAGCCGAAACCCTAGAATTAGGTTCCGGAGATGCTAGAAATTGAGAAATTATAAGATTATGTTTAGAAATAGGTAGAAATAAAGATTTTATACCCGAAAATATTTTTCGGGCAATGTTTGATTATTTTGGTACACTATTTCACCCGTTCGGTGGAATTTCGGTGTACGAATTCTAACACCGAAAACTAGTTAGATCTCTACAAAACAAATGAACCTAACTTTTTAAATCAAATGAATGGCCAAGATTCAATCTTGAATTACAAGATTGAATCACAACCATTCACTTTATTTCATTGGAGGATAATTATCTAAATATACATTATAATATTCATTACTTTATTAATGGATAAACATCACAAATTTGGCTTCTTTAAAAAGCCATTTTCGGCCAGCCCAAGGGAGAAGAAACCAGCAGCCTCCTCCATAACCAAGAGCTCCATTTTGTGTCCAAATCATCTATGTACTAGCTAGAGCTACCAAAACCAAGAACTCCCTTCACTAAAATTGTTCTATACATCAACCTCTACTATTCTAACCGATTAAAATTCCCAAACCTCATCTTATTTACCCCACTCATCACTGATTGGAGAAGGGCTTGGGTGTATCTTGAGAGTTGTGGTGTGAAGAGCATCACTTGGGAGCACCCTAGAGACTAAGGCACCTTTAGCTTCCAAGAGTAGGGTTTTATTGAGTCTTCTATTGCCAAATTTAGTTTCTGACTTTATGACTTGTGCTTCACGAAATTTTTGATTATTTTGGTTAGTGATATATGTTTGTTGATGAATAAATTTTGGTGGAGGATTTGGATGAGGTTAGAGTCATCAATTTACCAAATGAAATTTGAGTTAGAGTGCTGGATTTTCGGTTTTACTGAATACAGTAAAATCTCATGAATTTTTGGACATAATTGTGGTCATGATCATGGTCTGGAAAAATTATATGTTGGCCCTAACATCTTGAAATATTTTCACGAATTTTCTTGAGCATTGGTTTCAAGAATTTCTGCTTTAAAAAAATCAGTGACAGAAATGATGTTCATGCTGCTTAGATTTTTGAGACTGAAGTTGTAAATTTGTCTGATTTTATTATCATAGGAAACGATTTATTTTTCCTTTGAAACTTTTACAGGGTGTTTATAACTTCTTGAAGTATTACTGTGATTTTTCTTTGAGTTAATTTTATTGATTGCTAGGGTTAAAAATTAAGAGAACTCTGGTCTGGGCTACGAATAAGTGGTATCTGACCACTAAATTTGTACAATTTATTTAACATGGTTAGAGGTCTCTATTTCCTATGAAATTTTTACAGGGACTACTGGACATGTTGACATGTCATAGAGGAGTTTTGTGGCTCTTAAATTGGTCATCTAATATAGAGAATAATTATGAGTTATAGATTGATAAATCTGCCTGGTTGCTAGAAATGATAAAGATGTCTTAAAGTAATGATGAAATGGCATTGAATTAAGGTATATATCATATGGAATGCATGTTAATTGTTCTATAGAAATGATGAGGAGATATGGATGAGACTCTGACATAATTATATGCTCATATGTGATATAATTAGGCATTTGAAAAGATAATTACATCATACGACTATTATGCTGATGAAAGCGGGAATGTGACCTTCAGTTGTGCAAATTCCAACATATGGGGGAAAAACAGAAACAAGGCTTATGTGGGGTATATCAGGGAGGCAAAAAGAAGGACTTCCCAGTAAGTTTTATGAGTCGGTAGATGTATCGGCTAGAAATAGAACTGTGTGTGATTCGGAAATGGAAAAACAAAAGATGAAGTCTGATGATCACGAATAGGAATGAGCTCATGTCCTAGCAGTCTATTGTTCTTTGTGGAGTTATCCACTACAGATATTACTGGATATGAAACTAAGCCTTCCCTATGTTAAAGAGAAACAACTGCACTAACTTGGATTCCATGGATCGCTAGAGAAAAACTTATAATTACTATCATGTTACATTTGACTTTACCTGAACCATATACATTAATAATTATTCCTAGGACTGTGCATAATTTATTGTTATTTTTGCATATAAGTGTACTTGGTAATGCTTGAAAAAAAATGAATGATATTCCTATTTATGTTTTATTTATTAATTTTGATCACTGGTGAGGGAATACCCTACTGAGAATTTTATAATATTCTCATCCCTACGCTGCATGTATTTTATGTTGTATTCAGATTCTAAGGATGCTATCGATGATAATCTTCCTTGACTCGCCCTAGTGGTAGTGGCATTATAATCCAACCTTAGACTCTTTATATGTTGTAGCATACTCCCGGGTCAGAGTGTATGTGTTCTTTAGCCGTTCATTTAGTACTTCTGTTTTCTCTGCTGAGTTCGACCCAGGTTTTCCTTATGCTGAGGTGCCTCTTGAAATGGCACACCCTGATGTATTTGTAGCTCCACCTGCACCACCTATGTCCCCTCCTAGAGATGATCCTTCGTCCTCTTCCTCCGACTCCGATCCGCCAGTTGATCCTGATGCCCCAGCTGGGGGCAATGCCATTGCACCAATGGCAAATGGTTTTATTTAGGAGACCATGGGACAACTCAGGGACTTTTGATGTATGTATAGCAGCAGTTTAGGAATAGAATCCCCAGACCGTAGTTTGACCTTATTGGATATTGATGAGATTCATTTTCTGTTTGTATAAAGTTTTGCTGGATCTCAACTTTGAGTAAGTTAGACTAGCTGGTAGGGATGTTCTTTTGTGGACTGAGTCCCTGTTGTTTAGGAAATGACTAGTTTATTTTGCAGTATTACCTATTGTAAAATTAACAACAATGTCCATATATGTATATATTGGCTTTGCAACTTACGCGTCTACACTATTTTATTTTAATTAGTTTCGACTAGTATAGATTGTAAAGGTAAGTAATACTTTTCTAATTACTGTATTGATACTCGAGTAAAATATGGTAATTAGGAGGGTGTTACACTTATTCTAACAACAAGACAACTACACATGACATAACTATCGCATTATGCTTGAGAAGCATAGTCAGTCCAATCCTCAGGCTCATGAGAATCAAACTGCTCTGATACCAAAATGAAACACCCTAATATTTAACTCAACACGCCTAGGATGTATTTAAGTTAAGTATTAGTTATTACTCTTTTGTTTCAATTTTTGATTCAAAACCTCTTGAAAAATACTTTAGTGAAAATATGGGTAAATTTTTTTTTTGAACTTTAAATACAAAAATGTGAGTCGCGCATACTAGATATCTAACGTCATTTATCTTGCCTGCGTAAGAGAGATGTTAGAAACAAATAATAGATAAATACATAATACAACCATGGCATAACATAACTCAAATAATAATAACATATCAATAATTGTATCATAATAGTGATGTCTTATAAACTTAAGGACATCAATATATATCCATCAATAGAATACAAACTGATATATGAGATACGATCACTCTAAAGGCAAATATCCAAAGGAAATTTATCTCTGTAACTCTTCGTCCAGTCTCAAGGTAAATCACGAACTACACCATCATTCATGTCTGGAGACGACACGAAAAAGAAAAAGGGATGAAAAACTTATACAAGAATCTTAGTAGGGCTTCCCAACTCTAACACAAGTGTCATCGTCATCGTCCCCAGGAACCTCAAGTTTAATTATGAAAATGGTGAACATATATATAAGGTTCATTTATTAAGTTATAAATACCATTACCTGAGGCCCGTATCTTTTAACATGAATCTTAATGTCATGAATGCAACATATTAGTCATGGATGCATGTCAATATCATATACATAATATCATAAAATTCATAAAATGATGCATATGATATAAAGAACATCATGGTCATCATTCTTACAGGTGACTTAAACTTCTTTCTTCCCTTTTCCTTGGGGGCCGCCCTATAATTCTCTCTTTTCTCGAGAGTTCTAGGTTATGAGCTCATACCTCACTAGTCGTCACTAGCGTAATCTTATCCCTTTTGATAAGTTAAATTCCTGTCTCTTAAGGTACGGGATAGAGGACATTAGGATCACCTTTCATAACCTTTAATTCGGGGAGTCCAAAGGATCACTTCCTATTTGGATCACCTCTCATAACCTTTAATTCAGGGAGTCTAGAGGATCATTTCCATGTGTCTTATGTCACCTTTAATCTTGGCATGATATATGAGATGCAAACATAAATAACTTCATCATTTCAATATTTCATGCTCATAAACTTCATGAACTTATGCATCTCAATGAATCAAACATAACCATAACATGCCGTAACTTAAATCATATAAACATGCATCATATTTCATTGCATATATCCATAAGCCATATAAATTTCAACACATGAACATAGCCTTCACGAGATATCAATCACATTCATCTCATCAAATTTATCAATATTTACAGTTAAGTCCCAAAGGGTCAAATCGCAATTTCTCAAAGGTTACGGGTCAAAACATAATTACCCCATTTAACATCTACTCATAAATTAAAAGACCTTTAACTTTAACCAATACATTTCAAGATACATATAACTATCAGAAACCATTCAAACTCATCATAAAAACCTTTTAGGGCCATAGACTAAATTTAACATATTTTAGGGGTCAAAGTACAAAGTTACTTATTTTTTACACTTATCAAAAGCCAATACTTCAAAAACTTTCTCTAAACATCATAAATGGTATTCTAAACACATATACACATCAGATATCATTATTTACTCTAATTAAAATCCTTTGAATCAAAAATTACATAATTGATAGTTTAGGACACAACTTTCCGCATTTTATGAATCGGTCAAAACTAATACTTGTAATTATTCTTTTCAACCTCTAAGATACCAAAAACAATTTAAACATCAAATACTAATAATTCTAATGTATATAAACCATAAGGTCAGTATCAAATTAGTGAGGAATTGATCCAGAAAATTCATTGCCTAAAGCTTTATAAAATTATGATTTTGATCCTTTCTAATTATTAGTTTATCTCAAAAATGCTAAAAACAATTCTTACATCAATTATAAGTAATTTATACACATTCAAACCTTATAAAATAGTATTCTAACCATTTTATTTAAGTCAGGTCAGTAACATAATTTTTAAATCAAAAAGCTTGAGAAAAGCACAATCTTTAACATCTTTGGATTTCTAACTTTAACAATAATTATTTAAGTAATTTAAAGACAAGATCAAAGCCTTAAAAATAAAATAAACAAATCTTAATACCAAGAACATCAAGAGGCTAAAATTAACTTAATTTAAGTATAAGAATTCCTATTTAAGATTAAAGAGGTAAGTTTTGAGCTTTTAAAGATTTAGGTGATAGCAAGAATCATAGATATGCGATGCAATCCATTTTTAATCTTTATCATTCTAGGGTGATAACTTGGAAATATAAACGAGATATGTAATACTTCAAATATAAATATGAAGATGCAAGTTTATTTTTAGATCTTCAAAGTTTAGTGATAACTTGAAACATAAAATGCATTACTTGAAATTTAAACATGAGAATGCAAATTCATATTATTATCTTCAAGATTTAAGATGATGAACTTGAAATTAAATATGATTATTCAAGGCTTGAAATTTAAGTATGATGTGCAAGAACTTGAAACATAAATATGGATGCTAGTTCATTTTTATATCTTGTTAGGCTTAAAACTCAAAACCTAGTAATTCCTTTATTAATCTTTTAACATCAAGAATTAAACCTTGGGCTTTAGAGTTCATTTAAATGATGGATTCACAACCACCACCATGATTCCTCATCATCAAGCCATGGTCATAATCAAATCATAAAAATTGAAAATATAAAGAATGAACAAGAGAAAGAACATGAAATAAAATCCCTACCAAGTTGTTTCTTGTTATCAATAGATAATGCTTGATCTTTAGAGAAGTTAGGAGAAGAAAATATGTCCTTGATATGTCCTTGAAATTCAACCAAGATTAGAGCAAATGGAGGAATGATTTTTCTTGTGTTTTTGTGTTTGATAATGGGAGGTTATGTGTTTAGGAGTTGATTTATGGTTGGAATGTGTATGCTTGAGGTTTAAAACTTGATTAGAGGTTGGGAATGGAGACTCTTGAGTGTGAATGAGGAAGAAGAAGAAAGCTTGAAGTATATAATCTTTGAATTCAGTTTTCACTCAAAGGCTCAAAATAGTTATTTCAAGTATAATTTAAGAATGTCCAATAATTACAGGGAGTTTTTATATGAAATTACCTTTTTACCCCTTGTTGTACTAAATAGATTTACTTACGTAATTAAGATAGTATTAAAGCTCTATTCGAACTCAAATTGTAAAGCCTAAAACACGCTAAAATAAAATAAATTTGAGTTCAAATAGAGCTTTAATACTATCTTAATTACGTAAGTAAATCCATTTAGTACAACTAGGGGTAAAAAGGTAATTTCACATAAAAACTCCTTGTAATTATTGGACATTCTTAAATTATACTTGAAATAGCTATTTTGAACCTTTGAGAGAAAACTGAATTCAAAGATTATATACTTCAAGCTTTCTTCTTCTTCCTCATTCACACTCAAGAGACTCCATTCCTAACTTCTAATCAAGTTCTAAACCTCAAGCATACACATTCCAACCATAAATCAACTCCTAAACACATAACCTTCCCATTATCAAACACAAAAACACAAGAAAAATCCTTCCTCCATTTGCTCTAATCTTGGCTGAATTTCAAGGACATATCAAGGACATATTTTCTTTTCCTAACTTCTCCAAAGATCAAGCATTATCTTTTGATAACAAGAAACAACTTGGTAGGGATTTTATTTCATGTTCTTTCTCTTGTTCATTCTTTATATTTTTTATTTTTATGATTTGATTATGACTATGGCTTGATGATGAGGAATCATGGTGGTGGTTGTGAATCCATCATTTAAATGAACTCTAAAGCCCAAGGTTTAATTCTTGATGTTAAAAGATTAATAAAGGAATTACTAAGTTTTGAGTTTTAAGCCTAACAAGATATAAAAATGAACTAGCATCCATATTTATGTTTCAAGTTCTTGCACATCATACTTAAATTTCAAGCCTTGAATAATCATATTTAATTTCAAGTTCATCATCTTAAATCTTGAAGATAATAATATGAATTTGCATTCTTATGTTTAAATTTCAAGTAATGCATTTTATGTTTCAAGTTATCACTAAACTTTGAAGATCTAAAAATAAACTTGCATCTTCATATTTATATTTGAAGTATTACATATCATGTTTATATTTCCAAGTTATCACCCTAGAATGATAAAGATTAAAAATAGATTGCATAGCATATCTATGATTCTTGCTATCACCTAAATCTCTAAAAGCTCAAAACTTACCTCTTTAATCTTAAATAGGAATTCTTGTACTTAAATTAAGTTAATTTTAGCCACTTGATGTTCTTGGTATTAAGATTTGTTTATTTTATTTTTAAGGCTTTGATCTTGTCTTTAAATTACTTAAATAATTCTTGTTAAAGTTAGAAATCCAAAGATGTTAAAGATTGTGTTTTTCTCAAGCTTTTTGATTTAAAAATTATGTTACTGACCTGACTTAAATAAAATGGTTAGAATACTATTTTATAAGGTTTGAATGTGTATAAATTACTTATAATTGATGTAAGAATTGTTTTTAGCATTTTTGAGATAAACTAATAATTAGAAAGGATCAAAATCGTAATTTTATAAAGCTTTAGACAATGAATTTTCTGGATCAATTCCTCACTAATTTTATACTAATCTTATGGTTTATATACATTAGAATTATTAGTATTTGATGTATAAATTGTTTTTGGTATCTTAGAGGTTGAAAAGAATAATTACAAGTATTAGTTTTGACCGATTCATAAAATGCGGAAAGTTGTGTCCTAAACTATCAATTATGTAATTTTTTATTCAAAGGATTTTAATTAGAGTAAATAATGATATCTGATGTGTATATGTGTTTAGAATACCATTTATGATGTTTAGAGAAAGTTTTTGAAGTATTGGCTTTTGATAAGTGTAAAAAATAAGTAACTTTGTACTTTGACCCCTAAAATATGTTAAATTTAGTCTATGGCCCTAAAAGGTTTTTATGATGAGTTTGAATGGTTTCTGATAGTTATATATATCTTGAAATGTATTGGTTAAAGTTAAAGGTCTTTAATTTATGAGTAGATGTTAAAAGGGGTAATTACGTTTTGACCCGTAACCTTTGAGAAATTGTGATTTGACCCTTTGGGACTTAAGCGTAAATATTGATAAATTTGATGAGATGAATGTGATTGATATCTCGTGAAGGCTATGTTCATGTGTTGAAATTTATATGGCTTATGGATATATGCAATGAAATATGATGCATGTTTATATGATTTAAATTACGACATGTTATGGTTATGTTTGATTCATTGAGATGCATAAGTTCATGAAGTTTATGAGCATGAAATATTGAAATGATGAAGTTATTGATGTTTGCATCTCATATACCATGCCAAGATTAAAGGTGACATAAGACACATGGAAATGATCCTCTAGACTCCCCGAATTAAAGGTTATGAGAGGTGATCCAAATAGGAAGTGATTCTTTGGCTCCCCGAATTAAAGGTTATGAAAGGTGATCCTAATGCCCCCTATCCCGTACCTTAAAAGTCAGGAATTTAACTTATCAAAAGGGATAAGATTACGCTAGTGATGACTAGTGAGGTATGAGCTCATAACCTAGAACTCTTGAGAAAAGAGAGAATTATAGGGCGGCCCCAAAGGAAAAGAGAATAAAGAAGTTTAAGTCACCTGTAAGAATGATGATCATGATGTTCTTTATATCATATGCATCATTTTATGAATTTTATGATATTATGTATATGATATTGAGATGCATCCATGACTAATATGTTGCATTCATGACATTAAGATTCATGCTAAAAGATACGGGCCTCGGCTAATGGTATTTATAACTTAATAAATGATCCTTATATATATGTTCACAATTATCATAATTAAACCCGAGGTTCCTGGGGATGATGACGATGACATTTGTGTTAGAGTTGGGAAGCCCTACTGAGATTCTTGTATAAGTTTCTCATCCCTTTTTCTTTTCCATGTCGTCTCCAAACATGAATGATGGTGTAGTTCATGATTTACCTTGAGACTGGACGAAGAGCTACGGAGATAACTTTCCTTTGGATATTTGCCTTTAGAGTGATCGTATCTCATATATCAGTTTGTATTCTATTGATGGATATATATTGATGTCCTTAAGTTTATAAGACATCACTATTATGATACAATTATTGATATGTTATTATTATTTGAGTTATGTTATGCCATGGTTGTATTATGTATTTATTTGTTATTTGTTTCTAACATATCTCTTACGCAGGCAAGATAAATGACGTTAGATATCTAGTATGCGCGGCTCACGTTTTTGTATTTAAAGTTCAAAAAAAAATTTACCCATATTTTCACTAAATTATTTTTCAAGAGGTTTTGAATCAAAAACTGAAACAAAAGAGTAATAACTAATACTTAACTTAAATACGTCCTAGGCGTGTTGAGTTAAATATTAGGGTGTTACACGAAACAAAAACGTAAGCCACATAACTTGAAAAAACTACGTTGTATGATACGCCCGAAAGCCGATAAGGAACTAGACTCATCATAAGCATACATGAATTGAAGTAAATCTCAAAACATAACACATCATCATGAAGACATTCATAAATAACATCAGAGGTTCATATTACGTAAGCACTTATCATAATAGAGTTACACCCACCAATAATGGTTGGGATAAAACAATCATCTAAAGGCTTAAAAGGAAATAACAGATACAACTAGTCAGGGTCTTGACACCTTCTACACTTAAACAGATAACCCCTAGAAGCAAGAGGGCTCTCATCCATGTAATAGAGCACAGGCCTTTGATAAGATCCACGGTCGCCTCCTACTGCTACTCACGAATGAAATCATTGTCCTCTGAAGACGTGATGGAAGAAAGAAAAAGGGGATGAGAATCTTATAAAAGAAACTTAGTAGGGAGTTCACCTCCTAACAAGTGTCATCATCTACATGCTAAGGAACTTCGGGTTTCTTTATGAGATAGTAGGCATGCATAAGGTTCAATTATTACTTTCCAAATATTGTTATCCGAGGCCCGTCTATTTTAAAATGCATCTCAATGCAAGAATGTAACATGACATACCATGACCACATAACTAAAGCTGCAATTAAACAACATATAATAAAGAATGCAAATTCTTCTAGCATGATTTTTCCCTCAATATTTCTTTTAGATGACTTAAGGTTTTTATCTCTTTTTCTTGGGGGCCACCCTATTATTTTCTCCTCTCGAGAGTTCTAGGTTATGAGCTCATACCTCACTAGTCATCACTAGCTAACACTTATCTTCTCGATGAGCAAATTCCCAATCCTAGAGTGCGGGATAAGGGGCATAAGATTTTGCTAGGCCCGGCCCATCACAAAAAGGTCACCCTCCTGGACCACCTTTACGTCGAGCCCGGCTCATTACATAAGGATCATCTCTGAGTGTTTTATGTCACCTTAAGCTTAGCATGTTATATTGAGATGCAAGAGTACAAGCATATCATACAATGTCACATGCTCTCCTATACTTATAACATATACATCTTTAATCATCATAACATGCCATGAATCTTTGTGATTGGCAAACAAATATGCAAACATAACATCTCATAGTTTTCAATACATCATAAATTCATTATCGTATAAAATAAATACTTTCCTTAAATGATAAAACCTCAAAATTGGGTAACCTCAACTTTTGAAATTATTCCTTTATGCATATAAGGGATCAATTCCAATGATTCTCAATAATTATTAACCTTAAGAACATCATTAAACAATGCTGGATAGTTCAGATGTAAATTAAAACTTTGAGCAATTTTGGTGTTCTAGAAGTTACATCTTTGACCCTTTCTTGTTATTGGCTTTTCCTAAGATGCTAGAATTAATTCCTATACCAATTATGTATGATTCCTACATATTTACTAAGTGATAAACATCTTCTTATAGAATTATTACTTGCTAAAACAGAATCTATTCTTATGGCTCCTAGAAATCACACATATGGTTCTTTCTAGTTGCTAGTCTTTCTCTAAGTGATAAAAATAATTATTACACTAATTATTAACAAATTTTTCATACTTAAACAATCCCAAACAGAACCATAACATACTAAAACAGTTTGGATAGAGGCTGAAAAAAGGGTTATTTGTAACACCCTAATATTTAACCTATCACACCTAAGACGTATTCAAGTTAATTATTAGTCATTACTCTTTTGTTCCAGTTCGTAATTCTAAGTTTTAGAAAATACTTAGTGAAAATATGGGTAAATTTTTTTTTTTTAAATAAGAGATGAAAACGTGAGCCGTGTGTAACACCCTAAAAATTGTCTAAAAATTAATTTGAGCTTTATTAGTCATAATTTTAAAAATTTGATAGTTTGAACAATGATGAGGACAATCCAACGAATTTCTTAAAAAAAAAAATCATGAATAGTAACTTGCGGGCCTCGCAGGCCCACCGGGACAGCTGAAACCCTAGAATTGGGACCCGGAGATGCCCGAAATTGAGAAATTATATGATTATGGTTAGAAATAGGTAGAAATAAAGATTTTATACCCGAAATTATTTTTCGTGCAATGTTTGATTTCCCGGGTACACTGTTTTACCCGTTCGGTAAAATTTCGGTGTGCGATTTCTAACATTGAAAGATAGTTTTATCTTTGTAAAAGGATAATGTTTATCCTTTAGAGCCAAGTGTAAGGCTAGGATTTACTCTTGGATTACAAGATCGAATCCTAGCCATTCATCTTGTTTTCTTTTAAAAAGAATACACACATCATATTAAACAATTATTACAACCTAATTTAATATCATTAAAAGCCATAAAACTTACCTTTGAAGCTTGCAATTCTCGACCACTTCAGAGAGAATACAACCACCATTGTTATCTTCTTCATAAGCTCAAGTTTTAATTTCAAATCACCAAAACACTAACCTAGAGTTCATAAAACCACAAAGTTCCTTCACAAAACTTGTTCCTTCACAAAACTTGTTCTACACCTCAAACCCGACAAATCTAACCGATTGAAATCTCAAATCCTCACTTTAATACCACACTTCCCCACTTGCCTAAGGAAGTTTTAGGACTAAAATTGGTGTCTTGAAGTGAAGGGAGATCACTTAGAACATCCTTTGAAGTATCAAGCTCAAAAGCTTTCCAAGTAGGGTTTTTGTGACTTGTTCTTGTGACTTCTATTCTTGCTGATTTTGGCTTGTTTCAATGTGATGAAATCTGGTTCTTATGTGATGTTACACTTAGATATTGATGTATTTGCATAGGTGGATTGGTTTGGTGTTGGGGAAAAATCAATTTTGTCAAAAAGATGTTGAGTGATACTTGCTGGATTTTCGATTTTTGTACAGGCAGCCACTGATCATGAATTTTCTGACCTAGTTAGAGGATTTAGATTGTGCTGTTATATGGTGTATCTAACATGTTAAGGCATCTTCTTCTGGTCACATTTTCTATGTTTAAAAAGTCAAGAACCGAAATTGTACCTATGGTGCCTGAACTATTGGAACTGAACCTGCGAATTTGTCTATTTTTGTTACTATAGCAAATGATTGATTTTTCCTTCAAACTTTTTACAGAGTATTAGAGAGATCTTAAGGTTTTACCCGGATTTTTATTCCCAATTTTCTGGTTTCATTTGCTAGGGTTAAAAATTATGGACTTTAGGAATTTAGCTGAGAATCAGTGGTCTCTGACCACCAAATTTGTCTAATTTTGTTAACATAGTTAGAGAACTCTAATTACCCTGAAAGTTTTATGGAACCTTTTGGACACATAGAGGTGTCATTGAGAATTTTTATAGCCTCCAAATTGATCATTTGATATGGAAATAAATTGTGCTACAATGGTGTGAAATCTGCCCAATTGCTGGAAATGAACCAAAGACTTGAATTGGTAATGTAATGGTAGGTTGGTTCTAGTATGACATGAATACTTGATGTTAAATATTTGGCCATGTGACTTGTGATATATAGATGCATACTAGAGGAACAAATATTGGTTTGTGAGGCATGATTAAGATCACAATGTGAATGAATGCCTATATGTGTTTTATACATGCACTGGAAAAGAAAGTGAATGATATATTGAATTAAGTTCTATAGCCATGAGTAAAAATGAGATCCTCTTTGACTTGTCAAGGGCAAATGAGAAACATGAGATCCTTTATGACTTGTCAAGGGCAAATGAGAAACATAAGATCCTTTGGACTTGTCGAGGGTAAATAGAGAGATATGAGATCCTTTCGACTTGTCGAGGGCAAATAGAGACAGATGAGATCCTCTTCGATTTATCAAGGACAATTAAAGATAATTTCTCTACTTTTGGTATATACATATTTGTATCATATCAAATCATTTTGATTGACATTATTTACTATGATTATGAGCTTATGAAAAATGTGTACAAGTGATTGATTCTTAAAAACAACCCACTTTGGAAATATGATTTGGAACTTTAAAAATGAACCGTTATTATGTAATACTTGATCACTTTTTTTTAATAAACTGAAGTGGCTGGGGCGATGACGATGACATTATGATTGTGTATTAGGGGAGTTGCCCTACTGAGAATTGTAAAATTCTCACCCCTATTTTGTGTGTTCCCGTGTCGTCTCCAGGTTGATCCGAAGAACGGTGAAGACACTACAAGAAAAACTTTACTGGAGTTGCAGTAGTTTAGTAGTTGATGTGTTTATTTTACCGTAACTTTATTGTGGTTATATATATATATATATATATATGTAAATGTAATAGAGAACAAATGTGTTAAGCTCATAGAAGAGCTTCCCTGGTGTACTTAACCTTGTATTAAATAAATGTTTTGGTTTTCCTTGCTATATATATAATTCAATAGAACTACGACATAGTTATCTCGCAAATCAATCAAACTAGCTATAAATAATTATGAAAGGTCCGCTAATTTATAAGTAACAACTCTCGAGTCTGATGTAATGACTTAGGGATGACATTGTACTTGGGAGGATGTTACATTATGGTATCAGGGCCTACACCTCTCCCAGTACAGTGTGGTTTAGGGACGAACCAAGCCGAAGCTGGTGGGCATGTAACGTCCGGGGATTGCGAAGTCGGGGAGTGATCACTGGAGCAAGGAGGCACGGACAAGGAGCGGCTCCTGGCAGACTTCGAAAGTGGAGGGGTATATGAATGAACAGATTACACACCTGAATGAGAGGGATCCTAAGACTATATAGGTATGGGACTATACAATTAAGGAGGGCTTATATGAATATATTTGTACTACCTATACCAACAAGATGCATCTTCTTTTCGGCAGCCCAAACTGAAAGAACTCCACAGTTAAGTGTGCTTGACTTGGAGCAATTTTGGGATGGGTGACCTCCTAGGATGTTTTCCCAGGAAGCGTGTGAGTGAGGATAAAGCATGCTGAAAAGACCCGTGTTGGTTTGTGGGGACAGTCGTCAATCTATAAAGCTGTAGGGGATGTTACACCGTTATAAGATGGACACTATATTCATTTGATTTGTGAATGGTAATAAGAAGCCATACATGCTATGAATAAAATCACAAGATCATACATAACAACCATCATATTATATATGTAAAATACATAGACCAAGAAAATTCCCCGCTCACTAGAGTCCATCTAAAGAAGATAACCTCAAAAACAAAAGAAGACTATCCTATGTAGACTATATGCACAAGCACTACCAAGGCTGCTGCCAGCTCCTATTGCTGCCCACCCCAAGGGGGAGGAGCATAACTAACCCACTGAGCTAGTTCAGCCGGAGTAGCCAAACGGTGCGCATATCGAGCATGGGCTCCACGACGGGGTATCATCCTTACTTGTACTCCATGGATCAGCTATGTCATTGTTGCCTCACTGCCCCCACCAAGCTCCATGGGCATGGTGGGGGAGGAACCCTCGGATGGCACCTGGGTAGCTGAGTCCTTAGATTGATCCACCTTTGAATGAGCCATGGGGGAATGAAGCACGTACTCCAGGAAGTCACGGATAGCAGAAGCAGTCGGCTGGGTATGATGAGTTTGCTCCTCACGAGGATGTGCATGCGCGAAAATGAGGTCGTCGCCAAAAGAGGAAGCAGGGGAGAACCGAAAGCTCGAAACAGGGTGTGTAAAGGGGCGGTCCATGTATACAAAAAGATGAATTTGACCCATGAAGTGATATGACCGATGGGCGGCGTCGTAATGCATCTCCCAAGTGGGCTCGTCAATCTAAATTATGAACGTCTCCATCGATCTCTAAAGATGCGATGGAATGGAAAGATAGAGGGAGTGAGAAACTTGATAAAGAATCTCAGTAGGGTGTCCTTCTATCCCAGTGTCATCATCTACGTCCTCGGGAACTTTGGTTTTCATTATGAAATAGTCAGCATACATAAGGTTCAATTATTAAGTTCTAAAATACTATTTACTGAGGCCTATTCATTTTAATATGCATCTTGGATGTCATGAATACATCATGCCTCATCATGAAATGCATGTCAATGCAAGGTGCAACATACTAAGTGCAAACATAAGTGATGCTCATGGATCACAGTAATTATAACATGAATTTCTTTAATTTATCTTTTAGCCGACTTAGACTATTTCTTTCTCTTATTTGGGGCCACCCTATTACTCTTGTCTTTTGAGAGTTCTAGGTTATGAGCTCATACCTCACTAATCATCACTAGCATATTCTTATCTTTAAGATAAGTTAATACCCGACTTTTAAGTATGGGATAGGGAGCTAAGATCACCTTTCATAACCTTTAATTCGGGGAGTCTAAAGGATTGCTTCCTTATTGGATCACCTCTCATAACCTTTTATTTGGGGAGTCTAGAGGATCATGTCCATATGTTTTATGTCACCTTAACCTTAGCATGTCATCTTAAGATGCAAAAACACAAACATATCATTTAATGTCCCATGCTTTCATATTACCTCAATGTATACATCTTAAATGTCCCAAGTATAATCATAACATGGCACAATAAATCTTGTAACTAGTAACCATGTATGCAAACATTAATCATCACATAAATTCTCAAGTACATTAAATCACATCACCTCATAAAAGCACTTTCATTATCTCTTAATCAACCAAACCTTTAAATTGGGTAAACCTAACTTTTGTATTTATTCTTTTATGTATCTAAAGGATCAATTACAATGTTTTTCATTAATTATTAACCTAAAATACATCATTAAACAATGCTGGATAGAATTAGGCAGAAAAGAAAATGAGCAATTTCAGTGTTCTAGAAGTTACATTTTTAACCATTTCTCATTACCGACTTTTCCCATGATATTAGAATTAATTTCTAAACCATTTATGAGTGATTCTTATACATTTACTAAGTGGTAAACATCACTTTAACTTAATTAATACTCGCTAGATAGCAACCATATTTTTCATTTTAAAGGGTCCTAGAGTTCACATTTTTGGTTCTTTTTAG